>JASAUF010000231.1:877500-2077500 GCA_030180095.1 Magnolia changhungtana | reverse complement strand
TCTTTTATTTGGGAGTGGCATGACAACAGCTAGTTCAAGAACTTCTTCTTCATCCTTAAGGTATTTTGCATGCTTCCTTATGAACTTCTGCTTCAACGTGATCAACTCTGCCTTTAGAGCTTTGATCCTAACTTCCAAATTCTCTAACTCAACCTTGGAAGTTTTCACTGTGGCATTCTTGGTCACGAGTTTTTGGACAAGGGTATGTGCAGAAGTCCTCTTGGACTGGGCCACAACTTGTTCGACCTCAATGTGATCGACAACAACACCAACATGATGGCATATCTTCATTAGATACCTTGGCAGCTAGGTGAGATCTGACCAGGAGAAGACGTGATATGATTCGACTAATAGGTTGAGCCTGTCGATCGACTCAGTGTCAAAAGACCGCGTTAACCCCTTTTGTAAAATGTAATGAAGTTCGGCCTTTACATCCTGCAAATTGCTGGAAGGAGAGGAAGACTCGATCGTAGTCTCTCCTCTAGTAAAGGCTCTCTCAAACGAATAAATGATATCGTCTATGAGAGGGAGACCTCTATTATTGAGGGTAGGAGTACACCTGCAGATGTAATTACTGGCGGCTGGCGGATGAGAGCTGGGTTAAGCCATCTTGACCATAGGTGAGACGCAATATCGGCCAAAAATGTCCCCACAACTTCGACCGTGATAGAATCTGCAATGTCAACTGAAATCGTTTCGACGGTCTCGACCGCATTCAGTTTACTGATCTTAGCCACCTATGGGAAGCTCGTAAGTGGTAACAGGTTAGTCAATCTTGACCGCATTCAGCTTAGTGATCTCAGCCAAAGATGGTTCAGTTATCTCAACTGAAGCGCCTACAGCTTCTGTTTCTCCAGTCGCAACTCTTTCGGTCTCGACCGTTTCCTCGACCATCTCAGTTGCAGCCGTAGCTTCACACTCGGTCGAAGTTGGAGTCTTCTCAATCATTGCAAGTGGCAGAAGAGTAGCAACAGAGGAGTGAACTTTATAGTGAAGGATTGAGAGGGAGGCTCCGCGACCGCATTCTAAGTAACAGGTGCAGGGCTAGAGGGAGTTTGTGTCATACACTTTGTGTCATCAGGGACATTACTGACTTCGGGTGGACTGTTGGAATGGATGCCTTTTGCTTTGATTTTTGTTTCTGAATTGAGGGTCACAACCTCTATAATTACAGGATTAGGGACCCTTAGAACCACTAGAGTTATTATTGTTGTTGTCGTTGTGGCTGTTGATGCGGTGCTTGCAAGAGGAATCGCAGATAGTGGGATTGCTGGTGTAGGTGGTCAATGTTGTTGCTAGGTTATGACCATTTGTTATACAACTGGTGGTAGCTCATGAGTCACTGCAAGAAAAAGAGAAAGGAGTTAATGAGCGCATAGGTGAATAAATCAGTATAAATAGATGTACAACGAGATCTCCACCTAGGTCAGATCGAGCAACGTAGATGATTGGCTGATCGTTAACGACTTGAGAACTTTTTTATTATGGTTGCCAACGGTTGAGTGGAAGTAGGGAATGGTGGCGGATTAGGACGATAAGGTAGGTGATACTGCTCATCAAAAGGAAGATCAGGATTATTCGATCTCTCTTGTTCACAACCCCAAGCGTAGGGTCGCAATGTAGTAATAACTCGTGAGAACGAGGTCGAATCCAAAGGGACTAAACTTGTACGTATTCTGAAAAGAACTAAAATTAGAACTAAATCTGAATTCTGAAATAAAAGAGAGTAATTGTGAATAATGTTTAAACTATCAATTAAAGGTGGGAACTAGGGTGCCAAGTATCCACTTGTAGCTACCAAGATTCTACCTTGATTCAAGAAACACAATTGGAATTGTAGTCCTATCCTATCAAATTGAAACATATAGCAATTTAAATGAAATCTGTACTTTTCATTGACCTAATTCTCAATGGAGGAGAATTCTAAAGATTGGAAGGGATTCCATCACCTTACCATGTCCAAGAGATGATGGTGAACAACAGGATTTACCAATCTCACAATCTCAAAATAAGAAAAGAAGATATCCAAAGCTATCACAACGTCTATTGTAATTTGAGTTACAATAAATCATAAAAAACTGAAAATATTACTTTAATATCAAACTAGAAATCAATGAGGTTCAATAAGAACAAGAATCAAAACAAGATAATCATCCAAACACGCTACAAGCTTCACCTCTTAGCCCTAGCTAAGAGGTTTAGCTAACCATAGACACGATTGAAACCAAATCTCTTAAACAAAGCATGAAAACTAAACTAGGGAAGAAGAAAAACTCTTTAGCCACTGCTCCACCATTGTGCTATGCTCCTTGAGACCTTTCCAAACCCTAGAAGATGCTTTGGAGCATCCTACGGAGTCCTATTTATAGTTGTGGAACTCCAACTTTCGCACCAAGTTGGACAAATCTAGAAACCGCCTCAAAATTTCGCACTTTGCGCAGTTTTCCAAAATATATTCAGAGTTTAAACCACCTCAAATTTACGCACTTTACGCAGTTTTTCAAAATAGACTCAGAGTTTCAGAATATGCTTTTTAAGGAAAATTTCAAAAATATGTTTATTTTCAAGACAATTTCATGATTCCTTTTTTCACTTCAAATCTTTGATTCTCTTCATTCCTCACTTAGTTTTCTTAGATTCATTCCTCACTTAGTTTTCTTAGATCTTTGGCATATGAATTCCTCATTAATAACTTCCAAATCACCAAATCTTCATTTACTAATCATTTGAGCATAAATCTTCCTTTTGACATCAATTTCACCTTAAGCTCTCGAAATCACCTCGCACATGACAACATGCATAATTAAATTGATTAAGCACTATCAAGTGTAAAAAATTAAGGTATAAATAGGGAAAAACATGCAATATTTCACACTTAACACTCCCCCCAACCAACATTTTGCTAGGCTCGAGCAAAACATGCGTGGAGTGATCTTTAATCTTCAATGTTCAAATCACTTTCAGAAAACAATCTTTTGTGCCATCAAGTATGAATGAGTACAATCTAAAGAAGTAAGAATGCAATTTTGAAAACCTAGAGCCGAATCTCACGAGCAATCAATAAAAAGTTTCTTTATCAATCATTTAAGAGCATAAGTTCATATATCAAATTTTTTTGATGTTCTTAGTGAATTCTATTTACTTTCCATAACATACTATTATTTCATAATGTTAGTCACGCTCATCACCTCAAGTTTTATTGAATAATCAAATATTGATTCCGAACTTATTACATTTTCCTTCTTTTTCTAGTTTTTGATTTTATATCGATGGTCCCTTTTATTTATTCATTCTTTTCAGACTTTTTATTTCTTTCCAATCTTTTCATCATACATAACTTTTTTGTTTATCTCTCTGTTTTTTAACTGGTTCTTTTCATCTTTTTAAGGTGGATGAAATTCTCTAGACTTAATTCTCAATATCTATCAATGATACACATACTAACAATGAGAAATTCTAGTACAATTCACATAAAGCAATTTGAATGTGGCTTGTGACTTAGATTAAAATGATATTTAAACTTCCTCTTAATCAATTAAATGCAAGAATTTAGATGATAGTATATTTGATTGATCAAACTCCAACAATTCAAAGGTCAATCTCCATTTTATAATTATACTCAAAGCATTCTTAATTCCACAAATTATCTTTTCCCAAACATGTTTTTAACTTGAAAAATTGAAAAATTTCACAATTTTTGCTCAAAACTAAGAAAACGCTAATTGGTTTACCTAATCCACACCCCCCAATCTAAAACCTACATTGTCCTCAACGTAAAAGATATGAGCATGCAATGCACATGAGACAACAAAAAGAAATGGAAGTGATGGGAAGATAATACCTGAAGAAGGAGAATTGAAGCTTTTCTAAAGTTCTTAACATGTAAATGGGTTAACATGAAGACTAAACAAACTGAAATCAAACTATCATAATCCTAAATCCTATGAAAACAATAAACCTAACTACACCTCCATCAAACTAGGTGGGCAATTCCAGTACACAGGATCAGTCAGAGGCATGGACATGTCGTCTGAATCAAACTTCTCAACAAATGGCTTGAGACGATGTCCATTCACTTTGAAAACATTGCCATTTGTCAGATTCTTTATCTTGATGGCCCCATGAAAATAGACATTAGTAACAGCGAAAGGGCCAGTCTAACAAGATTGAAGTTTTCTCAGAAAAAGATGTAACTGAGAATTGTACAGAAGGACTTTTTAACCGATTATGAATGATTTTCGAAGGATGTTCCTGTCATGGAACACCTTCATCCTATCATTATAAATTCTCGAGTTCTCATAAGCATCGTTCCGGATTTCCTCAAGTGCATTTAGTTAGAGCTTGCACAACGAGCCGGCGTTGTCCAAGTTAAAGTTCAGATTTTTGATAACCCAGTAGGCTCTATGCTCTAGCTCCATAGGAAAGTTGCAAGCTTTCCCATTGACGAGTCTAAAGGGAGACATTCTAATAGGGGTCTTAAA
Source organism: Magnolia changhungtana (assembly GCA_030180095.1). NCBI lineage: Eukaryota > Viridiplantae > Streptophyta > Magnoliopsida > Magnoliales > Magnoliaceae > Magnolia > Magnolia changhungtana. Next base: position 2,073,019 of record JASAUF010000231.1, on the reverse strand, counting down.
AGCTGTACGGTAAGCCTATAAAGCATCGGTCAAACGAATTGATCAATCCTTACGATCAGGGTTAACCGTTTTTTCAAGAATTTATTTAATTTTTCTGTTGGAAATCTCGGCTTGCCCGCTGGTATGTTGGTGGTATGGAGTGCTCACTTTATGAGAGATGTCATATTTCTTCATTAAGTTCTCAAATGAACTATTACAAAAGTGTGAACTCCATCACTAATGATGGCCCGAGGTGTTCCGAACCAGAAAATGATATTTTCTTTTAAGAATCAAATGACCATTTTATGTTCATTATTCCGGCATGGGATCACTTCGACCCACTTAGTGACATAGTCTACTACTAACAAAATGAAAATATTCACAAAGGATTGGGAGAATGGTCCCATGAAATCGATGCCCCAGCAATTAAATGCTTTAATGATAAGAATGAGGTTCAGAGGCATCATATTTCGACAGGACAACCCTCCCAATTTTTAAAAATACACACAAGCTTTGCAAAACTCATGAATATCTCTAAACATCGTGGGCCAGTAAACGCCACATTACAGAATTTTGGCCATGGTCTTTTTAGCAGAAAAGTGACAACCATAGGCCTGAGAATGACAAAAGGAGATGATACTCTGATGTTCATTATCTGACACACATCTCTTTAGAATTTGGTCTGGGCAATATTTAAACAAATAAGGATCATCCCAGAAAAACTTACGTACCTCGGCAATGAATTTTTTATTATCTTGTGCAGTCTAATATGTTGGCGTGAAACCTGTAAAAAGATAATTTGCAATGTTAGCAAACCAAGGTAGTTGGGAGAGTTTAAACAATTGTTCATTAGGGAACATATGGTTTATCAGTGTCGGCTCAAGGGAATCAAGATGGTCAAGTCGAGAAAGGTGGTTGGCCACTACGTTTTCTACTCCTTTTTTGTCTCGTTATTCAATAACAAATTCTTGGAGGTAGAGGATCCATCTTATTAAGCGTTGATTGACATCTGTCTTAGAAAGAAGATACTTTAGCGTCGCATGGTTCATGTAAATGATGATCTTAGATATGATCAGGTAGGACCTAAATTTATTCAAACCGATCACTACGGCTAAGAGTTCCTTCTCTGTAGTAGAGTAGTACACTTGGGTAAAATTTAGAGTTTTACTTGCATAGTAAATAACTTAGGGCTTCTTTTTTTTTCTTTGGGCTAACACCACCCCAATATCATAGTTAGATGCATCGCACATAATCTTAAAAGGGATGCTCGAATCAGGTGGTTGCATGATAGGTGCGGTAGTTAACATGCTCTTGAGCTTAGTGAAAGCTTCTTGGCATTGTTCTATCCACTAGTATGGTACATCCTTTTAAAGTAGATTACATAAAGGATGAGAGAGGTGACTAAAGTCCTTTATTAATTGTCTATAGAATATGGTGTGTCCTAGGAAGGATCTCACGTCACGTACGCTCTTGGGCGGAGGTAGGTTAGAGATAAGATCAATTTTACCTTGTCTACCTCAATTACCTTGGACGAAATTATGTGTCCAAGCATAATTCCCTTGGAAACCATGAAATGAAATTTCTCCCAATTCAGAACCAAATTCTTTTCCTCATATCGCTTCAGCATACATTTAAGATTTACCAAACACTCGTTGAAGGGTGGACCAAAGATAAAGAAGTCGTCCATGAAGACCTCTAAATATTGCCTCACCATGTCAGAAAAAATACTCAACATGCATTGCTGAAAAGTGGCGGGAGCATTACATAGTCCAAATGGCATCCTTCGGTAAGCAAAGGTGCCAAAAGGACATGTAAATGCTGTGTCACGCCCTAAAATCGGAAAACAGGCTCACAAAATTTTCGATCGCCAAATCCAGCGCCGACAGCCTTCGTAGTGCTCCATTCTTGGCTCCCGACACTCATATGCCAGATTCTGATCCTGGGATCCTACGAGGAGGATTTTCAATATGAATTTTTTTTTATAATGGAGTATAACCAAGTCACAAAACAACATCACCACATATCCACTATATCAAAAACATTAAGTACAATGTGGCAAGGGAAATACAAGGTGATCAAAATGCTCGAAAATAATCTGATGCGCACTCCTGTCTCAGTGCTGCTGCGATCCAACGTCACCTACACGCAATGGTCGTGTATAAGCTTACAAAAGCTTAGAGGATGGTGTAAGTGTGTGCACAAGGTGAGTGCCAAGTATGCAATATCAGAGAATGCGGAAATATGCTGGTAAGTCCATGAATACTATCGGCGGTACCAAGGTTATGTGATGCAAGGCATGAATGCTATCGGCCGTATCAAGGCCATACGATGCGAGGCCTACATAGCTGAATGTCGTATGTGAGAAATAATGCAAGCATGTCAGTCCTCATCAAGTACATATATTAGTACAATTCTCCTTTGGGATATCACTAGGGTCTAGTACACTACACACTAACTGCCGCCTCCCTAGCTGCACAACCTAGCGAGTGGAAGAGACCACACTATCCACCTGACCGGTAGTCTGCCAATACCTACCTAGCTCGTTGATAGCAGACTCATTTGCAAGCTGGTCAAACTCAGCCTAGCTTACAACCCCCTCACTTAGGCGGATAAGGCCACACCCCCTTCCAACCGACCACGACACAGTGGGAGACGTGGCTTACTGGTATTTGGCACTCGTACGCTCATGTATCCACTCGGTCTAGACGTTGGAGTATCTTCTGGTACCAAAAAGGTTCTGGGATTTTCACCAAAGGACATCCTATGTGCTCACAGTGCTAGAGCCAATATTTTCAGTATCCAATCCGGTCATCCACGATGTGCTTGTGGAGGACACGGCCCTGATGTCGCTAGGGCGTACAATGATCATGTCACACATATGTGAGATGCATGAGTCACACCGTTCAGTCATGCAGTAATCCTGCGCGTACTGCGCGCTCATTTGGGTAACTCCTATCAATGAGTCCCATAAATAATCTGCCCAATTGGCATATGTTATGATCAGTTACTACTCATATCAAGCATACATATGATGCATATGGCATGAGTCATGGAATTATACTAAGCATGTTATATGGTGATGAACTATCCTCACAACAAAGATGAGCCTAGGCGGCCTATACACAACAAGTATGGGCCTATCAATGAGCCCTAGGGAGAGTTACAATGCAGACGTTTAACCATTATTGTTCTTACAATGTGGAAGTTAAACCATCACTGCTCCCAAGGCATGGCCCGCCATAGACATCATTACAAAAACCATGGTGGAATCACAAATTGCAATGGACTTTATATGCATCCCATTAGGCCTCAATCCCATGGGCCTCAAATACATCAAATGGGCCACAACACATGGGCCTCATATATATTAAGGTGGGCCTCGACAACAGGCCTTATACACATTAAGATAGGCCTCAATAACGGGCCTCATAACTTCCCAAAAATGGATCATATTGAAGGATCATTTGAACCATACCACAAATAGCAGTGGAGATAATAATTTTCACTGTTAAACAAATCACAGGGCCCACCATAAAGTTTATTTTCCACCCAATTTAATCATAAGGTCTTAAAGACCTGGATTAAGAGGGAAAATAAATTCCCCATTGATCCAGAACTTTTGTGACCCAATTGGGTTTCAATGATAGACGTTCAAATCCCACTATTTTTACGGTGTGGTCCACCTGATCAATGGTTGGACACATCACAGTGTGGCCCGCCATGATGTATTTGAGATCTAACCTATTCATAAGTTAACATAGTGACAGATGAAGTGAAGACAAAATATCAGCTTAGTTGGGAACCACTGTGGCCCTTAGAAGTTTGAACGATGGATGTCACTATCCACTATTTCAATGGTGGGGTCCACTTGAACCTTAGATCTGACTCATTCTTTACCTCATACCATAAAATGATATCTTAAAATGGTTGGACAGTATGCATCATGATGGGCTCCACTGTCTAAACAGTGGATGGTATAGATAAAACAAATACATCATTGGAGGCCCACACCACAGGGATGAAACATATACATCTGAAGTGGGTCCCACTGTCCAGTGGTGTGGACGGTGTGGATAAAACACATACACTATGATGGAGCCAGTGGCTGGGACCCACGGCCCTGCCCCCTTCCTCCACAGCGCAGCAGGATGCTGCTGCGCATCCTCTGGATGTTAGCAGCAGCCGCGCCTGCTGCATTATATATATATATTGATTTGTTAAGGTTTTTCCTAGGTGGGGTCCGCATCAGGAAGATCCACCCCACTAGTTGGAATTTATGGCTCATAACAGACCAAATGAGCCCAATATTCGATGGTTTTGGTGTATAGAAACATCAAAGGGGCCCTAACGGATTTTAACAGTAAAAACTACTATTTTCTATGACATGGCCCACCAGATAATCGGATTGGCTTCATTTTTCGGATCAATGCCTAAAATGAGCTGAGAGATAGGATGGACGGTGTGGATTAGATCCATACATCAAGGTGGGGCCTGCATGAGCGCCCCCCCCAAAAAAAGTTTAGAATCAAACTGATATATATATATATATATATATATATATATATATATATATTGCTGCTAGTACATCCCACTTTCTGTTCACACTTCACCAAACCACGTCCAGCGTCCAGGGACGCTGGACGGATGGTGTGAATATATTTATCAAGGTGGGTCCCACATGGACGTGGCCCACTTGATTTGGATCAATCTGATATCCATGTTTTCCCATCACATTAAGGTAGGGCCCACATGGCCTGGACGGTGTAGACCCAACACGTCCATAAAGTGGGTCCCACGAAGGTGGACGACATGGATAAGTTACATACACCATGGGGCCATCACTAAGAGAAAGAGAGAGAGACAGAGAGAGAGAGAGGTGAGTGATGGAGGGACCTTGGCACTATGGGCCCTCCCTTCTATACATCACAACATATATTAAGTGGGTCCCATTACATGTGGGCCCACCGATCAAAATCAACGGTGGAGATCCTTTCTCCACCAAAATGCAAGGTCTATATGACCCTATTCATGTAAGGAAAATAAACATCATGATGGGGTCCATGGAGAATGGCCCCATCATGGAATGATCATGAGAATCAAGGTGGGCCATCGGCCACATCTAGGGTCCAAAATGAGATCCATACCATCAATCGGTAGGCCCCACTTGGCACATCATCAAAGCATTAAATCTAGGCTTATAAAACACCCACCGTTCAATTTTCTTGGTCTAATAGAATGCCAAACTTCTTATGTCTTACTTTGATGGAAGGTGATGAGGATTGAAGGGCTAGGATGATGGATCTTGGGATAGGAAGTGGGCCACACACAACACACTTTTCTCTCCTTGGAAGTGCTTGGACGTGCACCTCTTTGGTTGTTTGGAGAATGTGAAGAGAAAGAGAGAGAGAAAGGGTGGTTGTAAGAGAGAAGTGATGGGTGTGAGTGATAGATGTACTTGACTTGAGAGTTGACTTATGGTACATTGCTTGTCTTAGGGAGAAAAAAAGCATGGGTTGTGTACTTTAATTGATTGACTAATTGATTGATGGGATGGGTTGTAAAGATTCTCTTGGGTTCACAAATGCACGACATTTCTTCGAGATAAATATGGGCCCACATCTCCTGGCCAGGGTATCAAATCGGTGTACAAGATGCGGCATTGGAACCACGACGACGGCGTGGTCGCAATAGTACAAGTCTCGGATTAAGCCGATTCAAATCTATGTGATACGACTTAGGGTCGCGCACAAACGTCGATTATAGGTCACAGGTTGCCAGAATTTGACGGAAAGGATTGTGGGAGTCTATGGAAAGGTATGGACTAGGATACGGGCCTTACAGCTCTCCCCACCTAATAAAAAATTCATCCTCGAAATTTACACTACTATTGCTACTAAACATAACTCATAAGGGAATACAAAACATAACCTCATATATAATCAAAACACAATACAACATACATTCAAACATAAAAAAGATGGGGATAACACTCTCGAATCTCCACCTCATGCTCCCAAGATGCCTCATCCACACTATGATGGCTCCAATGCACCTTCACCATGAGAATGACCTTAGTCCGTAGGACCTGCTCCTTCCGATCGAGGATACGAACTGACTGCTCAATGTAAGAAACATCCTCACGAACTTCCAACGGCTGCCAATCAATAACAGGAATGATGTTTGGCCCACACTTCCTCAACATAGAGACATGAAAAATATTGTAGATGCTAGACAACTAAGATGGCAAGGCAAGTCGATAAGCCACGACGCCAACGTGACCTGTGATCTCGAAAGGTCCTATGAATCTCGGGGCAAGCTTACCCTTCACTCTAAAATGAACCACACCCTTTATGGGTGAGACCTTGAGATACACATGGTCTCCAACGGTAAACTCTAATGGACAACGCCGATGATCAGCAAAATTCTTCTGCCGACTCTGAGTTGTGTGCATCCTCTGCCTGATGATATCGATGACCTTTAATGTCTGCTACACAAGCTCGGGACCTAGGAGATGTTGCTCTCCAACCTTAGTCCAACAAATCAGAGATCTACACGGTTTGCCATATAATGCCTCAAAAGGAATCATGCCAATAGTTGCCAGATAGCTGTTGTTGTACCGGAACTGAGCCAATCGCAGATACTCGTCCCAACTACCCGAAAAATTAATCACATAAGCCCGAAGCATATCCTCAAGGATCTAGTTGACCCTCTCGGTCTGCCCATCGGTCTGCGGATGATATGCGGTGCTAAGCTACAATACAGACCCCATCGTCGTCTAGAAGCTCCTCCAAAATTGAGACGTGAACCTCGGGTCTCGATCAGAAATGATCAAAACTGGAACGCCGTGCAGTCTCACAATCTCCTTGATGAATAACCTCGTAAGCCAGTCAAAAGTTCAGGTCGCGTAATCGCAAGAAAATGTACTGACTTCGTCAGACGATCGACGACAACCCAGATGGCGTCGTGACCGCGCTGAGTCCTTGGCAAACCCATAATAAAATCGGTGGATACGTGCTCCCATTTCAAAAACGGAACACTCGACGGCTACAAGGGACCTGGGGGTCTCTGATGATCGGCCTTGACACGCTTGCATGTGTCACACTCGGCCATAAAACTAGCTATCTAACACTTCATCCCTGCCCAAAAATACTGGCGCCTCATATCGTGATACATCTTCGTCGAGCCAGGGTGGATAGAGAACCGCGATCGATGTGCCTCTACCATAAGATCTCTGCACAACTCAGGAATATCTGGGACACATAATCTGCCTTTTAATCGAAGTCCACCATCAAATCCAATCTACCAATCTGACTGACTCTTAGATGCTGCCTCTGCCAAATAACTCTGCACTAACTCATCTGCCTGCTGAACCTCGATCACCCTTACGACAAGAGAGGGTTGAATCGACATGCTCGATAATTGCACAATAGAAGACTGCAAGTTGATCTCGAAGTTAAATGCCGACACATCCTCGAGCATCTTCCATTCTTGAATCATCATGTGCGCCATCGGGTCATATGGCTGATGGCTGATGGCATCCACCACCACGTTCGCCTTGCCCGGGTGGTACTGAAGATCAAAATCATAGTCCTTCAAGAGCTTCATCTAACGCCTTTGCCTCATGTTCAACTCGGACTGAAAGAACAGATACTTCAAGCTCTTGTGATCAGAGAAGAGCTCGAACCTCACCCCATAGGGATAGTGCCTCCACACCTTCAGTGCGAAGATAACTACCGCCAGCTCCAAATCATGCGTGGGGTAGTTTAGCTCATGGACCTTGAGCTGGCGAGACGCATAAGTTACCGGCTTCCCATGCTGCATCAGGACAGCACCCAAGCCAACTCACGAGGCATCGGTAAATACAATAAATCCATCACTTCGAGAGGGAAGAGTGAGGACAGGAGCGGATGTGAGGCGGTCCTTCAGCTCCACAAATGCCTGCTCACAAGCGTCGCTCCAAACGAACTTGGCACCCTTCTGGGTCAACCTAGTCAACGGGGCTACAATACAAGAGAATCTCTCAATGAAACGTCGGTAGTAGCCCGCTAAACCAAGGAAACTGTGGATCTCAAATGCGTTCGTGGGCTGACCCCACTGACGCACGACATCAATCTTCGAAGGGTCCATTGCGATGCCCTGCCTCGTCACCACATGACCGAGGAACTTCACCTCCTCCTGCTAGAACTTGCACTTCTTTAGCTTCGCATAAAGCTGGTGTGCACAGAGGGTCTGCAAGGTAATCTCCATATGCCGCGCATGCTCCTCACGGGTCCTTGAATAAATCAAAATGTCATCAATGAACATCACAATAAACTGGTCAAGATACGGACGGAAGACCTCGTTCGTCAACTGCATGAATACTACGGTCGCATTGGTCAGTCCAAAGGACATGACTTGGAACTCAAAATGACCATAGCATGTCCTGAAGGCTGTCTTCGGGATATCCTCATCTCGGACTTAAACCTGATGATAACCGGAATGCAAGTCTATCTTCGAAAAAAACTGTGCCTCCTGCAGCTGATCAAACAAATCATCGATCCTCGGGAGCAGGTACTTGTTCTTGATCGTGACCTTGTTGAGCTCGCAGCAATCTACACAAAGCCTCAACAAGTCATCCTTCTTTTTCATGAAGAGTACCGATGCTCTCCACGGTGAACTGCTCGGACGGATAAAACCTAGCTCGCGCAACTTGTCCAACTACTTATGCAGTTCTTGCAACTCCAACAGTGTCATACGATATGGGGCCTTCGAAATAGGCGCAGTACTGGGCACGAGATCAATCTGAAACTCGATGTGCCGACGAGGTGGTAACCCTGAAATCTCCTGGAATACATCGAAAAAACCACAAACGACTGATAGCTGGTCGATACTCAAAGCAACTGTCTCCTCAATTGCACACGACAACAAGCAGGAAAGCTACTCTCCTCTAGGCTTGGCAACAAACTGGAACTCTGACACATTGGTTATACAGAACATTACTGTCCTCGCAGAGCAGTCTAATATGGTGTAGTACTCGGTGAGCCAATCCAAGCCCAGGATGACATCAAACTCGAACATCGGTAATATGAACAGATCAGCAAGCAAAAATATATCCCCAATCAGAACAGGGCAAAACAAGCAAAATCGGTCTATCACTGCAGTCTTCCCCAAAGGTGTCGACACCGACAAACCCTTACGAGCAGACTCCAACGGTAAACTAGTCGATCGGCAGAAATCATCAGCCACAAAGGAATGTGATGCATCAGAATCAAACAATACATGTGCAATGCATGCAGAAATAGGGAGAGTACCCTCGACGACCCCTCCTGATGACTGAGGGTCATGTTAGGCGGCATAAAATCTGTCCTAGGCCTGTTGGGGAGGTACAGGTCCCCTCTAAGGTTTCCACTATTGCCATTGCTACCGTTGTGGCGGCCTGATCTGCTGCCTCTCCTGCTACGGAGGAGGTCCCAGAGGCTGGTATTGCAGTCGTTGCTACTGCTGTGGGGGCTATCGCGGAGGTCGATAAGGTGCCCTCGGTTGCTGCTGCTGTGGATAGGGACACTTGTGCTTATGATGTCTTGTCTTACCGTATCCAAAGCAAGTACCTAGGAAAGGTCTCGGAGGAGGTGCTGAGGGTGCCACTGGTGCTTGAAATGCTGGGCGGGTCATGCGTCGTTACTGTGGATGATGTTGTTGCTGCTGGGAACTACCAGAGGGTGCCTTCCTCTTCTGGTCTCCTACTTGGGTACGAGCCCTTTGCAAACTGGCCCAATCTGCCTCGTAGACCTGGCCCTCTGCATAATCTGCTTAAACGTAGGAAGCATGTGTCCAATCACACGATTCCTGAGTGCAGGATGCAAGCCGTTCTCAAAACGACGGGCTTCAGCCCCTCATCATTAATAAGATACGTAGCGAACATCAATAGCTCGACGAAACATGCCTCATACTGTGACACGGACATGTCTCCTTGTACTAAGGGCTCGAACTCTAATGCGCGCTGCTGTCGAACGTGCTCAGGAAAGAACTTCCTGTCTAACCGATTTACAAAGTCCTCCCAGGTCCACTCAAAATTGGTCGCTACTGTTCAGGTGACTGATGTCCACCAGTGCTGAGCCTCGCCCTGGAGAAGAAATATAGCTAACAGGACCCACTATTGGGTCGTACATCTCAGTGTCAAAAATCTTCTCTAACTCAGAGTGCCATATCTCTACTGCAGTAGGGTCTGGCACGCCTTGGAAGCACGAGGGATGGTGCCGTCGAAAGTCTCTGAGAAGGGCGCTCGTGCGCTCCTGCTCTGCCTGGGCTAGCGTAATAATGGGCCGCCCACTCTGCCCCTGAAAGATAGCGATCATCGTCTGCAGCATCTGCTAAAGCTACTCTGTGGTCACGGGTGTTATCGGGGCTGCGCCAGGCTCACATGCGGGAGTGGGAGTCGCTCGGGTCACTCTCCTAGGCGGCATGTCCTACAGGAAGGAATAAGGGCTTATCAGCCTTGAGAATTCTCGAAGGTATAAACGTTAAGGATCTACGTCAGAAAATTGCTAAGTTATTTGGACTCAGGACCTATTTATTCTAAGTTCATAATAGATATGTGATGTGATCCTCAGGTATTCCCAAGTTATACTGTGATACCAACTTCTGTCATGCCCCAAACTCAAAAAATGGGCTCACAAAATTTTCAATCGTCGAATTTAGCGCCGACAGCCTCTGTAGTGCCCCATTCTCTGCTCTCAGCACTCATATACTAGATTCTGATCCTGGGATCCTACAAGGAGGATTTTCAGTATGATTTTTTTTGTAATGGAGCATAACCACAAGTATAACCAAGTCACAAAACAACATCACTACATATCCACTATATAAAAAACTTTAAGTACAATGTGGAAAGGGAAATGTAAGGTGATCAAAAGGCTCCAAAATAATCTGATGCGCGCTCCTGCCTCAGCACCGCTGTGATTCAACGTCACCTGCATGCAACAGTCATACATAAGCTTATAAAAGCTTAGAGGGTGGTGTAAGTGTGTGCGCAAGGCGAGTGCCAAGTATGTAGTATCAGAGAATGCAGAAATATGTTGGTAAGTCCATGAATACTATCGGCCATACCAAAGCTATGCAATGCAAGGCATGAATGCTATCGGCCATACCAAGGCCATACGATGCGAGGCTTACTTAGTTAAATGTCATATGTGAGATGTAATACAAGCATACCAGTTCTCATTAAGTACATATATCAGTACAGTTTCCCTCTGGGATATCACTGGGGTCTAGTACACTCCACATTGACTACTGCCTCCCTAACCACACAGCCCAACGATTGGAAGAGACCACACTATCTGCCTGACCAGTAGTCTACTAATACCTACCTGGCTCATCGATAGCGGACTCATTTGTGAGCTGGTCAAACTCAGCCTAGCTTACAACCCCTTCACTCCAGCGGATAAGGCCACACCCCCTTTCAACCGACCATGACACAGTGGGAGACGTGGCCTACTAGTATTCGGCACTTGAGCACTTGTGTATCCACTCGGTCTAAATGTTGGAGCATCTCCTAGTACCAAAAAGGTTCTGAGATTTTCACTTAAGGACATCCTATGTGGCCACAGTACTAGAGCCAATATTTTCGGTATCCAATCTGGCCATCTATGATGTGCATGTGGAGGCCACTGCCTGATATTGCTAGGGCGTACAATGATCATGTCACACATATACGAGATGCATGAATCACACGGTTCAGTCATGCAGCAATCATGCGCGTACCTCACACTCATGTGGGTAACTCCTATCAGTGAGTCCCATAAATAATCTGTCTAATTGGCATATACTATGACCAGTCACTACTCATATCAAGCATACATATGATGCGTATGGCATGAGTCATGGAATTATATTAAGAATGTTATATGTTGATGAACTATCCTCACAACGAAGATGAGCCTAGGCGGCCTGTACACAACAAGTGTGGGCCTATCAATGAGCCCTAGGGAGAGTTACAATGCGGACATTAAACCATCATTGTTCTTACAATGTGGGCGTCAAACCATCACTGCTCCCAAGGCATGGCCCGCCATAGACATCATTACATAAACCATGGTGGAATCACACATTGCAATGAACTTTATATACATCCCATTGGGCCTCAATCCCATGGGCCTCAAATACATCAAATGGGCCACATCACATGGGCCTCATATATATCAAGGTGGGCCTCGACAACAGGCCTTATACACATCAAGGTGGGCCTCAACAACGGGCCTCATAAATTCCCAAAAATGGATCATATTGAAGGATCATTTGGACCATACCACAAATAGCATGGAGATAATAATTTTTACTGTTAAACAAATCACAGGGCCCACCATAAAGTTTATTTTCCACCCAATCTAATCATAAGTTCTTAAAGACCTAGATTAAGAGGGAAAATAAATTCCCTATTGATCTAAAACTTCTATGACCCAATTGGGTTTCAATGATAGACATTCAAATCCCACTATTTTTGTGGTGTGGTCCACCTGATCAATGGCTGGACACATCACGGTGTGGCCCGCCATGATGTATTTGAGATCCAACCTATTCATAAGTTAACATAGTGATAGATGAAGTGAAGATAAAATGTCAGCTTAATTGGGAATTACTGTGGCCCTTAGAAGTTTGAACGGTGGATGTCACTATCCACTATTTCAATGGTGGGGTCCACTTGAACCTTAGATCTGACTCATTCTCTACCTCATACAATAAAATGATATCTCAAAATAGTTGGACAATATACATCATGATGGGCCCCACCGTCCAAACAGTAGACAGTATAGATAAAATAAATACGTCATTGGAGGCCTACACCACAAGGATGAAACATATACATCTGAAGTGGGTCTCACCGTCTAGTGGTGTGGACGGTGTGGATAAAACACATACACTATGGTGGGGCCAAAGACTGGGACCCACGGCCATGCCCCCTTCTGTCCACAATGCAGAAGGACATTGCTGCGCGTCCTCTGGATGTTAGTAGCAGCAGCACCTTCTACATTATATATATATATTGATTTGTTAAGGTTTTTCCTAGGTGGGGCCCGCATCAGGAAGATCCACCCCACTGGTTGGATTCTATGGCTCATGACAGACCAAATGAGCCCAATATTTGATGTGTTTTGGTGTATAGAAACATCAAAGGGGCCCTAATGGATTTTAACAGTAAAAACCACTCTTTTCTATGACATGGCCCGCTAGATAATCGGATTGGCTTCATTTTTTGGCTCAACGCCTAAAATGAGCTGAGAGATAGGATGGACAGCGTGAATTAGATCCATACATCAAGGTGGGACCTGCATGAACGGCCCCCCCAAAAAGTTTAGAATCAAACTAATATATATATATATATTTATTTATTTTGCTGCCAGTTCATCCCACTATCTGTTCACACTTCACCAAACCACGCCCAGCGTCTAGGGACGCTGGACGGATGGTGTGAATATATTTATCAAGGTGGGTCCCACATGGACGTGGCCCACTTGATTTGGATCAATCTGATATCCATGTTTTCCCATCGCCATTAAGTTAGGGTCCGCATGGCCTGGACGGTGTAGACCCAACACGTCCATCAAGTGGGTCCCACGAAGGTGGACGACATGGATAAGTTACATACATCATGGGGCCATCAACAAGAGAAAGAGAGAGAGAGAGAGAGAGAGAGAGAGAGAGAGAGAGAGAGAGAGAGAGAGAGATTGGTGAGTGATGGAGGAACCGCGGCACTATGGGCCCTCCCTTCCATACATCACAACATACATCAAGTGGGTCCCATTACATGTGGGCCTACCGATCAAAATCAATGGTGGAGATTTTTTGTCCACCAAAATGCAAGGTCTAGATGACCATATTCATGCAAGGAAAATAAATATCATGATGGGGTCCATGGAGAATGGCCCCATCATGGAATGATCATGAGAACCAAGGTCGGCCATCGGCCACATCTAGGGTCTAAAGTGAGATCCATACCATCAATTGGTAGGCCACACTTGGCCTATCATCAAAGCATTAAATCTAGGCCTATAAAACACCCACCGTTCGATCTTCTTAGTCCAATGGAATGCTAAACTTCTTGTGTCTCACTTTGATAGAAGGTGATGAGGATTGAAGGGCTAGGATGATGGATCTTGGGATAGGAAGTGGGCCACACACAACACACTTTTCTCTCCTTAGAAGTGCTTGGATGTGCACCTCTTTTGTTGCTTGGAGAATGTGAAGAGAAACCGAGAGAGAGAAAGGGTGGTTGTAAGAGAGAGGTGATGGGTGTGAGTGATGAATGTGAGTGATAGACGTACTTGACTTGAGAGTTGACTTAGGGTACATTGCTTGTCTTGGGGAGGAAAAAAAGTATGGGTTATGTACTTTGATTGATTGATTGATTAATTGATGGGATGAGTTGTAGAGATTCTCTTGGGTTCACAAATGCGCGGCGTTTCTTTGAAATAAATGTGGGCCCACATCTCCTGGCTAGGGTGTGTAAAATGCGGCATTAGAATCACGGCAACGGTGTGGTTGTAATGGTACAAGTCTTGGATTAAGCTTACTTAAATTTACAGGATACAACTTAGGGTTACGCGTAAATGTCAATTATAAGTCGCGGGTTGCCGGAATTCGACGAGAAGGATCACAGGAGTCTACAGAACGGTACAGACTATGATACGGGTCCTACATGTTGTTTTCTCTTGATCTTCAAGGGTTATCTCTATCTGATTGTAGCCCAAATATCCATTAAGAAAATAATAGTAAGAGTGACTGGCTAGCCTTTTCAAAATTTAATCAATGAAGGGTAAAAGAAAGTGATCCTTCCTTATGACAGTATTCAACTTCCTGTAGTCAATGCACATTCTCCAACTAGTAACAACTCTAGTTGGCACGAGTTCATTGTCGGCATTGGCTACGATGGTGATTCTGGACTTTTTTGGAACTACCTGAGTTGGACTCACCCATTGACTATCGAATATAGGGTATATGATACCCACATCCAACAACTTAATTACCCTATCATTAACCACTTCTTTTATATTTGGATTCAGTCGACGTTGTGGTCGTTGGGAGGTTTTCGCATTATCCTCAAGATAGATGTGGTGAGTACAAATCAAAGGGTCAATTCCCTTGAGGTTCGTAATCGATCATCCAAGAGCTCCTTTATGCTCAATGAGAATGGAAATGAGCACACTCTCTTGTTCTTTCTCAAGGGGTAAAGAAATTACCACTGGGTTTGTCTCATCTTGACCTAAGTAGACATATTTAAGATCAGCAGGTAAAAGTTTTAAGTTAAGCTTTGGTGCTTTGAGGCTAGACTATAGAGGCACTACATCGGTTTGGGGCAATTTCTCAAATTGTGGCCTCTACCAATTAACTTCAAGTACTGACGTAGTATCAAGCAAGACATCTATCTCCCTAATCATGTCATCATCTAATTCAGGGGAATGAGCCAAACATGTTTCTAGAGTGTCAGAATATAGAGTCAAAAGTGCTCTATCTTTCACAAAAGAATCGATCATGTTAATGTCATGGGTATTGTCATCATCCTCTAACTATTTATTCATATTAGAAAAGATGTTGAGCTCCAATGTCATATTTCTGAAAGATAAATTCATAATTCCATTCCTACAATTAATAATAGCATTTGATGTAGCAAGGAATGAGCGACCAAGAATGATGGATATTTGAGTACTCATATATATGATGGGTTGAGTATCCAGGATAATAAAATCTACTGAATAATAAAATTTATCAACTTGGACTAACACATCCTCAATAATCCCTCTTGGTACACAAACGAGTGATCAACAAGTTGTAATGTGGTTCGAGTGAGTTTTAATTCACCTAGACCTAATTGTTGGTAAACCGAGTAAGGGATCGAATTTATGCTCGCTCCCAAGTCAAGAAGTTCGTGTTCATTCTGGTGGTTCCCAATTAAAAAAGTGATGGTTGGGCTACCAGGATCTTTGTATATTTGTGGTACATCTTGCTTGAGGATGGCACTCACTTTTTCTGTCAAAAAGATTTTCTTTTATATGTTTTACCGTCTTTTGGTCATACATAAATCTTTCAGAAATTTGACATATGAAGGGATTTATTTAACGACATCCAGTAGAGGGATGTTGACCTTCACTTGCTTAAGCACCTTTAGAATATCCTGAGAGTTAGAGAGAGGTTTTGGTGTAATCAACCATTGAGGGAATGACGCAATCGGCTTACTTTGAGGTTCCGGTTCTAACCCATGTGGAGTATTATTAGATCCATCATTCTCATCTATTTTCGGGTCCTTAGGCTTTTCAGCCCTCACCAGAGTAGATTTGTCAATTGTCTTCCCACTCCTAAGAGTTATGATAGACTTAGCCTGCTCCATCTGTTTTGAAGAGCTTGGGTCACTGATTTCATATTACTATTTTGGGTTGGGGAGAGGTTAAGCCGGAAGGATCCCTTTCTCGCAAATTGAATTTTTTATTTCAAGCCCTTGTATGGCCATTGTAAGGTCTTAAAAGGCTTGCAGCATACCCTGATTAAAAAGATCTTGGTTTCATATATGTTTTAAGACCGGATCCTCTTAAGGTTTCCTTTAATTTAGAAATTGGCTGAGGATCCCTTGAGGAGTAGCCGTTTGTCCGTTCTTTCAACTGAAGTTTAGATGGTTCCTCCGCCTTGAGTTATATGTATTTGAGGTGGGTCCACTGAAAGGTTTTTTATAGTTGTTTACGACATTTGATTGCTTATTCAATATCTCTTGAAAAGTAAGAATTGTTGGGCAATTCTCAGTTGTATGTATGTTATAAGAACAAATACTACAAATAACTTTTGCAGCCTTTTCGGGTTCTACCTTCTTAAGTTCCATGGCCTTGACTTTTCTTGTAAGTTTGGCTACTCTTACATTTATATCATCTTCCTCTTTTAGAACATAAATTCCTTCCCTTTCCTTTGATTGAGTAGGCTTAGAAGTGGTAATTCTTGAAGAGGTATCCTATGATTGCCCATTTTCAGTAAGTTTATCAAAATAATCCCACACATCATCAGCTTCCTTATTTATGAATTTCGTATTACACATCATCTCCACAAATTAGCGCATGGGTGAGGTCAATCTCTCATAGAAAAAGCTTGTTATATTCATGTTTCGTAACTATGTTGTGGACATGAATTTATAAGATCCTTAAATCGCTCCCAACATTGGAAGAAGGTCTCATCCTCTTTTTACTCAAAATTCATGATTGATTTCCTTAAGGTATTTGTTTTATGATAGGGAAAGAACCTTTTAACGAACTCCCTTGTCATCTCAGCCCACATGCTAATGGACCTTGGTCTTAAGGAATGTAACCATGACTTAGCCTTTTCTTTGAAAGAGAAAGGAAAAAATTTTAGTCTAACTGTGTCCTTAGACACGTTTGGGAAGTGTAATGTAGATATGATTTCATTAAACTCTTTCATATGCAGATATGGACTTTCAGATTCTAGTCCATGAAACTTAGGGAGGAGTTGAATTACCCCTGGTTTAATATCCACGGTTCCTGCATTCAATGGAAATATCATACAGGGAGGTGTACTCACCCTCGCTGGTTATAAATAATCTAGTAGAGTACGAGGCGGAGGTGCATTATGCACCTCTTTTTCATCTTGAACTTCCTCAACTAGTGGTTGAGGTTGATTTGTACCACTACTTCAATTAACTGAGAGGATCTCAATTGGTGTCTAATCCTTTGATGGATAGGCAACCCTTCGACTAATCCTCCTTCACTCAAGAGACGTTGAGTGTTTTGATGAACCCACTTGGGCATGAAACATGCATAGCCCTTAAGCACCAAACAACTAAAACCTAGAAAGAAGAAAACTAAAGTAAATAAGAAATTTAGAAAAGAAAGAGAGAATCCTAAAAAGAACGAGGTCGAATACACAGGGGCTAAACTTGTACGTATCCTAAAAAGAACTAAAACTAGAACTAGAGAAAAATCTAAATCTGAATTCTGGAATAAAAGAGAGTAATTATGAATAATGTTTAAACTATCAATTAAAGGTGGGAACTAGGGTGCCAAGGATCCACTTGTAGCTATCAAGATGCTACCTTGCTTGATTCAAGGAACACATGTCACGCCCCAAACTCAGAAACCGGGCTCACAGAATTCCCGATCGCCGAATCTAGCGCCGACAGCCTCTGTAGTACCCCATTCTCGGCTTCCAGTGCCCATACACCAGATTTTGATCCTGGGATCCTACAAAGAGGATTTTCAGTGTGAATTTTTTTGTAAAGGAGTATAACCACAAGCATAACTAAGTCACAAACGACATCATCACCATATATCCACTATAATAAAACACTTTAGAGTACAATACATAAAGGGAAAATACAAGACAGATATCAAAGCTCAAGAAGCTCAACCCCACGCTCCTGCCTCAGCTCAACTGCGTCCTAGCGTCACCTACAGGCAACGATCATGCATAAGCTTATAGAAAGCTTAGAGGGTGGTGTAAGTGTGTGCTCAAGGTAAGTGCCAAGTATGCAATATTAGAGTAATACGGAAACATGCTGGTAAGTTCATGAATACTGTCAGTCGTACCAAGGCTATGCAATGCAAGGCATCAATGTTATCGACCATACCAAGGCCATGCGATGCAAGGCATGAATGCTATCGGCCATTCCGAGGCCATGCGATGTGAGGCCAACGTAGCTAAATGTCATATGCGAGATGCAACACAAGCATGCCAGTCCTCATCTAAATCCATATATCAATATAGCTCAACTCTAAAATATCACCGGGGTCTAATACACTCTACACCAGATCGCCACCCACTGGACGTGTAACCATGCAAGTGAAAAAGACTACACTATCCACCTAGCCAGTAGTTGGCCAATATCTACCCGGCAAGTCGATAGCGGACTCATTTATGAGCTGGTTAAATCAGCCTAGCTATACCCTCTATCCTCTGGCAGATAAGACCATACCCGCTTTCAAGCGACCATGACACAGTGGGAGACGCGGCCTAACGCTGTACGGCCCTAGTGCGCTCATGTATCCACTCGGTCTTGACATTGGAGCAACCTCCTGGTATCATAAGGGTTTAAGGACTTTCACCCAGGGACACCCTTGCGCCCCAGTGCTAGAACCAAAATATTTCCGGTATCCAATCCTACCATCCGTGATATGCCTGTGGAGGCCACAACCCTGATGTCGTTAGGGCATACAGTGATCATATCACACAATGTAATATGTATAAGTTATACTATCTAGTCATACATCAATCCTACGCGTACCACGTGCTCATGTGGGGCAACTCCGTCTATCAGGGAGTCCCATAAACAATCCGCCCAATGGCATATGTTATGATTAGTCACTTCTCATATAAAGCATACATATGATGTGTATGGGCATGTATTACGATGCTATACTAGCACAAACTCAGTGTGTCCTACTAGACTAAATACACTAACATGATTATTAAATATAGCAGGCGATGATCGACCTTAACCGATATGTCACTTACAAGAGTAGGAGTTGAACGATGCGCCCCACTAGGCATATAAAAGTCTATATGGGATGGCCCATGTTAGACTATCATAACCTACTTAATGTACTAGCATATCATATGTCCTAAGGCGGGGTCCACTAAAAGGATGGTGGGTCTAACCCATGCATTAAGATAGTTTTCACATAGTGGATATACCAAATCCTATACCACATATTCTTCCGTCTACGGCAAGGGATGATGATGCACTAATGTCAATGATGGACCTCACACTTGTCTCAACAAGGAGATGGACGGTATGGAAGATATGTACATGTCACGAGGTCCTAGTAAATGGGGTACAAGGGTAGGATACATCTCTCGTGGGGAGTGAAGTGGGTATACAACAAGATGAGTTCACAGGGTGAGCTAATCGGGTGAACAATTGGGCTTTCTCAATCTCTTATCATAAATAAACTGGGCTTCCTTATGGGGTTTGATACGTACACAAGGTGGGCTTTGGTGGGGTCCATACATCTCGGACTATGTGTCCTTACACACGGATTAGGTAGCCCGCTCAACATCTTAGTGGGCCTTGGGTATGGTTACTAAACTTGGGCAAACACATGTATCTAGGTGGGCCACATTTCTTATGGAAGGCCTGATATGAACACAAAGCGGGCTTCATGGTTTGGATAATCCCACAAGGTATGGTGGGAGGCACCTTCATCAATGGGGGCCCAAAAGTTTGGGATAGCCCAACAAGGGGAGATGGGTATCACTAACATACTGGGGACCCAACAGTTTGGGTTAGCCCACTAAGAGAAGATGTGAATGGGCCTAACAATGGGCCCTAGGGAGATTACAACGTGGACATTTAACCATCATTGCTCCCAAGGTAATGGGCTTAACGATGGGCCTTAGGGAGGTTTACAACAGTGGACATTTAACCACCATTGTCTTAAGGTGCGGTCCATTTGGGGTACGAATCGGAATCACAACGGGGCCCTTAGCCCTCCAAATATCTAGAAAATGGATGGATAGTGCATATGTATCACAAACATCATGGTGGGCCTTCATAAGGCAGTTCTTGGTCTGCTTAAATGAATGAATAGTGCGCATATAACACACACAACATGGTGGTCTTCACACATCACAATTGGGCCTCACACAAACAATGGACCTCACACATATAATGGGCCCCATAAACATCGCAATGGGCCTCACACATGTGCCTCATATACATCACAATGGGCCTCATCACATGGGTCTCATATACATCACAATGGGTCTCATCATAATGGGCCTCACACATGGGTCTCATATACATCACAATAGGCCTCACACAAGGGCCTCATATACATCACAATGGGCCCCACCATCCAGCCTATCCGGATGATGTGGACACTGGACGGTGTGGATACAACACATACATACATGGTGGGCCTCACACACTACCAACGGGCCCTAAACAGATGGGCAGCAGGGTCATACAACACATACACGAGGTGGGCCACTGCTGGGTAGCCAGCAGCGTCCCTGCCCTGCTAGGCGGTCCAGTGAATGGACGAATGGATGGACCACATATCACGGTGGGTCCCACTGGCACGTGGGCCACCTAGGGGTTGGGCCGACCCTAAATACCCACTCATCAGGTGGGCCTGCTGATATAAAACAGATGCAAGTGGGCCAGCGGCCAGCAATGTCTAACGCTGGCCCATTTGGCCTGAAAGGGGGGTCTCTCCACATGGACGGTGGATAATACACATACATCATGGGTGGGTCCACATCCATCAGCTGGACGGAGAGAATAAAACACTTACATTAGGTGGATCTCTACCGTCCACAGATGGACGGTGAGAATAAAACACATACATTAAGGAGGGTCCACGTCCACGTGGCCCACCGCCCCACGAACTGGAGGGTCTGGTCATACATGAGGTGGGCCCTATAAATGGACGGTTTGGATGAAACACTTACATCAGTGGGTCCCACGTACACATGGCCCACTTGAATCGAGCTGGAATATGTGTTTTCTCATCGTCCAGACTTACTGGACGGTGGGACAAAACATGCATTAGGTGGGTCCTACGTACACGTGGCCCACGGATGGACAGTGTGAATCTAATCCATTCATTAAGGTGGGCAGGGAAAAGAGAGAGAGAGAGAGAGAGAGAGAGAGAGAGAGAGAGAGAGAGAGAGAGAGAGAGAGAGATGTGGAGGGGAGGGGCTCCGCCACTATGAGCCCTCCTTATACATGATATAATGCGTACATCAAATGGGTCCCACCACATGTGGGCCCTCAAATCGTAAGAATCAATGGTGGAGATCCCTTTTCCACCAATAAATGCAAGGTCTAGATGACTTTCTTACAATGGAAAATAAAATAAACATATGATGGGGTCCATGGAGAATGGCCCCATCATGGAATGAACATATGAATTATGGTGGGCCATCGGCCATACCTAGGGTCCAAAGTGAGATCCATACCATCAATCGGTAGGCCCCCCTTGGCTCATCATCAAAATCACAAATCTAGCCCTATAAACACCCACTTATGATCCTCTTCTTTAGCTCCTTAGAATCCTTGGCTCCTAAGCTCTCTTTTTTATGGAGGATGATGAAGATTGAATGGTTGGATGGTGAGATTTGGGGGTAAGGAAGTGGGCCTAACACTTAGCTTTTTTTTTTTCTCCTTGGAATGCTTGGATGTTTCCTCTCTTACGTTGCTTGGAAATGGTGGAGAAAATGAGAGAGGAGAGGGTGTTGTAAGAAGAAGTGACATGAAGGGTATGGGCTTTGTTAACTTTTAGGGGCATGAGGTGGCATGGGGTATGGGTTGCCTTGACTTGGTGGTAAGAAAGGGATGGGATAGGTATGGTTCATTAGACTTGGTGAAGAGAGAGGTATGGGTGAGTGATGGGTTGTACTTGATTAATTGATGTGATGGATTGGGTAGAGCTTCTCTCGGGATTTGTAATACGTGTCACTTTTCTCAAAATAAATGCGGGCTCACAACTCCTAGTCGGGGTATTGCATAGGGCCCAAGACACAGTGTTAGAACCGTGGCGACAACGCGGTCGTAATGGTACAAATCTCGAGTCGAGTTGACTCAGATCTACAGGATACGGCTTAGGGTTGTGTGTAAATGCCAATTATAGGTCGCGGGTTGTCGGAATTCGACGGGGAGGATCGCGGGAATCTAAGGAAAGGTACAGTCTAGGATACGGGCCTTACAACATAAATGGAATTGGAGTCATATCCTATCCAATTGGAAGATAAAGCAATTTAAATCAAATTTGTACTTTTCATTGACCTAATTTTCAATGGATGAGAATTTTAAAGATTGGAAGGGATTCTATCACCCTACTATGCCCAAAAGACGATGGTGAACAACAGGATTTACCAATCTCACAATCTCAAAATAGGAAAAGAAGATATCCAAAGCTATCATAGCATCTATTATAATTTGAGTTATAATAAATCATAGAAAACTGAAAATATTCCTTTAATATCAAACTAGAAATCAATGAGGTTCAATAATAACAAGAATCAAAGCAAGATAATCATCCAAACACGCTACAAGCTTCAGTCGGAAAGGAGTGGTTTTGATCGAGTTTTGATACGGTCCACTGTATAAAATCAACTCATCGTTCATCCTGCATTTTTAGACGATCCACGTGTGCGTGTGTGCATGGGGCCAAATGGCCACCTAAGAAAGGGTCAAGCCCCCCCTCTAGATCGAATGGACGGTCCAGATCTTCCAAATGGCTGACGGGTGGGGCCCACAAACAAAACCCCAATCGAACAAGGTGCTTCCGCTGGGTGTTCTGCTCAGAGAAGAGAGAGAGAGAGAGAGAGAGAGAGAGAGAGAGAGAGAGAGAGAGAGAGAGAGACAGGTTAGCCTAGGATTGACCAGGCTGACCATTCAGTGTGGTGCGGGCATGTGCACCCCATGTACACATGCAGTACATGTGGGGTCCACTGTGATGTACATGTAAAATCCGTTTCGTCCATTTATTGTGCCACCCCATTTAAGGGGTTAAGACCAAAATTTAAGTATATTCAGATATCAGGTGGGCCCCAAATCAGAGACTTCTGGACTGATCTGTCCGTTGGACCACTTTCAAAAGGATCCAATGGCTGAAAATTGACGTGTATAGTTAATTTATGGTCCTCAGGCCATATATAAAGTTTCGAGCTGAACGGATGGTGGGAACCCTGTGATCTTGCATTCTGGGTGATTTTCAGGCCCGTTTAATGTGAGTGACGTGATTTTCTCGGATCTTTAGTGTGTAAATTCTTTGATCTCGGTCCTTTGGGGTCTGTCCCTCTACTTGGTGATTTATGAGCATTAAATCCATGCTTTTAGTACCCTTTTTCAATCCAAGTCCCTAAATGCACTTTGCAACACAAACACAATTAAAATAGGCCGTTAAACAGTATCATGTTCGTAAAATCAGGTAATAACTGGGGTCTAATATGCAATATTTGACCCTCATCCTCAACACAATCCCCAACCAGCATTTTTTTAATCCTGAGTAAAGTGTGCAAAAAATAATTTAAGAATTACGGGACAATTTCTATAAACCCGAGTAAATTTTGAAAAACAATCCAGATACTAGATTTATAAGATCCATGAATGTTGGGCATTACTTTCTCCTGGACTCAAGCGTACGGTAAACTTCATAGTCAAGTTCAAAGTATTAATCCATCGATTAGAAAAATTTTAAATATTGAGTTCCATGGGTGTATAGTGAAACCTAAACTTATCATAATTAAAGGCTCAATTCTTTATTTTCATGATAACATTGATAGTCACATGAGCATTCAGGATAACCATAACCTAAACCAAAACTTGCCTTACAGTTCAGCCTTTTTATTCTTCCAGCTTTTGATTTTTTTCATCGATGACTTTCATACTATGTCAATCTTTTAAAGGTAAAGCCAAGGAGGGGAAACGAAGCCTCACCTATAGGGAACAAACCCATAGTGAAGACCATTCGCCCAACCCTTTCCGAAGACAACTATTTTTTTAAGCTGAGTATTCATTTTTTTTAATGAACATGACGAACAAACTCCCCAAGTTAGCTCCTTCCATGCCTAGTGATTACCTGGTTAATAATTCAATTTCGAACTGAAGCTATAATGTGTAAGCTAGGTGTGACATGTGAACTCATGACTCAATCAATGTTTAAAGCTTCTAATCATGGATTAATAATTCAAACTTAACTATGAAATCTAACAGGTAACTGAATCCAAGAGTCATAAATTACCAACATTACGTATCTTATACTTCTAAATCAAATATGGCTGTCAAAATCACTTCAAATTCACAAAAATTTTCAGAAAAAATTTCAAAAATTTTCACAATTTTTGCTCAAGACTGAGAAAACATTGATTAGGTAACCTAATCTTCCATCCCCAACCTAAAATCCACATTGTCCTCAATGTAAAAGAGATAAGCATGCAATGCATGTGAGACAATGAAAGTAAAGTAGAAGTGATGGAAAGATAGTACCTGATAACGAAGTTAAGCGATTTTTTCTCAAAGAGATTTCAGCACGAAGGCAGCTCGGCACAAGAGTTAATCCAACAAAAGAAAACTATCCTAAAACAACTGGAAAGTAAACTAACCTAACGGCATAAAGCCAACTATCCTAGAATGACATAAAGTAAACAACCCTAGTCCTATGAAATCAAGGGAAAAGCTACTCAGTCATACCGCAAGGTTCCTCTTTCGGCTAATATCTAGATAAATTTCTCAGTAGGTTTCTCAACAGGATCATCCAAAAGCCCTTTTTGCAATAAGTTTAGATGCTCTGGAGCATGAATTTCTAGAGAAACTTATGTACCTCAGCATAAGGTTTCCTTTTAATCTCGTGAGGTGTCCAAAGTATATATGATTCACCTGTGACAGAAAAAGTTTCAGAGTTAGTACCCCTTGGTGAATCAAAGACTACAAGTAATAGAATTCAGAAAAATTTTCAAAAAGTGATGTAGTCTTAACACAATCCAAAGTTTCAGACTCCGGTTCAATTTCTAGCTCCTCCTCCTTTAATGGTAAGCATTCAAGATCTACGAAGGGAAGGATTTCAGAGTACGGGTTCCCTCGATCCGTGACAACCATCAAGGTATTGTCTTGCAAGGCATCCACTATTTCTTTTATCATAGGATCGTTTGAATCTGCAAAGTGCACCAAGTAATCATCTAAAGAGTTAAAAAATTCCACATTGAAATCTATAATGTGACGCTCAAGGACTCTATCATCTTTAAAAGTAGATGGAGGTACGCTCTCTTGCTCCAGCCCCGCACAGACAGATTAAGGGTCAGTAAATAAAGTATTGATGTGAGGACTCTGTTCATTGATACTACTCAAAAGAGGCATTGAATCATCAAAACTTGACAGCTCAGATCTTGGCCTTGACTGAGTGGTTTCAAATTCCAGAGTCATATCGAGCAACTCGTCCCTCTCCCTAATACGTATCATCTTCCAATTCAATGCGATACATTGTTGGGATGGGTTCGCTTTCCTCACATTCTCTTTCTAAATTGGGTTGAGGTTCGAATAAACTAACCTCTCCCTCATCATTAAACCTAGTGTGTCATGTGAGTGAAGTGTGTCATCATTATTATATTTGAAAGACAACCATGTCTCTTGATCATTCTTTTGAATCGTCATCAAGATCAACTCATTGAGAAATTGAACCATATGCTCATTAACATAATCCAATTCTTCATTCCAAATTCCAGAGTTCTTCAAAAGCGAGTTAGAATCGCTTTCTTCGCATTGTATTTCTAGATTAGGTTGTGGTTGGGATGAACGAGCCTCCATTATCTTATCGAGGCACAAATTAAGTACTTCCAATGTTTTTCTAATTTTCATAAGACAGTCTATGTTACGCTGAAATAAATTCTCTTGGATTGTTTCTAGTTGGATCTCAAAGGTAGGGTATCCAAGAGGATAATCATTATAACATGTTTTTGGTTCATCTTCCCAATTTTGATGTTTCCACTGGTTATAGTCATACAGATCATATGTGGGAGAATATGATGGTTAATAATAGTCCTCATTCCCATAATTATGATCACGTAAGGACTTCTTAACCGATGGAGCATAATATTTTAGTCGGTTCTCGATGATGGTTTTAGAAAAATCTTAAGATATAGGTTGAATTACATCATAATCATTATACATCCTTCCCCAATATCACTTATCTATCTCAACATAGTGACATACCCACTCTTCTATGGTGAAACCCAAACTCTGAATCTAATCCTAAGAAAAATAAAAGAAAAGATCCTACAGCAGTATGGAAAGTAAGAAGAGGAGAGTTAGAAGGAAGTTACCAAATTAGAAGTTCCTATGTTAAGATCCTACAAAAGAAAACAAAGGAAATTGGTTTCTAAAACTAGAAATCCTAAAGTTAGAAAGCTTTTACAACCTAAAAATAGAAAGTAAGCTAGTTTCTAAAAAGGGAAAAACTTCTAAAAATAGAAAGTTTCTAAAACAGATTAGGAAAGTTCTAAACCTAAATTAGAAAGTAAGTTTGTTTCTAAAAATAAAAGAAATCCTATAATTAGAAAGTTTCTAAAAATAGAAAATAAAACCTAATCTAAAAATAGAAGATAGAAAAACTAGAAAATTAGAAAGAGATTACCAATTTAGAAAGTCTATATCCAAGTCCTACAAAACAGAAAGTTAGGTTAGTTTCTAAAAAAAAAAAAAAATCAAACAAAAAAATCTAAACCTAAAGTTGAAAAGGCCGAACTATTAAGTCCTAGAGGGGGGGGGGGGGTGAATAGGACTATGCCAAATTAAAAAATAACAGCTGAATTTAAATAAATTAAATACAGATAGCAATAGACAATCCCACAATGCTGAAATTAAAGTCAACCTCAAATGTACGAGTATTGAGAGGTTGATACAGATGTTGTTCTAAGGACAACCTTACACCATAAAAACCAAGGGTTTATGGCAGGACAACCTTACTAGAACGGTCTGTGTATCAAAAACTCGAGCTAACATAGAGGAATAAAGAAATAAATAGCAAAGGAAGAAAATCTAAGCTATTACAACATTCTCACACAAACATAAAAGAAATTACAACATTCTCCACAAATGCGTAAAGGGAAATTTCAACATCCACGAAATAAAGTAAACAATCAATCCACAAGACCATAAATTATAGTGGTTTGCTTGTGTGTACACCAATTGTTAAACAATAGCCACATAACTACTCCACTCCTAATATCCTCACACAGTGGTATTGGCGTTCACTATGAAAATAGGTTTTTCAAGGTTCACCTAAAACCCTCACAATTGTGTCTTTCAAGTTACACAATTCAAAAACCCTACACTCTGAGTTTTTTGGATCACCTCAGACAAACCAAAACAGAGAGATTTTTCTGACACAATCTGAATAAACCCAAAATACAGAAATTTACAATAATGTAAAATGCCTGAATATTCTCCTTTAGATGTAGCTTGGAAGAACCAAATTGAAGTAGAAGTTCAACGTAGAAGTTCAATGTACACACTCACTTGTGAAATGGTTCTAGGTTCTAAATTGATTTTAAATTAAATCACCTTGGACTAGCTTGATTTGATTTTGATTCCAAGAAATGGGAATATAACAATCCCTCTTTCAAATAAAATTGGAATGCAGAAAATCAAAATCAAATGCAAAGAAAGCTAATAAAAGATAATATTAAATGAGCACAATATAGCTTAAAAAGATCACTAACTTATCTCTCAGAGTGGCGTATTGATTTAGCTTGAATTGAATATGAAACTTTGAAATTCGTGCTCATTTATAAGTGAAGAAATTGCGTCTTCGACTGGTCCTGAGGTCTCCATGATTGATCGTAAGACCAACAGATTTTTTAAATTTGGGCTCGATAAGATAAAGCCATTCCACGACTGGTCGTAGGCCCTGCATGACCGGTCGAGGGACCTCCATGACTGGTCGTGACCTGTCCACGACTGGTCGTGTGGAACCTGATTTAGTTGTTGAACTTTGAGTCAAGGCTGCAGGACTGGTCGAGCACGAGTCGAGCACAGTTCATATGACCGGTCGAGCAGTCTCCAAGACTGGTCGAGGCTTAACAAAAAATTCTGAAAATCTGTAACAAACTTAGGCCTGGTCGAGAAATTTCTAGGACTGGTTGAGCCAGTGCTAGGACTAGTCAAACATAGCCTAGGACTAGTCGAGAAATAGCCTATTCACTTATAAAATGACCTCATTGAATTATGTATTCAAAATGACCTACCCTAAGGTCAATCTAAGGTCATTTATACCTTGTTAGTGATGTATGAACATTGAATCTTATTTTTCTTCAGTTGATAGTCATTCTTTGAAGTTCACGAAGCTTGAGATCTTGTCATATGATGAAGCTTGAACTTGAGACTTCTGAAGTTTGAAATTGACTAACATTGAAGCTTGAACTTGAGATTCAAAGTCTAGGAACGTTGTCTTGACTTGTACGAAGCTTTAAAACTCTTGAACCTTGAAGCTTGAAAGCTTGAATTCACACTTGATGTTGTACTTGAACATGAACAAGTACACTTGCCTTTGAAGCTTTTGAACTAAAGACTAAAGACTTTTGTCCTTGAGAGATGCACATTCTTCATTATGTAGAGGAGCTGGATAAGACAAATTCCAAGAGGTTTTAGCACTACAAAATTTGACAATATAGGAGCTAGAAACCATAGCACTTACAAAAGTTAGAAACTCCATCTTAACCTAATTCTAAAACCAGTTATTCTTAGAAAAATGCAACCATCAGTCCCCGGCAACAATGCTAAAAACTTGTTCACACCCCAAGTATAGGGTTGCGATGTAGTAATAATCTCGGTAAGACCGAGGTTAAATCCACAGGGACTGTACCTTGTACGTAATCTGAAAGTAACTAGAACTAGAACTAGGGGTGCACATCGGACCGAACCGAGTGAACTGGGCTCAACCCGGCCTGGCCCGGTCACTAGCCAAACCAGCCCGAACCCTGCTCGGTTACCGGGCCAACATGTCCAGCCCGAACCCGTCTTGGTCAGCAATGGGGGGAGTTCAGGCCAGTTTCGAACCCACGATTTGGACGGCCTTGATTTTTTTAATCTACACCAAATACTCCATGGGAAGAGCTTTAGCAAGTAACTTGAATGGCCTTAATTTTTGGGAAGAGCTTTTGTCATAGATTTTTGGGACTTTGCTCCATCTACAAAGGGACCCACGATTTGGATGACCTGGATTGTTGTAAATGGTTAGGGTAATTGGCTAAGAATTTAGGATATGTATATAGGCCGAGTTGGGTTTCGGATCGAGTCGAGCCAAATTGGAACCTATCCAAACTCGGCTTGAACTCAGTTTCGGGCCGAAGAAAATGGCCCGTCCCGACTCGAGCTTAGTTCCAGGTCGAGTCGAGTCGAGCTTTTTTTGGCCGAGTCGAGCGAGTTAATCGGGCTAGCCTGGTTCGTTTACAGCCCTAACTAGAACTAGGCGAAGATGTAATCTAAATTAGAGGTTTTTGAGAGAGTAATGGTGAAGTATTTAACTAAAACTTGTGAAATTCAAAGGTGGGAAACTAGGGGTTCAGAGGATCCACTTGTTGAGATCAAGGAGATCTATGCTTTATTCAAGAACACATCTGGACTCAGAGTCCTATCTTCATCCAGATGGAAATATACTATTAAAAATCAACTATGAACTTCCTTTGATCCAGTTTTCAATAGATGAGAGGTATGAGAATTAAACTTGATTCCATCACAAAACCATGCATATGAGATAAAGCAAACAATAGAAATTAACCAATCCACATCCAATCTAAGAGAGTTATGAACGTAGGGGAGGATTCCATCATCCAACCATGCCCATGAGATGATGGCGAACAACAGGGCTCCCACATTCACAATCCCTATAAGGCAAAGAACATGCTCATAGCTATCACAAATCCATTGTAATTTAAGTTACAACAAACCATTAAAAACTAAAAGCAATCCTTAATATCAAACTATAATCAAAGAGAATCCATAAAACCTGAATTAAAGCCATAGAAATCTACCCATCACGCTACAAGCTTCACCTCTTAGCCCTAGCTGAGAGGTTTAGCCTAACATGGCCATGCTAAAGTCTCAGAAAAAACTTAAGGGAAAAGGAAAAAAGAACTGAAGAGAAAGAATAGGAAGAAGGATGGCTGGCTGGCCATGCACTTCTCTTTCCCTTTCTCCATGCTTTCACATCCCCAAGAGGCCTCCACGGCTAATCTGATTCCCCCTTCATGTCCTTATCTCCCTTTCTTTTATAGGTGTTGTAAGGTTAGGTTGGCTAGAGTGGAGAACCGACTCCACTTTTGCAGCTCTCTCTTGCGCAGTGAAACATAAGGAACAACCTGCATTTGGATGGGATTTTGGGACGGTACACGGCCAAGAAATCTATTTTGGCTCCATGGTTGGGGTAAAGAACCCCCTCTGAAAGTTCTAAACGGTTTGGATCACCCATCTGACCACAAACGGTGGGCCACAACTCCCCGCAACGTCCAAAAAAACCGGACGTGCATTGAATGCAAAAAATCATGCGCTGTAATGCTCGGTGGGCCCCACATTGGTGTTTTCGAAGAAATTCAACCTGTTCATTGGATTACTGGCGAAATTTAGTTGAAAAGGAGTATTTTTGGTCGAGTTTTGGTGCGGTCCACTGTTTAAAATCAACTCGCCGTTCATCTTGCATTTTTTGACGATCTACATGTGCGTGTGTGCACGGGGCCAAAGAGCCACCTAGGTGAGGGTTAAGGCCCCCCTCTGGATTGAATGGACAGTCCAGATCTTTCAAATGGCTGACGGGTGGGGCCCACAAGCAAAACCCCAATCGGACAGGTGTGTCCGCTGGGTGTTCTACGTAGAGAAGAGATAGAGAGATGGGTCAGCCTAGGATTGACCGGGCTGACCATTCGATGTGGCATGGGTACGTGCACCCCATGTAAACATGTTGTACATATGAGGTCCACTGTGATGTACATGTAAAATTTGCTCCGTCCATTTGTTGTGCCACCCCATTTAAGCGGTTAAGACCAAAATTTAAGTATATCCAGATATTAGGTGGGCCCCAAATCAGAGACTTGTGGATTGATCCATCCGTTGGACCACTTCCACAAGGATCCAATGGCTAAAATTCGACGTGTACAGTTTATTTATGGTCCTCAGGCCATATATAAAGTTTCGAGCTGAGCGGATGGTGGAAACCCTGTAATCTTACATTCTGGATGATTTTCAAGCCCGTTTAACTTGAGTGGTGTGATTTTCTCGAATCTTTAGTGTATAAATTCTTCGATCTCGGTCCCCTGGGTTCCGTCCCTCGACTTGGTGATTTATGAGCATTAAATCCATGCTTTTAGTACCCTTTTTCAGTCCAGGTCCCTAAATGCACCTTGCAACACAAACACGATTAAAATAGGTCGTTAAACAGTATTATGTTCATAAAATTTGGTAATAACTGGGGTCTAATATGCAATATTTGACCCTCAACAGATATAGCCTTGGCTAAGTATGTACATGATGGATAACTAGGCATAGTCGATGTCGACAACAGCTGATTGAAATAGCGGTGAAGACCGCTTGAGTTGAAGTTGGAATATGTCAATATATCCTAGAGGGGGGTGAATAGGACTTTTTAAAGATTTACGAGTTATTAAAAATCCTATCACTCTAATCCTAACAAGTATGCAATTTTCAGGATTACTCAAATGTAACTCAACTGGCTTCCAAGCCTAGTAGAGGATCCAATCACAGAACTATTCAAATAATAAGCATGAAGCAGTTATAGTTTATGATGGATGTGACTGTATGTGAAGTGTGAGCAGATATGAATTTAGTTAACATAATCACACAAATGATCAAGCATAAGAATCAATCACAGACATAGTCATTTTTATAGTGATTCGACTTCTTGTCTACTTCACTCCCAGCTGCCGCACTTAACCCTTAAGTGTACCGGATTTCACTAAGGAGGTTTCCCAGGGTTCACCTCAAACCTAAGGTTTTAAATTAGGTTCACCTTCAACCTTTACACGGAGGTTTCTACTCGGTTCACCTCTAACCCTGGAGTTTTACTGGTTCACTCCTAACCAGATGTTTATGCTCTTCATAGAGCAAGAGTCCACACAACGCACCCGAGAGTTTTACTGGTTCACTCCTAACCAGATGTTTATGCTCTCCATAGAGCAAGGGTCCACACAACACACCCACTATGTACACTCCTGCCAGAGGCCTCCTTGAGGACTTCAAAGGGTGAGAACCACTTAAGACCCAATCCTAGAAAGGAATGATCACAAGTGTCCTCTGGACTCTAGGTAATTAAAGATAAGTTGATGAGTCTCATCAGTACAATGCCGAAGATCTCCTCCTTCTTGTTGACAAAGAGTCTTCTGCTCCCTTGATCCACAACACAAAAGATATACCAAGACTAGGCTTATGGTTGAGTCAAGATGAAGATGGAATCCTATTCTCTAAAGATTTTCCTATTAGGAAAATAGAGTAGCTCCAATCTTATGCATTCAAGGCATCCCAGCATAATGATTTGCCATTAAGGTAGAAACTCGAGGATCCTTAAATGCGGAAGTTCATTCCCCAATCCACTCTATTGAATATTAATGATGAGGGTGGATTGGAGGATGAACTCCCTTGAGAGAAAGGGCTTTAGATATAAGATATAAGTTGAAATACTCAAAAGCTCTCTCTACTTTCTCTCACAGCAACAAAAGACAAGTCCTCTATATATAGGTAAAAAGTTCCAACGGATATAAAACGGTCACATTTATAACAGAGTTCGATATCATCAAGAAGGTTCGATATCATCGAGCGCAAACTCTCAATAGCATCGATGGTCTGCTCGATGACTCGGACTCAATGTCATACACTTTTGAAACTTCTTGCCAATAGGTCGATGAATCGAGGCTATTGTCGATGACATTGGATTTCGAACTCCGATTCCATCGATGACAAGTTTGATTAATCGACACTTGAAAAATGAGTGAGACTTGACTTTGAGATATTTCAAGTTTTCATGAATGATCGGGGGAACCGTCGAGATCATCGGAATTTGAATGTCGATGATATCGAGATCAGAGTCGATACATTGATAAATCCAGCGGATTTGTCTTTAAGCTTGCTGGTCGTTTTGTATTCTTGTTCGATGCAATCGACCTATTGCTGATATCATCGATATTTGAATATCGATTCTATCAAAGGGCCCCCAATCATAGTTAAAAATAACTTGAATTATCTGCTGTAAGAAATGCGCTACCATTATCGATATCATCGATGGACCTCTGATCTTATCAATATTTGAATTTAGATCATATCGGACGGTCATCGATATATCGAAGGAATTTGAGATTTTCATTAAAAAACAGGGGCGCCGAAAATATGCTTGTCGATTTTATCGAGCCAGTCCCGATGGACTCGAGATTTAAATATCGATGACATCGATAGGTGTATCGATACATCGATAATTCGTCCAGATATGTTGTGAAGTTGCTGAACATATTTAGTGCTTTTATCGATGATATCAATAGGTGTATCGATACATCGATAAATTCGTCTAGATAAATATTTAGTTGCTGGACATTTTTGGTCCTCTCATCGATATATCGTTAAAGTATCGAGGACATTGACAGTGTAGGTCGATCATATCGAGGGTGCATCGATAAAATCGATAAGGTGAGAAAAACTTATAGATTTTTCTATTTGTAAAAAAGTTTTCTCACCTTAAAAACCTTAAGATGTCTATCTTGTTTTAAGGGTTTTAATCACCTGGTGTTTTGGGACATGGGATGTGAGGCTATGATTTACCTATGGCGAGCTTCCACACATCTGGATGAGGCAAACGCTTGAATTGTTCTTCCTATCGAGCTCTGTAGATAGTCTGACCCACCATTCATGTAAGTTGACAAACCAGGGCTCTAGCAACTGTACTTTCAATCTCCCCCTTTGTCAATTACATGACAAAATACCCAAAACACCCTAAGATACTTCTAGACAAACACACCTTAAATTATGTGTACATGTTTTTACACAATTTTACAATTTTCTAACCCATGTATACAACCAGTAGTATCTGCTCTCCCTTACTTCAAAACTCCCCCTTTCTTGGTGCATCTGCTCCCCCTAACACCTGCAACACCATTTGATATACAATTTTTTGCTCGGGGTGTTTTGAACTATTCTCCCCCTTTTTGTCAGTCATTGGCAAAGGTATAGCAAGTGATATTGACTGAAGATTAAAATACTTGAGAGAACTAAGTAGGTAGAAGCATAACATTGATGTATAAAAGTTAACTCAATTCAATTAAACATCAAGTTCAGAATTCATGAATGCATATTAGACAAGATAGATCAGTTGTATGGCAATTGGAATATTCATTAAGAATATCATATGCATTCCATTACTTGATAAGCCAGGGGAACTTAAGAAAACAGAAATATGGCATTAAAGATATGAATTATACACAGCCATATTCAAAATGAAGCTAACGTATCCAATTGTCCAAAAACAACTACTAAATATTGACAGCACATTAACAGTTATTTCAACAAAAAACTTATTTTCAGCTCAAAACTGTCATGGTTAACGTAAAGAGCTTAGACTTGTGGCTGACGTATAACCATGAATGTCCCAGTGTAAGGATTTACCTATATGACTCAAGTTTACTGAGATTTAGTGAATGCAGACCCCAATGAATTTTTGAAGGTCACAGAACCTATTTGTATAGAGAGGTTTGGTGAGGATGTCTGCGAGTTGCTTTTCTGTGGAAACATAGTCCAGTGTGATAATCTTGTCATCAACAAGTTCTCAAATAAAATGATGACAAATGTCAATGTGTTTAGTCTGAGAATGTTGAACCGGATTTTTTGAAATGTTGATTGCACTATGCTATCACAGAAAAGACTCATTGTGGGTTGTTCAATCCCGTAGTCCAACAACATTTGTTTCATCCAAAGGAGTTGTGCACAACAGCTTCCAGTGACAATATATTCTGCCTCGCCAGTGGATAATGATATTGAGTTTTGCTTCTTGCTCTGCCAAGCGACTAGACAGTTTCCAATATAGAAACATCCTCCACTTGTAGATTTTTGATCATCTAAATTGCCTGCCCAGTCGGCATCAGAGTACATGGCGATGATGGTAGATGTTTCAAATGGATACCACAATCCATAGGCTGGAGTCTCTGCTAAGTATTTAATGATCCTTTTAACAGCCGTTAAATGAGATTCCTTAGGATTTGCTTGATATCGAGCACATACCCTACACTGAAGGATATGTCAGGACGACTAGCTATGAGATATAGTAGACTACCTATCATACTCTGGTAGAGGTGTTGATCTGCACTCTTGCCATTTGTATCTTTGGAAAGTTTGAGTGTGGTACTCATGGGAGTGTGATAAGAATGACCAGATTCAAAACTAAACCATTTTACCAAATCGTTCGCATATTTGGTTTGACAGATAAAGATTCCATCATGTAGTTGCTTGACCTGCAAACCTAAAAAGAAGTTTAGTTCACCAACCATGCTCATTTCAAATTCCGATTTCATGAGGTCAGCAAATTCATATGTGAAATCTTCACATGTTGAGCCAAAAACTATATCATACACATAAATTTGTGCGATAAGCAATGATTTTTTTATTCTTTGGGTAAACAAAGTTTTATCAACACTCTCTCTGCAGAATTTATGGTCCAAAAGAAATTTTGTCAATCGTTCATACCAAGCACGATGTGCCTGTTTCAGACCATAGAGGGCTTTGTTTAGATGATATACATATTGAGGACACTTAGGATCTGAAAATCCCTTGGGCTGTTCCACATATACTTCTTCAGTAAGATCTCCATTCAAAAAAGCACTCTTAACATCCATTTGAAATAATTTAAATTTTAATGCACATGCAATGGACAAAAGAATTCTAATAAACTCAAGGCGAGCTATAGAGGCAAATGTCTCATCAAAATCAATGCCTTCTATCTGTGAGTACCCTTGAGCTACAAGCCTTGCTTTGTTTCTAATCACATTTCCTGATTCATCAGATTTATTCTTGAAGACCCATTTGGTTCCAATGACATTTATATTGAGTGGTCTGGGAACCAAATTCCATACCTCATTTCTTTGAAATTGTTGAAGTTCTTCTTGCATTGCATTTATCCGGTGTTCATCTTGAAGAGCTTCCACAATGTTCTTAGGCTCAATCTTTGAGGTAAAGTAGAAATGACTATAGATATTTTCTATCTGTTGTCGAGTTTTTACACCAGCGTTAGGGTCTCCAATGATTTGTTCTCAAGGATGATCTTTTATAATCGGAACGTCAGATGATGGTTGGGGTTCACTGGGTGATAAAGTTTTATTTTCAGGTTTTTCCAGTATGCATGAATCCCCATCATCTTCTAATTCATTCACAGGTGCCTCTTCTTCATGAGGTTGATCATCGATTACCACATTCACTGATTCTTGAATAGTGAGAGTTCTTAGATTGTATACTCTGTACACACGACTATTCATAGCATACCCCAAGAAGATTTCTTCATCACTTTCAGATTCAAATTTTCCTAGGTGATCTCTATCTCTCAAGATATAACATTTGTTACCAAAGACTCGAAAATATTTCACACTAGACAGTTTTCCATACCATAGTTCGTATGGAGTTTTGTTTAAGCCTACTCTAAGATATACTCTATTTATGATGTAGCAAGCAGTATTGATAGCTTCAGCCCAAAATTTTTTTGCCATATCTTTCCCATTTAACATAACTGACCCCATCTCCTGCAATACTAAATTTTTCCTTTCAACGACTCCATTTTGTTGTAGGGTTTTAAGAGCTGAGAATTCATGACGAATTCCTTTCTCATTGCAGTATTTCTCGAATCTTTCATTTTCAAGTTCCTCACCATGATCGCTTCTGATACAATTGATTTCATATCCTTTTTTATTTTGGAGTCACTTTGCCAGGATCACAAATTCCTCAAATGTATCTGATTTCTCTTGAAGAAATGTGACCCAAGTAAATCTGGTGTAGTCATCTACTACAACCAGGAAGTATCTTTTCTTGCCATGGCTTTCTACTTTAGTAGGTCCAACTAGATCCATATGTAGCAAATCCAAAGGTTTTATTGTTGTTATGCTGGTTTTCTTTTTGTGTCCGACCCTAATCTGTTTTCCTTTTAGACATTCTCAACAGACAACTTTTTCTTCTTTTCTAATCTTGGGAAGTCCCCTAACTAAATTTTTCGAACTAAGCTTTGCTAAATTTCGATAGTGAATGTGTCCCAACCTTTGGTGCCATAGTTTGGATTCATTCTTCACAGCCATATTACACTTTGTGGATAGCACATTCTCACTTGTACTTTCAATGATATAACAATTATCACTAGTGCATAAACCTTTTATGAGAGATTTTCTTGTATGATCCAAGATTTTACACACATCCTTTGAGAAAGTGACAAGATGTTCTTTATCACAGATTTGGGAGATACTCAGAAGATTATGTTTCAGGCCTTCTACACAGAGGACATGTTTGATCTTTGGAAGGCCTTGTACTACTATAGTTCCTTGTCCAACAATCTTGGTTGAGCTTCCACCACCAAATGTGACTGATCCCTCATCAAAGTTTGAATACTCACAGAAGTGTGTTTGATCACCAGTCATGTGTCTAGAGCATCCACTGTCCAGATACCACTTTGAATTATTTCTGACTTTCAGGGCAGTGTGAATTACAAGGCAACTATTCTGGTTTGTTACACCCTCTTGGATATTTTTTAGCATGATTCCAATCTTCAGTCAAGATCACTCTCTAGGCGGTGAAGCCCTTGAAGAGAGACCCGCTCTGATACCAAATGAAATAGCGGTGAAGACAGCTTAAGTTGAAGTTGGAATATGTCAATATGTCCTAGAGGGGGGTGAATAGGACTTTTTAAAGATTTACGAGTTATTAAAAATCCTATCACTCTAATCCTAACAAGTATGCAATTTTCAGGATTACTCAAATGTAACTCAACTGGTTTCTAAGCCTAGTAGAGGATCTAATCACAGAACTATTCAAATAATAAGCATGAAGCAATTATAGTCTATGATAGATGTGACTGTGTGTGAAGTGTGAGCAGATATGAATTCAGTTAACATAATCACACAAATGATCAAGCATAAGAATCAATCACAAACAGTCATTTTTATAGTGGTTTGACTACTTGTCTACTCCACTCCCGATTGCCGCACTCAACCCTTGAGTGTGCCGGATTTCACTAAGGAGGTTTCCCAGGGTTCACCTCAAACCTAAGGTTTTAAATCAGGTTCACCTTCAACCTTTACATGGAGGTTTCTACTCGGTTCACCTCTAACCCTGGAGTTTTACTAGTTCACTCCTAACCAGATGTTTATGCTCTCCATAGAGCAAGGGTCCATACAACGCACCCGGGAGTTTTACTGGTTCACTCCTAACCAGATGTTTATGCTCTCCATAGAGTAAGGGTCCACACAATGCACCCACCATGTATACTCTCGCCGGAGGCCTCCTTAAGGACTTCAAAGGGTGGGAACCACTTAAGACACAATCCTAGAAAGGAATGATCACAAGTGTCCTTTGGACTCTAGGTACTTATAGATAAGTTGATGAGTCTCATTCAGCACAATGCCGAAGATCTCCTCCTCCTTGTTGACGAAGAGCCCTCTGCTCCTTTGATCCGCAATACAAAAGATATACCAAGACTAGGCTTAGGGTTGGGTTAAGGTGAAGATGGAATCCTACTCTCTAAAGATTTTCCTATTAGGAAGATAGAGTAGCTCCAATCTTATGCATTCAAGGCATCCCAGTATAATAATTTGCCATTAAGGTAATAGCTGGAGGATCCTTGAATGCGGAAGTTCATTCCCCAATCCACTCTATTGAATATCAATGATGAGGGTGGATTGGAGGATGAACTCCTTTGAGAGAAAGGGCTTTAAATATAAGATATAAGTTGAAACACTCAAAAGCTCTCTCTACTTTCTCTCGTAGCAACAAAAGACAAGTCCTCTATATATAGGCAAAAAGTTCTAACGGATTAAAATGGTCACATTTATGACAGAGTTCGATATCATCAAGCAGGTTCGATATCATCGAGCGTATACTCTCGATAGCATCAATGGTCTACTCGATTACTCAGACTCAATGTCATACGCTTTTGAAACTTCTTGCCAATAGGTCGATGAATCGAGGCTATTGTCGATGTCATCGAATTTCAAACTCCGATTCCATCGATGACAGGTTCGATTAATCGACACTTGAAAAATGAGAGAGACTTGACTTTGAGATATTTCAGGTTTTCATGAATGACCGGGGGAACCATCGAGATCATCGGAATTTGAATGTCGATGATATCGAGATCAGAGTCGATGCATCGATAAATCCAGCGGATTTGTCTTTAACCTTGCTGGTCAATTTGTGTCCTTGTTCGATGTAATCGACCTGGTGCCGATATCATCGATATTTGAATATCGATTCTATCGAAGGGCCCCCAATCATAGTTAAAAACAACCTAAAATATCTGTTGTAAGAAATGCGCACCCACTATCGATATCATCGATGGACCTCCGATCTTATCGATATTTGAATTCAGATCATATCGGACAGTCATCGATATATCGAAGGAATTTGAGATTTTCATTAAAAAATAGGGGCGCTGGAAATCTACCTGTCGATCTTATCAAGCCACTCCCGATGGACTCGAGATTTGAATATCGATGATATCGATAGGTGTATCGATACATCGATAATTCGTCCAGATATGTTGTGAAGTTGTTGGACATATTTAGTGCTTTTATCGATGATATCAATAGGTGTATCGATACATCGATAAATCCGTCCAGATGAATATTTAGTTGCTGGACAATTTTTGTCCTCTCATCGATATATCGTTAAGGTATCGAGGACATCGACAGTGCAGGTCGATCATATCAAGGGTGCATCGATAAAATCGACAAGGCGAGAAAAACTTACAGATTTTACTATTTACAAAAAAGTTTTCTCACCTTAAAAACCCTAAGATGTCTATCTTGTTTTAAGGGTTTTAATCACCTGGTGTTTTAGGACATGGGATGTGAGGCTATGATTTACCTATGGCGAGCTTCCACACATTCGGATGAGGCAGACACTTGAATTGTCCTTCCTATCGAGCTCTGTAGATAGTCTGACCCACCATTCACATAACTTGACAAACCA
This sequence comes from Magnolia changhungtana, assembly GCA_030180095.1. NCBI lineage: Eukaryota > Viridiplantae > Streptophyta > Magnoliopsida > Magnoliales > Magnoliaceae > Magnolia > Magnolia changhungtana. Next base: position 2,032,371 of record JASAUF010000231.1, on the reverse strand, counting down.
GGGCTCTAGCAGGTGCACTTTCACTAATCATGTACTATTGAAGGAGATTTGAGAGGATCGGTGCGCTGGGAAGAAATGATGGGAATTGTTAGTGGTTGAATTAAGAGATCTCCCAAATTCGAGATCTTCTTCGGAGGCATCCATTATTGTCAGGCAGATGTGAGGGTATCTAAATGTTCCTCTGTGATTTCTTAGCTCGTTGGGATGATAACCTCAACAGGTGGAGTTGGAGCAGAAGGAATGGCAGTCGATCTTGTTTTTACCTTGCTCATTGTCCTCTTGGTAGTAGGGGCAAGCAGCAAAGCAACACTTCTTTTCTTGCTTTTTACCACATCAAATTTTGATGCAAATTGATTTATCAACTCTGTCATACTCTAGTTGCCTATCAATTTGGTGTAGTGATGATCCCACCATGTGATAAAGCTATCCGTCGCTTGAGGAAAGTTAGGATAACTAAGGATCATCAGGGTGAGTGACTCTTTGTGGTATGTTGTGCTAAAGGATACATAGAGCTTCTCATCGGTCACTATCAAACGATCGTAAGGAGGCTGATTGTAGGTTTTATGAGTAAGAGGGCATGGGATACATTGGACAAGGCCAAATTGTCGAGCAACTAGTGACATATAGTACTGCTCGATCACAGCCTTGGCATTTTTGCCTGACTCAATCGCGCCTCTAAAAGAAAGATCTCGGTCGATAATATAATGGGTCCAGACATGTTGTGACGGGCCAGTCGGATGTTCATCATTTGTCTCAAATTGTCCAATGAGCCACCCTGGTCCATATGCTCTTTCATCTGAAAAAGGCATATATGATTGATCTTCCTTAGATTTGTCGAGAGTGAAGAATCCTATAAGATATTGCTCGATCATAAGGCATTTGTAACATCCTGGATTTTCACTGTTTTGGATTTTCAAAAATCCTTTAAAATTCTTTTTAATTAACTTATAATATCATTTAATGACCATTAGCATTAAATGTTAGTTTATACTGGGGTGGACCAGTCTAGTTATGATGGGACCAAGTGCGGGCCGTCAAGTCAGATGTCCTGTTTACACTTAACAACAGCCCGTGTGGGCCACCCAACGGCCGAGGAGGGTCAGAAAAATCTAAAAATTTAGGAAATCATTGATCTCATTGGGCTTGTGGTCCATCGCGGATTACGGACCCAGTGAACACCCGAAATTAGGATCTGGCACTTTCCAAATGCACCCCACCAATGCTAGAGTTGAAATCTGGCACTGACAAAAGAAACTAAGATACCAGGCCTTCTAGCCGTCAGATTCCTTCCAAATTTACGAAGAAGGTCTAATGTATTTTACTACACCCGTCCACAAAATCTAGGACCCGATCGTGGCCCGGTAACCATTGATTGTGAATCGGACCCGTACGACCAAACTCCATATCCGATCGTTCCCAAATTTTATGTGGCCCTTCATCGGGCCATGGAGCACCTACCCTATAAATTTCATGGCCAGAGGGCCACCAGAAATGCCCCATCAATCAGAATAGGCCTCCCAGGGCCATTTAAAGATCGAAACCCTATGCTCAAATCCTATATTCGTTCATCCGTTTGATCTCAGATTTTGCATGGCCCCTCATTGGGCCATGAGACACCTACACCCCAAATTTGGTGGCCAGAGGGGTGATAGGGCTGCTCAACATCAAATAGGGAATCCCATAAGGCTATTTTAGGAATTTGTGGAAGCTTGGGGCCAAAGGGCCCAAGTCTAGAGAATAAAGCCCTAAAACCCTCTCTCTCATAACCCCATTCTCCAACAACAAACCCGTCTCTTCCTCCCCCATAACTCCTAAATCTCCAACAACCCACCTCTCCTTCCTCATAATTTCTCTAACCTCCAACAATCAAGTCTCTTCCTCGTAACTCCCTCACCCTCCGACAACAAATCTTTCTCCCTCACAGCTACCACATTCTCCAATGACCAAGGAGAATAATAGGCGGTGAAAGTGAGCAAGGTAGACCCTAAATCAAGGTGGGGCCCAAGGAAATCAACCCCTTCGACTCCCCAACTCATCTCCAAGAGGAAACCCTACACCACAATCACCAAAATCGTCCATCGATCGTCTAGGTAAGATTCCTCCTCCCTTTCTCTTAGAACCCTTGTGAGGAAGGGGGTTTTTGCATGGATTTCTCACATGTATGAGCTTGCTTTAAGGATTCCGACCAACCAGCCCCCAAATCGATATTCCTAAGTCATTTTGAAGTCTCCAAAGAATCCTAAGGTGCAGACTATTAATCTTAGGTGGCCTAGCACCAATTTCATTATGAGTTTAATGATTTTGATTGCTTAGTTGATACATTTAGAGAATATAGAGAAAACCGAGGAATTTATGTTTATTTAGAGTGGTATGGAATTGTATGTTTTATTTGGTTTTCTCACATGATGTTGTTCTTGCTTCTCACATGACTTGGTGCAAATTTGATGATCGCTTGTTGATGTCTTGTTTGATTGCTCATATGATGATGCCCTATAGCATGCGTGCCTCATTAATTCTTGCGTAATTTATATCCATGAGTTGTAGGAAGTGAGCAACTTCCTCACCAACACACACAACACACATGCACCTTTACTCATAAATTATGTTAGCTTGCTTATTAGGAGAATTTGAATTGTATGTTGAGGTGTATGAGAACATGATGATGATTATGCTAGTTGATAACCCTGTCCGTTGACATGTCGTGGACCACAATCCAAACCCTAGGGTTGGTCAGGAAACTAAAGAGAGTTAAGGCGATTCCGTTGGTAGGACCGTCTTGAAGCTAAACCCACGGATTTGGACAAGTGCATATGGGCACAGTAGTTAGACTACATGGGTCGCTCGTACACGATGTCGTCCATCACGTATTTGCCTGAACTCATGCGGCTTAGTCTACTAGCTGACCAACCTTGCTTGTTAACCCTGTTTGCTCACACATGTATGGAACCTGGAACACCCTACAACTGTTATAGTCCATCGATAGCCCAATTGAAACTGATTCACCATCTCGTGAGCCGGGCATGGTGGAATGGGACACTATGTCCGAGCTGTCGGCCTACGTGTGGTGATGTGCCTCCCCGTAGTGACGACGAGCGATCCCTTTCTCTCGGTACTCCCCATGTGCTTGAAGTCGGGGATGGGGAACCCGACGGGATCACGGATCGCGGGGTCTTAGCCTCACACATTGGGGGGTCTTGGCCTCATAACTAGTTCAGGGCATTTGATATATAGGGTGTATCAGATTCCTCAATTTGCTGGATGAACAAACTTAACTAAGAACTCGATTAACATTATCATTACATTACATTAGCTAGGGTGGTGACTTGGCAGTCGAGGTCACTCTGAGGGAGTGTTGACATGCGCGATCGTTAGACGGAGTCGCTTGAGGGAGAGTTGTGGCAAGGGCATGCATCACATCATCTTTCATGCATAAGCATTAATAAGATTAGATAGGTGTTTATGAATGACTACTTTTCATTAAATTCATAGTATAATTGATGTTTGTTGTAACTTAAGACTAATAGCACCCACTGAGTTGATCACTCACTCCCACTCTGGGACGGTGTTTTAAAACACCAATCAAACTCTCAGTAGTTGTAGGTGACGCCAAGTACGAGGAGCCTTGTGGCGCGAGCTTGGATGAGGAGGACGAGTTATCCTATTTCCAGTCGATGGGCGGTTCACCGCAGAGTTCGCGAGTGGACTTGGATCGCTGAGTGTTGGACTCAGCTCATCATTCCTTTTGGATATAGTTTTGTGATTTTGTTAGGCAACGCCTTGGGCGACCCGTTTATATTAATTTAGACTTGTATGTATTAGTGTAACGCCCTGAAAATCGGGGGTCGAGTAGTAACCCAACACCCGAGTTCCAAAACATCACTTGTGCAATATAAATGCTTATGATTGAATGTTGTCTATGATAGTACAATAATCATGAGTGGGATTTTACCAAAACAGTAATTCATACTCCAGATCAAGTTATAAAATGTAAGCGAAAGACTAAAAGATGTATATAAATAGATAGAAAACCAAAAACGCCATAATCGGTCTCCAGAGTATGAACACCTTACTGAGTCACCATATACATATATTTGTTTCAAAAGTCAAAATGCCAAAAATGGTACAACTAGAATAGTACACCTTGTAGCCCCGTCATCTGAATGGCCTAAGCATAGCCTCCAGAGAACTGCATGTAGGAGAACTCATCCTGATCATCGAAGTAATCAGGCTCAGCCTCCAGCGTCTCGTCAATACCTGCATCTAAGACAGGGTCTGGTGGGTGTCCAGAACACCGTCCCGTAACGTGGGAGTGAGTAGCTAACTCAGTGGAACAATAAAGCATAGGTTAACATGTTATCAAATCAGTCAAGCAGTAATGATAAAGCAGTACAATCAACCATCTTAAGTACTCTTGTTAAGGCAAGTATGAAATGCAGTCGTGATGCATGCCCCTCGCCTAACCACCCTCATATGGCACCATCTCACGTCCGCGGCATACGTTCATCCCTCAGTGCTCCACATCTTCCAGGCACATGCAATGCGATGATGAGCATGATTACCGAGTTATTATTCGTCCATTGCAAACAGTAGTATTGGGAAACTAAGGTACCTCCCTTATATCATTCCCAAACAATGATCCATTCTAGGGTCGTCAATTCTAGATAATCTTATACAATAGTGTGGTTCTAGGTCGCTGCAAGGGCTGTCAGGGCTGTTACACGAAATCGTTGCACCACTCCCCCATCACCTTATCAATACAGGCCTAGTTTGTACACTTGTTGCTATGGAAGGGTCGTCACCTCCACGTAGACTCAGAGTACTCTCGAGATCACTACAAAGGGCTGCCAGGGCTATTACACGGAATCGTTACACCACTCCCCCATCACCTTATCAGTGTAGGCCGACAGCTCGAATACAGTGTCCCATACCACCGTATTCGGCTCACGAGTCTGGTTGCTCAATGGTCACTATGGGGAGGCTCGTGGCCCTAGCGTAGGTAGATAGCTTGACCACGGTGTCCCATACCACCATGCCCGGCTCATGAGTCTTAGCAAATCGGGGTACCATGATTAATGGGATTCCATTGGTAAGTTTGGTACCCTAGGTTCAAGCAGTAGCGTCCAAACATGGTGAACATACATTAGACAGATCGGGTTACTTGACGAGCTCAACTAGCACGAGCGCACAACCAGCTGAGCGACATGAAGTACATAAGCACTTCACGTGGCCTAACCACTGTCGCTAATCGAAGTACGACTCGGGTTCGTCAAACACATCCTACGTGGCGAATAAATCTCAACCACGAACTCAAGTCTGTTACCGATTGTCTGGACTATAATCATAGTCCCAATCACAATCAATCCTTAACCAGAAGTATGTAGAGTAAAGCAGAATAAACAAAGTAGTTCAAGCATGTTAACAAGCATGTCATAATGCATGTTTTAAAGCACAATATAAACAGGAAATACAACACATATATTTCATAACTAAGTGATTACTTTAAACAACCAACATGGAGGAAATCATATACATCTCCAAGGTAGTTGAGAATCCTATCTCAACACCTACCTAAAGCACAATCATCTAATCACTTACTCTTACAAGCATTTTCACAAACACTTAGAACACACTATTTTAACATACATAGCATATAATAGAAAAAATATGTATTAGGGCGAGTTCCTTTCGCTGAGTAAGTATTATACATATATATATAGCATGTTCATACAGTAATTAATCATGGCTAACATACTTTCAAAATTTGTACGTATACGGTATTTCTACAAATATACAGAATACACAATACGCCATAATTTGCATACGCAATCGAAATGCAAAACAAACATCACATTGTGCATGTACAATAACACCTAGATCATGGATCTATCATTATCTAACATTGAAAGCGTTGAAAACTGTAACCTATACGTTTAAAGTCCGCACCTTACGTCGTAGAAGCGTAATAAATTTGGTAGGAATGCTAAGTCTTTTTCCATGACAGTATAACGACCTAAAGCACAAGTAGTGTTAGCTATTTCGCTAATTGAATCAATTGAAACCCTAAATCAAATTAGGGTTAGAATTTTCTTACCTAGAAATGAAGTCGGAATCGCCGAAAAAGTGATTAGATCGGGATGGTTAAGCTTAGATAACGACATGGTAGAGTATCAGGGAGATCCTCCCACTTCTCTCACACTTTCTCACTCTTTTCTCTCCTAGGGTTTCTTCAAATTAGTATGGGCTGAATGAGGGAGAGTTTAAGGTCCTTATATAGCCTAAAACATCACCAAAATAGACCCAGGGTCAAGGTATACTTAGGTTATATCCAAAGTGCATCTATTTCAGCTCAACGGAGCATTTTTGGAGCCCCCCTTAAGCCAAAGGTCAGACTTAAGCTCACTGACTATGGATCTAGGTCGAGTTAAGGTTTCATTCCAATCAGGTTCCCAGATCACACATGGCGGACCAGTTTCAGTTCAACGGTCACAGAGACTCGATTAGGGTTACAAGTACACAGACATATATGGGAAATGTTTCCTGATCCAAGGGTATATGTGGGTCAGATTCCGATGGTCTGATTGCTTATATTTGGCCCGCAAACATTAAGTCTCAGATTAATTAAATTTAATTAAATTTCTAAAGAAAACCAGGTTTTCTCACACTCCTCGCTCCTGGCTTAAGCAAATATCCTCGGAATACTATCTGGTTTCGACTTCCGAGATGGTTGTCAAGCCCAACAAGGCGGTCCTAATTCTATAACCTCGTATCGTTCGGACTTTCGATGTGTGGTCCAGATCTGATACAGAGATTCAATGTGCTCCCGAGAGCAGTCGAGTAATGAGTTTGATCCTAGATTTTAGGGTAACCTAGAGTCAATGATTCTACAAGTTTTGGGTCATGCAGATCGTATTTAAAGTGATTCGAGCGGATTTCATGGCTAATCTAGTTTAGCACTTAGTTAACTTTGTCTAATTTCTAAAGGATTTGATCCTAAGTGATTTCTGCCTAAGGTGATACTCGGGCCATTGTACGGAATTTTTCGAGTCATTACAATCAGACTCCTTCATCTCAGTAGACTAGTTGTGAATTATGATTCATGTTTCCGGTAATTCCCAGTTGCACATTTAAACTTAATTAATCATAAAACCATAAAAATGATGATAAGCGACACTCGGGAACTCAGGAGTCGAGTGTATGCACAAACCCTGGATTTTCAGGGCGTTACAGCTTTCTAGGAAGATATGGACAATTCGGTCGTCGAAAGAGGAGTATGGCTTTCCTTTATGCATTAAATAATTAAAGAGAACATGTTAGAAATACACAAAGAACCACATCTGCAGGACCCAAATAGGCCCTACCGCGGAATATAACTCTTTACGAGTGGCCTCATAAAGGCTTTGATATAAATGGTTCAGAACATAAGGTACCAAAGAGTTCCTTTGACCTTAAGGTAGCCATTCGACCAGAGGAACGTATTCTGTAGTGACCTGTTGCGCATTCACACACATGAAATGTCGACAAATACAGAGAAGAAGAAAGGCCATATGTTCATCCTCATCAACCGGACCTTCTCGCTTGCAGTAGGCCTTTAGGAAATTAGGGTAACCCTAATTTGCCTTGCTTGGATAATGTAACGCCCCGGTTTTTGAAACTCGAGTATACGACTCATTTTCTGAAAACCCGATGTTAACCTTTATAAATAGCCAAATTTTAGTTTTTTTTTTCTTTTATCAGAGTTAGTAATTTAGCATAATAGAACAAGTCAAGCATGAAAGGGAATTCAAATACATAAATCCAATTATTCCAGTGGCTACCCGAAGGCTTATACAAACCAATGTCTCATTAATCACAACTACACAGAAATAGTTTAATATATGAAACAAGATAAATTACAACTGGTCTTGAACTACAAGATCACGTAGCAGCTCTTAAACAGACTTTGTACCCTGCTTCTCATCAACCTGAACATGATTAACATTTATACTACCTGTACGGTTATATATTTAATGAATGAGTAGCCAACTCAGTGTGAATTCCCCTAAAGATTACATACCACTGTATTATTTAAGCATAGTTTTAAATAATAAGGCATTCAAAACAATATACGATGTAATCTTATTAAATTCATGAATGCATGAGCGCACATCAACTAGGGATGCTCAACTAGTTGGCTTTTAGGCAAAACCATGCATGTGGCCAGTCACCAACGAAAGTACATCCCATACGTGCGTAGTGACCAAGCTCAGAAAAAGTAGCCAATCAATAGCGAAAGTACATCCTGTACGTGCGTAGTGGCCCATGGCCAGTCACCAGTGAAAGTACATCTTGTACGTGCGTAGTGACTAGTGGCCAGTCACCAATGAAAGTACATCTCATACGTGTGTAGTGACTTGTGGTCAGTCACTAATGAAAGTACATTTTGTACATGCATAGTGACCCCGTGGCCAGTCACTAACGAAAGTACATCTCGTACGTGTACAGTGCCAAGCTCATAAAAAGAGGCCAACCCCCAGCAAAAGTACATATAGTACGTATAGTGGCCTATGGCCACTCACCAGCAAAAGTACATCTCGTACGTGCATAGTGACCAATGGCCGGTCACCAACGAAAGTACATATAGTACGTGTGAAGTGACCTATATGCTATGAATGCATGATTTGCCTATCCGTCATTATTCCAATTGCAACCAGCCAAATTAAGAAAACTCAAAGGTCACTATGGGGGGCTCGTCACCCAGCATGGGCCGATAACTTGGGCATAGTGTCTCATTCCACTATCCCTGGCTCATGAGACTCCAACATTAGGATGTTTAATAGTAACCTCCTCAACCAGTGGCCGATCATAATTCAATAAGTGGAACTTACCATCGCATGGTCACACATAAATCGAAGCCACATAGGGCAAATATTAAATCAAAGCCCCAAAGGGAAAATATTAAATCAAAGCCACAGAGGGCACAACGATCAACAAGATGGTAAGTCCACAACAAAACTCCATTTAATCCATTAGATAAAATGTCCACTAGGTTAAGGGTCATTATAATCACAATTAATGAATTTACAACCCAAGTCAAGATATACATATATAAGTGCATTTTTCCACTAATAGATGTTCACAACCTCAAGTGTAGGGTCGCGATGTAGTAATAATCTCGGTGAGATCGAGGTCGAATCCACAAGGATAGAACTTGTGCATTTTCTAAGAGCAACTAGAAGTAGAACTAGAAGAAGATGAAACCTAAATCAGGAAAGTAGAAAGTAATTGTGAGATGTTGAATTTAGAAACTTAAGAAATTAAAGGTGGGAACTAAGGTTTCTAGGGATCCACTTGCTGTTATTAGGATGTTTCCTTATTTGATTCAAGGCACTCAATTGGAATTAGAATCCTATCCTATCCAATTTGAAGATATTCAATAAACTCAAATCTGAACTTCCATTGACCTAATTCTCAACGAATGAGAGTTGTGAATATTGGAAGTGATTCCATCACCTAACCGTGCCTAGGAGACCATTGTAGACAATAGGATATAACAATCCAATAACCAATATGAGAGAATTGTGAAGAATAGAAGGGATTCCATCGTGCAGCCATGCCCAAGAGATGATGGAGAACAACAGAATTTTCTATTTTCACAAACTCCAAACAAAAAAAATTACTTCAAGCTATTGCAGATCCATTATAATTTCAGTCACAACAAACCATTAAACACTAAAAGTATTCCTTAATTATCAAACTAGAATCAAAGGAGTTCAACAATAACAAAAATCAAACAAGAAAAACATCTTAACCATGCTACAAGCTTCACCCCTTAGCCCTAGCTAAGGGATCTAGCCAACCATAAACATGATTCGATTAAAAACCCTAGAAGAAAGCATTAAAACTAAGGAGAAGGGAAGAAGAACTCTTGGGAAGCGGCTCTGCCCTTTTACTCTACTTCTCCAAACCCTAGATATCCTCAAAAGACTTTGGAAACCCCTATTTATAAGCAAAGTTCCGCAAAATTGCAAAACCAGATCAAATTTACGCAGTCTGCGTAATGCCTTCGATGTCATCGAAGGGGTTTGAATCCAAAAGTCGGCATTTTCTTCTTTCGCACTTTGTAAGTCTCTGTGTCATCGAATGAAGCTTTGATCCATCGAACAAGTCTTCGAGTCATCGAAAATGTGTCCAAAATAGTCAAGCAAGTTGCTTCAATTTCTTTAATAAATTCGATGTCATCGAGCAGTCTTCGATGTCATTGAGCACCTTCCTTCAAGTCATCGAACGAAGCTTCAATCCATCGAACAGGTCTTTGAGCCATCGAAAATGTGTCCAAAACAGTCCAGCGAGTGCTTCAATTTCTTCAATAAATTTGATGTCATCGAGTAGTCTTCGATATCATCGAGCACCTTCCTTCGAGTCATCGAACATGTCTTCGATTGATCGAGAAAGGTGCCCAATATGTCCAGCAACCAACTCAATTTTTCCTCATAAATTCAATGTCATCGACCAGTGTTCGATGTTATCGAACAGATCTTCGATGTCATCGAACAGTTCTCGATGATACAGTCTTTGTGATTTTTGTGCTTGTTCTTTCAACTTCCTTCCTTCTCCAATTGGTTTTCTTGGATCTTGGAGTCTTGAAATCTTCAATCTTGGTCTCCAAAGGTCCCTTCTTTGCTTTGGTGATTTTTGAACACTAAGTTCATGCTTTCAGCATTCTTTTCAATCCAAGCCCTTAAATTCACCTTGCAACACAAACACATGTAAAATATACCATTAAGTCATATTATGTTTGTAAAACCAAGGAATAAATGGGGGAATAATATGCAAATTTGACCCTCAACATAGCCCCCAACTAACATTTTGCTATCCCGAGCAAAGTATGCGAAACATAATCTTCAATCTCAAGTTCAAAAACTTTTTTCAGAAAACAATCTTTTGTGCAATCAAGTATGAATGAGTACGGACAAGATAAGAAGGTGATATTTTGAAACTTAGAGCTGAATCAAACATGTAAGTGATTAAGTATATTACTTAAATCAGAATAGAAATTCAAATATCAAGTTTTCTGATGTATGTCAACTTACTTCCCATGGGAGTACTAGTGTTTCATAATGTTAGTCATGTTCATCATATCAAAATAAGTCGAAAACTCAAGTACCGATTCTAAATATACCTACTTTTTCTTCTTTTTCTAGTTTTCGATTTTTGATCGACGGCTAGTTTTATTCCTCTTTTTTTATAAATAATTCATCTTTTCCAAAGACCTTTTTCATTCTTCTCAATGATGTTGTCATTTTTTTTTCATTTTCATGGCCTTTTTGTCAATTTCCTTTTTTTTTACTAGTTTTTCATCTTTTAAGGTAGATAAGATTCTCCGGACTCAATTCTCAACATCTATAAATGATTCACATACTAACAATAGAAACCCCAACATATCCCAAGGAAGCAACTTGAACGTGTTTTGTGATTTAAATTAACATGATATACAAATTTTCTCTTAATTGTTCTAGAACCTTAGGTGATAATTTACTTAAATGATCAAGCTCCAACAATTTAAAATCCAATCTCTCATCTCATCATACTCAAAGCATTCTTAATTACACAATTTCTTGCCTTCCAAACAGAGTTCAACTCAAAATATTAAAAAAAATTCAAAATTTTTGCTCAAAACTAAAAAAATGCTGATTAGGTTATCTAATCCCTCACACCCCCCACAAAAATCTACATTGTCCTCAATATACAAGAAATAAGCATGTAATGCAAATGGGGCAATGAACAGAAAGGGAATGGTGATGGAAAGATAGTACCTGGAGGAAGGAAATTTAAAACTTTTTCACGGATCTCAATATAGAAAATGGTTAGCACAAAACTCAACAGAGTATAAGCAAGCTATCCTAAAACAGTGGAAGCAAACTACCCTAGTCCTAAGAAAGTGATAAATCTACCTATACCTCCATCATACTAAGAGATCAATCCTGGTACACAGGATCAGTTAGAGGCATGGACATGTCCTCTGAATCAAATTTCTTAATAAATGGTTTCAATTGATGTCCATTTACTTTGAATTCATTGTCATTGTTTGGATTTTTTATCTCGACAGCCCCATGAAGATAAACATTAGTAATAGTGAAGGGGCCGGTCCAACGAGATCGAAGCTTACCTGGAAAGAGATGTAACCAAGAATTGTACAAGAGGACTTTCTGACCTGGTATGAATGATTTTCGTGGAATGTGTTGGTCATGGAACACCTTCATCTGTGATAAATTTCGAGTTCGTACTTGCATCATATCTGTTTCTTTAAGTTCATTCAATCAGTTTGATAGGAAAAGCATTCTCGATCGAAATTCAGATTTTTAATTGCCGGAGACTCTATGTTCCAATTCATATGATAAGTGGCACTTTCCCGTACACAAGTCTAGGGAAGACTCCCAATAGGGATTTTAAATGCGGTATGGTAAGCCCATAAAGCATCGGTCAATCGAATTTACCAATCTTTACGGTTAAGGTTAACCGTCCTTTTTAAGATGTGTTTAATTTTTCTATTGGAAATCTCAACTTGCCCACTTGTTTGTGGGTGGTATGGAGTGCTCACTTTGAGGGAGATGCCATATTTCTTCATTATGTTTGCGAATGGCCTATTACAAAAATGTGAGCTTCCATCACTAATGATGGCTCAAGGCTTTCCGAATCGGGAAAGAATGTTTTTTTTAAGAATTTAATGACCATCTAATGGTCATTGTTACGGCACGGCACTTTGTCACCCATTTAAATACCTAAGGCTAATATATGTATAAATTTCCATGAGATTGGTATGGTCCCATGAAATCGATGCCTCAAAGAATCAAATGCTTCAATTATGATAATGGGGTCGTGGGCATCATATTTTGATGGAGATAATGCCCTCAATTTTTTACGATGCTCACAAGCTTTGCAAAACTCATGAGTGTCCTTAAACATAGTGGGCCAATAAAAGCGGCACTATAGTTTTAGTCGTGGTCTTTTTGGCAGAAAAGTGACCACCATAAGCCTGAGAATGACAGAATGAGATGACACTCTGGTGTTCATTGTCTGGCACACATCTCCTTAAAATCTGATTTGGGCAATATTTAAATAAATAAGGATCATCCTAAAAGAATTTGTGCACCTCGGTGAAAAATTTCTTCTGAGGCGTGAAACCTGTGGCAAGATAATTAACAATATCAGCGAACCAAGGTGAATGGGAGACCTTAAAAAGTTGTTCGTCAGGGAACATGTCATTTATGAGTGCTGTCTCAAGGGAATTATGGGAGTCAAGTTTAGAAAGATGGTCAGCCACTACGTTTTTAATCCCTTTTTATCTTTTATTTCCAAATCAAATTCCTGGAGTAGGAGGATCCATCTTATCAAGAGAGCCTTAGCATCATTCTTAGAAAGAAGATACTTGAGCCCCGCATGATCAGTGGAGATAATGATCTTAGATCCGATCAAGTAAGATCGAAATTTGTCCAAAGCAAATACTACGGCCAAGAGTTCCTTTTCCGTGGTAGAGTAATTCACTTAGGTCGAATTTAGAGTCTTACTTGTGTAATGAATAACATAAGGCTTCTTATCTTTTTTCTGACCTAACACCGCCCCAACAGCATAGTCAGACACATCACACATAAGTTTAAAAGGAATGTTCCAATCAGGTGCCTACATGATAGGTGTGGTAGTCAACATGCCATTCAGCTTAGAAAAAGGCTTCTTGGCATTGCTCAGTCCACTCATATGGACTATCCTTTTGAAGTAAATTACACAAAGGATAAGAGATTTGGCTAAAGTCCTTTATGACTCTCCTGTAAAACCTAGCGGTGACCCCTTTTAGGGTGAAAAAGTCATTTTTCTCCAAATTTCTCATCTTCCTCACTCACCCCTTCTCCGATTCATGCAAGTGCTCCATTTTCCATTTTCTTTTGGATTTAGGATCCTTGAGTCTCACTTTGCCTGAATCTTGCTTTTATTTCATCTTTCCTTGTGGTTTATTGGGTCTTTTAAACAAAAATCTATTGGGTTTGAAACCTTTACTTTCTTTGTTAGATTTTCTTGTTTAATCTTGCTATGGAAGGCCATCCGAAGAAAACTAGAGCTTCAAGTTCTCGGACCTCTAATGTTAGGGTGTGAACCCTACGGCCTCCCGATGATGATCCCGAATATGTGTAGGATTTCCGTCAACATGAGGTCATTATTGAGCGGCTGGTAAATACAAACCATCTCACTGAATTTTAGATTATTCCTCTCCTTATTGCTATAGGATGGGAAACATTCTGAATTCGGGTGGACCTGCATATCGCTCCATTGCACAGGCAATTTTTTCTTGTATAAGTGATGTCTCGATTGAAGAATTAACCTTCACAATTACATTCAGAGAAGGTCTATATAAGGTTGATCGATTTATTATTGCTAACCTACTCGATGTGAATGCCAATGATGACGGTATACCTATACCGGTCTTAGCCGAGAATATAACTGAGTCAGAAAAATGGCTTTTGACTCGCAAAATATGCAACACGGACTTAGAATGGAACTCTGGGAATGCCCTCCAGGCCAACCAAATGTTGCCCAAATACAAAGTGTTGCATCATATCTTCATTTCCAATGTATATCCCAGATCCAAAAATAAAACTGAGTTAACATCTTTTATAGTTTGTATTCTTCATTCTGTAGTGTCTGGTACTCCTGTATGTCTTCCCTCTCTAATTTGTTATATCATTATCCAATTTCGACTTCATCCGGGTCATAGCCATGTTCCTTTTGCTTATTTGATGACCGCTCTTGCAATGCACTGCAAAGTGGTCATGCCACCTGGTGAAACACTTATTACACTTCTCCCATTCAATAATTCAAACATCAATAAGATGAATTTGAAGCTAGCTCCTGGTAAAAAGGAGGGGGAAGCTGAGGAAGTTAGAGAGGAAGAGGCATTGCCCATAGACACCATGGTGAATGACATTTTTGATGAATTAGAAGAAGATGATCCTGAGGCTGATCCTGACTTTCAACCTTCTGACCCTGATGAGCGTCTTCGCTCACTAGAAGAGAAGGTGGATGGACTCAAAATATCCTAAGATAATCAAATGAAATATATGCGTAAGTATTTTAGACGCATAACTAAGGGATTACACCAAATAGATCCATCCATTCCACCTCCCTCTTCATCTGGTTCTGATTAGATTTCTTTATGTTTAATGTTGGAATTGTATTAAATGCTTAACTTTACTCTTACTTGGTGACTTTTATGTTGGACATGTATAAGTGTGTGTTGTTAATACTCTTATGTTTTAACTGCTAACTTGCACACTCCTTATACTCTTCACATATTTGATAACCACGTTTACTCCTTTTCGTTTCTTCCTTTGTCATTTTGTGATAAAAAGGGGGAGAATTTGTGTACATGATGCTTAATCTATTTATTATTATTATATGCTTATGAATATGAATGATTTGAATGTAGGGAAATGGTAGTAATCCATAAATTTGAATGTAGAGAAATGGTAATCTAATCCATATCATTTGGCATGTATGGAATTTTTTTTTTTTTTTGGATATGTATATCTTAATGGAGGTCTCTACAAGTTACTCAGGGGGAGTAGATTGAGGGGGAGTTGTGATTGTTAGATTCATCATGAAAATGTTGTTGAACTTTGTGAATCTGTGTATTATAATAGGTTAATCTTCTATAAGTTGGTTTTGTCACAAATTTGACAAAGGGAGAGATTATAAGTGCTATGTTGTAAATCTAGCACCTTGTATTGTCAAGTTTTGTTGTGTCAAACCACTTCTGAGTAATTGACTTGTATTGATAGATGGAAAGTTCACCTTCATCTAAAGATGAGCTTCGTGTCATCTACATCAACATCAAGCACTACGACTGCTTCAACTAAGTATGCATGTTCAACTATGAGCTCAAGTTCAAGTTCAAGTACATTTCAAGCTCAAACTCAAACTCAAGCTCAAGTACACTTGTTCAAGAACACAAGTTCAAGTATATGAGGACAAGCTTCATGATCTTCAAAGTAACCTATCTACCGAAGCGACCGATGTTACAATTTCGATACTCAATTTAAGGTATACATGACCCTAGAAAGACCTTAGGATTAGGTCATTAATGTTGTATATTTATATTGGGTCATAGTACTTATTTTAGGCTTTGCTTGGACTTATCCTAGTAATTGTTTGATTAGTCCAGGCACTGGCTCGACCAATCCAGGGTTTTTCTCGACAAGTCCAGGATTTTGCTCAAAAAATCGGATAAAGTTGTTTGGTATACAACCAGTCGAGTACCCTACTCGGTCGCTCATGAAGACTAGCTTGACTAGTCGAGCAGGGCTCGACTCAAACTCCAGCAATGCGCATTTTGCCAATTCAACCAATCGAGTACTGTGCTTGACCAGTCGACCTGGCCACTCGACCAGTCAAGGATCTGTTTTATCCAATCACACTAAAAATTTGAAAAGTGGTTCTGCCAGGACCAGTTGAGCCGAACCTTAGACCAATCGAGGGAACCGAATTACAACCTATAAATAGTGGACATTTCTCAGATTTATTCATCAATTCCTAGCCAATTCAAGCTACCACTCTGAGAGATTTGTCCCCACTATTGTGAAGCTATTGTGACGTGTTTATAATCATTTTAAATAAATTTTTGGTTTCTTAATTTCTTGATCTCTTGTGATTCCATTCTACTTTATATAAAAGGGATTTTGTTTTAACCCTTTTTGAGATCTAAGAAATTGAATCCAAGTAGCCTAAGGTTGGATTTAATTTAAAATACATCTAGACCTAGAACCCCTTCATTTGTGAGATTGAACATTGAATATCTTCATCTACAAAGAAGTAGTTATATCGGCTAAATCAAAGAACATTCTTCAGATAAGTACTGTTTTCAGTTTTCTGTATTTTTTGGTTTGTGAGATTCAACCAGGAAAATCTCTATTTGTGGTTTTGACTGAGATCAGCTAGGAAAATCTCAGTGTGGGGTTTTTTATTGTGTAAGCCCATTGAAAAACACATCTGTAAAGGTTTTAAGGTGAACCTTGGAAAACCTTCTTTCTTAGTGAAAGCCAATACCACGTGGGTTGTGGTTATTAGGAGTGGAGTAGGTGTGGCTGTTTGTGAACGGTTGGTGTACACACTGAACCATTATAATTCTTGGAGTTATGGTGGATGATTATATCTGGTTATGTGTGTGAATGCTTGTATCTATTTTATGCTTTTGTGGTGATTATTGTAATAGCCAGATTTATTTCTTTTGCCTCTGTATCGGTTTGAGTTTTTGATACTTACCAAAGTTCTAGAAATCAGGTTGTCCTACCATAAGCCATTGGTTTTTGGTGTAAGGTTGTCCTTAGAACAACGTTTGTATCAACCTCTTAATACTTGTGCATTTGAGGTTACTTTAGATTTCTGCTGTTTAAGTTTATTTTTCGCATTTTATTTTTATTTAGCATAGTCCTATTCATCCCCCCCCCAGGACTTGGAGCTCACCCTTTTCATATGGTATCAAAGCCTAATAGCTCATTCCATTGGATTAATTTCTTGAGCTAAGCAATCTCCAGCTCTTAATATGTCAAATTTTGATAGCCTCTCCATCACTAGGCCACCACCATTTGATGGCTCCAATTATGCTTATTGGAAAGCCAGGATGAGGATCTTTTTGAGATCCATTGATGAAAGTGTGTGGCAAGCCACAGTTACCAAAGGGAAACCACCAATGTCTGAAGTTCTAGCACCGATGGAACTAAGTCCCTTAAAGAAACACCATATTATACATGGACTACTCTTCAGAAAAATGAGAGCAGTGCTAATGCCAAAGCTTTAAATGCAATCACTTGTGCACTATCACCAGATGAGTTCAAAAGAATTATATCTTGTGATACTACAAAACAAGATTGGGATATCCTAGAAATGACACACGAGGGAACAACTATTGTCAAAAAGTCTAAGGTTCAGATCCTTACCACTAGGTTTGAGGAAATACGTATGGAAGAAAATGAATCATTCATGGACTTCTATAGAAAACTGAATGACATAGACAACTCTATGTGAGGTCTTAGAGATAGCATCCCAGAAAGCAAAGTTGGTGCAAAAATACTGTAATCACTTCCTGAGAGATTCAATTCCAAGGTGACTGCCATTCAAGAACTTAGAAACACTAATAATATGAGGGTGGAGGAACTAGTTGGTTCACTTCAAACTTACGAGTTGAATTTCAAAGCTCCAAAAGGTAAGTCTGTAGCCCTTAAATCATCCAAATGTATTTCTCAAGATAGTAATTCTGATTGTCAAAACTCAGAGGATGATATGGCCTTATTAGTTAAAAAGTTTATAAGATTTTTAAAAGCAAAAGGAGAGTTGATTTTCAAAAACCCTCTTAGAAGAAAAAGGGTAAAACTAAAAATTGGAAATCACTAAAAGACAGCCAATGCTTCAACTGCTATGAATATGGGCATTTAGAAAATAAATGCCCTAAAAGAAACAAGCTAAAGAGAATAGGCATGTTAGCCACATGGGATAAATCGTCCTGCTCTAAAGCCTCTTCTTAGTCAGATGATTCAGAACCCGAATCTGTAAGTGAAGTCAAGGCCTTAATGACTTTAGCCAGAGTCACTTCTACAGATAGCTGTAACTCATCTGAATATGAAAATCTGAGGAGTGACCCTAAAACAAAGATGATCTTCAGGATGCCTACAATGCCATATATAGGGAGAGTTGTAAGATTGCTGTCAAACTTAAACTTCGAAAAGAGAAATTTCTAAAATTAAAAGAGGATTTTGAAAACTCAGTTTTAGAAAAGTCACATATTTCTGATTGTTTTGAAAAAGCTAAATGTGACTTGAATTTCAAAACATCTGAACTTGAAAAATTAATATCAGAGAATGATAAACTAAAACTTGAGGTTTCTTCCCTCTTGAGTTCAAAGGATATATGGAGGTATGCCCAGGGAGACCCTAAACTTGAAAAATTACTAACCACATGTAGAAAATGTGGAGATAGATCGGGTCTGGGCTATGCTAAAAACATGCCTTTGAAAAATAAGATTGTAACTCCTAAGTTTGTTAAAGGAGAATCTTCCAACTCAAAGGGTAAAGGCTTAAATCAAAACAGTTTTAAAAATCCTAAAATTTTTCAAGCTTCCAAAGTTAATACCAACCATATCAACCTTATAAATCAAAATTATAACCCTTTGGCTGAGAAAATTGTGGACTTACTCAAGGAGCTTCTCAAATTTAACTCGAATATGAGAGTTAATTATAAGCGAAGGAAAACCAACATTGCTCTAAAACCCAAAATGATAATGAAATGGGTCCCTAAGGTTACATGTCTGGTTGCCCACACCACCTTCAAGGTTTCGAGTCAATCAAAGTGGTACCTAGACAGTGGTTACTCTAGACACATGACAGGTGACAGAGATTTGTTCACCAACTACAAAGAAATGACTGACAGTTTAGTCACGTTTGGTGATGGGAGCAATTGTAAAATAATTATCGAAGGTACAATTCAACTTTTCAATCTTCCTCCTTTTGAAAATGTTTTATTCGTAGAGGATCTTAAGCACAATATTTTGAGTATTTCTCAAATCTGCGATAATAAGCATAGTGTCGAATTCACTAATCAAGGATGCAAGATCTCAAATGAGAAAGGTTGTGTGATATTGAATAGTCAAAGAACATCTGAGAATTGCTATATTATAAGTGATTCTAGCTCCTATAAATTATCTTATTACATGGTCCAAACTAATGAGACTGAGTTATGGCACAAACGCCTTGGACATGTAAACTACCAGAATCTATATACACTGAGCAAGGCTGATCTAATAAGAGGTCTACCCAAATTAAAGAAAATGGATAAAATTTGTGGTGACTGTCAAATCAGAAAACAATAAAGGAGTAGTCACAAGAAAGTGAACTCCTTTGCCACATCTAAACCCCTTGAACTCCTCCACATGGATCTTGTAGGAGCAACTAGAATAGAGAGTCGAGGTGGAAAGAAATACTTTCTAGTAATTGTGGATGATTTTACCAGATTTACATGGGTAGCTTTCATGAGAGAAAAGTCGGAAACTCTCGATGAAATGAAAAGGATACTTTAGTGTATCCAAACTGAAAAAGAAACGAATATCTCTAAAATCCGAAGTGACCATGGATCGAAGTTTGAAAATAGCAATTTTGAGAAGTTCTGTAGCGATCATGGAATATTGCATGAGTTTTCTGCACCTAAGATACTTTAACAAAATGGGGTTGTTGAAAGGAAAAACTGTGTGCTTCAAGAAATAGCCAAAGTTATGTTGAATATCATGAAGCTATCTAAAAATCTATGGGCTGAACTGTTAACACTACATGCTATATAATAAACCAAGTGTACATCAGAAAATCAAAAGATAAAATAGCTTATGAAATGTGGTTTAATAAGAAGCCCACTGTTAAATACTTTCAAGTTTTTGGAAGTAAGTGTTATATTTTGTGTGACCGCGAAAATTTAGGGAAGTTCAACACTAAAAGTGTCGAAGGGATCTTCCTAAGGTATGCTCTAAATAGTCAAGCGTATCGAGTTCTCAACAAGAGAACAAGTGTCATTTAGGAGTCTATAAATGTGGTTATTGATGATCACCTGAATACACTGACCACAAGTTCAGAAAATGATGAAGTCAATATAATTGACAATCTTGACTCCTCATCTAGTCAAATCAATACTGAACTTCGATCAGTTAAAGACCATCCTACTGGTCAAATACTAGGTAACCCTCTCACTGGTGTGTGTACTCAAAAATAATTAGAAAATGTATGTAATTATGTGTTTTACCTCCCAAATTGAGCTAGCCAATGTAAAAGAGGCACTTACTGATGAAAACTGGATAGTAGCCATGCAAGATGAACTGAATCAATTCATTCGAAATGATGTATGGTATTTGGTTCTAAGAGCATTTAATAAGCATATCATAGGAACCAAGTGGATCTTTGAAAATAAATCTGATGAGTTAGGGAATATAATAAGAAACGAGGCAAGACTGGTTGTACAAGAGTACACATAGACAGAAGGAATCAATTATGATGAAACCTTTGCCCCAGTAGCTTGTCTTGAAGCCATCAAATTATTCATATCCATTACATGTTTCAAAAGTTTAAAATTTATCAAATGGATGTTAAGAGTGCTTTCTTGAACGGTGATTTGCATGGAGAGGTTTATGTTGAGCAATCTAAGGGTTTTGAAGACCCTAAACACTCTGATCATGTGTATCACCTGAAAAAGGCACTCTATGGTTTAAAACAAGCTCCCAGGGCATGGTACGAGAAACTGACTAGGTTTTTACTAAGTCATGACTTCGTTATGGGGAGTGTTGATAAAACTTTGTTTGTTAAGAAAAATAATGAACACATACTTATAGTACAAATATATGTTGATGATATTATCTATGGCTCTAAATGTTCTAAATTATCTACTGAGTTTACAGAGTTGATGAAATCCAAGTTCGAAATGAGCATGGTGGGAGAATTGAATTACTTCCTAGGTCTGCAAGTAAAACAACTTAAAGATGGTATTTTCATTTCTCAAACCAAGTATGCCCTAAACTTGGTTAAGAAGTTTGGATTTGAGCGTGGTAAGAACTTTGATACTCCTATGAGTACAACTCTTAAGCTTTTTAAAGATGCAACAGGTAAGAGCGTAGATCTTCGACTGTATCACAGTATGATTGGTAGTTTACTATATTTAACTGCGAGCCGACCTGATATAGCATTCAGCATAGGTATCTGTGCTAGATATCAATCAGATTATAAGGAATCTCACCTGATTGTTGTCAAGAGGATTATTAGGTATGTCATAAGTTTGGTTAATTTAGGCCTATGGTATCCATATGATACTAATGTTCAATTAGATGGTTATTCGGATGCTGACTGGGTTGTAAATATAGATGATAGAAAATCCACTAGCAGTGGTTGCTTTTATGTTCGGAACTGTTTGGTTTCCTGGCATAACTAGAAACAAAGTTTCGTGTCTCTATCCACAGCTGAGGCTGAATATATTGCAGCCGAAAATGCCTGTACTTAGCTTGTGTGGATGAAAAGAATGTTAATGATTACGGTATTGCTCAAGATATAATGATTCTGTATTATGATAACTCTAGCGCAATCAATATATCTAAGAATCCCATCCAACGTTCCCATACCAAACATATTAACATTTGGTATCATTATATTCGGCAACTAGTGGAAGAAAAAGTTATTTCATTGGACTATGTACAGACTGAAAATCAACTTGCGGACATATTCACTAAACCTATTGATAAAAATAGGTTTTCTAAATTAAAAATGAATATTGGTATGTGTAATTCTAACTGAGATTATCATGTTTACATGCTTGTATTTTTTATATATTTTTGTATAATTTATTTTTTAAAAATTAAAATTGTCAAAATATGCAATTTTTTATGCTCACGCGACTAGTCGAGCACATGCTCGACCAGTCGTGGTACGACCGGTTGAACATGTACTTGACCAGTCGTGGTGCACAGGTGGTGACCTCTTTTAGGGTAAAAAAGTCATTTTTTCTCCAAATTTCTCATCTTCCTCACTCGCCCCTTCTCCGACCCGTCGAACCCATCTTCGATTCATGCAAGTAAGAACTCCATTTTCTATTTCCCTTTGGATTTAGAATCCTTGAGTCTCACTTTGCTTGAATCTTGCTTTTATTTCATCATTCCTTGTGGTTTATCGGGTCTTTTAAAGAAAAATCTATTGGGTTTGAAACCCTTACTTTCTTTGTTAAATTTTCTTGTTTAATCTTGCTATGGAAGGTCGTCTGAAGAAAACTAGAGCTTTAAGTTCTCAGACCTCTAATGTTAGGGTGTGAACCCTACGGCCTTCCGATGATGATCCTGAATATGTGCGGGATTTCTGTGAACGTGAGGTTATTGTTGAGCAGCCGGTAAATACAAACCATCTCACTTAATTTCAGATTATTCCTCTCCTTATTGTTGTAGGATGGGAAAACATTTTGAATTGGGGCGGACCTGCATACCGCTTCATTGCACAGGCCGTGTTTGCTTATAAAAGCGATGTCTCGATTAAAGTCTATATAAGGTTGATCGATTTATTATTAATGACCTACTCAATGTGAATGTCAATGACGATGGTATACCTATACCGTTCTTAGCTGAGAATATAACTGAGTCAGAAAAACGACTTTTGACTCACAAACTATGCAACATGGACTCGGAATGGAACTCTGGGAATGCACACCGGGCCAACTAAATGTTGCCCAAATATAGAGTGTTGCATCGTATCTTCATTTCCAATGTATATCCCATATCCAGAAATAAAACTGAGTTAACATCTTTTATGGTTCGTATTCTTCATTCTCTAGTGTCTGGTACTCCTATATATCTTCCCTCTCTAATTTGTTATATCATTATCCAATCTCGACTTCATCTGGGTCATATCCATGTTCCTTTTACTTATTTTATGACCGCTCTTACATTGCACTACAAAGTGGTTATGCCACCTAGTGAAGCACCTATTGCACTTCTCCCATTCAATAATTCAAACATCAAAAAGATGAATTTGAAGCTAGCTCATGGTCAAAAGGATGGGGAAGCTGAGGAAGTTGGAGAGGAAGAGGCATTGCCCACAAACACCATGATGAATGACATTTTTGATAAATTGGAAGAAGATGATCCTGAGGTTGATCCTGACTTTCAACCTTTTGACTTTGATGAGCGCCATCGCTCATTGGAAGAGAAGGTGGATGGACTCAAAATATCCTAAGATAATCAAATGAAATATATGCGTAAGTATTTTAGATCCATAACTAAGGGATTATACCATATAGATCCATCCATTCCACCTCCTTCTTCATCTAGTTCTGATTAGATTTCTTTATGTTTAATGTTGGACTTGTATTAAATGCTTAAATTTACTCTTACTTGGTGATTTTTTATGTTGGACATGTATAAGCGTGTGATGTTAATACTCTTTTTTATTTTTATGCTTTAACTGCAAAGTTTCACACTCCTTATATTCTTCACATATTTGATAACCACGTTTACACCTTTTCATTTCTTCCTTTGTCATTTTGTGACAAAAAGGGGGAGAATTTATGTACAAGATGCTTAATCTTTTATTATTATTATATGGTTATGAATATGAATGATTTGAATGTAGGGAAATGGTAGTAATCCATAAATTTGAATGTAGAGAAATGGTAATCTAGTCCATATCATTTGGCATGTATGGCAAAAAAATTGGATATGTATATCTTAATAAAGGTCTCTACAAGTTACTCGGGGGGAGTAGATTGAGGGGGAGTTATGATTGTTGGATTCATCATGAAAGTGTTGTTGAACTTTGTGAATCTGTGTATTATAATAGGTTAATCTTCTATAAGTTGGTTTTGTCACAAATTTGACAAAGGGGAAGATTGTAAGTGCTATGTTGTAAATCTAGCACCCTATATTGTCAAATTTTGTTGTGCCAAACCACTTCGAAGTAATTGACTTTTATTGATAGATGGAAAGTTCACCTTCAAGTTCAATAGACGGAAAGTTCACCTTTATATGAAGATGAGCTTCGTGTCATCTACATCAACATCAAGCACTATGACTGCTTCAACTAGGTGTGCATGTTCAACTACGAGCTCAAGTTCAAGTTCAAGTACATTTTAAGCTCAAACTCAAACTCAAGCTCAAGTACACTTGTTCAAGAACACAAGTTTAAGTATACAAGGACAAGCTTCATGATCTTCAAAGTAACCTATCTACCGAAGCGACCGATGTTATAATTTCGATACTCACATTCAAGGTATATATGACCCTAGAAAGACCTTAGGATTAGGTCATTAATGTTGTATATTTATATTGGGTCATAGTACTTATTTTAGGCTTTGCTTGGACTAGTCCTACTAATTATTCGACTAGTCCAGGCACTAGCTCAACCAGTCCAGGGTTTTTCTCGACCAGTCCAGGGTTTTTCTCAAAAAATCGGATAAGGTTGTTTGGTCTACGAGCAGTCGAGTACCCTGCCCGGCCGGTCATTGAGGCGAGATCCAGCTCGGTCGGCAGGGGCTCGACTCGAAACTCAAAGAATGTGTATTTTGCCCACTCGACCCGGTCCGAAAGACCTTGTGCTCGACGGTCGAGGATCTGTTTTATCTGATCACGCCAGAAAATTTAAAAAATGGTTCTGCCAAGACCAGTCGAACTGAACCTTAGACCAATCGAGGGAACCGAATTGAAGCCTATAAATAGTGGACATTTCTCAGATTTATTCATCAATTCCAAGCCAATTCAAGCCACCACTCTGAGAGATTTGTCCCCACTATTGTAAAGCTATTGTGACGTGTTTATAATCATTTTAAATAGATTTTTGGTTTCTTAATTTCTTGATCTCTTGTGATTCCATTCTACTTGATATAAAAGGAATTTTATTTTAACCCTTTTTTAGATCTAAGAAATTGAATCCAAGTAGCCTAAAGTTGGATTTAATTTAAAATACATCTAGACCTAGAACCCCTTCATTTGTGAGATTGAACATTGAATATCTTCATCTACAAAGAACTAGTTATATTGGCTACATCGAAGAACATTCTTCAGATAAGTACTGTTTTCAGTTTTCTGTATTTTTGGTTTGTGAGATTCAGCTAGGAAAATCTCTATTTGTGGTTTTGACTAAGATCAGCTAGGAAAATCTCAGTGTGGGGTTTTTTATTGTGTAAGCCCATTGAAAAACACATCTGTAAAGGTTTTAAGTTGAACTTTGGAAAACCTTCTTTCTTAGTGAAAGCTAATACCACGTGGGTTGTGGTTTTTAAGAGTGGAGTAGGTGTGGCTGTTTGTGAACGGTTGGTGTACACACCGAACCACTATAAGTCTTGGAGTTGTGGTGAATGATTGTATCTAGTTATGTGTGTGAATGCTTGTATCTATTTTATGCTTTTGTGGTGATTGTTGTAATAGCCAGATTTATTTCTTTTGCCTCTATATTGGTTTGAGTTTTTGATACTTACCAAAGTTCTAGAAATCAGGTTGTCCTACCATAAGCCATTGGTTTTTGGTGTAAGGTTGTCCTTAGAACAACGTTTGTATCAACCTCTCAATACTTGTGCATTTGAGGTTGCTTTAGATTTCTGCTATTTAAGTTTATTTTTCGCATTTTATTTTTATTTGGCATAGTCCTATTCACCCCCCCCCCCCCTAGGACTTGGAGCTCGCCATTTTCACCATGTGTAAGGGACGATGGTGAACAATAGGATTTCATAAATTCACAATCTCAATACATGAAAAGAACATACTTAATGCTATCATAGATCCATTGTGATTTGAGTCACAAAAACCTATTAAAAACTGAAAGTATTCCTTATAATCAAACTAGAATCAAAGAGAGTTCAATATAAACATGAATCAAAGTAATGGAAACATCCCATCACGCTACAAGCTTCACCTCTTAGCCTTAGCTAAGAGGTTTAGCTAACCATAGACATGATTGAACTAAAAACTCTTAAGAAAAGCATAAAATTAACTAAAGAAGAAAAACTCGTGGCAACGGCTTCTCCACCCTTTTGCTCCACTCCCCAAACCCTAGATGATGCTTAGGGATGCCCTAGGGACCCCTATTTATAGTTTTAAGTCTTAAACTTTTGCATCGAGTGAAAATTTCTAAAAACCGTCTCAAATTTACGCACTCCATGCAACTTTTGCCTAACCCTCGATTGGTCGTGGGCCATCCTCGACCGGTCATTGGACACCCTTTACTGGTCGAGCAGGACAGAAGTTTAGTTATTTTACTCGCTTGAGTTTGAGTTGAGGAACCTCAAATGGTCGAGTGTTACGCAATTTCACTTCAAAACTCTGATTTTCTTCATTCTTGACTTAATTTTCTTGGATCTTCAGTGTGTGCATTCTTCATTCTTGATTTCATCAAATCCAATCTTGGCTTTGGTGATTCTTGAGTGTTAAATTCATGCTTTTAACATCCTTTTTAATCCAAGTTCTTGAATTCACCTTGCAACACAAACATGATTAAAATAAAACATTAAGCATTATCATATTCATAAAACCAAGTAATAGATAGGGTCCAATACGCAATATTTGACCCTCAACAGTGGCGGGGGCTGTACACAGTTCGAATGGGATCCTTTGGTAAGCAAATGTGCCAAAAAGGGCATGAGAACGTGGTCTTTTCTTGGTCTTCAACGGCTATCTCGATCTAATTGTAGCCCCAATATCCATCAAGGAAACAGTAATAGGAATGACCAACTAACCTTTCCAAAATTTAATCGATGAAGGACAAAGGGAAGTGGTCCTTCCTCGTGACAGTATCAACTTCCTGTAGTCAATGCACATTCTCTAACCGGTAGTGATTCTAGTTGGCACAAGTTCATTATTGACGTTGGCTATGATGGTGATTCCGGACTTCTTGGGAACCACCTGAGTTGGACTCACCCATTGGCTATCAGATATAGGGTATATATTACCCACATCCAATAGCTTAAGAACCTTGTCCTTAACCACCTCCTTCATGTTTGGATTTAATCTACGTTGTGGTTGTCGGGAGGTCTTCGCATTATCCTCTACATAAATGCGGTGAGTACAAATCAAAGGGTCAATTCCCTTGAGGTCCACAATCAACCATTCAAGGGCTCCCTTATGCTCAATGAGAGTAGAGATGAGCATACTCTCCTATTCTTGCTCAAGGTGGGAAGAAATTACCACTGGGTATATCTCATCTTGACCTAAATAAGCATATTTCAAATCAAAGGGCAAAGGTTTTAGGTCAAGCTTCAGTGCCTTAAAGTTAGACGGTAAAGACATTACATCAATTTGGGGCAATTCTTTAAATTATGGCCTCCACCTGTTAACTTCAAGTACCAGCACGGTATCCAACATGGCCTCCATCTCCCTAATTATGTCATCATCAAAATCATGAGAGTGGGCCAAGCACGTCTCTAGAGGGTTAGAGGATAAGGTCAAGAGTGTTCTATCCTCCACGAAAGAGTCAATCAAGTTAGTATCGTGGAGATCGTCTTCATCGTCTAACTATTTTCCTGTTTACCTATTTTGAAAAAAATATTCAACTCCAATGTCATATTCCCGAAAGACAAGCTCGTGACTCCATTCCTATAATTAATAATTACATTTGATGTGGCAAGGAATGAGCGACCAAGGATGACGGGAATTTGAGTGCTCATGTCCACGATGGGTTGAGTGTCCAAGACAATAAAATCTACCAGATAGTAGAATTTTTCAACCTTGACTAACACATCCTCGATTATCCCTCTTGGTACACGAACTAAGCGATCAGCAAGTTATAAAGTGGTCCGGGTGGGTTTTAATTCACTTAAACCTAGTTGCTCGTAGACAGAGTATGGGATCAGATTCACGCTTGCTTCTAAGTCAAGAAGTGAGTGCTCAATCCGATAGTTCCCAATTATACAAGGGATGGTTGGGCTACCGGGATCTTTGTATTTCTGTGACACATCTTGCTTCAGGATGGCACTCACTTTTTCAGTTAAAAATATCTTCTTTTGAATATTTTGTCATCTTTTGGTCGTGCATAGGTCTTTCAGAAATTTGGCATATGAAGGAATTTATTTTCCCGTGTCTAGTAAAGGAATATTGAGTTTCACTTGTTTTAACACCTCTAGGATGTCCTTAGAGTTAGAGAGAGGTTTTGGCGCTATTAACCATTGGGGAAATGGGGCAATCGGCTTCCCTTGAGGTTTTGGTTCTTATTCTTGTGAGGCATGGCAAGATCTATCATTGTTATCCTCTTCCGAGTCCTTAGGTTTTTTAGCCCTAAACGGAATGGTTTTGTCAATGGACTCTTAAAAGTGGTGATAGATTTAGCTTACTTCATCTGATTTATAGAGCTCGAGTCGCTAACTTCATATTACGGTTTTGGATTGGGAAGAGGTTGAGCTGGAAGGCTCCCCTTATCCTCAATCGTACTTTTAGTCTCAAGTCTTTATATGGCTTTTGTGAGGTCTTGAAAGACTTGTAGCATACCTTGATTGAAAAGATCTTGATTTTAAAGATGCTTTAAAACTAGATCCTCCTAAGGTTTCCCCCGATGTGGAATTTGATTAGGGAATCCTTGAGGTGTAGTAGTTTGTCCGTTTCTCCAACTGAAGTTTGGATGATTTCTCCAGCTAGGATTGTATGTATTAGAGGTAGGCCCACTGAAAGGTCTTTGGTAATTATTCACGGCATTGGATTGCTCATTCAGTACCTCTTGAAAGGCAGGTATTGTTAGACAATTTTCAGTTGTGTGAATGTTGCAAGCACAAATACCGCAAACAGTTTCCTTAGCCTTATCCTTCTTTAATTCCATGGCCTCGAGTTTTCTGGTGAGATTATCCACTTTAACATTGATATCATCATCCTTTCTCAGGAAATACATTCTACCCCTCTCCTTAGATTGAGTCGGCCTAGACATGGTGCTTGATTTTGAGGAGATGTCCCATGATTATGTGTTTTCGGCAAGCTTATCAAAGTAGTCCCACACATCATTGACATTTTTATTCATGAATTCCCCATTACACATTGTCTCGACCAATTGGCGCATGGGAGATGTCAGTCCATCATAGAAGAAGTTCCTGATGTGCCACATTTCAAAACCGTGTTGTGGGCATGAACTGAAAAGATCCTTGAACCGCTCCCAACATTGGAAGAATGTTTCATTTTCATTTTGAGCGAAGTTCATGATCGACTTTCTAAGGGTGTTCGTCTTATGGTATGGGAAAATTTTCTTCATGAACTCCCTTGTCATATCATTCCATCTACCAATAGATCGAGGACGTAGTGAATGTAACCACGTCTTTGCTTTTCTTTTAAAGAAAAAGGAAAGAGTTTCATCATGACCATATCATCGGACACGTTTGGAAAGTGTAGAGTGGCTATAATCTCATCAAACTCTTTCAAGTGTAGATACCGATTTTCAGATTCAAGCTCATAAAATTTTGGAAGGAGTTGGATCACCCCTGGCTTGATATCCATGTGTCCTGTATTTTTTGGAAAAACCATGCTTGAGGGCATGCTCACCCCCGCCGGTTGTAGATAATCTTATAAAGTATGAGGCTGGGGTGCTTGATGCACCTCATTCTAATCCTGGACTTCCTCAACCCGAGGTTGAGGTTGTCTTCTTAGTTGATTGACCAGTTGATTGGCATCCATCACTTCAATTGACTCTGAGGATCTCAAGTGGTGTCTAATCCAGTGATGGATAGATAACCCCTTAACCAACCTCCTTCACTTAAAAGACATTGACTGTTGTCATGGACCCACTTGGGCATGAAACACTCTCAGCCCTCAATTTCAAACTCTAACCTAAACCAAAAAAGAAAGCAGGAAAATAGAAATCTAGAAATAGAAAGAGGGAGGGAATTAGAAAGAAGTTACAGAATTAGAAGTTCCTAAATTCAGATCCTGTAAAATAAAACAAAACAAGTCAGTTTCTAAAACAAAAATTATAAAATTAGAAAGTTTTTAAAAATAGAAAAGGAAAGTTGAGTTAGTTTCTAAAAATAAAAATAAGAAAGTAACCTAGTTCCTAAATATGAAAAAGGAAAGTTTCTAAAATACAGAAAATAGAAAGTTTCTAAAAAGAGAAAAAGTTAGTTTCTAAAATCAAATTAGGAAAGTTTCTATCCTAGAATTAGAAAATTAGTTTCTAAAATAATTTAGAAAAACCCCAACCTAAAAATAGAAAGTGAAAAAAAAAAAAAAAAAAAAAAAAAAAAAAACTAATCTTAACCTAATTCCAAAACTAGCTAACTTAGAAAAACACAACCGTTTGTTCCCTGGCAATGGCACCAAAAACTTGTTCACAACCCTAAGTATAGGGTCGTGATGTAGTAATAATCTTGGTGAGATTGAGGTCGAATCCACAAGGACTGAACTTGTGTGTTTCCTAAGAGCAACTAGAAGCAGAACTAGAAGAAGATGTAAACCTAAATCGAGAAAGTAGAGAGTAATTGTGAGATAATTTAGAAACTTAAGAAATTAACAGTGGGAAATAGGGTTTCCAGGGATCCACTTGCGGGTATTAGGATGTTTTCTTATTTGATTCAAGGTACTTAATTGGAATTGGAGTCCTATCCTATCTAATTGGAAGATATTTAATAAACTCAGATCTGAACTTCCATTAACCTAATTCTCAACGAATGAGAGTTGTGAAGATTGGAAGTGATTCCATCACCTAACCATACCCAGGAGACCATGGTAGACAATAGGATATAGCAATCCAACAACCAACATGAGAGAACTGTGAAGAATAGAAGGGATTCCATCACTTAGCCATGCCCAAGAGACGATGGAGAATAACAGGATTTTCTATTTTCACAAACACCAAACAGAAAAAGAAAATACTTCAAGCTATTACAGATCCATTGTAATTTCAGTCACAACAAACCATTAAATACTAAAAGTATTCCTTAATTATCAAACTAGAATCAAAAGAGTTCAACAATAACAAGAATCACCCCTTAGCCCTAGCTAAGGGATCTAGCCAACCATAGACATGATTAGATTAAAAACCCTAGAAGAAAGCATTAAAAACTAAGGAGAAGGGAAGAAGAACTCTTGAGAAGTGGCTCCGCCCTTTTGCTCTGCTTCTCCAAACCTTAGATATCCTCAAAAGACGTAGAAAAACCCTATTTATAAGCAAAGTTCTGTAAAATCGTAAAACCGGATCAAATTTACGCAGTCCACGTAACGCTTTCGATGTCATCGAAGGGTTTTGAATCCGGAAGTTGCACCTTTTCTTCTTTCGCACTGCGTAAGTCTCTGTGTCATCGAACCAAACGAAGCTTCGATCCATCGACCAAGTCTTCGAGTCATCAAAAATGTGTCCAAAATAATCTAGCGAGTTGCTTCAATTTCTTCAATAAATTCAATGTCATCGAGCACTCTTCGAATGATCGAGAAAGGCACCCAATATGTCCAACAACTAACTCGATTTTCCCTCATAAATTCGATGTCATCGAACAGTTCTCGATAATACAGTCTTTGTGATTTTTGCACTTGTTCTTTCGACTTCCTTCCTTCTCCACTTGGTTTTCTTGGATCTTGGAGTCTTGAAATATCCAGTCTTAGTCTCCAAAGATGCCTTCTTTGCTTTGGTGAATTTTGAGTACTAAGTCCATGCTTTTAGCATTCTTTTTAATCCAAGCCCTTAAATTCACCTTGCAACACAAACACATGTAAAATATATATAAGACCCGTATCCTAACCCGTACTGTTCCGTAGGCTTCCGCGGTCCTCCCGGTCGAATTCTGGCAACCCGTGACGTGTAGACAGCAATTGCATACAATCTCGAGTTATATCTGGCATTCTAAAGTCGACTCAACCCCAAACTTGTACCGTAGCGACCGTACCATCACCACGGTTTCGATGCCGGGTCCCGTGCACTGAGGCGATACCCAGGCCAGGAGATATGGGCTCGTGTTCAGTTCGAGGATAAATGCCGCATGTTGCAATCCTTATAAAACATCACATCAATCCCATCGCTCACATCAATCAAGTACACATCACTCCCATCACTCACACCCATCCCCAAGTACAACCACCCCCCTTAAGGTTAATTCTCTCTCTTACACAAGTACTCCCATCACCCATCACTCACCATCCCTCTCTCCCATCACTTCTCTCCCATCATCTCTCTCTCTCATTCTCTCTCTCACTCATTCTCAAGCAACCCACGTCCAAGCAAGCTCCATGAGAGAGCTTTGTGTGGCCCACATCCTATCTCTCATCCCCACCCTCCAAAACCAATCTCGACCATTGAATCTCATTCATTGGAGCCCTAGAATGTATTGATGGAAGGAGAAGTCCATGATCAAAGGTGGGTGTATTTTATGATTTAATTTGTGTGATCTTGATTATTTGAGGGCCCACATATGGTGGGACCCATCTTGATGTATGCCTTATATCAAAGAGGGACCCATAGTGGCGGGGTCCCTCCCATCTCCACTGTTCCTCTTCCTTCCTTTCTCTCTCTATCTCTCTTCCCCTCTCTACTTTGTGTTGGATTGTGGCCAATTGGATCTAGACCATCCATTTGTTGGCCCCCCCTTACCGCTGTCAAGGATGAAATAAAATATAAATATCAGTTGATCCAGGTGGTGGTGAGCACGACGTGAACCCACCTTGATGTATGTTTTTCTCCACACCTTCCAGAACGTCTGGATGGTGCTGGGCTGTTTAGACGGTGCATGGGGTACACCTGATGTATGTGTTTAATCTAGCACATGGGGTCCACCTTGGTGATGTGCTGGACCCCACCTTGATGATATCCATATCCAGGTCGTCCATTGCGCTGGACGCTGGACGATGGAGTGTTATATATATATATATGTGTTTTGGTCCTTACTATATGTGTTTTGGTCCTTGCTGCCCAGCAGCGTGGGATCCACACACACGTGTGCACTCCACCATGATATGCTGAGATGTGGGGCTCACCTCTAACGTTTGTGTGGGCCATCCACACCGTCCATTGTTTAGGACGGTGGGGACCCAAACCACCACGTGGGGCCACCTCACACATGTGGTTCGTGTGAGGGTGGGGCCCACTTATATGTATGTATTTTATCCAGCACCGTCAATCTGGATGGTGCATGTATAGACGTCCAGCTTGATGTATTTAACCCCCCCCCAACCGTCCATCTGTCCAGGTTGGTGGGCTGATCATGAGGTATTTTTTATATCAAAATCGTGATGTGGCCCACCTTCACGTGATGTGTGGGTTTAATCCACACCGTCCACTCGTGTGGGCCCCTCCCATGATGTATCTGCCACACCGTTATATATGGTGAGATCCTCATCGTCCAGATGGCTAGACGGTGGGACCCACCATGATTTCTATGTTTTATACACACCGTGCATCCATTTAGCTCGTGTGGGGTGGGCCCCTATCATGATAATATGTTGTATATCATGCTGTCCATTTTACTTCTCGGTATGGGCGCACCAGGATGTATGTGTTTGATACACGCCGTCCATTTATATATGGGGTCGACAGTGATGTATGGGCCTTAACCACGCTATCCATTGCTAATGAAGCCCACCTGTTGTATGGTGAAGTATAAGAGGCCCTATGAGGCCTAATATGTTGTGCATGAGGCCCATTGGTGCAGCCCATTAATGCGGCCCACTTGATGTATTTGAGGCCCATGTGATGGGGCCCACCTATTGTGTATTCGAAGCCCAGGTATGTGACCAATTGTAATGTATTTGTAGCCCATTTGATAAGGCCCATTGTAATGTATTTGTGGCCCTAATGGCGAGACCCAATGTGGTGTATATGTGGCCCATAAGTGCGGCCCAATGTAATGTATGTGTGTGGCCCATTGAGCGGCCCATTATGATGTATGTGAGGCCCAGATGGAGAGGCCCATGGTGATGTATTTGAGGCCCGATGTGGTGTATACGAGGCCCATATGATGGAACCCACCTACTTGAATCTGAGGCTTATGGCAAGGCCCATTGTGATATGTATTATGCCCATTAGTGCAGCCCAGTGATGCAGCCCAATCGATGTATATGAAGCCTATTGGTGCGGCCCATGGATGTAGTCCACTTGATGTATATGAGGCCAACTAGTGCGGCCCATGTGATATGGCTGACTCGATATATATGAGGCCCATTGGTGTGGCCCGTGAATGCGATCCACTTGATGTATTTGATGGCCCATGGGTTGAGGACCAATGTGATGTATATAAGGGCCACGAGTGAGGCCCAATGAGACGTATGTGGGGCCTTTATAAGGGGCCGAATGTGATGTATATGAGGTCCATTGTGATGTGTGATTACTCCATGATGTATGTAATGATGATTATGGTTGGCCATGCCTTGGGAGCAATGATGGTTTAATGTCCACATTGGTGGGCAATGATGGTTAAATGTCCACATTGTGACCTTCCCCTAGGCCCTTTGTAGGCTTATTCCAATTGTCGAGGTCAATTCCAATTATTGAGGCTGAATCTGATTGTCGAGGCCAAGTCCGATTATCGAGGCCAATTATTGTGGCTGATTCCAATTATCGAGACCGTTGTCGAGGCCGATTCCGATTATTGAGGCCAATTCGATTGTCCAGGCCGAGTCTGATTGTCGAGGCCGATTCCGAATGTCAAGGCCGAGTCCGATTGTTGAGGCCAATTATTGTGGCTGATTCTGATTGTCGAGGCTAAGTCCGATTGTCGAGGCCGAGTCCGATTGTCGAGGCAAATTATTGTGGCTGATTCCGATTGTCGAGGCCAATTATGGAGGCCGATTCCAATTGTCGAGGCTGAAAAGGCCTAGCTATATGTCCTAGAGGGGGGGTGAATAGGACTATGCCAAATAAATGTTATAACAGCGGAATTAAAAAATAATATGATAGCCAAAATAAATCACAATGTAGGAAAGTAAAATAACCTCAAAAATCTGATCTTGAGGGATTGATACAAATGTTATTCTAAGGACAACCTTTCACCAAAAACCAGAGTTTATGGTAGGACAACCTTATTTCTAGAAAGATCTTTGTATCAAATCTCAAACCAAAGAGGAATACAGAATTAAGCACAAATTGAAATAAAGTGTAATCACAAATGTATTGTTCTAGGGACAGCCATACACCATAAAAATGGCAGGGCAACCTTGCTGGAATAACTTTAAAGGAAATTTAAATTCAAGCAGATAAAGGAATAGCAGAAAGTAAATTCTAAATTATTACAAAATTCCCACAATGCTTGAATTAAACGATTACAACATTCATCACCACACATACATCCCACAAATGAATATTAAAGATTAGAAATGTAAATCATTCAACCACAACACAAGGGATTATAATGGTTCACCTGTGTGTTCACCAACTGTTTAACAACAGCCACACAAAATGCTACTCCACTCCTAATATCCTCACACAGGGGATATTAGCGTTCACTCACAAAATAGGTTTTCACAGGTTCACCCAAAACTTTTACAATTGTGTCTTTGTCTGTGGGCTTACACAATAAAAAAAACCCCACTTCTGAGTTTTCCTGGCTCTCCTCAGATAACCAATACAACAAGATTTTTCTAGCAAATCTTGAAAGAAACCAAAACAAAAAGAAATTTATAATTAAACGTAAAATACCTGATTAACTCCTTCGTTGTAGCAGGCCAGTAGAACCAAATTAGAGTAAATGATTGAATGTTCAAGTTCAATGTCCAGTACTCAATTACAATGGTTCTAGTTCTAATAGATTTTAAATTAGACCAAATAGGGCTTGTCTTAATTGATTTTGATTCCAAAGAAAGGGAATAACAATTCCTCTTATCAAATTAGATTGGAATAGCAGAAACAAAATCAATTAAATAAAGCTAAAGAAAGAGAGTATAAAATAAGCATACTTAGCTTAGATGGAGCACAAAATTACTTCTCAGAAGTTTGACAAAGATTGGCTTGAATGGATTAATTAAATTGCTTGAATTCTTCTGAGTTTCGTGCTCTATTTATAGGTGAGCAAATCGCATCTTCGACTGGTCTAAGGAGCTCTTCGACTAGTCGAAGAATAACAGATTTGAAAAAAATCGAGCGCGATAAGCTTTGACCGTTCTACGATTGGTCGAAGGCCTCCTTCGACTAGTCGTAAGTCACCTTCGACTGGTCGAAGGTCTCCTTCGACTGGTCGAAGACCTTGTAAATTATCGTTGGACTTTGAATCGAAGATTTACGACTGGTCGTAGAAGCAGTCGACACTATTCCTTCGACTGGTCGAAGCCTAACAGAATTTATCCGAATTTTGTAACAGACTTACGACTGATTGAAGAATTTCTTGAACTGGTCGAAGCAAAGCTAGGACTAATCGAAGAAAGCCTAAGACAAATCCCCGAACTGCCCAAACACAAGTGTCATATACATATGACTTATGTATCCAAAATGGCCTACTTCTAAGGTCAACCTATGGTCATTCAAACCCCAATCAAGAAGTAAGGACATTGAAAACATTAGGAACAAGTGACCTAGAAGTTTAAGCCTTGAAGTCTTGATGTAGCTCAACCTCGAAAGTGACTTGAGTTCTATACGAACTACTTTGTACTCTTCTTGAAGTCTTGTATTCTTGAGTCTTGTCTTGAGAGCAATACTTGAAGTCAAGGTTGATCTTTGTACTTGTAATCTTTGCTTGTTGTGAACTTTGCTTGTTTATGAATGTTGATCTTTAGAAAGAGCTTCACTAATGCAAGTTATATAACAGTGTTTTTGTCACCACTAATTTGACAACATACAGGGATATAAACTATAGCACTTACAATCTCCCCCTTTGTCAAATTAGTGACAAAACACATAACAAGATATAATCAAGATAAAAGTAGAATCACCGGATTGAGTTAGAGAAGAGTTAGAGAGAAAACATAAACCAGTTGACATCAACTCTGGCTTACCTGCAAATTAAATCAATAACTACTATCTAACAATAAACCATTCTTCAACCATTCCAAACATACTCCCCCTAAGTAACATAACCATTCTCCCCCTTTTTGTCACAATATGACAAATAAAATAACAATATAAAGGGATATATGAGAGGAAATAAGATGAGATATGAGATAATAGCATAGTAGCACAACAAAACAAATATCCAGCAGAAAAGAAAAATAGTATCCAATTCCAAATCGGATGACTCAGTGCTAAGATTTAAAGTTATTACAAACCAGAAAATCCCATATAGACTAGTCAGAATTAGAACTAGAAGACGGAGCAGGAATAGAGGGATCAAGTTGGTGCATGCCTTTGTTTAATCGCCGAAGATATTTCCGCATGTACTTGAATTGAGAATCATGAGCAACAGACATGTTTTCTATCTTTTCATTCAAATTTTCAACTTTACCCTCCAATGCACTCAGACGTGCATCAAAATCAGATGGTACAAAATCTGGATCATTTGTTGAATCAGAATCCAGTTCCTCAAAGATATCATCCATATTAATGTCATCCCCCGCTTCTTCATGACCAGCACCACCACCATTACCACCTTGTTCAGGAAGTAATTCCAGCTTCATCTTATTGAGATTAGAGTTGTTGAAAATCAGATGATGGATAGGTGCCTCATTAACTGGCATATCGACCAACATATGTGTAGCTAATACAGTCATTAAATAACCAAAAGGGATGTCACTATGACCAGGATGGAGTCTAAACTGAAGAAGGAAATGACAAATTAAGGATGGCAGACAAATCTGAGTACCACTGGAAATAGCATGAATAATACATACCATAAATGAGGTCAAGTCAGTTTATTACCTGACCGAGGATACAAATTAGACACAAAGATTCGTGGAGTACTCTGTATTTGGGTAACAAATACCTTGCGGAAGCGCATCCCCTTTTTAGTCCAAGAACATCCATGTTGTACAAGTCTCTAGTGAGCATAGCTTTTCAGATACAGAGGGTTTATCAGTAAAATTATGAATAGGAATACCCTCATCATTCACGGGAATATCCATAAGGGCTGAAATTAAATGACGATCAATTTCAAATGGCCCTTCACTAGTAGATATTTTAAAAGTTAAATTATCTAGTGAGAAGTCACTAATACATGTAAACATAGATTGAGCAATGGACCGGTATGCAGGCCCACCCCAATGCAATAAGTTAACCCAACCTACAGCTTCAAGCAAAGGAAGGATATCAAAAGGTGCAATATGGTTAATATCAACAGGATGTTCAACAATAACATTACGAGCTCTAAGGTCTATAACATAAGAAGAATCATTAGTAGGCTCAAGAAGATGACGTTTGGTCAATCTGGAGGAAGAAGGACCACGGGAAGTAGATTTTCTACCTCTAGAAGCCATATGCAGCAATAATAATAAGGAAATAAGAAAATGCAAAGGATTGAGAAATGGGTTTACTCAAAACAGATTTTTCAAAATCAAATCCCCAAATCTCAATGAAATCCTAAATAGAAAGCTTCAAGTTAGAAAAGAGAGTAATCTAGACACTGATTTGCAAGAAAAACGTAAATGGAACACTAACCTTGAAGAACAAGAATGGTGGGTTCGACAAGTCGAAGCTCGGCTCCTTAGAGAGAAAAAAAGAAATGAGGAAGAAAGCAAAAATCCCCAAATTTAAGTGATTTTCGAGATCTACGACTGGTCGTAGGTATCTACGACCGGTCGTAGGTCGACTGGTCGAGTATACTCACGACAGGTCGAAGGAAGTCCAGAAAAACATATTTCTTGCAATTTTTAAAGAAAATGGAATTAAACCTAGCAAATATATACACTATGATACATGTAGGCATAAATAATCATTTTGAAATACACATGCCAAGATCAAATTTCATCTTATTAAACCTAATTTTATCAAGAGGTTTTGTGAAAATATCAGCTCTCTGATCTTCAGTAGGAATATATTCCAGAGATATAA
This sequence comes from Magnolia changhungtana, assembly GCA_030180095.1. Taxonomy (NCBI): domain Eukaryota; kingdom Viridiplantae; phylum Streptophyta; class Magnoliopsida; order Magnoliales; family Magnoliaceae; genus Magnolia; species Magnolia changhungtana. Next base: position 1,992,991 of record JASAUF010000231.1, on the reverse strand, counting down.
CTTTTTCTTCTACCAATTCCCTAATATAATGAAATCTAATGTCAATGTGCTTAGTACGAGAATGCTGAATAGGATTTTTTGAAATATTTATTGCACTGGAATTATCACAATGCAATAACATAGAATCCTGTTTAATTCCATAATCACTTAGCATTCGTTGCATCCAAACAAGCTGTGTACATGCATTACCAGCTGCGATATACTCAGCTTCAGCTGTTGAAAGTGATATAGAATTTTGTTTCTTACTAAACCAAGAAACTAAACAATTTCCAATGTAAAAGTAACCACCACTGGTTGATTTTCTATCATCTAGATTACCAAATTTCAATCAAGATCTCGAGTACCCAAAGAAGTTGGACACTAGTCTCATGAGGATACCAGAGACCAAGATTTATAGTACTTGCAACATATCTAATAATCCGCTTAACAGCAATCAAGTGAGATTCTTTTGGATCAGATTGAAATCTTGCGCAAATACCAACACTTAAAGAAATATCAGGTCTACTAGCAGTTAAATATAACAAATTACCAATCATACTCCGATAAAGTTTTGAATCAATATTTTTACCATTATAGTCTTTTGAGAGTTTCAGGGTAGTACTCATAGGAGTATCGAAATTCTTGTCATTCTCAAATCCAAATCTCTTGATTAGATTCAAGGCATACTTAGATTGAGAGATGAATATTCCTTCAGGTTGCTGCTTAACTTGCAAACCAAGAAAATAAGTTAATTCCCCAACCATGCTCATTTCAAACTGTGATTTCATCAAGTCTGCAAACTCAGTAGTCAAGTTAGTACAAGTTAATCCATAGATGATATCATCAACATAAATCTGTACTATTAAGATATGATCATTATGTTTTTTAACAAATAGAGTTTTATCAACAGATCCCATTTGAAAATTGTGACTTAAAAGAAATTTTGTTAGTTTCTCATACCATGCCCTAGGTGCTTGTTTTAATCCATAAAGTGCCTTTTTAAGCCGATACACATGATCAGTATTTTTGGGATCTTTAAAACCCATTGGCTGTTCAACATATACTTCTTCATGTAAAATGCCATTTAGAAAAGCACTTTTCACATCCATTTGATATACTTTTATCTTTCTAAAACATGCAATGGATATAAATAGCCTGATAGATTCAAGACGTGCTACTGGTGCAAAAGTTTCATCAAAATCGATTCCTTCTATTTGAGTATAACCTTGTACCACTAGTCTAGCCTTGTTTCTAATTAATTTCCACTTTCGTTCGACTTATTTTTTAAAATCCATTTTGTTCCAATGATGTGTTTGTCTTTAGGTCTTGGTACGAGATACCAAACATCATTTCTTACAAATTGATTAAGTTCTTCTTGCATTGCAACAATCCAGTTCTCATCAGCAAAAGCTTCTTTTACATTGGATGGTTCTATTTGGGATGTAAAACATACATAATTATATAAATCCTCAAGTTGTCTACGGGTGAGAACACCAATGAGAGGGTTTCCAAGAATTTGAGTGGTTGGATGATCTTTAACAGTCCTCAATTCAGATTCAGTCTGATTTGATGAAGTATCGGGTTTATCAATGATTAGAACTTCATCATTATCTGAATTAGAGATTGGCTTATTTAAGTGATCATCAATGACAACATTGATGGATTCTTGAATCACACCAGTCCTTTTGTTCAGAACCCTATAAGCACGACTGTTTAAGGAATATCCTAGAAAAATCCCTTCATCACTCTTTGTATCGAATTTTCCCAAATTTTCACGATCACGTAAAATATAGCATTTGCTGCCAAAAACTCGAAAGTATTTGACAGTAGGCTTTTTGTTGAACCATAATTCGTAAGTCGTTTTATTATTATCTTTGCTAGTATAAACTCGGTTAATAATATAGCAAGCTGTATTTACAGCTTCAGCCCAAAGATTTTTAGAGAGCTTCATGCTATTCAACATGACATTAGCCATTTCTTGAAGCACCCTATTCTTTCTTTCCACAATTTCATTTTGTTGTGGAGTTTTGGGAGCTGAGAATTCATGTAATATTCCTTGGTCGGTACAGAACTTCTCAAAATTGCTATTCTCAAATTCAGATCCATGATCACTACGAATCTTACTGATTTGAGAAGATTTTTCAATTTGAATCCTTTTGAGAACTTTTCTTACTTCTTCAAGGGTTTCAGATTTATCCCTTAAGAAAACTACCCAAGTGTATCTGGTAAAGTCATCAACTATTACCAGAATATACTTTTTACCACCACGACTTTCCGTTCTAGTAGGTCCAATTAGATCCATGTGAAGAAGTTCGAGTGGTTTTGATGTGGTATTTGAATTCACATTTTTGTGTGAGTTCCTTGTTTGTTTGTCTATCTGGCATTCAACACATATTTTATCTAATTTCTGAAGTTTGGGTAAACCTCTTAGAAGTTCTTGATTGCTCAATCTATATAAATTTCGATAATGAACATGTCCAAGACGCTTGTGCCATAAATCAGTCTCGTCTGTATGAACCATGTAACATGTTTGATTAGATGAGTTTGGATTCGCTAATAATATAGCAATTTTCAAACGTTCTACGTCCAGTTAATATTACGAGACCCTTATTATTTAGTATCTCACGACTTTGATTAGAGAATCGAACACTATGGTTATTATCACATATCCGAGATATGCTAAGTAATTATGTTTTAGGCCTTCAACATATAAAACATTTTTAAATACAGGAAGATTAAAAAGTTGAACCGTACCTTGGCCTATAATCTTGCAGTTGCTACCATCACCAAATGTGACTGAACCATCAGTCATATCTTTTAGATCCATGAATAAAGCTTTGTCACCTGTCATATGCCTAGAGCATCCACTGTCTCGGTACCACTTTGAATGACTTGTTGCTTTGAAAGCAATGTGAGCAACCAAGCAGGTGACTTTTGGAACCCATTTCATAACTGTTTTGGGTTTAGGAACATAGTTGGTCTTCTTTTGTTTATAGTTATAAGAATAACCTATAGAGTTAGATTTTAGGAGCTCCTTGAGTAAATCTATTATCTTTTCAGCTAGTGGATTTCGTTTCGATTAAAGTTGACATGGTCAGCTTTTCCAGGTTTTTGAAGAGTTTTTGGATTTTTAGAAAAACCTTGATAAGTATTTTTCCCTTTTGAGTTTGAGGACTCTCCTTTCACAAACATAGGAGGAGTATACTTTTGTTTAGGAGATAAATTTTTATCATAGCCCAGCTCGGATAGATCGCCACATTTTCTTGATCCGGATAAGAGTTTTTATAACTTTGGATCACTTTGGGCATATTTCCATGTGTCCTTTTGACTCAGAAGAGAAGATACTTCCTTTTTGAGATTTTCAATCTCAGATTTCAAATCAACAATTAAAGAATTTTTGAATTCCAATTCGCATTTTGTTTTTTCAAAACAATCTGAAATTTGTGATTTTTCTAAAACAAGTGATTAAAAACATTCTTTGAGTTTAGAAAACTTTTCTTTTTGAAGTTTAAGTTTGACAGCAATTTTACAACTTTCTTTGTATCGGGCATTGTAAGCATCTTGAAGATCATCTTCATTTTCATATTCACTTGTAACGCCCTGAAAATCGGGGGTCGAGCATAAACTCAACTCTCGAGTTCCAGAACATCACTTATGCAACAAAATAAATGATGATTGAATGTTGACTGTATTCGTGCATTGAACATGAGTGAGATTAAGCCAAAACAACATATCATACTCCAGAGATAGTTAAATTGCAAGCGGAAGACTGTGATAGACATATAAAATATATAAACTATGATGAGTCTCCAGAGTGTGATGATGTTACCAGGTTAATTAATTATAAGTACAATTCTAAAATATACCTAATGTGAGGATATGTAATGTCTTCTATACCAAGTACCATAGCCCCGTCAATACAATATCGTCTTCATAGACTGCCAGAGAGAAGATACGAGATAGGAGAACTCCTCCTCATCACCATAGAAGTAGTCCTGGTTACGCTTCATAAGCATTGCCATCACCTGAAACTCAACAAATGCTGGTTGGTGTGTACAATACCGATCCCGTAACGTGGGAGTGAGTGATCAACTCAGTGGAATAGTAAAGCATAGGTTAACATGTTATCAACTCAGTCAAGCAGTAATGATAAAGCAGTACAATCAAACAATTTTAACTACTCTTATTTAATGTAAGTATGAAATGACATGATGCATGTCCTTGCCAAACCACCCTCATGCGACATCATCTTACGTTCGCGAATGCATAACTCCCTCAGTGCCCCACATCTACTAGGCACATGCAGTGCGATGATGAGCATGATTACCGAGTAATTATTAGTTCATTTCAAATAGCAGTATTAGGAAACTAAGGTACCTCCCTTGTATCATTCCCAAACATGATCCATTCTAGGGTCGTCAGTCCTAGTTAATCTCATACGATATTATGGTTTGAGAGGCGTAGCGAAGGCATCACAAAGGGCTCGTCACCCGTCAGCACGGATACAGATCTCACCGTATGCGGCTCAATTGCTGACCGTCAGCTCGAGTACAGGTCTCACCGTACTCGGCTCAATCACTAGCCGTCAGCTTGAATACGGGTCTCACCGTACTCGGCTCAACTCATACTCTAGTTGCTGTGAAAGACTCGTCGCCAATCACAGACCTTGGAGTATACTCGAAGATACTACAGAGGACTCGTCGCCGTCGGCAAGACAGTACGGGTCTCACCGTACTCGGCTCTCGCCGTAAGTATCGACAGCTCGAATACAGTGTCCCATACCACCGTATTCGGCTCATGAGTTTAGTTGCTCAATAGTCACTATGGGGAGGCACGTGGCCCCAGCGTAGGCCGACAGCTCGACCACGGTGTCCCATACCACCATGCCCGGCTCATGAGTCTTAGCAGATCGAGGTACCATGGTTAAAAGGGATTTCACTGGTAAGTTTGGTACCCTAGGTTCAAGCAGTAGCGTCCAAACATGGTGAACATACATTAGACAGATCGGGTTACTTGACGAGCTCGGCTAGCTCGAGCGCACAACAAGTTGAACAACATGAAATGCACAAGCACTTCGCATGGCCAACCACTATCGCCAACCGAAGTACGACTCGGGTTCGTCAAACACATCTCACGTGGCAAATGAATCACAGCCACGAATTCAATTCTGGTACCGATTGTCTGGACTACAATTATAGCCCCAAACATGATAACTTGCAGATAGATAAAGCAGTAATGGATCAAGATTCAACTCATACAATCAAGGTATGGTATTATCCGTTTAGGGCTGCCAGGGCTGTTGCACGCACTCGTTGCTCCGCTCCCCCATCACCCATGACGGATCATACAACGTAAATATAAATTTAAACATATGCATTACATAGTTATAATCATAAAGCAGTTGAGCATGTTATGAATCACAACACAAGCATGAGTTTATACATGTTCAATTCCTAATCACACAACAATCCAAGGAGATCATATACATAGTTAAAAGAGGTTGAGAATCATATCTCAACACCCTTATACATTACAATTTGCTAACTACTACTCATTCAGACATTTCAAGAAACACTTAAACAAACATACATCAACATACATGACATATGTCGATCACATAGGTATTAGGCCAAATCCTTTCACTAGGGAGTTGCCCCAATCATAACACGCATACACCCACGACGGATAGTCATGACAAGCAGGAATCCAAGTTCCATATTCATTCAGTCATTTCCGCAAACACTTGGGCCACACATTTTAGCATATATAGTGTATATTGGTCGTGGCGTGATTTAGGGCAAATCCTTTCGTCAAAGGGGTATCGCCACTATAACAATCATGAATCCATGACAATTAGTCATAGCGAGCACGAATGAGAATTCTATACTCATTCAATCATTTTCACAAACACTTAGAATACACTATTACAACATACATGGTGTATGTTAGCAAAACATGTATTAGGGCTATCCTTTAGCCAAGTGAGTATTTTATCCATGTATAATATATTACTACAGCAAATAATTATGATAAATACATCTCCCAATATTTTATACGTATACAGTATTTTCTAAATACGCATTTTCAACATACATAGAGTATACAAGCAAACATGTATTACGGCGATTCCTTTCGCCAAATAAGTAATTTATTCATATATTATATAATCATACGACAAATAATCATGGCAAACACATTTCCAAAATATACATGTATACGGCACTCCTTACAATACAGTATTTCTACATACAGTGTATATTGGTAAAACAAGTATTTCGTCGAATCCTTTCGCCATATAAGTATTTTATCCATATATCGTATATCCATACAACAAATAAACATGTCAAACACATTTCTAAAAAAAATACGTATATGGTATTTTATACGAATACCTAGAGTATGTGAAATTTCATATTCTTCAATTCTAATCGAAACAGAAAACGGAAAGCACTTTGTACATGTGCAATTGCATGCAGATCATGAATCTATCATTATCTGACATTGAAAGCATTGAAAACCATAACCTATACACCTAAAGTCCGCACCTTTTGTCGTAGAATCGCAACGGAATCGATAGGTTTGTCTAGCTTCCGTATACGGCAACTAGGCAACCTAGAGAAGGTAATAGGTTAGCTATTTCATAACCTACAACAATCAAATCCCCCAAACAAGTTAGGGTTAGGGTTTATTACCTAGAAATGACGCCGAAATCGCTGGAAAAGCGGCAAGAATGAGGTGGTTAAGCACCGATAGCAGCAGGGTAGAGCGGCAGGGAGATCTTCCCACAACTCCCACACATTCTCCTTCTTTTCCCTCTCTCAAATCCCAAATTCGTATGGCTGCCATGAGAGAGGGTTTAAGGTCCTTATATAGTCTCAAAACTCACTGAAATAGACTCTTGTTCAAGGGGTACGACTATTATAGGTATTTCGGCACTTTTCCAGCTCAAAAGAGGGTTTTTGGTGGCCCTCCTCGAGTCAAACGTCAGGCTTAAGCTCTCAACACATGGATCTACGTGAGATTACGCTTTCGACTCGATCGGATTCCCAGATCGCATGTGGTGGACCATTTTCAGTTCGACGGTCAGTGGGCCACGATCCGAAATTCCAAGTACATGTAAATGTTCCTGAAATTTTTCCTGATCCGAGGGTATAATCTGTCCGATTCTCGACGATCACGCAGTTGCTTATACCGATCCATGGCGAATGGTGCCGATCACTATTCCAGATATTTATTTTGTAAAGGAAAGAGTGATTTTCACACTCCCTCACTCCGGACTCAAGCGAATAGTCGTGGGACATCGACTGGACCTGATTTCTGAGGTGGTTGTCAAGCCCAGTGAGGCGGTCCTAGTTCCTTAACTTCGTGTTAATCGGACTTCCGATGTGCGGTCTAGACCTAATACGAAGTTTCGAGATGCTCCCGTGAGCAGCCGGGTAATGAGATTGATCCTAAGTTTTAGGGTAACCTAGCGTCAATGATTCTACAAGTTTTGAGTCTTGCAGATCGTATTTAAAGCGATTGGTGCTAATTTCACAAGCACTCTAGTTTAACACTAGCTAAATCTCACTTAATTTCTAAAGGGTTTAGTCTGTAAGATTTACAATCGAGGTGGTACCTGGGCCTTTGTAGTTTGTATGATCCAAATTATACTACTTAGCTAGTTTAGGATAGTGTCTAGGATAAAAGTACTTTGAAAATTTTAAAGAAAAAGGTGGTGAAGGGTGGAATTTGTGAAGAAAATGGTTAAGGAGCGATTTTTAGACTGTGGGATTTAGTTCTGACAAGTTAATAAGGTCTTAGGATCGACCCATTGCCTAAGGACGTCTAATCTCAGGTTGGCAAAAATCCGGGATGTTACATCACTACTCAGATTTTCTTCACTTGTTGAGTCATTATCTGAAAATGTGAATTTGGCTAGAGTCATAAGTGTTTTAACTTCATTCCCTAACTCAGTTTCAGAATCTTCTGATTCAGAAGAAGTTTCAGAATCAGATGATTCATCCCACGTAGCCAACATACTCTTCTTCTTGGGTTTGTCCTTTTTGGGACATCTATTTGCCAAATGCCCATATTCTTGACAGTTGTAACATTGACTATCTTTCAAAGATTTTCGAGATTTGGGTCTAAACTTCTTTTTATCGTTTGATTTTTGGAAATCAACCATTTTCTTGCTTTTAAAAATCTTGTAGAATCTCTTAGCCAAAAGAGTCATATCATCTTCTGAATCAGAATTTTCTTCTGAATTACATTTAGAGGATTTTAGAGCAATCGATTTACCTTTAAGAGCTTTAAAGTTTAACTCGTAGGTTTGTAAACAACCAACTAATTCCTCTACCCTCATATTATCCGTATCACGAAGTTCCTGGATCGCGGTTAGTTTAGAATTGAACCATTCAGGAAGTGAGCGTAATATCTTTGCACACGCTTTACTTTCTGGGATTTTATCGCCAAGACCCCACATTGAGTTTACAATGTCATTTAGTCTATTGTAAAAGTCCATAAACATTTCATTTTCTTCCATATGAATTTCTTCAAATTTGGTTGTAAGGAGTTGGACTTTAGACTTTTTGACAATTGATGTACCCTCGTGTGTCATTTCTAGTATATCCCAGGCTTGTTTCGCAGTATCACAGGATATGATTCTTTTGAACTCATCCGGTGATAGTGCGTAGGTGATTGCATTTAGTGCTTTAGTATTGGCACTATACTCACTTTTCTGAAGAGTGGTCCATAAATAATAAGTAGGTACAAACATAGTTTTTGAACCGTCGGATTCAGTTACTTCAATGGTAGGAGTTTTCCATTCAGTTACTGTGGCTCGCCACACACTCTCATCCATTGATTTTAGGAAAATTCTCACTCTGGCTTTCCAATAGGCATAGTTGGAGCCATCAAATGGTGGAGGCCTCGTGACTGAAAGGCTATCAAAATTTGACATCTTTTTAAATAGCTTAGATCGATAGCTCAGGAAATAAATCCAAATAAATAGCAATAAGAACGAGCTATTAGGCTTTGATACCACTTGAAAAGGCCAAGCTATATGTCCTAGAGGGGGGGGTGAATAGGACTATGCCAAATAAATGTTATAACAAATAAATTAAAAATAATATGATAGCCAAAATAAATCACAATGCAGAAAGTAAAACAACCTTAAAAATCTGATCTTAAGGGATTGATACAAATGTTATTCTAAGGACAACCCTTCACCAAAAACCAGAGTTTATGGTAGGACAACCTTATTTCTAGAAAGATCTTTGTATCAAATCTCAAACCAAAGAGGAATACAGAATTAAGCACAAATTGAAATAAAGTGTAATCACAAATGTATTGTTCTAGGACATGACCATACACCATAAAAATGGCAGGGCAACCTTGCTGGAACAACTTTAAAGGAAATTTAAATTCAAGCAGATAAAGGAATAGCAGAAAGTAAATTCTAAATTATTACAAAATTCCCACAATGCTTGAATTAAACGATTACAACATTCATCACCACACATACATCCCACAAATGAATATTAAAGATTAGAAATGTAAATCATTCAACCACAACACAAGGGATTATAGTGGTTCGCCTGTGTGTTCACCAACTATTAAACAACAGCCACACAGAATGCTACTCCACTCCTAATATCCTCACACAGGGGATATTAGCGTTCACTCACAAAATAGGTTTTCACAGGTTCACCCAAAACCTTTACAATTGTGTCTTTGTCTGTGGGCTTACACAATAAAAAAAAACCCCACTTCTGAGTTTTCCTGGCTCTCCTCAGATAACCAATACAACAAGATTTTTCTGGCAAATCTTGAAAGAAACTAAAACAGAAAGAAATTTACAATTAAACGTAAAATACCTGATTAACTCCTTCGTTGTAGCAGCCCGATAGAACCAAATTAGAGTAAATGATTGAATGTTCAAGTTCAATGTCCAGTACTCAATTACAATGGTTCTAGTTCTAATAGATTTTAAATTAGACCAAATAGGGCTTGTCTTAATTGATTTTGATTCTAAAGAAAGGGAATAACAATTCCTCTTATTAAATTAGATTGGAATAGCAGAAACAAAATCAATTAAATAAAGCTAAAGAAAGAGAGTATAAAATAAGCACACTTAGCTTAGATGGAGCACAAAATTACTTCTCAGAAGTTTGACAAAGATTGGCTTGAATGGATTAATTAAATTGCTTGAATTCTTCTGAGTTTCGTGCTCTATTTATAGGTGAGCAGATCGCATCTTCGACTGGTCTAAGGAGCTCTTCGACTAGTCGAAGAATAACAGATTTGAAAAAAATCGGGTGCGATAAGCTTTGACCGTTCTACAACTGGTCGAAGGCCTCCTTCGACTAGTCGTAGGTCACCTTCGACCTCCTTCGACTGGTCGAAGACCTTGTAAATTATCGCTAGACTTTGAATCGAAGATTTACGACTGGTCGTAGAAGCGATCGACATCTTGTTCCTTCGACCGGGTCGAAGCTTCAACAATTTATCCGAATTTTGTAACAGACTTACGACTGATCGAGGAATTTCTTGGACTGGTCGAAGCAAAGCTAGGACTAGTCGAAGAAAGCCTGGGACAAGTCCCCGAACTGTCCAAACACAAGTATTATATACATATGACTTATGTATCCAAAATGGCCTACTTCTAAGGTCAACCTAAGGTCATTCAAACCCCAATCAAGAAGTAAGGACATTGAAAGCATTAGGAATAAGTGACCTAGAAGTTTAAGCCTTGAAGTCTTGATGTAGCTCAACCTCGAAAGTGACTTGAGTTCTATACGAACTACTTTGTACTCTTCTTGAAGTCTTGTATTCTTGAGTCTTGTCTTGAGAGCAATACTTGAAGTCAAGGTTGATCTTTGTACTTGTAATCTTTGCTTGTTGTGAGCTTTGCTTGTTTATGAATGTTGATCTTTAGAAAGAGCTTCACTAATGCAAGTTATATAACAGTGTTTTTGTCACCACTAATTTGACAACATACAGGGATATAAACTATAGCACTTACAGAGGCTGAGTCCGATTATCGAGGTCTAGTCCGATTGTCGAGGCCGATTATTGTGGCTAATTCTTATCAAGGCTGATTTCGATTGTCGAGGCCGAGTCCGATTGTTGAGGCCGATTGCTGTGGCTGATTCCGATTATCGAGGCTGATTGTTGAAGTCGATTCCGATTTCGATTCCGATTGTCGAGGCTGATTTCGATTGTCGAGGTTGACTTCGATTATTAAGGCCGATTGTATAGGCCGATTATCGAGGTCGATTCCGATTGTCTAGGCCTAATTGATGTATATGGGTCCATATTGAAGGCCCATTGTGATGTGTATTCAGCCCGTGTTTAAGGCCCAATGTGATGTATATGAGGCATATGTGATGAGGCCTATTATGGTGCATTTGAGGGCTAGGAGATGGAGCCCATTGTGATGTATATTAAGCCCATGTGAGAGGCCCATCGTGATGTGTGTTAAGCTCTTGAGTAAGGCCCTTGGTGCTATGTATTAGGCCCTTGTGTGAGGCCATGGGTCTACTATATGTTAGGCTCTATGCGAGCCATTCCTTGGGGGCAATGTTGGTTAAATGTCCACATTGTCGAGGCTGATTATCGATGTCGGTTATTGATACCGATTATGAGTATGAGACATCATAGCATCATGATACATGACCATACGCATCATCTGCATTTTTATTATGAGATGTGATTGACTATTGCATATGTCATAGTACAGATGGTTTATGGGACTCCCTGATAGGCGGAAGTTATCTCACATGAACATACGGTATGCGCAGGATTGATGCATGACTGGATTATATGACTCATGCATCTTGCATTGTGTATTGTGATTATTGTACACCCTAGCGACATCAGGGCCGTAGCCTCCACAGGCATGTCGTGGATGGCTAGATGGGACCCCAGAAATGTTTGGTTTGAGCATCTGGGCACTTTAGATGTCCGTGGGTAAAAGTCTCTAAACCTCCGAGGCCAGAAGACGCCCCAATGTCGAGACCGAGTGGATACATGAGCGCCCGAGTGCCGAATACCAGGAGGCCGCGTCTCCCACTATATCGTGGTCAGTTCGGAGGGGGTGTGGCCTTATCCGCCCGAGAGTAGGGGGCATAGCTAGGCTGAATTTGACCAGCTCATGATTGGGTCCGCCATCGATGTTCCGGGTAGATAATGGCTAACTACTGGCCAGGCGGATGGTGAGGTCTCTTCCCCTTGCATGGTTGCGCGTAGTGGACGGCGATTTCATGTAGAGTGTACTAGACCCCGGTGATGATCTCATAGATGTACAGTATTGATTTGTGGACTGATTGAGCAGGAGTTGTATACTCAGCATTATACACATTCATTCATTCACTATCCACTCGGGCTGGTAGTGCGCAACTAATTATTATATGTACTTTTGCAATGACCAGGATTTTGGTTGGGGTGCGTGACTAACCTGAGATCAGGAGCTTACCACATTGAGTCTGACTATCTAAATTTAGGTATGAGACTGGTTTGAATAGGCCCCATAGCCTGCGATACCATGTACTATCATCCCGACTTCACACTGTAGCTTGGTCATTTCATTCGCACCACATATTGCATATTGCATTACATCATCGGCATATGGCATTTTGAGCTGTTATATTTCTGCATTCATATGACTTAGATGAGGCTAATAGTATTCGTAGCTCTTCAGAATTTCATATGGTATTGCATTGTCGGTATCAGATATTTGACTCAGTATGTCTCCGCATTGCACAACTGACCTACATTACTTTCTCAGTTTATGACATCGTCTTGCTATGTCTTTTCATAGCATATGCTGGATGAGATTGATGATATTTTATGGACTTGTCAGTACTTCTGCTTACTCTGATATAGTATGATTCATGATCTTACCCATATTTCTGATATTGTATGATTATGGCATTGTATTAAATACTTGGAACTTACTTTGTGCACACACTTACACCACCCTCAAAGCTTTCATAAGCTTATGCATGATAGATGCGTGAAGGTAATGTTAAGTTGCAGCAGCGTGGAGCTTGGAGCATGTAGCTATCTTCTGGAGCTTTAATTTTATTTTGACATATGTATTTTCCCTCTCAGCATTGTATTCAAAGTTTATCTTAGTGGATATGTGATGATGATGTTGCCTTTGTGATTTGGATAAACTTGTGGTTATGCTTATTACAAGTTAAATGTACGTTGAAAAATCCTCCTTATAGGATCCTAGGATCGGAATCTGGCATATGGACGCTGGGAACCGAGAATGGGGTACTACGGAGGCTGTCGGCACCGGATTCAGCGATTAGAAATTTTGTGAGCCCGGTTTCCGAGTATGGGGCATAACAATATACCATTAAGCCATATTATGTTTGTAAAACCAAGGAATAAATGGGGGATAATATGCAATATTTGACCCTCGATTTAGCAATTCAAGTTTTACAAACAATCCACAAGTATGAGAAGATATTCAATGGCAACATGTAAGTGCTTATAAAAGATCAATGTTGAGCATATAATTTGAAGATCAATTCCAATAACTAGCACAAGTAATCATGATACAGATATATCAATTATCACTCACAATTAAAATAAAAACTATCACTTAAGTTAATATGAAAGTGAAAAACTCAAAGGGAAGAAATCGTCATCTTATGAATCAAATCGCCTACTAGTGTGTAACACCCTGATTCCCGAAACCCGAGTACATTACTCGTTTTCTAAAAACCTGAGTGTTAACCTTTAAAGATAGCCCAAATTTCACGTATTTTTTTTCTTTATCAGAGATTAGTAATTTAGCGGAATAGAAACAAATCAAGTATAAGGAGGGGTCCAAATATAGATAACCAAATTTCTAGTGGTTGCCCGAAAGTTTATACAAACTAATGTCTTAAGTCTTTACAATACATGAAAGTACAAATTAAATGTTAATGAAATCTGTAATTGAGGGCCGCAAGATCGTCTAGCTCCCTATACTCCACATGCACACCAGCATGCATATCATCTGCATTTCATGCACACTAAATATGGTTTAATAGTGTCGATGGCTATTGCAGTGAGGTATAACCCCCAAGATCTATCGAAGCATCAAGATAATTAAGCATAGTTTATCAGGAACAGTCCATAAGAAATATTTCGCAATAATCATCATAATAATGAGACAAAGTTCATAAGATGTGCAAACACAAATAGATCTCACAATGGTATTCTTATTTAAATGCATGGATTCATGCACATGCTCATAGACTTGGGGATGCTCATCTAGCTGGTAAAAGGTCACCAAAGGAAAACTAGCCACCTAAAAAGTACTCAAGGTACATCAAGGGACATTGGTCACCCGAAAAAGACCATGCAATGAGGACACCCAAGGTCTGTGAGCATGTGAAAAGGACAACCCATGGTAGTCGAATGCACACGACGATAACTTAGGATCACTCGGTAAAGTACTTTATAATACATCCTATAGTGATGCAAGAAAACCCCGCATCTTATATCGACCACCTGTTAAAGCCTGCATGTCATGAAATGTATGATTAGCCCATCCATTATTATTCTAATTGCAATCAACCAATTTGTGAAAGCTTAAAGGTTACTATAAGGGTTTGTCACCCAACATAAGCCAACAACTCGGCAAAATATCCTATGTCAACATCCTCAACTCATGGGGATCTAACAAATAAAGTATTTTAAAGGTAACCTCGTCAACTAGTGGCCAATTATAGTTCGATGAGTGGAATTTACTAGCGCAACGTTATATGTAAGTAGTCCATCAAATCCATATAGGGCTATTATTCCATCGAAGCCGTAAGGGCCAAATATTACATTCAAGGATGCGATAAAAAGAGATTTTCCCAACAAGCCACATTGGACAAAGGTTCCACAAGATTGTAAGTCCACAACAAAGAATTCCCATTTAATCTAATAGACAAAATGGTCGCTAGTTCGAAGACCTCCAGAAACACCATCAAGTCATCACAAGTAATAAAACAGGTCACGTACAATCTCAATAGCACTTACACTTATAAAATTTTCATCTTAACCTAGAACAGAGGTATTTGAGATCCATAGCATGTTCGAGCATTTGAATTTAAGTCTAATCATCATTTATTTGTGAATAGTTACTCATTTAAATACTACTTTTCTCATCATTTCTACTTAACACTATATTAAGAAATCAACTAATATAAATGAACAAAGATAAATGAACAAGTCTGATTATCATAATGTAGAAAAGCTTGTAGGGTGATCCTCACCTTTAAATTAGATGATTGCAACATGAACGCTTTAATACACAAATCCAACTTGAGCGGGTCAAATCTAAGTTTCATACACCTTCCACGGTTAAGATCTTAACCTCGGGCTTTGATCTCCAACTTAGATTAAAGGTTAGCCGTTTTAGGAATTCTACAATCTAAGTTATACAATAGATGAAAATTAGTAGTATAGGTTATAATTGATGATGATAATAACACTACTTAGTATAACCATCTAATATAAATTTATAACATCAATTATAATCTTAAATAATAGTAATAAAATGATACTAACCACTAACTTTAAATGATATAAATAAGAAAAGTAATTAATGACAAATCTGATTTGTGAAAAGAATGAAAAATAACTCACCTGCGTCAATTCGGTTGAGTCAACTTGACTCACCGACACATATTCCTCCTAGTTTCTCTCTTCTTCTTTTCTCTTTCTCCTTCTCTTTTACTCATTTTCTTTCTCTCCTTTCTCTTTCTTTCTTTTCTTCTTTTGTTAAGGACTTTCAACAGGGTATGGACCTGACTAAACAGTGAGTCAGAGACATGACTCGGTTTTGAACTGAGTCGACTCAGAGACTCGCCCCACTTTTCTTCTTCTTCTTCTTCTTCTTCTTCTTCTTCTTCTTCTTCTTCTTCTTCTCTCTCTCTCTCTCTCTCTCTCTCTCTCTCTCTCTCTCTCTCTCCCTTTCTCTTCTTGCTTCTCTTTTCAATCCCATGTCCAACATAGTGGCTGGATCAAACCAGACTCAACTCAGCTCGACTCGTTGAAGAGGGGTTAAGCCAGCGAACCATAACTCGGACTTAGTCAAGCTCGACCGGACCCTGTTGGTCTTTCTTTTCTTCTTCTTTCTTCGTGCTTCCTTCCTTTTCTTTCCATCATCTTCTTTCTTTCTTTCTTATCTCCCCCTCCCTTTTTTTTTAAAGACATGCTAGACCGAGTCGAACTCAGTCTGGCCTCGCTCGACTCTACCCACGACCCGACTCTCTCTCTCTCTCTGCCTCTCGTCATTCCCTCTCTTCTTCTCGCACTTCCTCTTCCTTCATTTCTCTTCTTCCTTGCTCCTTCCACTTCTCTCTCTCTCTGGTAGGAAAATCAAGGGAGAAGTTGGACTCAACCCGAACTCACAATGACTCAAATTGAGTCGATTCAACTGAGTGTGGCAGAAGGAGCGGTGCACTTTCTCTTTCTCTTATAACTTTCCTTTTTTCTATTTTTAGCCCCCGATTTCCCTAAGAATAGCCTCATTTATTAGGTATTTTAGTTATTTTCTAGAGGCTTCTACCACAACTAATTAGTGGATTAGTTACAGGTTAATCATCTCAACCTGCCCAAGTTTTGAGATGGTAGCTCTAGTTACGGGCCGCATGGCATCCATTTAACATTGTAGATTAGTTCTAGGCATCATATGTCATTGAATGGACGTCTCAGATTATGAGGTGGGACCCACTTAGAGAAGATGGGTCTTTCCCGTTGTTTAAGGAAGATGATCCATCGATCATGGTGGATTTTGATCGAGTGAGCCAACCTTCGTGTTGAGGCATATTGATGGTCTAGATTGGTCCTAACATCATTGTAGGACCCACCTTTTGGGCAACAATGGACGATATCCCGATGGGTTCTGGAATTTTCAGTAGTGAGTGATTTTCTCGCAATAAGGAGATCTCATGCGAGATCTCCCAACTATTGTGAGTAAAGCTTGAGAATGCCCTAGTTTTCACAATTAGGATGTATTTGGGGAGGTTTCTAAAAGTTTACGAATGGCTAGGATCTCTCTAGGTGGTAACAGAAAGATTCCCTCTGATGGCTGCTCTCTTGGCTTGTGTAAACCCTAAAAGGAGTTTGGAAAGGAGGGTTGGGGTTGATTGAGATGGAGGGTCGAGATGGAGGGAAGAATTTTCACCTGGCTTTCCAGCTAAGCAGCTGAGCATTTTCTATTTTCGGAAGTGTGCCGTATGCCACACCTGCTTGCAGCGGAACTTGTGTGCATGCACTTGTGTTCTAACGTTTGAAACTAGGTGGGATTTGTTTGGAGTTGATCCAGCTACAAGATGAACGGCTTAGATCATCCAAACGTAAATAGATGGTGGCCACATTTTATCAGGAATGAACGTTTGTCCATTTGAATTCTTCTCATGTGATATTGCTTGTATTGTGTGCTTGCACGCATGCAGCTACGTGTGGAACTACCCAAGGTTGGTCGAATCCATGCTCTGATCATGATCGACCATTCAGATCAATGGTCTGATCTCAACTACGGCCCACCTGATCGAGATTCGCAGACATAGTTCGCTCGCTGACTGTTGTTAAAGAAAAAGGAGGGAAGTAGCTTCCCATTTTCGAAAGGTATCAGTTCAACACACAATTGACCCAATTTTCTGGTTTGGTGTATTGTGGGTGCACACGCACTAGTGCACACTTAGATTATAAGTGGGGTCCACAATGATGTCTTTGGCCAATCCACCCCGTCTAATTGTTTCAATTGATCATTTTAAAGTGTTGGACTAAAGGTGAGCCAAATTTGAAGCTTCACACCAAGCGATTTCATCTTATTTTGTTGGTTTGTATTGATCCGGTCGTCGAATTGATTCTGGTTTGGACCTTAATGGTCTTGAAAGTCGTTCGGATGATCAGGACCGCTTATTCCACAAATTGTCATTATTATAACATTTCCCATATTGTAATTTATTTATTTATTATTATTACTATTGCCTTAAGTTAAAATGGTAGGTAGGGCTGCACACGAACCGTGTTAGCTCTGTTAGCTCGCTCAACTCGACTTGAAAAAGCTCGATAACTTGGTTCAAAACTGAGTTCGAGCCGAGTCGAGCTGATTTTTTTAGCTCGAAAAAATTTTGAACCGAGTTCAAGCTTACCCAAGCTCGACTTGACTTAGATCTAACTCGACTCGAATCAAACTCGGATCGAACCAGTTCAGCGACTTGGTTACTTTGATATTGATGTTGCTCACCAAGTGTTTGAAGAAATGACTCAACGAAGTGTCGACTAGTGGCAAGGAAGGTATGCTTATGAAACAAATACCCTTTTATCTTGATTTTGATGTTGCCTACAAGGTGTTTGATGAAATACCTATAAAACCGCTTCTGTTGTTTTACATTCAGTGAGATTTTGAAGGTACAGTCCATGTGTTTGTGAAAATGCTCCACCGATGAACTTGGCTCGATTTTGGCTTGAACTCTGCTCGAATTGGCCCAAGCTGCTGACCGAACCGAGCCAAGCTAGCCAATCAGGCTTGAGGGCTGAGTCGAGTTCGAGGTAGGGTCATCTAGTGGTTAAGCTGAGTCAACTTGTGTCAAGCTTGACTCATGTACATCTCTAATAATAGGGCCTACTTTCAAAATAGAATCGTCCTTGCGATGGATTAACCCCTATGAGTCATGTACCTAATTCTTAAAGAAATTTTGACTGTTAAGTGGGTCAGCCCACACAAATGTCTATTTACTAACTCCCAACATCCAGACCATTCTAACAATTCAATGATTGGATTGGCTCGTATTTAGTCATCGATAAGCCTAGGGATCCTAAGAATGTTTAGGTGTGATCTGAGAGTTGGAAATGAAACCAGATAATTCAATCTATGTTTTCCAAAGGATGGACCATACAATAGAACATTGTTAACCTGATGAAGGATGGATCTAATGATTTGATGATTCATCTCGAGAATCAATGGATGGATGGCTCAATCTATGGATGACGATTATACTTGACGGCTGGATTCAGGTTAGCATGAAGTTGGTGAAAGTGCCCTTGCTTGTCAATATACGTGAGTATTGAGTCTGTCAGCTAAGTGAGCCCTAAGATGAAAAGATCAAGTGCAATACTCTTCAAAGATGAAGGCATACGATCATGCTTAACGGGCAAACTAAAGCCTCATCAACCCATAAAAAACCCTATCAGGTATCTGCCCCCATAAAAAACCCAACTTACCCTAAAAACTACTTCAAAACATCTTTTTGGTAAGTTTGAGTTAATTGCACCTTGAGTATTGTTGGAAGAAGGAAACAAAATAAGAAAATCATGCCCCTGTGGATTGCATCGAGTTGCAATCGAGGACATATTCAATGCCATCGAACATCGTTCAATTGCATCGAATATGCGTCCATACTGTCCAGCAACAAAAAGAAAAAATGTTAGAATTATCGATTGCATTGAATGTTGTTCGATTACATTGAAACCTATGTTTCAATGACATCGAACGCATTTTGATTGCATCGAGCTTGGGCTTACTTCTTCTAAAATGTAAGAA
The DNA here is from genome assembly GCA_030180095.1 of Magnolia changhungtana. Classification (NCBI taxonomy): domain Eukaryota; kingdom Viridiplantae; phylum Streptophyta; class Magnoliopsida; order Magnoliales; family Magnoliaceae; genus Magnolia; species Magnolia changhungtana. The sequence continues at coordinate 1,973,487 of JASAUF010000231.1, read as the reverse complement.
TACTTTAAGTATTCCTCGATGCAATCGAACCCTTCTCGATGGCATCGAGAGTAAGTTATTGATGGCATCGAAGGCTGATCGATTGCATCAAAACCAACTTTAGTTTGTCCAACAAGCTTTCAAAGAAAATCTATTTTTCTTCGAGCTCATCGAAGACCATTCGATGACATCAAAATTCAAATCTCGATGGATTGATGGTTTATTAGATGACATCAAACAGGGGACAAAACTATCTAGCAAACTTTGTGTATTATTCAAAAAAGGAATCCCGATGGCATCAAAGTACACGTCAATGACATCGAAGGATGGTCGATGAGTTTGGACAGAATCTGTTTTACACCCAATTGAATATCTGGTGTAAGAAGTTGATGCAATCGAAGATGGTTCGATGGCATCGACAATATCAGATTTCTGCCCGTTTTCTTACCATTGGGATTTCAACTTTATAAATACACTAGGCTTGCTTCTTGTAAAATGAGCTAGAATTTAAGAGAGTTCGAGAGAGTTGCTTCAAAGAGTTTACATCATCTTCCTCATTCCCTTTTTCCCATTAGAGTTCATCATTCAATCTTGGCATAAGCTTTTACTCATCATCTTCACTACTTAGATTGAATTATGAACTCTAACATTCAATGAGTTTCTAATTGCCCTCATCATAGGCAAATCCTTGTGATTGGAACTCTTGAATGCATAGCTCATGGGAATCTTCTCTATGAATTTAAATTATATTATTTAAATAGAGAAGAACCAAAAAATCCCTAAACCTTAAAACCTCGGATCATTCATCGAAGCATCAGAAGTAGTTACGGTTCAAGGGAGCTGAAGACTCTTCGTCAACATCAAAGATCTTCAGATTGTGCGAGAAAGGGCTCACTCACTTATTTGTAAGTATAAAGAGTCCATTGAGTTTGAAGCACTTTCCTTGTGTAGGATTGAGATTCAGAGTTTGAGTGACAAACTCACGAAGACCTCTTTGTAGGCCTCCGATGAGAGAATACATGGTCCTTGTGTAGGACGTGTTGCCTTGTATAGACATAGGTTGCCTTGTGTAGGCTCCCAGATGTGTCCTTGTGTAGGACTAGTCGCCTTGTGTAGGCACTTAAGGCAACCTTGTGTAGGTCCCTTAGTTAACATTGTGTAGGTTATGAAGGTTCAATGTTAACTTGATTTAAAACCATTGGATAGTGAAATCCGGTACACTTTAGGATAGAGCGTGTCCGCCAGGAGTGAAGTAGGTAAGTAGCCAAACCACTATATATGACTATGTTTGGGATTGCTTTGTGTACATTGATCTAGTTATGTTTGTCTATCAAATGATTATTATGAAGCATGATTTAGTTAATGTATAAGTATTGATATGCATTGTTCACAACCCCAACTGTAAGGTTGAGATATAGTAATAACTTGGTAAGACCGAGGTCGAATCCATAGGGACTAAACTTATACATATTCTGAAAATAACTAGAACTAGAAATAGAAAAAGATCTAAATTGAAATCTGAATAATTAAGAGTAATGGTAAATAATGTTGATTAAAACTTATGAATTTAAAGGTGGGAACTAGGGTGTCAAGGACCACTTGTAGTTATTAATACGCTACCTTACTTAATTCACGGAACACAATTGGAATTGAAGTCCTATCCTATCCAATTGGAAGATAAAGCAATTTAAATCAAATCTGAACTTTTCATTGACCTAATTCTCAATGGAGAAGAATTGTGAAGATTGAAAGGGATTCCATCACCCTACCATGCCCAAGAGACGATGGTGAACAACGGGATTTACCAATCTCACTATCTCAATACAAGAAAAGAAGATATCTAAAGCTATCACAGCATCTATTGTAATTTGAGTCACAATAAATCATAGAAAATTAAAAATATTCCCTTAATATCAAACTAGAAATCAATGAAGTTCAATAAGAACAAGAATCAAAGCAAAATAAACATCTAAACATGCTACACGCTTCCCTCTTAGCCCTAGTTAAGAGGTTTATCCAACCATAGACCTGATTGAAACCAAATCTCTTAAACAAAGCATGAAAAATAAACCAAGGAAGAAGAAAAAGTCTTTAGCGGCTGCTCCACCCTTGTGTATGCTCATTGAGACCTTTCCAAACCCTAGAAGATGCTTTGGAGCATTCTAGGGAGTCTTATTTATAGTTGCAGAACTTTAACTTTCGCACTGAGTTGGAAAAATCTAGAAACCGCCTCAAATTTACCCACTCTACGCAGTTTACCAAGATAGACTCGGAGTTTAAACCGCCTCAAATTTATGCACTCTGCGTAGTTTTTCAAAATAGACTCGGAGTTTCAGAATATAATTTTTCAGGACAATTTTAGGAATATATTTGTTTTTAGGATAATTTTAGGATTCTTTTTCTTCACTTCAAACATTTGATTCTCTTCATTCCTCACTTGGTTTTCTTCGATCTTTAGCATGTAAATTCTTCATTAATGACTTCCAAATCTCCAAATCTTCATTTAGTAATCTTTTTAGTAAAAATCTTCCTTTTGGCATCAATTTCACCTTAAGCTCTCGAAATCACCTCGCACATGAAAACATACATAATTAAATCGATTAAGCACTATCATGTTTATAAAACCAATGTATAAATTGGGGAAAATATGCAATATTTCACACTCAACAGGAATCACATCCCACACACTAGCTCATACACTATCCTTATAGGCTTGTTCTGTTCATGTAAATTTTACATAAGCCTATGTGTTTTTGGACTCTCTATTGGCATGAATGCCATAGAGTTACTTTGCCTTACTCATCTTTATTTAAGTGAGGCATTGATTGTTCTTATTGGAAAAGAATTTTTGAAAAGTTCTATTCACCCCCCTCTAGAACATTTGGACATACTTCCATACTTTTAGATTGTAACACCCTGAACTTTTCAATACCCGAGTATTGAAAGTTCTCGAGTGTTACCATGAAGTTTAACTCAATATGTATATGTGAACAATACCGATTTAGCTATCATAACCCCAAATCTATTCTACAACATGAATCCGACCATTGATCATGTGGTTTGATATATGTACCTTTCCTTGACTAATTAGTGAATAACTCTCTGTCTATAATGATTTAGATGTAAGTTCTTTTGTAATAATTGTTTAGAAATGAGCATATAACCATGTAGAACCATTAGATTTCATAAAACTCTTAAATCCACAATAATTAAAAAAATGTCATTAACCTAGATCCATGAATTCTAGATCACATGGTTCTCACCATTGACAAATTAACCTGTAACCTTTGATTTTGGTATCCATCGAGTAAAGAAACCCTGTGGGTAGTCATAGTAGGATATTTTCCTTCATATGAACGACCTGGATTGGCCATTATATGGACCAAGCGTAAAATATGAAGACCCCACTTTGATATATTTTTCCTTAGGTGCGAAGTTATCCTTTCGAGGCTTATCAACTCCTTATAAATCTGGACCTTCAGATTAACCACTTCCTGTTGTCCATCGCAACTCAAATTTGGACTACATTTTGGTCTCATATGACTACGAGCTTATACAAAATTTAGACCCCAATCTATGATCCTACACCATTAAACGCGGAAGTCAACTCCTTCCTTTTGACGCAAAAGGTGAAATTTCATATCTAGGTCTTTTCTACCATCGATCAACCACCAAATTTTGTCCAACTGTTTGCTTATCCTAACTACACATCTTTCCCAAAATTGGGCCCTGATCATTAAGTGTTGACCGTTAATTAAGATCAAGTCTGTTTTAACACCCGCTATGAGATTTTTTAAAATACTCCAATCTAAGACTCGGATAAACTTCATATTTAGTCCCGTGACCCAACACGACCAGCTTAAACTAATGAATGGAGTGGATCCCTTATAAATATCATGATGAACCCCACTTTGCCCCAGCACTCATTCACATTCCATTAATCCCTTGTGAATAATGTGCGAAACCAAAATAAAAGCTCCTTCCGCACTTGCATCCAAAATGGAAACTACTTCCTATTCTTTCTCCCAAAATCAAGCATGACTCAAGTAGGGTCATTCCCATTCAAATGTAATATGAGATGATCTCCAAACGTGTGGTCCACCCATAGCTCGGATCTACTTCAAACTTGGGGCCATGGGCCCACAAAGCGAGCTGAAGTCAGTGAACGGAGTGGATCTCCCAAAGGACATAGCAAGTGGATCCCACCAACACCACAGCCAATCATGTATCTTGTTACTTGGAGGTTTCAAATACGTTTAGTCTTAAGTGGCAGCTACTCATCAAGTGTGTCGTGGTCCACTGAAAACTCAGATCAGCCCCATTTTGGGCTCAACCACTCTGCATACACCAAACGACCAAACTAATGAAGTGGATTTGTCACAAACATCTCGGTGGACCCCACATTGATTGTGTGCATGCACAAACCTTGTGTAGCTACGGTGCACCAATAACTAAAAGCCGGTCAAACCTTATTTGACCCGGCTATTCCCGAAGGAGGCTACTCTTCCTCCTTCCAACTTCCTGCCTACAGACATTTTCAAACGTCGACCGTTCATCCAGAGCAGGACCCACTAACGAACCATGATGGTCGAATCGAAGCCGTCCACCAGGACAACTCCCATCTTCTGACAGAAAACTTTTGCACACTGTCCTTTTTCCGACTAAAGACCAGGATCACACATCGTTCCTTTCCAGCCAAATCCAAGATCACACAGCTGATCTTGCGGAAAACAGGGACGTTTCCATTCTTCATGTGTGCAAGGATATCCAACCTCAAAAGATGAGTGTCCTACTCTTTTCCAATAAGGAAAGGAGATAAGGAAACAAGAAGGAACGGCGCCAACCAATCCGTCGATTTTCACTCAGCGTAACTTGCCCATGCGAAGGAAAGCTTTGCGGAACCCACCTGATGGATTACATCTGAGATCACTAATTCCATGGGCCAAGGAGAAGAGGAAAACAAATCCAAACCATCTAAGGGAACCGATTGGGCAGAGAGTGGTCGAGACAAGATTTTCCATCAGAAACAGAGCCTATCTTCCCCGAATGAACGCGGGACAGTAAACATTATCCCAATACCATTCTAATGATCGAAACCATCCAGCTAATGGCCCACCTAAATAGACTACATCCTTTAAAAACATTGGAAAGGAATGAACAGAAGCCGACAACAATGGAAGTATGGATTAGGCACTTGCGTAACTTGTTATTGCGCGATTCGACCAAACAGGTTGAATTACGCAAGAAGATTCTAGGCTTCCGTAAATGGTAAAAAACCCTCCTTAACCGTTAGAGAACACCCACAAGAATTTGAAGGAAATCAAAGCAAGAGAAAGAGAAAGAAGAAGTAGAGAGAGAAATCAACAACCAAAGGGAAATGTTGTAAAGAATCACGTACGACTCTGAGTCTGGTGAAAGGTAAGTAAGATCCATTTTACCGTTTGGTTATGCACAAAGTGAAATTCAAAGCAAAGATTACAAACTTTTTTTTGATAAGCGTAGAAACGATCAGTCAAACCGAGCCTTGGCCGGACCAGAGATACTTATAGTTAAACTAAATCAGAAATTCATCCTGACCTTAACCTAAATTATAACCCAAGCATAACCCCAACCATACTAGTCTAGAAAATAAATACAATGACCAACTAAAAGAATCGTATTAACTATGATAGGATTGGGGCGTGACAACATAGGACTAGAGACATTTGAGAGAAATTAAGATTAAAAGGTGAGGGATTCCTTTAAGCTTATATTAATTTGAGTTGGTATGATTTATTTTGTTCCCTCACATGCTTTGAATCCCCTCTGCAAATATTTAATTTACCACCACTAATTATTTATCCTTTGGGAATAATAGTTAAGGTGTGAAATTAATTATACATGATCTTTCTGAATTTATGTGAGGGATTCCTTTAAGCTTACCTTAATTTAAATTGATATGATTGATCTTGCCTTTTTACATGCTCTCATGTTACTATGATTCTCTCACTGCAATTGTTTAATTTACCACCAACAATTATTTACCCTTTGGTATTATGGTATGATGTTAATTACGAGTGATCTTCATTATTTTTATGTGGGGCAATGGATACAAGCCTTGCCCTTGCCCTTTACCAATTATGTTAAGTTAGCCCTTGGTACTCTCTTCTTTATTGAGTTGGCCATTGCCATTCTCCTCTTTGTTGAATTAGCCATTGCTACTCTCCTCTTTGTTGAGTTGGCCATTACCACTCTCCTCTCTATTAAGTTAGCCATTGCTACTCTCCTCTTTATTTTGTTAGCCTTGCGCTATCTACCTTTATGGCTTAGGTAAGTGTCTTGGATTCCAAAACTCCCGTGATTTAGTTTACATTCTCTTTGATGCAAGAGATGTGTTAAAGGTATCACAACTAGTGATTCAATTATTCTATCATGGACGTAATGCACTTTGGGTAGAGACCCTCTTGGTTGACATGTAATTCCACGGGTTTCGGGTAGTGGTGCACAAATCGATGTAAGTAATTCACAATGCGTGTTATATCGCTTCTGGGATTGGATGTCGCAAATAGTCGCTCCATGAACAAATTGTGTCACGTAATTTATCTGACTCATGTGTTGTGCCGCCTTAAGGTGTTCACATATATCCACGGTAGCATTGGACATACCAGTGAATATCCATAGTTATGGGATGTGGGTCGAGTCGGATTTTCTATTAATTATATTCCACATTGTGATTATCACTACGTATAATGAGCCGCACACACTCTGCTAGGCATGCATACATATATACATTGGTTGTGCATACTGATACCACCCATAATGGTGGAATACGAGACGTGTCAGAACCCTTGCATTACTTTTATGAATCTCTTAAATTATTGTTAATCTTAAAGGATAACCATCACTATGAGTAGGGCATTGACCCTCTCCAACCGTATAGATGATGTAGGTGATGTACAGATTGAAGACCTAGAGGACCATCTCCTTATAGAAGATTATATTGAATGAATAAGAAAATAGTTTTATGATTTAGTTTTATACTTCCGCTGCAAACTTCATAATGTAATAAGCTCCCATTGAGTGGGCATTTGATAATTTGTTGAACTCTTTTACTCTAATGAAATAATGAATACAGTTGATCTTATTCTTGTGGATGGTTACCTTCATGAATGTAACTGGATATAATCTAAATGAAAAAAATATATATGGTGTGATTTTTATAGCATCTAATTCGTTCAATTATTACCACCCAGTTTTCTCGGGCACGAGTATAAACTCTGGCTGTGAAAATGTCGGGATGTTACACCTACAAACTTTTGAACTACATCTTAAAATACCCACAAAATTCAAAAACAACGTTCTCAATGCCTCTAAAACCATAACTACAATAGAGGAAGAAGAAAGTGAGAACGAAGATGGAGATGAAGAGGTTGCCCTCCTAACTAAAAGATTCAAAAGATTCTTTAACAAGAACCATGGAAAACCATACAATAACAAAGGGATTCATTTAAACCACAAGTGCCCAATAGGCAAAACGTTCAACATGTCTAAAGAACTCCAATGTTACAATTGTAGAAAGTATTATCATATCTCTATGGAATGTCCCACAAAGAAATCTAAAGGCAAAGCTATGGCAGCCACTTGGGATGACACTGATGACTCAAACTCATAAACGAGTGAGTTAGAAAGTGATGGAGACCAAAAGTCATTGAAAATACTCATGGCCTCCACCACTACAATCATTCCCAAGGAACTAGAAGAGGAAGATGAGATTGATCTTGAGAGAATTAAAAATGGAAGAGGAACTGCTGTTAGAAGTATTACTTTTGAAAATTTAATCAAGAAAATAGAGATTCTAGAATCAAAAGTTAAGAAACTGAAAAGAGAAAACAAAAGTCTGAAATTAGAAGTTAAAAATTCTAATCCTACAACAGAACTAACTCGTAAATTCACTCAAAGCAATGAAAAGTTAGAAAAACTTCTAGGCATGGGTAGAAACTCCAAAAACATGAAAGGCCTAAGATATGAAATAGATAAATCTGACTCTTCCTCTACTTCATCAGTGATGAAAATTTCAACTCTCTCAAACAAGAAAATTTTGGTTGATTCATCTTACCATCGTTGTGGAAAAATAGGACACTACGAGGGAAAATGTCCTACACTCAGACATCCTCACCTTACTTCCAGGTCAAACTATAAAAATAAATCCAAATCATCTGGAAGTCACTCTAAGAAAGAATCTTCCTGCTTAAAGAAAGTAGTTACCAAGTGGGTAACACAAAACAAATACAATTTCCCTAAGAATAATGTAAAAATGAACTCGGGCTCTTGTAATGATTGCTCCAAGTAAAACAACCAATAACCATGACCCATCCTTTTGATATATTTTATAATGGGTCAGGTACTTCATAAGGGAGCTATAGCAAGAAACAGTGAACAAAAGAAGAATCTTTGAGTGCGGATTAACTGAAGATATTGGTCAAGTAGTACAATCTATCTAGTTGACTCAAAAATATTGGAAAACATAGATAAATGAATATAAGTTTTTTTTTTTTGAAAAAGTCAACTATTAATCAACCTCTTGACTAATAGTCTCTTCACAAACAAGGAGATTAATGAAAATCATAAAAGTACAAGAAAATTTGATAAACGCTTCATTACTCTATAAGGAAAGGGTATCATGCATGTCTTGGATCACCTTTGAAAATCATACCAAATGTTTTCATGCCCCAATAGGACCAAAAAATATTGATCTTCAAAACCAAAAGTTTGTTGATCATCGGATGAAACACATACAATCTAATTTATGGTCCATTTGTTATAATGATAATATTTGAGGATATAAAGCTTTATCATTCTTTTTGAAGATATGTACATTCTATTCTTCTTTTTTATTTTTTTTCTTTTGACGTACAAAACATTGATGAATTGATAAATATAAGTGTACATCGTTAAAGATAGGTTGGCATAAACTAAACTGGTAGATGAGCTGTTTTTCAACTATTTCGATGAATTGAGGGACGCTCAATGTCATCAAACCACTCTCAATGGAATCGAACACTACTCAATTGCATCGAAGAATTCTGAAATCTCTCTAACCTATCTGGACTCTTTTCGATAACATCGAACCAAGTATCTTCTTCAATGACATCGAACATACTTTGATGGAATCGAAGAATCAAGGTCTATAAATACGGCACAGGCGGAATTTTTTTTTCACTTTCATCTTCTTCTTCCTGCATCGTCTCGACTCCTCAACGTTGGTGAATCTCCAAACGAAACATTCTCATGTCAATTTAAGCATGAATCTTGGTAAGTTATTCCTCATAGTCTAAATCTAGGGTTCATCTTTCTAAATAGGGAAATCTTGTTCATTTGGTTGTCATTTGGTTTGCTTTGCTCTCTTCAATCACTACTCTCCCTCTGAATATCCTAATTTATTATTGAGTTTTCTCCAAAATGTGGAAGGATAAAAGCAAAACAATGGTCCCAGGAGAGTCGTCATGGGCAAAACGAACTAAAATAGGTGCCCGAAGAAAAACCGCACATCCACCAGCACAAATAGACTCTTCTCTACCCGTGTCTTCACGAAGAAGTGATCTAGAACCAAAAATACAAATTCCAGTTGAGCCACTACCACCAGAGACACCCTATGATAAATTCAGAGTAAGAAAAATGGTCTATGAAAGACTGGTGGATAGAAAGTGTCTTGAGCCCTATGGGATTGTTCCAATTCTTGAGGCTATGGGGTGGAAAAAAGTGCTTGATTTTGGTGGGGTCACTCGAGATGAACAGGTATTCAGGTTCCTTGCGTATTGTCACTCACCTCTTTCTGATCCTCCATCCCTGAATACACTATTGGTCAAACAACTATCCATCTCACTCCAACTTTAATTGGTCAATACATTGGAATGCCTACCAAACCTCAAGGATTTGCATAATATGATTTCAATTCTTTGGAAATTTGATTTGAAATCACTTGTTATTTCTGTAACGGCAAGAACATTCCCTGACATGAAGGGAATGCTCTGCGTGGATCTCACATGTCCACTAAATTCCGAATTCTTCATGAGATTTTTAGTTCAAATGTCTATCCTAGGGGTACAAACAAGTCAGATCTCACTCCATTCATGTTGGGTATCCTCTATGTTATCTGCCATGAAGTACACCTCCTTCTGCCAACTCTTATTCTTCATTAATTGGGAATCATTGTTCAAGGCACCAGAGATACTCGTATTCTTTTCCTCATCTTATCTATCTTCTATCTCGGCATGTGGGGCTACTTCCCACTACCAATCGCCCTAGACCTCCTCCCAAGTTCACGATATCAAATATCAAGAGAATGGGTCTGCAGGATACACCAGCCTCCTCCTAAGCTCCTCATCATGATGACACCATGGGAGAAACTAAAGCTAAGGCAGCCGAAATAGAGGCAATGGAGACATAGGCTGTTGAAACAGAAGACAAGAGATAGTCAGCTAGTGATGTTCCATACACGCCTGTTACTCGCACCCGCCGTCATGTTGGTTAGTGCGAGCGTTGAGAATCAATCCTACATCAGCTTCGCCAACAAGATGAGCACCTATCGTAGCTAGTGCGGGTCACTGGAGCAATGCAAAGAGGATTGGAGAGAGTGGAAAAGGCAATTCAGGACCTGATAGCAGCCGTCACATGCCGACATGACGACACCGTCCCACACAGAGCCAATCCTTCCATCTAGGTTGATCCATTGATAAAGATTCAGGGTCACTGGCTCGTTTATCAGGTATTTTTTAAATAACAAGTCAATCTGATTACTCTTAAATTCTATATCTTTATCAAATTTATGTGTACCCGTGTGGATGTATATTTGTTTTGGAGGATGATTGTGTTTTATTATTTGGATGTTTATGCCCTTAAGGGCTTTTGTTTTTTGGATGATGACACTACCCAAGCTTGGGGTAGTTCTTTTGGTGAATGAATGAATGATGATATTCTATTCTCTTTTGAATGATATTGTTACCATTTAAGTTTTATGTAGGTATATATATCTATGGCATGCCTATTTCACATTAAGTTCTTACTTTATATGCCACTCTCTCATGAACTTTTTGTAACACCCCGTACTTTTCAGTACGCGGGTGTTACCATCGTTGTTCAAGTTAGCAACTGATGTGAAGGTACACACCCAACATATGATAGTCACTAGCAATTGATAATTTAAGATCCGTCCATTCCAACTATTGAACCTTAAGAGGGACAATCACATTCTCTTGAAAGTGAACTTTAAGTATCAAATCAGAATCGTAGATCACCATATCCACCATTCATTAGGGTCCAACTTGAAGGCCTTTCACCCAATCATCACACTTAGACCATTGGACCACTAATCCAACCATGGATCTTCATCTGGATGAACACTAGGACATTCAGACCATTGATGTTCAGATTCAAAATGATTCGACCACTAAATTATCGATAAACGTTAACTAGATGCCTTCCAATAGTCATAAGATTGTGAACGAGAAATTTAAGCAGGTCCAACCATTAGATTGTTTAGTATCAATGATTAATTATCAAAAGGTACATTGGGTAGCGTTTTCAAACATCTGAGCCACAAATTATCGAGCCATTATACTCAATTTAATGATCCATCACTCGATCATTGTGATTGGACCCTAAGATCATCAAATCTACTATGGATTTCCATATAGGCAGGGCTAGAAATCATAAGAATCACTAATGAACATATTAGGAAAAGATCTTACCATCAAATATCCAATGATCATCATATATTGTCATTTAGATGCACAAACCCATTATTATGGCCCACCTAAGCTTTAAATTTTCCTGATCTTAAGTTAGAGGTCCCTATTGAGTCCTCTAAAGTGAATGGATGGAGTGGATTCGAAAAATACATCACAGTGGACCTGACAATTAGGAGTGCACATCCACAGACTGCACAATAATGGTGCACCAGACCAGGAACCCCGGTCAAATTGGGTTGACCGGAGCACAACCTGAAAAAAAAAAAAGAGATTCTCTCTTTCTTCCTTCATTTTCCCGCCAGTAATGGACCCTGTCCGTTCATTTGAAATTAGGCCCACCATTATAGGATCCACATGAGGGATCAAGACCATCCATCATGTAGGGATGGGATTTCTGACCAAAACCCTAGCCATATCTCACATAGTTGCTCGTTCGCATGCACGCAAACACGAATGGAATTCGAATAGGCAACGTTCACTTTTGATCAACTGTGGCCCATCATCTATTTATGTCTGGAAGATTTAAACCATCCATCTTGTATAAATCTCAATTACAAACAGAACACAACTCCCCTTACACGTTGAAACATGGGTGCATGTTCACGAATCCAAGCACAAACAGAGGTAGTGTGTAGCATTTTTTCGGGAATGGAAAATATTCTTGTTGCCACGCTGGCAATCCTAGTTAGGATCCTTTGCATCATCTCAACCCCTCATTTAGGAAAATCCTAGCCTTCTATTTATTTCCTTTTAAGGTCTTTTCCTTAACTAGAAGAAAAGGCGAAAAGAATCTTTCCGTAAAAGGGAAGAACCGATCCCAACTGTCGGGACGCTTCTAGAAGGTGCTCCGAATGCATCAGGAGTCGGAGCGCCCGTTTTAGGGCAAGTAATGTCGTATCTTGTGGAATGAAGAGATCTCATGAGAAACTCATCCTCGCCCGAGAAATCTGCCCATGGCCGAAAATCTCAAAACCCACCAAGTTTGGAAGAATGTTCTTCCGAAAAGTGGGTCCCACAGTGATAGGTGGACTCATCCAAACCATCCATAAGTATCAGATCACCAGATTAGCCACTCATCATGAAACTGTCATTGTCGAAGAGATCATCTTCCCCGTTAACCGTGGATAGCCACCATCTTACAGCGGGTCTTGTTTCACGATCAAGGTCATCCATTCGGTGGGCCATGGTGTCAGAAATCCAATTGTAACATTGGATTGTAGCCATGCAAACACAATCCGAGTATGTTATCAAAAACTTCAGCGATTACCGCCAATTCGTAACTATTCCCATCGATTAGTTGCAATCGAACCGTCTAGAAAAGGTTAATACAGCCTATTAAAGGCTGCCCTTTCAGGGCGACCATTGCCAACACTAGAAAGTCGAAAGAGGGTGAGAGAGGGCGTTGCTGCGATCACTGCATTGAGTCGACTCGGTTTAAAACTGAGTCAGGTCTCTGACTCACCATCTAGTTAAGTCCAGACCTTGCTGGAACTCCATAGTTAAAGAAAAGAAAAAGGAAAGGAAGGATGAAAGAAGAAAATCATTAAGAGAAAAAGAGAGATTAGGCCCGAACGACCCATCTAGCCGCTAACTCACTGCCTCACCAGCCTAACTCGGACTGAGTCTCACGTCAGGCCGAGTTGCTAGACGCTGCAGAAGAGGAAAAGAAAGAGAGGAAGAACATAAGAAAGAAGAAAGCAAGAGTAGGAAGGAGGAAGAAGAAGAAGACAAAGAAAGGAGAGAAAATTGGAGTTTATATTATCTGTGCTGCACTGACTTACTCGATTGAGTAATTAAGGTGAGTCAAACAAATTTGATTGAGTCCATTGTTATACACCTTCCAATGGGAAAGGAGGAGGAAGGGAGAAGAAGAGAAACACAAAAGGAACAAGAAGATAAGAAGAATAAGATAAGAAAGAGTAGGAGAGAATTGGCAGGAGCAGGGAACTCGAGTTAACACACTGCTAAGTTCAGACTCACTAGTGTAACTCGGTTTGTCCTCTACGTTCCAGTCCAGTCACCGGTCTGGTTCGGGGCACCTCTGAACTTCTGGAAAAAGGCAGAGAAAGAAGAAGAGAGAAAGGGAGAGAGAAGAGCAAGAGAAGTTGTCACGCCCCGAACTTGGAAACCAAGCTCACAAAATTCCCGATCACCGAATCCTGCGCCGACAGCCTCTGTAGAACCCCATTCTCGGCTCCCAGTGCTCATTCATCAGGTTCCAATCCTGGGATGCTACAAGGAGGATTTTCAACATCAGTTTGATTCGTAATAGCATAATGAAAGGCATAACCCATAAACAACAACCAAAAACTCTATCACATTTCCACTATAATAAAAAACTTTACAAGTACAATGAGCATAAAGAGAAATACAATGATAATGGACAAAAAGCTCCAAAATGATCTGTTATGCGCTCCGGCCTCAGCGCTGCTGCGTCCCAATGTCACCTGCACGCAACGGTCGTGCATAAGCTTATAAAAAGCTTAGAGGGTGGTGAAAGTGTGTGCGTAAGGTAGTAATGCGATTGCGATTATGAAATATCAGAGTAATGCGGAACATGCTGGTGAATCCATGAATACCGTTAGCTATACCAAGGCTATGCGATGCAAGGCATGAATGATGTCGGTCATACCAAGGCCACGCGATGTGAGATGCAACTCAAGCATACAAATCCTCATCTATATCCATATATCAATACGGCTCAAATCTGGAATATCACCGGGGTCTAGTATACTTCGAACCAGATTGCCGCCCCATCGTGCACAATAAGTCGAGTGGAAAAGACCTCACTATCCACCTGCCAATATCGGGCGCGACTCGTCGATAGCGGACCCATTCCTCGAGCTGGTCAAACTCAGCCTAGCTTTACCCCCTCCACTTAGGCGGGTAAGGCCGCACCCCCTTCCAACTAACCACGACACAGTGGAAAGCGCGGCCTCTGGTAATCGGCACTCGGCGCTCCTACACCCACTCGATCTAGACGTTGGAGCAATCTCTTGGTACCATAAGGGTTTAGGGACTTTCACCCCAGGATATCTATAGGACCCCATGTAGAACAAGATTTTCGGTATCCAATCCTGCCAACCATGATATGCCTGTGGAGGCTACGGCCCTGATGTCACTAGGGCATACAGTAACCATATCACACAATACAAATGCATGAATCACATTATCCAGTCATGCAGCAGTCCTGCACGTATCGTGCGCTCATGTAAGGCAACACCGCCTATCCGAGAGCCCCTAAATAATCTGCCCGAAGGCATATACTATGATCAATCACTTCTCATATCAAGTATACATATGATGCGTATGACATGAATCATGGAACTATACTAAACATGTCATAAAGCAGTGAACTATCCTTACAACGCAAATGAGCCTAGACATAGATGGCCTACACACAACCAGTACGGGCCTATCAATGGTCCTAGGGAGAGTCATAATGCGGACATTTAACCAACACTATACTTGCAATGTGGACGTCAAACCAACATTGCTCCTAAGGCATTGCCCGTTGTAAACATCATTACATAAACCATGTTGGGATCACACATTGCAATGGACCTTAGGTACATCCCATTGGGCCTTAAATATATCAAATGGGCCGCATTAATGGGCCTCACCAACGGGCCTTATGTACATTGTAATGGGCCATAACCCATGGGCCTTGAATACATCACAATGGGCCTCAACCCATGGGCCCTATTACATCACAATGGGCCTCAACCCATGGGCCTTAGAATACATCAAAATATCTTAATCATATGGGCCTTATATATATCAAATGGGCCACACTACTTGGGTCCCATGCACATCAACTAGGCTACAACCAAATATAAGTGGTGATGATGATTTCTACTATTAAAATTCCTAAGGCCCACATAACATATGTTTCCCATCCAACCTATTCATAAACTACCATAGTGATAGATGAAGTGGGAACAATTATCAACTTATAGGGGAGACTACTATGGCCATTAGAAATTTCTTGAACGGTGGGCATCATTGTCCACTTCTTTAAATGGTGGGGTCCACTTGGACTTTAGATCTGACTCATTATTTAGCTCATGTCCTGAAACGATCTTTCAAAGTGGATGGGTGGTTTGGATGCAGCATCTGCCCCATGGTGGGTCCCACTAGCCGTCCAACAACCAGCAAAATGGTTAGATGGCATAGTTAAACACATACAATTGGTGGGTTCCACCGTCCGCCTGGACAGTGTGAATAAAGCACATATATCACTGTGGGTCCCACGTGGGGCCCACCAAAATGTTTGGATGCCATCCAATCTGTCCATACGGTCACAAGGACCTGGACGAAGAGTAAAAACAAATTTCATGTTGATCCAAACCTCTAGACCACAAAAAAAAGTCTCAATGGCAGACGTTAAATCACCGCTGTTTCCTATGATGTGGGTCACCTGAGCCTTGGATGTGGCCGAATTTTGGAGGGGGCCCACTTCAGGAAGGGGCCTGTCGTATGAACGGGATAGATGACAAATACACATCAAGGTGGGGCCCATGGCTGGGATCATGGATACCTGCCCCACTGTCGCTCGTCCCAAATAGCAGCACCGCCCCTCTCGGCAAACGAAGCAGCCGTCTCGCTTAAATTTATTATTTTTTTTGAAATCGCAGTATTTTCGCAGTTTTTCACTCATGGGGCCCGCATCGGCAGGATCCAACCCCGCCATTGCTCCTCATATCTCAAGACAAGCCAAACAAGCCCAATATTAAATATGTTTTGGTGTATAAAAATATCAGGGTGTATTTCAAAGGTTAAAACACTGTTTGTTATGTTATGGCCCGCCAGAACATCGGATCAGCTTCATTTTTCGGCTCAACACTTAAAATGGTCTGAGGAAAAGGATGGACGGCTTGGATTTAATTTATTCATCAAGGTGGGGCCTGCATGAGCGTCCCACCTCAAAAGCTTAAAGCAAGCTAATATTTGTGTTTTCATTTTCACATCCAACGTCAGGGACGCTGGACGGTCTGGCCTAACACATGTATAAGGTGGGCCTGGCTCAGGTGGGCCACTAAGTGCATGGTTGGTGTGGATATAACACTTATAAAGTGGGCCCCATCTACAAGTGACTTGGGTTAAATACATACTTCATGGTGGGGTCCATCCAAGTGGGCCACACAACCACATCATGATCACATAAAAAAAATAATAGAGAGGGAGAGAGAGAAAGAGAGTGGGACACACGTGATGGAGGGACCCTGACACTATAGGCCCTCCGTTAAAATCAATCATACATCAAGTTGGTCCCATTACATGTGGGCTCATTAAATCACAATTCAATGGTGGAGATTCCTTCTCCACTAAAATAGGCGGTCTAAATGACCCTTATCTACTAGAAAGTAAACATCATGATGGGGTCCATGGAGATTGGCCCTATCATGGAATGATCATGATGATCAAAGTGGGCCATCGGCCACATCTTAGGGTCCCAAGTGAGATCCAAACCATTGATCGGTTAGCCTCACTTGGCCCATCATAAACACATGAAAATCTAGCCTATAACGTACCCACCAGTTGATCTTCTTGGTCCGTTGGAAAGCCAGCTTCTTGTGCTTCACTTTGATGGTGGGAGATGAGAAATGAATGGCTAAGATGAAAGATCTTGGGATGGAAAAGTGGGTCACACAAACTCACTTCTCTCTCACATAGAAATGCTTGGACGTGGGTTTTTTTTTTTTGCTTGCTTGGGAAATGTGAAGGGAAGAGAGAGAGAGAGAGAGAGAGAGGTTGTAAGGAGAGAGGGATGGCTGTGATGTGAGTGATAGGTGATAGACTTGTTAACTTTGAGGTAGGTTGCTTTACTTGTGGAGAAAGAAAGCATGAGTTACTTTGTACTTGACATGAGGGGTGATTGATGGGATTGATGGGACATGTTGTAGAGATTCTCTTGGGATTGCAAATGCGTAGTGTTTTTCCTCACACCGAACGTGGATCCACATCTCCTAACCAAAGTATCGCCTCGGTGCGTGAGTCGTGGCATCGGAACCGCGGCGACGGTGCGGTCGCTAAGGTACTAGTCTCGGTTTGAGTTGACTCAGGTTGACGGTGTGTGACTCAGGGTCACGCACAAATACGGGTTAAGGGTTGAAGGTTGCCGAAATTCAACCGAGAAGATCGCGGAATCCTATGGAACAGTACGTTCTAGGATACGGGTCTTACAGAAGTAGCGAGAGAGCTGAGTAGCACCGAGTCGACTCAGCTGGCCCGTGAATCTAGCCAATTTTGGCTAGTGGTGGGATCGTTTCCATCCTACCAGTAAGGTTTGATTCAATATCACTCCTCCATATGAGAGTTTTGTAAAATGTCATAGGAAACTCACTCGGGGCCAAGTCTTGTACAACCAACATACGCCGAGTTGACTTAGCGAGTTTCACTAACCTAGGCTTATTTCAAAATCTAGTGTCGTTCAACCTATTCCAGTAAATTTGTCAATAATAGTTGTTGGGTTGGTTCTCTATTGAGTCAACTCAATACATCTGACTGAGTTCCTTGAATGGCTTGAGCTAATTTCGAAAATCCTAGGTCTATCGTCTGCGACTAGTGTCTTGAGATGTAAGCATCTGGTGGTTCTGACTCGAAACTGCTTAAGTTCAACGTAAATGTTCTAGATTTTGTTAATGTAAATGGACACTTGACTTAAATTGCGTGTTCATGCTTAGTTTTCTAAAAACTTAATACTAAATCTAAACCTAGGATCAACTACCCTAATTCTAGCATAAACCTAAGTAATCAAAAACCTAGGTTATGATCTTAACCATAGATAGTGTGTAAACTCAAACCTAATTGTACAATTTGGCAATTCATTATAGGATTTGATCCTAAAGTGTGCGGGCATGTTCCAACAAATGTTGAAAAGTGGACTCGACTTGAGAGGTGAGGATCACCCTTCAAGCTTTGTTACATCATGATAGTTAACCTTGTCATTTATTTTCGTTCATTTATCTTAATTGATTGCTTAATATTGTATTAAGTGGAAATGATAATAACTGTTAGTTTCTAATTGAGTAATTCTTTATAAATGAATGATGATTGGTCTTAAATTCAAATATCTGAACGTGCTATGGATCTCAAATATCTCTGTTCTAGGTTAATATGAACAATTTTATATGTGTAAGTGCTATTGAGATTGTACGTGACGTGTTTTATTACTTGTGATGACTTGATGGTATTTTTGGAGGTCTTCTAACTAGTGGCTATTTTGTCTATTAGATTAAATAGGAATTATTTGTTGTGGACATACCATCTTGTGGAACCTTTGTACCTATGTGGCTTTTAGGGAAAATCCCTTTCTATCGCATCCTTGAATTGAATATTTGCCCTTTACGACTTTTATGGAATAATTGCCCGATGTGGCTTTGATGGATTATTTTATATATAATCGTGAGATGGTAAGTTCTGCTTGTTGAACAATAATTGGCCATTAGTTAAAGAGGCTAACTTCAAACATTTTATTTGTTAGAATCTCATGAGACATGGATGATGGTATGGGACACTATGCCCGAGCTTTTGGCTTATGCTGGGTGACGAGCCCCCCATAGTGACCTTGAGCTTTCTTAAAATGGCTGTTGGAAATTGGAATAATAATAGTTGGGCTAATCACACATTTCATGGCACGTAGACTCTACGGGGTAGTTGATGTAAGACACGAGATTTCTTGGGTCACTCTGGGTTGTACCTAGAGTATTTTACCAGGTGATCTAAAGTTATTATTGCGTGCATTCGAACCACTATGGGTTGTCCTTATCGAATGGACTTTTCGGGTGCCTAGGCCTCCTTAGGGCGTACCTTTAAGTACTTTTCTGGGAGACTAGTTTGCCTTGGGTGTCCTCGTTGCATGGTCTTTTCCAGGTGACTAGTTTTCCTTAGGGCGTACCTTCGAGTATTTTTCCGGATGGCTAGTTCTCCTTGGGCGACCTTTTTGCCAGTTGGATGTGCATCCCCAGGTCTGTGAGCATGTGCATGCATCCATGCATTTAAATAAGAATACCATTGTGAAATTTATTTAATGTTTGCACATCTGATAAACTTTGTCTCATTATTATGGTTATTGCAAAATATTCATTATATATTGTTTTTGATAAACTATGCATAAGTATCTTAATGTTTTAATAAATCGTGGGGGTTATACCTCACTGCGTTAGCCATCAACGCTGTCAAATCATATTTAATATGCAGGAGACATAGATGATGCGTATATTGGTGTTCATGTGGAATAGGAGGAGCCAGATGATCTTACGAGTCTCTATTGTTGATTCATTTATCTTTAATTTGTACCATCATGTATTGTAAAAACTTAAGACATTGATTTCTATAAGTTTTCGGGTAACCTCTTGAAATTCTGGTTATGTATATTTGGACTCCCTCTTATACTTGATTTGTTTCTATTCCGCTAAATTACTAACTCTGATAAAATGAAAAAAAAATGTACATGAAATTTGGGCTATCTTTAAAGGTTAACGCTCGGGTTTTTGGAAAACAAGTAGTGTACTCGGGTTTTAGGAACCGGGGTGTTACACTTTTGTGATTATTCTCCCTCTAACCTTAGATATGATTGAAAATTCCATACTTCAATTTTATTGGCCTATCTCTTTCATTTCTTACCCTTTACCAATGATTGACAAAAAGGGGGAGAACCATACTCCTAAGTTTGCTGCTTTTGTGTTTCTCAAATCTTAATGCAGGAACTTAGGGGGAGCATGAAAGAAGGGGGAGCTACAAGCAACTCAAGAGTTAATTCAATTGTAATTTTGTAATGTATTGAGTTAATTGTAATTACCTAGGGT
Organism: Magnolia changhungtana; assembly: GCA_030180095.1. Classification (NCBI taxonomy): domain Eukaryota; kingdom Viridiplantae; phylum Streptophyta; class Magnoliopsida; order Magnoliales; family Magnoliaceae; genus Magnolia; species Magnolia changhungtana. The sequence continues at coordinate 1,952,972 of JASAUF010000231.1, read as the reverse complement.
TTATTAGGGTACGTTGTCACGTAATTGACAAAGGGGGAGATTGAAAGTGCCCTTGCTTGTCAATATACTTGAGTATTGAGTCTGTCAACTAAGTGAGCCCTAAGATGAAAAGATCAAGTCCAAGACTCTTCAAAGATAAAGGCATACGATCATGCTTAACAGGTAAATTAAAGCCTCATCAGCCCACAACAAACCCTATCAGATGTATGCCCTCATAAAAAACCCAACTTACCCTAAAAACTACTTCAAAACATCTTTTTGGTAAGTTTGATTAATTACACCTTGGGTATTGTTGGAAGAAAGAAACAAAACAAGAAAATCATATGTCCCTGTCGATTGCATCGACCTGCAATCGAGGACATATTCGATGTCATCGATCATCGTTCAGTCACATCGAATATGCGCCCATATTGTCCAACAACAAAAAGAAAAAATGCTGGAATTATCGATTACATCGAATGCTGTTCGATTTCATTGAAACCTATGTTTCGATGACATCGAAAGCATTTCGATTGCATTGACCTTAGGCTTACTTCTTCTAAAATGCAAGAATACTCTACGTGCTCCTCGATGTCATCGAACCCTTCTCGATGGCATCGAGAGTAAGTTATTGATGGCATCGAAGGCTGTTCGATTGCATCGAAACTAACTCGGTTTTTCTAGCAAGCTTTTAAAGAAAATCTATTTTTCTTCAAGCTCATCGAAGACCATTCAATGACATCAAAATTTAAATCTTAATAGATTGATGGTCTATTCGATGGCATTGAACAGGGGACAAAACTATTCATCAACCTTTGTGTATTATTCATTAAAGGAATCCCGATGGCATCGAGACATCCCTCGATGGCATCGAAGTGCATGTCGATGACATTGAAGGATGGTCGATGAGTTTGGACAGAATCTGTTTTACACCCAATTGAATATCTGGTGTAAGAAGTCGATGCAATCGAAGATGGTTCGATGACATCAAAATTCAAATTTCGATGGAATCGAATATCCTTCTATGGCATCGACAATATCAGATTTCTACTATTTTTTTACCGTTGGGATTTCAACTTTATAAATACACTAAGCTTGCTTCTTGTAAAATGACCTAGAATTTAAGAGAGTTTGAGAGAGTTTCTTCAAACAGTTTACATAATCTTCCTCATTCTCTCTTTCCCATTAGAGTTCATTATTCAATCTTGGCATAAGCTTTTACTCATCATCTTCACTGCTTAGATTGAATTATGAACTCTAGCATTTAATGAGTTTCCAACTGCCATCATCATAGGCAAATCCTTGTGATTGGAACTCTTAAATGCATAGCTCATGGAAATCTTCTCAATGAATTTAAATCATATCATTTAAATTGAGAAGAACGAAAAAACCCTAAACCTCACAACCTCGGAGCATTCATCGAAGCATCAGAAGTGGCTGCGGTTCAAGGGAGCTGAAGACTCTTCGTCAACATCGAAGATCTTCAAATTGTACGAGAAAGGGGCTCACTCACTTATCTGTAAGTATAAAGAGTCCATTGAGCCTGAAGCCCTTTTCTTGTGTAGGATTGGGATTTAGAGTTTGAGTAACAAACTCACCAAGACCTCTTTGTATGCCTCCGATGAGAGAATACGTGGTCCTAGTGTAGGACGTGTTGCCTTGTGTAGGCTCCCAGTTGTGTCCTTATGTAGGCACCTAAGTCAACCTTGTATAGGTCCCTTAGTTAACCTTGTGTACGTTGTGAAGGTCATGGTTAACCTGATTTAAAACCATTGGATAGTGAAATCCGGTACATATATATATGACTGTGTTTGGGATTGCTTTGTGTACATTGATCTAGTTATGTTTGTCTATCAAATGATTATTATGGTGCATGATTTAGTTAATATATAAGTATTGATAGGAATCACATCCCACACACTAACTTATAAACTATCCTTATATGCTTGTTCTGTACATGTAAATTTTGTGTAAGCCTATGTGTTTTTGGACTCTCTATTGGCCTGAATGCTATAGAGTTACTTTGCCTTACTCATCTTGATTTATGTGAGGCATTGATTATTCTTACAGGAAAAGAATTTTTAAAAGTCCTATTCACCCCCCTTTAGGACATTTGGACATACTTCCATACTTTAGTAATAACGATTCTACCGCAATTTCAGTTGGATGTTTAAGTAGGCTAAATCTATGTTTACACTAAGTTGCGTTTTCGTAATAACGTCTAAGTACTTAAAAAGTATGTGGTGCTACATAGTGTCGCTAGGGAATGTGTGCATCCTTGTAATCGAATCTCATGACAACTTGAACCCGACTCAGATCCAATTTGGATGCAATCAACTCAACCCACATCCAGTATGGACAACGAAACCCATAGAACTCGGTTAAACTCACTGCAAGTCAGTGAGTCAACTACTTGACTCAGTTTTTAACTAAGTCGGCTTAACAACCCAACCCTCTACTTGTTTTTTCTTCTTTTTCTCATTAACATTGCTCTCTTTCTCCCCAGATAAACCGACAAAGGAATCCAGATCCATCTAGATTTCGATACATGTGACTCAGCGAGTCAACTCAGCCCTGAGTCAACTTGCCCTATGGCTCTCTCTTTTATTTGCCCTCTTTCATCCTCTCTTTCTCTCACTCTCTCTCCCACTGTTGGAACTCCAGTAGCACTTGAACTAGGCCCAACTCGGGCGACCACAGCCTCGACTCACCCAGCTCAACCCAACAACTCGAGCAGTCATACTAGCAGCTCATTTGGGCCGAGTTTGGTTCAACATGCACCCTCTCTCTTTCCTTTACCCTCTTTCACTCTCCTTCTCCCTTTCTTTCTTTTCATCTTTCTCTCACTTCCTCTCTCTCATCTTTTGCTGGAACATCCAGTTAGGCCTGAACTCAGACGGAGTTTGGTCGGACAGTATTGGGGCATCAACTGAGCCTGAAGTCAATGACCCAGCAATCGAATGCTTCTATGATTAAAATCGGGTTTAGTGGCATCATGTTTCTATAGGACAATTTTCCCAATCTTTGACAACACTCACAAGCTTTGCAAAATTCATAAGTATCTCTGAGCATAGTGGACCAATAAAAACCACACTGAAGGATTTTGGCTGTGGTCTTTTTGGCAGAAAAGTGACCACCACAAGCCCGAGAGTGACAGAAGGACATTACTCTTTGGTATTCATTGTCTGGCACAGATATCCTTAGAATTTGATCTGTGCAGTATTTGAACAAATATGGGTCATCCCATATAAACTTACGTACCTCGGCGTAAAAAAAATTTTCTTATCTTGCACAGTCCAATATGTTGGCGTGAAACCTGTGGCAAGATAATTTGCAATATCAGTAAACCAAGGTAATCGAGAGAGTTTAAACAATTGTTCATCAGGGAACATGTCATTTATTAGTGTCGGTTCAAGGGAATCGGATATTTTGAGTCTAGAGAGATAATCTGTTCGCTACTTCCTTTTTATCGTGTATTTCAATATCAAATACTTGGGAGTAGGAGGATCCATCGTATTAAATGAGGCTTAGCATCCTTCTTAGAAAGAAGGTATTTAAGCTTCACATGATCAATATAGATAATGATCTTGGATCTGATCAAGTAGGACATAAATTTGTCCAAAGCCAACACTACTGCTAAGAGTTCCTTCTCTGTAGTGGAGTAATTCACTTGGGCAAAATTTAGAGTTATACTCGCGTAGTAAATTACATAGGGCATCTTCTCCTTTCTTTGGCCTAACACTGCCCAATAACATAGTCGAATGCATCACACATAATTTTAAAAGAAATATTCCAATCGGGTGGTTACATGATAGGAGCAGTGGTCAATATAGCCTTGAGCTTAGGGAAAGCTTCCTAGCATTCTTTGCTCCACTAGTATGAAACTTCCTTTTGGAGGAGATTGCTTAAATGACGAGAGAGATGACTAAAGTCCTTAATGAATGTCACGCCCCAAACCCGGAAATCAGGCTCACAAAATTTCCAAATGCCGAATTCGGTGCTGACAGCCTTCGTAGTACCCCATTCTCGACTCCTAGTGCCCATACACCAGGTTCCAATCCTGGGATCCTACAAGAAGGATTTTTCAATGTATATTTATCTCATAAGAAGCATAACCACAAGTTTACCCAAATCACAAAGGCAACATCATCATCACATATCCACTAATATAAACAGTTGAATACAATACTGAAAAAGAAATACATATATCAAAAATCAAAGCTCCAGAAGATTGCTGCACACTCCAATCTCAACGCTGCTGCAACCTAGCATCACCTGCACGCATCTATCGTGCATAAGCTTATAGAAAGCTTAGAGGGTGGTGAAGTGTGTGCATAAGGTAAGTGTCAAGTATGCAATATAATGCCATAAATCATACAATATCGAAATAAGTGAAAATACTGACAAGATCATGAATCATACGATATTAGAGTAAGCGGAAATATACCGGTAAGTCCATGAGTGCCATCAGCCATACTAAGGCTATGTGATACAAGGCATGAATGATAACAACCATATCAATGCAGAAACATGGCAGCCCAAAATGTTAAATGTTGCGGATGCAATGTAATATGCAGTGCGAATAAAATGACCAAGCTGGAGTGAAGTCGGGATGATAATACGTAGTATCGCAGGCTATGGGGTTCATCACAAGGGACTTCTATCCAAACCAGTCCCATACCTAAATTTGGATAGCCAGACTCAATGTGGTAAACCCCTGACCTCAGGTTAGTCACGCGCCCCAATCGAAATCCTTGTCGTTGCAAAGGTACATAATAATTAGTTGCGCATCACCAGCCTGAGTGAATAGTGAATGAATGAATGAGTATGCAACTCCTGCTCAATAAGTCCACGTATCAGTACCGTACATCTTTGGGATCATTACCGGGGTCTAGTACACTCTACATGTAATCGCAGCCCACTGGAGGCGGAACCATGCAAGTGGAAGAGACCTCACTATCCACTTGGCCAGTAGTCAACCAATATCTACCCGGCATGTCAATAGCCGACCCAATAATGAGCTGGTCAAACTTAGCCTAGCTATGCCCACTACCCTTGAGCGGGTAAGGCCATAACCCCTTCCCAACCGACCACGACACAGTGGGAGATGCGGCCTACTGGTATTTGACACTCAGGCACTCATGTATCAACTCAGTCTAGATGTTGGAGCATCCTCTGGTACTAAGAGGGTTTAAAAATTTTCACTCAGGGCCATTTATGGGGACCCGATGCTAATAACAGATTTCTAGTGTCACATCTGACAATCCACGACATGAGTATGGAGGCTATGGTCCTGATGTCATTAGGGCGTATAGTAATCACAACACATAATGCAAGATGCATGAATCATACAATCCAGTCATGCATTAATCCTGTGCATACTGTATGCTCATGTGAGACAATCTCCACCTATCAGGGAGTCTCATAACAACCTGCCCAATGACATATGCAATGATCAACCACATCTCATAACAAACATGCAGATAATGCGTATAGGCATGTATCATGATGTTATGTTGTCACATACTCATAATCGGTATCGGATGATATACTCGTAATTGGTAATGATAATCGGAATTGGCCTTGACAATCGGAATCAGAAATCGGCCTAACAAAGGGCCTAAGGGAAGGTCACAATGTGGACATTTAACCATCATCGCCCATGAATGTGGATATTTAACCATCATTGCTCCTAAGGAGTGGTCTACGTAAACCCTAACATATAGTGGGCCCATGGCCTCACACAATGGCCTAATATACATCATTTGGGCCTTATACAAAGACTACATATACATCATGACGGGCCTCATCACATGGGCCAAATACATATCACAATGGGCCACATCACACGGGCCACATATACATCAAGTGGGCCGCATCGAATGGGCCTTGAATACATCACAATGGGCTTCATATACACAACAGATGGGCCCTGCACATGGGCCTCAAATACATCACACGGGGCACAAATCATGGGCCTAATGCACATCATAATGGGCCTCATTAAATGGGCTGGAAATACATCACAATGGGCCACGACATATGGACCGAAAATACATCTCAATGGGCCACGACCCATGGGCCTCAAATACAATAACTGGGCTGCACTATATGGGCCTCATATACATCAAATGGGCCGCACTATATGGGCCATACCAACGGGCCAATATACATTATGTGGGCTGCATCATATGGGCTGTACCAACGGGCCAATATACATCAAGATGGGTCGGAACAATGGGCCTCATATACATCAAATGGGCCCATCGAAATATCATCTGGACCGCACCACAAATAGTAGTGGAGATAATGATTTCACCATTTAAACAGTTCACAGGCTCACCATGATGTTTATTTTCCATCCAATCTGATCATACGGTAACAAAGACCTGGATCAAGGGGAATAACAAATATCATATTGATCGAGAACTTCTGGAATCCCTAAAGGGTTCCAATGGTAGGCGTTCAACTCTCCACTATTTTTTGCAGTGTGGTCCACCTAATAGATTTACCTCATTTTTAGTCTCAGTCCTTGAGACAAGCTTGCCAATTGGATGGACGGTTTAGATATAATACATACATCATTTATGGCCCCACAGTTGGGCAGACTGGGTGCAAAACAGATGGACGACGTTGATGAAACTCTGATGGACGGCGTGAATAAAGCACATACATCAGGGTGCGCTCACACCGCACCATCCAGATGGACGATGTGGATAAAAAAATACATACAACAATGTGGGTCCCATCCCACACGTGCACAGAAATGGATGGACGGTTATGGATATAAAATATGTATGTCGAGGTGGGTCCCATCGTCCAAAGAGCTAGAGGGGGTGGATTTCCCCACATACATCATGCGTGGGACCCACATAACTTGCTGATGTCATCAACAAATCTATAGCTGGTGCGTGAGTTGCTGGCCCACCGTCCAGATGATGGATAGTGGGGATATAACGTATGCATCATGTGGGGCCATTAGAGCTTGCTGACGTCACAAGAGCAGCTGATTTGTTGCAGGGAGGGTTGTAGGCCCATTGTCTATATGATGGACGACTGGGATATCACATATCCTAGGATCAGACCCATTGAACTTGTTGTCATCTTCAGCAGGGAGGGGCCCACCATCCAAAAATGGACGGACAGCTGGGATAAAACCCATATGTAATGGTGGGTCCCACCGTCTAGTAACCTGGACGGTACACACGTGCAAGGTGGGACCCCTGCTAATGGACGGCTGGATGAAATGCAGGCATTAGGTGGGTCCACACGTGTGGCCCACCTGCTATAAATAGAGCTGGCATTTGTGTTTTCTCTTCGTCCAGGGGTGCTGGAGGTTAGACGGTACCAGCCCCAACTGTTGGGCCCAATTAAATCGGGCCCGGTGATGGACAACGTAAATCATACATCAAGTGGGCCATCATTCATGGAAAAGAGAGAGAGAGAGAGAGAGAGAGAGAGAGAGAGAGAGAGATCGGTGAGATGGAGGGACCCCGCCACTATGGGCCCCTCAAGGTTACAAACATCCATCAAAGGGGGTCCCAAATAGGATCCACACCATCAATCGGTGGGCCCCACTTGGTCCATCATAAAAAGCACAATCTAAACCTATAAACACCCACCATTTTCATTTCTTCTTCCTTCCTAGTGCTCCAAGGCTCCTAAGAAGCTCCTTGAATGGTGGAGATGATGATCTAAGGGTTGAATTAGGTGGTAGGAAGGTGGGCCACACCTAGCTTTCTCCTCTCCCTTGGACGGTTTCACTATTGTTGCTTGGGAGATGGAGTAAGAAATGAGAGAGAGGTTGTAAGGAGAGAGAGGGATGGGTGAGAGGTGATGGAGGGATGGGGAGTGATAGGTGTGTACTTGACATGTATGGGTTGTATAAGAGAGAGAGAGAGAGAGTTGACTTTAGGGTTTGGTTTTAGGGATGGGACATGTACTTGATTGATGGGATTGATTTGACATGTTCTCTAGGGATTTGCAACAAGCAGCGTTTTCCTCGAACTGAATGCTGGCCCACATCTCCTGGCTTGGGTATCGCCTCAGCGCGCGAGACGCGACGACGGCGGGGTCGCAATGATACAAGTCTCAGGACAAGCCGACTCATATCGATAAGATACAACTCAGGGTCACGCACAAATACCGATTACAGGTCACAGGTTGCCGAAATTCGACCGAGAGGACCGCGAAAGCCTATGGAACAATACGGTTTAGGATACAGGTCTCACAATGAATCTCCTATAAAACCCAACATGTCCTAAGAAGGAACACATATCACTTATGCTTTTGGGTGGAGGTAGGTTAAAGATTAAGTCAATTTTAACCTTATCTACCCCAATTCTCTTGGATGAAATTATATGTCCAAGAACTATTCCCTTGGGAACCATGAAATGACATTTTTTCCAATTTAGCACAAGATTTTTTTTCTTAGCACATGTTTAAGGTTTTCAAGGCATTCGTTGAAGGATGGACCGAAGACAGAGAAATTATCCATGAAGACCTCTAGATATTGCACTACCATGTCAGAGAATGCTCAACATACATCGTTGAAATGTGGCAGGGGCATTACATAGTCCAAATAGCATCCTTCGATAAGCAAAGGTGCTAAAGGGACATGTGAATGTAGTATTCTCTTAATCCTCAAGGGTTATCTCTATTTGATTACAGTCTGAATACTCGTCCAGGAATACAATAGTAAGATTGACCAGCTAACCTTTCTAATATTTGATCAATGAAAGGAAAATGAAAGTGGTCTTTCCTTGTGACAGTATTCAATTTTCTGTAGTTAATGCACATTCTCCAACCAGTAGTGACTTTAGTTGGCACCATTTCATTATAAACATTGGCTACGATGGTGATTCCGGACTTCTTACGAATTACCTGTGTTGGACTCACCCATTAACTGTCAGATATAGGGTATATAATACTCACATCCAATAATTTAAGTACCTTACCCTTAACCACTTCCTTCATATTTGGATTTAAGCGGCGTTGTGGTTGTTGGGAGGTTTCACATTATCCTCAAGATGAATGCAGTGAGTACAAATTAAAGGATCAATTTCCTTAAGGTTCACAATTGACCATCCAAGGCCTCCCTTATGTTCTTTTAGAGTAGTAGTAAGCATAATCTCTGGTTCTTTATCAAGGTGGGAAGAAATCACCACTGGGTATGTCTCATCTTGACCTAAGTACAAATATTTGAGATTGGCGAGCAAAGGTTTTAAGTCAAGTTTTGGTGCTTTGAAACTAGACAGCAGAGGCATTATATCTGTTTGGAACAGAGTCTTAAATTGTGGTCTCCACCAGTTAATTTCAAGTACCAATATCACATCCAGCAAGGCATCCATCTCCCTAATCATGTCATGATCTAAATCATGAGAGTGGCCCAAGTACATCTCCAAAGTGTCGAAGTATAGAGCTAAAAGTGTTTTATCTTCCACGAATGAATCGATCATGTTAACATCGTGGGTATCGTCGACATTCTTAGACTGTTTGCTTATATTGTAAAAAACATTTAACTCTAATGTCATGTTTCCAAAAGATAATTTCATAATTCCATTCCTATAATTGATGATAGCATTTAATGTAGCTAGGAACGGATGACCAAGAATGACTGGGATTTGAGTGCTCACTTCAATGATGGGTCGAGTGTCTAAAATGATAAAATTTACTGGATAATAGAACTTATCGACCTGGACAAGCAAGTTCTCGATCATCCCTCTCAGTACATGGACTGAACGGTCAGCGAGTTGAAGTGTGGTCCTGGTGGTTTTTAATTCACCAAGCCCAAGTTGTTTGTATACCGAGTAAGGGATTAAATTCACATCCACTCTTAAATCAAGAAGTGCGTGCTCAATCTGATGATCCCTAATTATACAAGAGACAGTTGGGCTAATCTTTGTATTTTTACGGCACATCTTACTTTAGGATGACACTCACTTTTTTAGTAAAAAAGATTTTTCTTTGTATATTTTGCAGTCTTTTGGTAGTGCATATATCTTTTAGGAATTTGGCGTATGAGGGAATTTTCTTAATGACATCCAGAAGAGGGATGTTAACTTTCACTTGTTTAAGTTCCTATAAAATATCCTTAAGTATTAGTCAGAGGCTTAGGCGAAATCAACCGTTGTGGAAAATGGCGCAACCAGTTTATACTGTGTATTCGGTTCTTTCTCATGTGAGATGTCGCTAATTCTATCATCCTTCTTAGACTCTTCTGAGTCCTTAGGCTTCTTAGCCCTCGTCGAGATGGTTTTGTCCATCGTCTTCCTACTTCTAATAGCGGTGATAGATTTAGCTTGTTCAACATGTTAGTCCGAATAGCTCCGGTCACTTATTTCACATTGAGGTTTCGGATTAGTGAGAGGTTGGGGTGGAAAAGTACCTTTCTCCCTAATCGCTAGGTGTGACTCAATCCTTTGAATGGACTTGCTAAGGTCCTGGAATGCTTGTAAAGTATTTTGATTGAAGAGCTCTTGGTTTTGAATGTGTTTGAGAACTGGATCTACTTGGGGTCTTTGCTGATTTGGAAATTGCGGAAAAACCCCTTGAGAATTTCTGTTTGTATGGGCTGCTTGGCCACTCCTCCAACTGAAGTTGGGATGGTTCTTCCAATTAGAGTTGTATGTGTTTGAGATAGGGTGTTGAAAGGTCGTTGATAGTTGTTTACGACATTTGATTGCTCATGTAACAATTCCTAAAATGCAAGAATTGTGGGATAATCTTGTGTCACATGAATGTTATTGGCGTAAATCCTGCATACATCTTCAACAGTCTCCTCGGGTTTGACCGTCTCCACCTTCTTCAGCTCCATGGCCTCAATTTTTCTCGTAAGGTTATCCACCCTTGCACTCATGCCATCTTCTTCCCATAAGACGTAAATTCCTCCCTTTTTCCTTAATTGATTGGGCCTAGAAGTTTAGGTTTTTGAGGAGATGTCCCATGACAATGCGTTTTCAGCGAGTGAATCAAAATAATCTCACGCGTCATCAGCCTCTTTGTTCATAAACTCCTCGTTGCACATCATCTCTACGAATTGGTGCATGGGCGAAGTCAATCCATCATAGAAAAAGCTTATGACCCGCCATATTTCATATCCATAATGCGGGGAAGAGTTTAGAAGGTCTTTGAATCTCTCCCAGCATTGGAAGATCTCTTCCTCTTATTAGGAGAAATTCATGATTGCTCTCCTCAATGTGTTGGTCTTGTGAACTAGGAAGAACTTTTTAAGGAACTCTCGGGTTATCTCAGCCCAAGTCCCTATTAATCTTGCTCGAAGGGCATGTAACCATGATTTGGCCTTCTCTTTCAAAGAGAAAGGAAATGATTTAAGCCTCTCAGTGTCATCAGACACATTCGGGAAGTGTATGTTGCTACTATCTCATCGAACTCCTTGAGATGTAGGTATGGACTTTCAGAATCAAGCCCATAAAACTTCGAAAGTAGCTGGATCATTCCCGGTTTAAAGTCCACATTTCCTACATTGTGTGGAAACACTATGCAGGAAGGTGTACTTACCTTCACTAGTTGGAGATAGTCTTGTAATGTTCTTGGTGTAGGGGCATTGTGCACCTCATTCTCATCTTGGTGTTCTTCAACTGGTTGATGAGGTTGATTAGTAGCCATCGTTTCTGTCAGCGAGAAGAATCTCAAGTGGTGTCTAATTCGATGATAGATAGGCAACCCTTCAACCAATCCTCCTTCACTTAAGAGACATAGAGTGTTGTCACGTACCCACTTGAGCATGTAACACTCTCAGCCCTCAAGTTCTAAAAACTACTAAAATCTAAAAGAGATTACAAAAATAAGAAATCTCCAAAGAGAGAAGTTGGAAAGAAGTTATCGGATTGGAAATACTATATTAATTGCTACAAAATAGAAAAATAAGTTAGTTCTAGAAACGCAGCAGAAATTAATCCTAATCCTAACTAATTCCAATACTAATCAAATTCAGAAAAACGCAACCGAAGTCATCGGCAACAACGTCAAAAACTTGTTCACAACCCTAAGTGCAGGGTTGCACTGTAGTAATAATCTCAGTGAAACCGAGGTTGAATCTATAGGGACTTACCTTGTACACATTCTGAATTAATTAAAATTGGAACTAAAATCTAAGATATGGAAATTTAGAGAGAAATTTTTATGAATTAAATCTATCAAGGTAATGAAAACTAGAGTGCCAAGGATCCACTTATAATTATTAAGATGATACTTTACTTGATTTAACAAAATCACAACTGGAATCAAAGTCCTATTCTATCTAGTCGGATGATGGATCACTTAAAACATAAGGTGGTGCTAAACTTTATTGAATTAGTTCACACATGAAGCACCAATCCCATGATTGTAGGGAATTCATGCATCAACCATGCTCGTAGACAATGTTGGATCACAAATTTTACAGATCACATGATTGTAAAACAGGTAAGAAGATATTAAAAGCTTCTCGAGTATCTGTTGTAATTTTAGTCGCAATAAATCATATAAAACTGAAAATATATATTCATTCAAACCAGCAATAAATAGAAGTTCAACATAAACTTAAATCAAAGTAAATTAATCATTAAAACAAACTATAAGCTTCACCTCTTAGCTCTAGCCAAGAGATTATCCCACTAAAGACATGATTGAAACTAAATTGCTTAAAGAAAATATGAAAAATTAACTAGAAGAAGAAGATTGGGGAAGAAGGAAGGACTCATTGAAGTTCTCCAACACCTCATTCCACTCTTCCAACCATAATTCGTTTTTAGAATCCATTAGAGAACCCTAATTTATAGGCTAACTTTGAAAATTGCCTCAAATTTACACACTCTGCGTGCCTTCGGTGTCAGCGAAGGTGTGAAACCCATTTGTGTTCGAATTTGGAAACTACATGCTCTTTCTCATTGCGTAAGTCGTTGATGTCATCGCCCGACCTTCGATGTCATCGAACAGGCTTCGAATCCATACTTTTAACATTATTTTCACCTTAAGCTCTCGAAATCACCTCGCAAGACAAACACACATAAATATATCGATTAAGTGCTATTATGTTTATAAAACCAAAGTATAAATGAGGGGAGATATACAATATTTAACACTTAACACATATGCCAAACCTAAGTGACGTAGGGAATCCAACAACTTTTATGTGCAGGAGTCCAATGATATGAGGACTCCAACTGATGCACAATCCGAATAAGCGACGGTCACTATCTTGTACCCATGGTTATACATGATAAACTACCCTTACGTGGAGAATCAAGAAGAGTTGCACAGCCAATCATCCAAATCCTTCACGAAGTCGAAGAGTATGCAAGACTATCGACTCCCGAAAGCCTATATCCACAACACCCAAGGAAGAGCTTAAGGACAGATGAACATACACCAACACAATCAAACCCAACTCTACACTGTACGTCTACCATGGACACTTATCTTTAAAAAAAAAAACTTTATTTTAGTTTTTCTCTCATCGCTATTCATAGTATGGGGCCCTAGTTTAATCTTTAGTTTATCTCTCCACCCTTCATTCACGGCATCCTGATGGATCACAAGTTTGGTTCACAATAGACAATGAACGGATAGTTAAATTATGACCATCTTACCACGTTTTTAGTTCTCGTCAAGACCACGAACATGCTGCCACTCCACCAACTATCTTGCTATGAAGCTTGGTTCCGACTGAGCAGCAAACAAATTATCGAAGATGGTCTATTAGCCGTCTCGTTACAAGACTCAATTTTCGATTGAGCAACGAATAGATGACCATTCTGTGGATTACGACTGTCCCGTTACGAAGCTCAATCCAAGCTGGGCGATGAACTGATCATCATCCCTCAAACTGATCGTGAGTGCTAATTGTAAAACTCATTAATAGAATACTTTCAAAATTTGATCTTCTTTTTCTATTATTTTAATTGTCGAACTACTTTAGATCGTCGATAGTTGTAACTATAAGTGGTTGAGAGCATGATTGAGTCCTTAAATTCGGTCTTAATTAGTCTATCTTAACACAGAAGTACTCTCGTGTTTAATCTAACTTGAGTTAAGTAGACTCAGGCCATGTTTGTTAACGCTGAATTTTTTCACTTAACACGGAATGGGGAAAATTTTTCGTGTTTAGTGGTGTTTGTTAATGCGTTGTTAATGCGGAAGACGGAAAGCGGTAAGTGGTTTTTCATTGAATTCTTTCCGTGATAGGAGTCTGGCTTAATGGTGAACACGGAATGCGCTCCTTGATTTTTCATTAAGCAAAAATTTTTTAATTCCAAAAATACCCCTTTTCAAGTTATACTAATCCGTGCAAAGACAAAATCAACCTTTAACTTATGAAACTTTTTTATACCCTACCATGATTTATGTGTTTGATCCACACCGTTCATCAACTTTTTTAGCTAATTCAAGGTATGATCCAATCAAAGAAGCAAGTCCAATAATTAATTAGACCATAAGGTGAGGATTGAATATCCACCGTTAAAAACTTCTTGAGAGTTGGAGAAGTTTCAGATCAAGCTGATATTTGTGTTTTCACTTCATCCACGTCTACATGACCTAATGAATAGTTTGGATGGTTAAAAAAGAAAAAAAACATCACAGTGGCCCATGTAACTTTGATCTCTTTGAAACATTCTAACAACGGACGCGGATTGCGTACTACCCCCGTCCCTAGCTCTGTGGGCATCTAAACCCTCTATCCCTTTTCTCATATTATTTTAAGGCATCAAAACAAAAATGAGTCATATCCAACGATTAAATGGACCACATCACAGATGACTCTTCCATTTAATGCAACTGGTGCATTTTAATGCAACCATGATTATTATTTGGTGTGGTCCACTTGAGCATTGGATCTGCCTCATTTTTATGTTAATGCCTTAAAATAATCTGAGAAAATGGATTGAAGGTTTGGATGTACATATACATCACGGTGGGCCCGCCCACAGATCTGCCCGTTTGGAGCTAGGGACGGGCGCGGGTAGTACGCAGTCCGCGTCCTCTTTGGAAACGGATTCGCTACTCCCCCTGACACAAGCCCCGGGGCTGATGGTCGATGCTCTGTGGGCCCCACCATGATGTGTGTGTTTCATCCATTCCGTTCATCCATTTTTACATATAATTTTATGACTCATTTTAAAAAATGAGAGGTATATAGATCTCAGGTGGACCACACCAAATGAAAACAATAGTGGTTAGATATCTATCATTAAAATCCTCCTAAGGCCCACTGTACTGTTTATTTGACATCTAATATGTTGATTAGGTCATACAGCCCAGATGAAGAGAAAAAACAAAAATCATCTTGATCTGAAACTTTTATGGCCACAAAATTTTTAATGGTCGACGCTCATTCAACACTGTTTCATGTAATGTGGTCCACTTAAGATTGGAATATACCTCATTTTTGGTCTCATACTGTAAAATGATCCCTAAAAATAGATGGACCGCATGGATGAAACACATACATCATGGTGGGTCACACGGAGCACCGACCACCAGCCATTGGCGGGTGTCAGCGGGAGTAGCCAATCCGCGTCCGTCCTCTTCAAAGACGCCGCTGGATACGGACGCGGATTTCCTGCGGAAGGTTCCTGCGCAAGGATCTGGGTGGGGCCCACCACAATTTATGTGAGAAATCCATTCCATCCATCCGTTTTGAGATCTCATTTCAGGGCGTGGGACAAAAAATGAGGGGGATAAAAAGCTTAAGTGGGTCACACGAGAGGAAAAATTAAGGAAAGAAATTTCTACTGTTGAAATCTTCCCAGGCTCCACCTTGATGTTTATATGTTATCTAAACCGTTTATAAGGTCATTGTCAATGAGATTAAGTGAAAAAACTAAAAGTATAGACTGATACAATAATTTTTTGGGCATAAGAATGCTTCAACAGTGCTCAATGAATGATCACTGTTTCATCTCGTGTGTCCCACCTTAGTTCTATATACACCTAATTTTTTATCTTAAGTCCTTAAATGATCTCAAAAAACGGATGGACGAATTGGATTTATCAAAAACATGTCGGTGGGCTCCACCCAGTATCCTTGCGCAGGAACTTCCTGCGAAAGGCTTTCGCAGGAAATCTGCGTCCCTTGGATACAATACGGGACGGACCTGCTACTCCCATTGCCACCGGCTTGTGGCTGATGGTTGGTGCTCTGTGGGCCCTACCATGATGTATTTGTTTCATCCATGCCATCTATCTATTTTCTTAGATCATTTCATGGTTTGGGACAAAAATTAGATATTTAAAAATCTCAAGTGGTTCACATTACAGGAAACAGTGTTGAATAGCGTCGACCATTCAAAACTTTTTGGGGAACATAAAAGTTTTGGATCAAGCTTATCTTTGTTTTTTTCCCTTCATCTGGGCCTGTATGAACTAATAAAAAGATTGGATGTCAAATAAATAGTACAGTAGGCCGTAGGAGGATTTTAATGATGCATATCTAATCATTATTGTTTTCATATGGTGTGATCCACCTGAGATTTATATCCCTCTAATTTTTGGGGTGAAGCACTAAAATGATCTGTAAAATGGATGAAATACATACATCATGGAGGGGCTAACAGAGCACCGACCACGGTGGCTAGGGAGTAGCCAATCCGTTTCCGCACTGTACGCGGTTCTCATGGGAAAAGACGCGGATTGTGTTCAGACAGTGTCAATAGCGAGGTAGCTATTGGCAGTGCTATGTGGGGTCCATAATGATGTATGTATCTTATCCATTCCATTCATCTATTTTTTCAGACTATTTTATTGCATAAGACCATAAATTATATGGATCAAAATCTCATATGGACCACACCATAGGAAAGATTGGTGATTGAACACTTACCATTAAAAACTTCTTAAAGGCCACAAAAGTTTTAAATTAAGCTTGTATTTTTTTTCTCTTCTACCAGGTGTGCGTGACCTAACCAACAGGTTGAATGACAAATAAACATTACAGTGAGCCCTAGAAAATTTTTAATTATGACCATTCAATCTCCACTGTTTTCTTGTAGTGTGCTCCAGTGGAGATATTAATATCTCTCATTTTTCCTATAATGCTATACAATGATATTTAAAAATGTATGAACAAACTATTATGTCTAATATGCGAGAAGAAATTGCCGCCACACTTATACATGCAAATCATTAAATTTTTATCTGTTTTTATGAATAATGATATTTTAATTTTCTATTAAGTACTTTATAGTTTATTTGAATAAAATAAAATAATTTATTTTCGTTTAATAAGAAATAATTTCTTTATAATGTAAAACATTTCCAAACAGGATATAGATAGGGGCAACTGTGTCAAATTAACATATTTCAGACATTTCAGATGTTTGTTAATAAACATATTGTTTCAAATTCAGTACTTAATTTTCAGACTTCAGCTATAGTTACCAAACAAGTTTTTTGACTTCAAATTTCAGATTCGGGCTTCAGATTTCAGATTCAGGCTTTAGACATCAGATTTAACAAACGGGGCCTCAGCGTGCCTACACTGCCGAATCGCACAGCTAGGCCTCGCTGAAGCTCGTGGCCTCGTGCTCGATAGAATTGCTCAGACAAAGTGGACGAAAACAAAGATGGCCTGATGGAAAGACACAATATACGCTTGATACCAAGCTTCCTGCCCAAAGTCTTCAACGGTAGGCATTCGTTCCCGTTGTTTCCTCTGGCGTGTGGCCGATTTTAGCTTTTGGTACGACTGGAAGTTTGATAAAACGAGCTGGAAAGAAAAATCCATACATACATCTCGGTGGGGCCCACAGAGCCCGGTCAGCAGGAATAACGAAGTCAATCGGCGTCCGTGGAACGTGTAGACCAAGCGTTCGTACAAGTTGGACCGGAGATTATTCCACAGGGACCGTTGATACAAGAGACCCAAGATTTTATTACCTTTTCTTTTTGTTCCGCATGATGTGAATCAGCATCGTAGTTTTCTTTTTAACCGTCTGTTATAAAAGCTTCGGATCAAAATGTCAAGATCTGTGACGTGAGAGGCTTTTGCAAAATTCCAAGTCCATCTTTGCGTCCTATCAATTAAAGGTCGATGATAAACGGTGTCCCACGTGTAAATTCTCTCAAGGTTCATGTAATTGTGGTAAGAGGGGGGAGAGTGGAGAAAATGGCCAACACGTTTTCCAAAAGTCAATGGCCGTCGCTCATGCTTCTCTTCCTCTATTCTCTTCCTAACAACTCCACTCCATCTCTCTCTCTCTCTCTCTCTCTCTCTCTCTCTCGTTGAGAAGCACAGGAATATCATAGCGTAGCCCATCCATCATTTCGTGAGGTGTTGGAAAGAAATTGCAGAACTTGAAGAAGAAGAACCTTATCCATCTCCAATCCTACATCATGAGGAGAGGTGGAAACAAGAGAAACAACAAGAAGCTTATGCAGCAGCATCATCATCTGTGTTTTAGCTTCTATACTCTCATATTTCTTCTCAACATCATACTTTCCTATACAGCAGCGCCTGCTGCTGCTGCTACTGTTGTCGAGGACGACGTCCGATGTCTCAAAGGTATCAAAGCAAATCTAACTGATCCTCAAAACAAGCTAGACTGGAACTTCGACAACACCACCGTTGGTTTCATCTGCCGATTTGTTGGTGCCACCTGCTGGAATGAAAAGGAGAACCGTCTGATCGATCTTCGTCTCCCCAGTATGAGCCTCGGGGGCCACATCCCTGAACCCCTACAGTACTGCCGTAGCATCAACACCCTCGATCTCTCCGATAACTCCCTCACCGGAACCATCCCTCCACGCATCTGTGACTGGCTTCCCTACCTCGTCAACCTCGATCTCTCTAGCAATGATCTGTCCGGCCCCATCCCTCCCGACCTCGTCAACTGCACCTACCTAAACACCCTCCGCCTCGACAACAACCGTCTTTCCGGTACCATCCCTTACCAGCTTTCCCGCCTCCCCCGCCTCAAGCGGCTATCTGTCTCCAATAATCAACTCTCTGGCTCCATCCCTCCCTTCCTCTCCAACTTCGACCCCAATGATTTCCAGGGCAACGATGGCCTCTGCGGCCGTCCGCTCGGATCCAAGTGCGGGGGCCTCCGCAAGACTAGCCTCATCATCATCATCGCAGCCGGCATCTTTGGGGCCGTTGTTTCTATGGTCTTAGGGTTTGGCCTCTGGTGGTGGTGCTTTGTCCGTTCGAGTCGTGACAAGAAGCGGCGTCGACGTGGAGCTGCGAATGAGAGTGATTACAGCTGGGTGGAGAGACTGAGGTCCCACAGGTTCGTTCAGGTCTCCTTGTTCCAGAAACCGCTTGTGAAGATCAAGCTGGCTGATCTGATGGCCGCCACCAATGGCTTTGATCCAGACAATATCATTGCCTCGAACAGGATGGGGACCACCTATCGTGCTGTCCTTGCTGACGGATCAGCCCTTGCGATCAAGCGGCTCCATGCCGGTTGCAAGCTCTCGGAGAAGCAATTCTGCTCGGAGATGAATAAGCTAGGGCAGCAGCTGCGGCATCCCAATCTGGTGCCCCTTTTGGGTTACTGCATCGCAGGAGATGAGAAGCTCTTGGTATACAAGCACATGCCCAATGGCACCCTTTCATCCCTGCTCTATGTTAACAGTCAGCCATTGGATTGGCCTACCAGGCTGAAGATCAGTATTGGCGCAGCCAGGGGGCTCGCATGGCTACACCATGGCTTCCAACCGCCATACCTGCATGAGAACATGAGTTCGAATGTGATCGTCCTTGACGAGGACTACGAGGCACGGATCACAGATTTCGGTCTTGCAAGGCTCATGAGCTCTGCTGATTCCGAGGGGACTACTCTTATCAATGGTGATTTTGGGGATTTTGGTTATGTCGCACCGGAGTACTCAAGCACTCTGGTCGCGTCACTGAAAGGGGATAGTTATGGGTTTGGTGTGGTTCTTCTGGAGTTGGCAACAGGACAGAAACCTCTTGATATCAGCAGCAGTGCAGAGGAAGAAGGATTCAAGGGCAATTTAGTAGACTGGGTCAATCAGCTTTCAAGTGCTGGTCGGATCAAGGACACCATTGATAAGTCGCTCTGTGGAAAGGGTCATGATGATGAGATTCTTGAGTTTCTTAGGGTTGCCTGTGGATGCGTGGTGTCGAGGCCGAAGGACCGATCGTCTATGTATCAGGTTTATGAGTCATTGAGGTCCATTGGTGACAGCCACGATTTCTCGGAACAGTTTGATGAATTCCCACTTGTTTATGGGAAACCTGATCCGGATCGTCAAGACTAACTTTGTGGCTTGCGGACACTTTTCACACTCTTTCTCATGCACCATCTCTGTATCTTTATTCTAGGTTGTGATGGATGAGCTTGTTAACTAAGTGGTATGCTTTTACTTTTCCTTGGTTCTTCCTATTGCAATTATTGTCTGTTGTCTCATAAAAATCTGTATAATACAATCTGTAGCTTTATCTGTAGTGTTTTTTTTTTTTTTTTTTTTTAAAATTTCCATGAATGCTCTTTGTTGTCCTTGATTCTAGCAAAGGGTACACTTTGGGGCTCCTTTGTTTGTAACATTGTCTCTACTGTGTTGAAGGATGATGGTTATTCTTAGAAATTAAATGCATTTTCATATGCTGTGTTTCCTGATTATTTTTTGGTGGAGCTAGTGCTTGCTTTAATTCAACTCTTTCTCCTTGCCTTCCTTAATGGTGTGGTGGTTCCTGCTTCATCCTGTGGCTGTAGATCCACTGTTATTTTCATTGTCTAAGGTGAAAAATGAAATTTCATGCCTCTTGGTGAAGAGACTCTGCATGGTGCTTTGGTTTTTCTTTTTTCTTCCTGATGCACTTCGAATACAATTGGAGGTTTAATTTGTATTCTTTATCAGCAACTTTTACATTATGGAGTTCAAAAAGAAAGTACATCTGTATCCATCGAGCCAATGGATAACATGGTTCCATGTAAGATCATGCCTGTAGGTGCCCTCTTCGGATTATACATCAGCAATCGAGTCAGCCTCTCTTGGAAAGAGATTGATTGAAATTGGTAGTGACTTCACCATCTCTTTAATCCTGTTGATGATGAATGAAGCCTCACCCAAGGGGGTGAACAAGAGTTGGAGGTTTAGGAGAGACCACTTTCAGAGCCTCCTTCAGTTAGCAACAGCTAGGAGAGGAAGCGTAGATAAGCTGCTACTGGTTTTATTTGTTCAAGTATTTATTTCTATCATCTAGAAAGTTTTTATTTTTTGATTGATAGGCTGTAGATCTTCTACTTTATGAATATTCTGTTTTGGTTTTTTAACTGTATCTGTATGCAGAAAAACACACTTTTATGAATGTATATTTCTGTAGCCTTCCAACCATCTATGTGTTTGTGCATATTTGTGAATGTTAGAATGACTTGTGTTAGGATGTTAACTTGCTCTGGTTTATAATTCCCTCGTCACAATAGAGTGAAATGATCTTGTAATGCTTTATATCTTGTGCTTCTCTGGATTTCCATGAGCACTATTGAAACATGGATTCCTTTTTGGGGTGTTGTTCGTATAGCAATTGGAAATCTTATAAAGCTCTGACTATGGTCACCTTATATCTTGTGCATGAGAATTTGACTATGCTTTTTGGGTAGTGGTTACGTTTTGAAATCCAACATGTCCTTATCTTTTCAAAGAAGAAGAAGAAGAAGCAGGAGGAGGAGGAGGAAAGAAAGGAAGAAAGAAAGAAAGAAAGAAAAAAGAAATCCATCATGTCCTTTGCCATCTGACAAGGTGAAACGTCCCATCATGGAAAAAGTCATCCATTTTCTTTTCATTTCCACTATTCAAACAGGCTCATAAATCCTAATCGGCCCCTAAAATCCAAACTTCTCATCCAACTAGCACCCTCACCTTTCATAAAATCCCACAAAACCTAACTGTGACTTCTATACATCCAATACACTTCCTCTAAAACCATAATTGAAGCCGTAGAACCAAACCTAAACTCAATTGTACACCTAATCCACTTAAAACACTCTCGCTGCATTCTTCTTATCCAAAACCTAACCTAGCCATAGCTGTTAAACCAATTAAACTCTCAATTGCAACGTATACGGTATACCACATAGGGGTGGCCATGGGGCTTGTTTGGGCTGGCTTGGGATAAGCCCAAGCCCAACCAGTTTACTAAACGGGCCAAGAATTCAGGCCTAACTCAACCCACAACCCATTACCTTGTGGCATAACCCGACCCACCTAAAATTCATCAAGCCCATGCTTGATCTAACTAGACCCATTTAAGTGTAATCGAGTCGGGTGTGACCAAACTCTATCCAACTTGGCTTTAACATTATGGAACAAATCGGCTGATTCGTGGGGCAGAATTTTGGCAAAATAATAAAATAGAAGGGAGTTGCCACCAGCTAGCAAATCTTGGATTTATGGGAGGCTAGAGTCTGTAGAGCCACGTAACTTGAAGGTTAAATTTCATGACTTTGATTTTGATTGTATAACTCCACGTTAGGTCTAGCTTTTGGAGATTTGGGTAAGGGTTGTGGAAAATAAGTTGTTAGACACGATGCAAGGGGATGACACATGTAGGAAACCCCTTTCTGCCTATACAAGTGCTCGGTCTCTACCTTGTGGGTTTCAAGTTTCAAAGAGAAGTGCTTTTGACAAAGACATGTGGCAAGTAAAGGAGATGACACATGCACGAAGAGATGTAGCAAACAATACAGTAGCACAAAGTTTAGGAAAACTTTGGCTTGAGAGGTGTTGTACTACAGAGGGTCTTATATTAGGGATTTGGTAGGGTAGGGAGAGAATCCATACACTTAATCTCTCCTCTTGATATTCAGGTGGTGGTAACTCTAGAATGGGAGCTCCAAATGGTCAAGTGTCAACTAAAGATCCAAGAAGAAAGAAGAACCTACAATTCCCTCATTTTCTAAGGGAATGACTTGCAACTTTTATCTTTATCCTCCTTTCCCTTTCTTTACGATGCTCTTTAGAGTAGATGCCGAAGAGGCTAAATCTAAACTAAAGGTATGGGAGGGTAAAAGGCCCCACAATTTTCCTATTGCTTCAGGTAGAAGATTGGCTCCATGGACGAACGACAGTCCCTTGTATCAAGTCTAAGGAAATACTTGGAGCTTTCAAATCCTTCTACCCTTTCCCCCTTTTTTTGGACTCTTCCTTCCCTAAGGGTGATATCCCATGATCTGTACCTAAATTGTCTTTTTATTTTATTTTATTTAACATTGACAATATTATTTCTATAAGGCTAAAGCCACAAATTTACAAGTACATAAAACAAAAAAGATTCATAAAACTGTAGTCTAATATGCAATATTTGACCCTCAACACAATCTCCAACCAGCATTTTGCTAGTCTCGAGCAAAGTATGCGAAAAATAATTTAAGAATTACGGGACAATTTCTATAAACCCGAGTAAATTTTGAAAAACAATCCAGATACTAGATTTATAAGATTCATGAATGTTGGGCATTACTTTCTCTTGGACTCAAGCGCACGGTAAACTTTATAGTCAAGTTCAAAGTATTAATCCATCGATTAGAAAAATTCTAAACATTGAGTTCCATGGGTGTATAGTGAAACCTAAACTTATCACAATTAAAGGCTCAATTCTTTATTTTCATAATAACATTGATAGTCACAAGAGCATTCAGAATAACCATAACCTAAACCAAAACTTGCCTTACAGTTCAACCTTTTTATTCTTCCAGCTTTTGATTTTTCCATCGATGACTTTCACGCTATGTCAATCTTTGAAAGGTAAAGCCAAGGAGGGGAAACGAAGCTTCACCTATAGGAGCAAACCCATGGTGAAGATCATTCACCCAACCCTTTCCGAAGACAACTATTTTTTTAAGCTGAGTATTCATTTTTTTTTTTTTTTTTTTTAATGAACATGATGGACAAATTCCCCAGGTTAGCTCCTTCCATGCCTAGTGATTACCTGGTTAACAATTCAATATCGAACTGAAGCTATAATGTGTAAGCTAGGTGTGACATGTGAACTCATGACTCAATCAATGTTTAAAGCTTCTAATCATGGATTAATAATTTGAACTTAACTGTGAAATCTAACAGGTAGCTGAATCCAAGAGTCATAAATTACCAACATTACGTATCTTATACTTCTAAATCAAAGATGACCGTCAAAATCACTTCAAATTCACAAAAATTTCCAGAAAAAAATTCAAAATTTTTTACAATTTTTGCTCAAGATTGAGAAAACACTGAATAGGTAACCTAATCTCCCATCCCCAACCTAAAATCCACTTTGTCCTCAATGTAAAAGAGATAAGCATGCAATGCACGTGAGACAACGAAAGTAAAGGAGAAGTGATGAAAAGATAGTACCTGATGATGGAGTTAAGCGGCTTTTTCTCAAAGAGATTTCGGCACGAAGGCGGCTCGGCACAAGAGTTAATCCAACAAAAGCAAACTATCTTAAAACAACTGGAAAGCAAACTAACCTAACGGCATAAAGCCGACTATCCTAGAATGACATAAAGCAAACTATCCTAGTCCTATGAAATCAAGGGAAAAGCTACTCAGTCATACCGCAAGGTTCCTCTTCCGGCCAATATCTAGATAAATTTCTTAGTAGGTTTCTCAACAGGATCATCCAAAAGCCTTTTTTGCAATAGGTTTGGATGCTCCGGAGCATGAATTTGCAGAGAAACTTATGTACCTCAGCATAAGGTTTCATTTTAATCTCCTGAGATGTCCAAAGTATATACGATTCACCTGTAACAGAAAAAGTTTCAGAGTTAGCACCCCATGGTGAATCAAAGACTACAAGTAAATAGAATTCAGAAATTTTTTCAAAAAGTGAAGTAGTCTTAACACAATCCGAAGTTTCAGACTCAAGTTTAATTTCTAGCTCCTCCTCCTTTAATGGTAAGCATTCAAGATCTATGGAGGGAAGGATTTCAGAGTATGGGTTCCCTCAATCCGTGACAACCATTGAGGTATTGTCTTGCAAGGCATCCACTATTTCTTTTTATCATAGGATCGTTTGAATATGCAAAGTGCGCCAAGCAATCATCCAAAGAATTGAAAAATTTTACATTGAAATCTGTAACGAGATGCTCAAGGACTCCATCGTCTTTAAAAGTAGATGGAGGTATGCTCTCTTGCTCCAACCCTGCACAGACAGATTGAGGGTCAGTATACGAAGTATTGATGTGAGGACTCTGTTTATTGATACTACTCAGAAGAGGCATTGAATCGTCAAAACTTGACAGCTCAGATGGTGGCCTTAACTGAGTGGTTTCAAATTCCAGAGTCATTTCGAGCAACTCGTCGCTCCTGAATCATATAATCATTTAATTTAGGGGAGTGGTCCAAACATGTTTCACAAGAGTTAGAAGGGTCGGTTGTAAGGAGCTCATCTTCCATTTTTAAATCAGACTTGTCAGGTGAGTGGAGTGGCTCATTATGACCGATCACTTCGTGTACTTCTTGATCATTGACCTGGACCAAACTTGAAATTGATTCCAGGGGAATTTGGGCTGCACATTCATGATCGTCATCTCAATACGCATCATCTTCCAATTCAGTGCAATACACTATTGGGATGGGTTCGCTTTCCTCACATTCTCTTTCTAAATTGGGTTGAGGTTCGAATAAACTAACCTCTCCCTCATCATTAAAACCTAGTGTGTCATGTGAGTGAAGTGTGTCATCATCATTATATTTGAAAGACACCCGCGTCTCTTGATTATTCTTTTGAACTGTCATCGAGATCGACTCATTGAGAAATTAAACCGTATGCTCATTAACATAATCCAACTCTTCATTCCAAATTCCAGAGTCCTTCAAAAGCGAGTTAGGATCACTTTCCTCGCATTGTATTTCTGGATTGGGTTGTGGTTGGGATGAACGAGCCTCCACTATCTTATCGAGACGCAAATTAAGTGCTTCCAATGTTTTTCTAATTTCCGCAAGATAGTCCATGTTACGCTGAAATGAATCCTCTTGGATCGTTTCTGGTTGGATCTCAAAAGTAGGGTATCCAAGAGGATAATCATTATAACATGTTGTTGGTTCATCTTCCCAATTTTGATGTTTTCACTTGTTATAGTCATACGGATCATATGTGGGAGAATATGATGTTTGATAATAGTCCTCATTCTCATAATCATGATCGCGTAAGGACTTCTTAACCGATGAAGCATGATATTCCAGTTGGTTCTTGATGATGGTTTCAGAAAAATCTTGAGATATAGGTTGAATTACATCGTAATCAGTATACATCCCTTCCCAATATCTCTTATCCATCTCAGCATAGTGATGTACCCACTCTTCCATGGTGAAACCCTAACTCTGAATCTAATCCTAAGAAAAATAAAAGAAAAGATCCTACAACAGTATGGAAAGTAAGAAGAGGAGAGTTAGAAGGAAGTTACCAAATTAGAAGTTCCTATGTTAAGATTCTGCAAAAGAAAACAAAAGAAATTAGTTTCTAAAACTAGAAATCCTAAAGTTAGAAAGCTCTTTCAACCTAAAAATAGAAAGTAAGCTAGTTTCTAAAAAGGGAAAAACTTCTAAAAATAGAAAGTTTCTAAAACAGATTAGGAAAGTTCTAAACCTAAATTAGAAAGTAAGTTTCTGAAAATAAAAGAAATCCTATAATTAGAAAGTTTCTAAAAATAGAAAATAAAACTTAATCTAAAAATAGAAGATAGAAAAACTAGAAAATTAGAAAGAAATTACCAATTTAGAAAGTCTATATCCAAGTCCTACAAAACAGAAAGTTAGGTTAGTTTCTATAATTAAAAAAAATTCAAACAGAAAAATCTAAACCTAAAGTTAGAAACTCCATCTTAACCTAATTCTAAAACTAGTTATTCTCAGAAAAACGCAACCATCAGTCCCCGACAACGGCGCCAAAAACTTGTTCACACCCCAAGTATAGGGTTGCAATGTAGTAATAATCTCGGTAAGACTGAGGTCGAATCCACAGGGACTCTACCTTGTACGTAATCTGAAAGTAACTAGAACTAGAACTAGGTGAAGATGTAATCTAAATTAGAGGTTTTTGAGAGAGTAATGGTGAAGTATTTAACTAAAACTTATGAAATTCAAAGGTGGGAAACTAGGGGTTCAGAAGATCCACTTTTTGAGATTAGGGAGATCTATGCTTTATTCAAGAACACATCTGGACTCAGAGTCCTATCTTCATCCAGATGGAAGATATACTATTAAAAATCAACTATGAACTTCCTTTGATCTAGTTTTCAATAGATGAGAGGTATGAGAATTAGACTTGATTCCATCACAAAACCATGCCCATGAGACAAAGCAAACAACATAATTATGAACACAGGGGAGGAGGATTCCATCATCCAACCATGCCCATGAGACAATGGCGAACAACAGGGCTCCCACGTTCACAATCCCTATAAGGCAAAGTACATGCTCAAAGCTATCTCAGATCCATTGTAATTTAAGTCACAACAACCCATTAAAAACTGAAAGCATTCCTTAATATCAAACTATAATCAAAGAGAATCCATAAAACATGAATTAAAGCCGTAGAAATCTACCCATCACGCTACAAGCTTCACCTCTTAGCCCTAGCTAAGAGGTTTAGCTTGACATGGTCATGCTAAAGTCTAAAAAAAAACATAAGGGAAAAGGAAAAAGAACTGAAGAGAAAGAATAGGAAGAAGGATGGATGGCTGGCCGTGCACTTCTCTTTCCCTTTCTCCATGCTTTCACGTCCCCAGGAGGCCTCCACGGCTGATCTGATTCCCCCCTTGTGTCCTTCTCTCCCTTTCTTTTATAGGTGTTGCAAGGTTAGGTTGGCTGGAGTGGAGAACCGACTCCACTTTCGCAGCTCTCTCTTGCGCAGCGAAACATAAGGAACAACTTACGTTTGGATGGGATTTTGGGACGGTACACGGCCAAGAAATCTGTTTTGGCTCCATGGTTGGGGTAAAGAACCCCCTCTGAAGGTTCTGAACGGTTTGGATCACCCATCCGACCACAAACGGTGGCCCACAACTCCCCGCAACGTCCGGAAAAACTGGACGTGCGTTGAATGCAAAAAATCATGTGCTGTGATGCTCGGTGGGCACCACATTGGTGTTTTCGGAGAGATCCGACCCATTCATTGGATTACTGGCGAAATTTCAGTTGGAAAGGAGTGGTTTTGGTCGAGTTTTGGTGCGGTCCACTGTATAAAATCAACTCGCCGTTCATCATGCGTTTTTCGACGATCCACGTGTGCGTGTGTGCATGGGGCCAAATGGCCACCTAGGCGAGGGTTAAGCCCCCCCTCTGGATGGAATGGACGGTCCAGATCTTCCAAATGGCTGACGGGTGGGGCCCACAAGCAAAACCCCAATCGGACAGGTGCGTCCGCTGGGTGTTCTGTGCAGATAAGAGAGAGAGAGATGGGTCAGCCTAGGATTGACCGGGCTGACCATTCGGTGTGGCGCGGGCACGTGCACCCCATGTACACGTGCTGTACATTTGGGGTCCACTGTGATGTACATGTAAAATCCGCTTCGTCCATTTGTTGTGCCACCCCATTTAAGGGGTTAAGACCAAAATTTAAGTATATCCAGATATCAGGTGGGCCCCAAATCAGAGACTTGTGGACTGATCTGTCCG
The DNA here is from genome assembly GCA_030180095.1 of Magnolia changhungtana. Lineage (NCBI taxonomy): Eukaryota > Viridiplantae > Streptophyta > Magnoliopsida > Magnoliales > Magnoliaceae > Magnolia > Magnolia changhungtana. The sequence goes on along the minus strand of JASAUF010000231.1, from coordinate 1,924,424 downwards.
TTGGACCACTTCCAAAAGGATCCAATGGCTGAAGCTCGACATGTACAGTTAATTTATGGTCCTCAGGCCATATATAAAGTTTCGAGCCGAACGGATGGTGGGAACCCTGTGATCTTGCATTCTGGACGATTTTCAGGCCCGTTTAACGTGAGTGGCGTGATTTTCTCGGATCTTTAGTGTGTAAATTCTTTGATTTCGGTCCTTTGGGGTCCGTCCCTCTACTTGGTGATTTATGAGCGTTAAATCCATGCTTTTAGTACCATTTTTCAGTCCAGGTCCCTAAATGCACCTTGCAACACAAACACGATTAAAATAGGCTATTAAACAGTATCATGTTCGTAAAATTAGGTAATAACCGGGGTCTAATATGCAATATAATATTTGACCCTCAACAGATATAGCCTTGGCTAAATATGTACATGATGGATAACTAGGCATGGTCGATGTCGACAATAGCCGATCATTTACTATTGAAGGAGATTTGAGAGGATTGGTGCGCTGGGAAGAAATGATGGGAATTTGTAGAGGTTGACTGAAGAGATCTCCCAAATTCGAGATCTTCTTCAGAGCCATCCATTATTGTCGGGCAGATGTGAGGGTATCTAAATGTTCCTCTGTGATTTCTTGGCTCGCTGGGATAATAACCTCAACAGGTGGAGTTGGAGCAGAAGGAATGGCGGTCGATCTTGTTTTTGCCTTGCTCACTCCCACCAACACTCCGGGAATTGAATAATAATATTTGAAGTAAAGCCCTCTCCATCACATGAGATTTAGCCCTTCTAAAAACCTCTATAACGTGCCCCTTATGATTGCTAAAACATTTCGTTCCTCTCAAGCCATGGAACCCAGATAACCGATAACAAACTCAATCGCCAATTTTTTCCTAGTTTTCCCTATACCCCACCATGCCACAACAAAGGAAATTGCCGATGGAGCCTGACGACACCCATGCAACTCCAAATGACTTGAAAAAAATTATCCCAAAATTCTTTCACCAAAGAGCAATGAATGAAAACATGATGCACCATTTCTTCATCTGGAAGATATAGAAGACATACATTTAGAAGAATCAACCTTCTTCTACGAAGATTATCTATTATTAGCATCTTCTTCCTCCCCACTAGCCACACAAGTGCCGCTACCTTTGGAGGGGCACTGTAACGCATAAACGTTGTTGGTTGACCCTTCAGTAGAGACTTCCCCACTTATAAACATGTAGAAGGATTTCACAGAGAACTTGTTGGACCATCCTGTTAACCATTTCATCAAATCAGATTCCGAAGATACCAAAGTCACCTTTGATAACATCTAAAGCAAACTAATAAAATCTGCAATTTCTTCGTCCACCAAATTTCTTCTACATAGCGGAGTCCATACTACTTCCTCTCTAACAATGGAAAAGCAACTCGCCACCCTTAGGTCTGCCTCAACTGTGATCGCCGCCAACCATGGGAAAAGATCGCTCAAGCTTTGATCCCCTACCCACTTATCCTCCTAGAATCTTATATTATTCCCGTCCCCCACCAAGAAACCAACTCCTTCCCAAACCTTTTTCTTAACTGACACCACAAATTTTTACAGGTATGACGATCTATACAATGATGATGACCTAATCCACCATCTCTTTCTTTCAACCCCATATTTTCTGCTTGTCACCTATGGAACTATACCTAAACTGTCCTTCCACCTATTCACATAATGACACATCTAAGCCTTTCAGGCTAACTTAAACCTCCTTACAAACCCGGCCTATTATTAGCCTTTGGTCCATGATATTAAAAAATAGTGACGTAACGATCGTAATGATAACGATAACGGTCATAGAATTGAAAAGAAGGATCAAAGTTGTTTGACCATTGTGTGATTCTACTCAAAGCTATTAGCTAGTGAGGGGGGGAGGGGGAGACCTTTGTTGGATAACCTGCCATTCCAACATCTATCTGCAGTGAAGTGGGATTCTTTTGAGAAGGCAGTCCTGGAAGAAGAAATCAAGATTGTTATTGATTCCTTGGGGAAGGATAAAGGCTTGGGCCCCGATGGTTTTCCTATGGCTTTTTATTTAGTCTTTTGGGAGGTGCTTAAGAGGGCTATGGTGGACTCCGTAAAAGAGTTCTACGAAATAGGTTGGCTTGCAAAGGGGATGGGGACCTCATTCATAGCCATCATTCCCAAGAAAGGAGTTAAGACTTTTAAAGATTTTTGCCAATTAGTTTAATTGGAAGTTCCACAAGATCTTGGCTAAAATTTTTGCATCCAGATTCAGATCGGTGCTAGCAATGGTCATCTTGGAGAATCAAGGTGCTTTTGTGGCAAACATACACTTTACTTGCCCATGGATGCATAGATTCGAGACACGAGGAAGGGCAAAAAGGTGTGGTCTGAAAACTAGACATAGAGAAGGCTTATGATCATGTGGATTGAGGGTTTCTTGAGTACATGTTGAAAAGAATCGGATGTGGAAACATGTGGATTCTTTGGATGCACGAATGTTTCTCAGTTCTGGTTAATGGCTCACCAAAAGGTTTCTTTAAAGCTTCGAGGGGTTTAAGGTAGGAGGACCTGCTTTCTCCTTTCCTGTTCGTAATGGTAGTGGAAGCTTTGAGCAAAATGTTAGCTGGTGGTGCATCCTGGCTATTGAGTTAATGAGATCTCGATACCTAAATTGCAAAAAATTTTAAAAAAAATATATCCACAAGAACAATGTAGTAGAGAGGGAGAGAACTTTATTGATATGAACACTCTTCTATTACAAAAGCTTTTAAGAAAACTCACAATTAGAAAAATATTCGAATGACCAACTCCTACACCACCATCCCCTTTTATTCATAATCGAATCTTTTATTAAAATCCCCCCAACTAAGAGAAATCAATCTCAATTTATTGCAAACCAATCCAATCTTCCTGTATGGTAAAAGCCTAATAATAACAAGCAACCATAACAAGTAATCATCTCTCTAAATTAGCCCCATTTCTTCAATCATATCAATCACATCCCCTTCATAACTTCATTTACATAAATCACATCTTTGAATCAGCCCCCATATATCCCAAACATATTAAATTGCAATCCTTGATTTAGGCCCTGAAATCTATAAATAAACAGTAAAAAAATCAGCAAATGTTGGGCCCTACGGTGGGCTATGGGCATACGTCTTGTTAGGCCCTGCAGTGGGCCTAGATGTGCAGTAGGCCTAGGTGGGCCGTGGCCTGCATCATTGGCGAAAGGACAAGAACTGGGACTTGACTCCACATTGTCTCTTTCAACATCCTAGTGCATCACATGGCCATGTAGGGCTTGTCGATGATTTGATGAAACATAAGAGTGGAGATTGAAGACTTCTTTGGAAAGATTGATCTGGATACATTCCATGATTAGCTTCAATTGTTGGAATCACTTCAAATTCTACTCCCTGACTGATGAGGAAAGGTTTAACCCCTAGGGTAGAATGAGTAAAACCTTTCTAGTGTAGAGGAAAGGGCCACTGCAAGGAATCTACAATTTTGTTTGAACAGAAAGATAAGACGTATGAAGGGAAAAAAAGATATGGATGGATGAATCGCGTAGTCCTATATTTTCATGGTTTAGTAAGGTCATCAAATTAATCATAATGACAATTTGAATGATCAGAAAAGATGTGAGCTTATAAGGTTATGAACTGGACTGTCTCAAAACACCTAGATCCATAGCTCAACTGGCAGACTGAGTGGAGATACCTCGTTTCAACACTTGAGGTCTTGGTATCGATCCCTAGTGGGGGTGGCTAACATGGAGTGTGTGTACTGACATGGGTGTGTACTAACAAGCTAACCAAAAAAAAAAAAAAAACTGGACTGTCTCAAAAGGAATTGTTTGATGGTACAACGAATCTTTGCCGCTCTTAAGGAGGCTGGAAAAAATTTGTTCATGTCAAGTGAATTGTGGGGAAAATAATGTCAAGGTTATTGTAGATGGAGAGCGGTATGACATAGCAGTACAGAAAAAAATTATTTGTGTCAGTGAATTGCAGAGAAAATAATGTCAATGTTATTGTAGATGGAGAGAGCAGTGTGTCATAGCCTCACAAGGTGGATAAACTATAGATTGAGGTCAATAATCACCCAAAGCCTTATCGGATTGTGTTGGTAAATGACAAGTACATTCTTCAATACAACCTTTGTTTGGTAAACTACTTAATAGGACCACATTGCACCGAATCTGTTTGGCGCGATGCCATTCCCATGAAATCTGTCATGTCCTGGTTGGGTTTCCTTGGTTGTATGATTGCAAAGTTCAGTACTGTGGATTGATATATGCCTTACATGTACAACAGGAAGAAGGGCATCCTAAAGTCTGAGGAAAATGATCCACCTCAGTGAAAGCAAGAGAGGAAGGCAATTGCTTTGACTTAGGAGAAGGCAACAGATGATGACATGATCACATGGGTGGACATTACCAAAAAATGGATGCGCCAACAAAGATACGAGGTATGGACTTGCAATGCATTGATGTTGACAGTGACGAATGCTAAGAGAAAGAGAGAACCTTTAAGAGATTGAGCTAGGCTGAAAAGGACATTGTTACCAACTTCCACTGCAGCAGAAGAAGCATAAAGGCAAATCTGGGCCATGGATCAACACTGCTGTCCAAGTTGGGGATAAAATTGTCTCCAAGCTAGGGGAATTAATGTATCCAAGCCATCTGGTCACTCTGTCAGGACTCACGACCCGGTTAGACCCAAATGCAAACCAAATGTAGATCATGCCCATCCCATTGTCCTGCAGATCCAACACATCAAAGGGTCTGTGTTGGAAGTTTGGGTCACATCAAGAGTGGAATTATCTGAAGGAAGAGGACCATATTACCAGTCCTGAAAGATGTCTTTGGTTAAATGACCGGTCCAATGGGAGCCCCCCCCCCAAAAAAAGAAAAAAAAAAAGAAAAAAGACTAGTGGAATAATATATCTAGTTTGATGTCCCAGATAAACCAGTTGGACTGTGGGACCTACAAGTCCAACTGTACATGCTATAAAGGTGATCTACACAACTGTATAATAATATTTTGATTTTGAAGGGGTTTATACAACCATACATCCCCTAGGATTATCTCTAGAAAATCTTTTCTACAAGTTTCTTGGGTTGTATTTAAACTCTATATGAAGGCCTGGATGGCCATAACTATCAAGACGTGCTATGATTATTTAATGAATGAATACAGATTTTAGGGTTTCCTCGATGAGAATGAAATTTTATTCTTTTTTGGTTTATTAACTTTCTTGCACGTTGCAAGTTAAATAGTAGACGATCTGGAGCAATTTGGCAAGTATCATGTGGGCCAATAAGAGACAAGATTGGGATTGTTTCTAGATAATTCTCTAGAAGTTTCTTGTGTTTTTTAAAACTCTATAAAGGCCTACACTGTCATACTATGAAGAAATGCTATGATTATCTGATGAATGAATAAAGATTCTAGGGTTCCCTTAATGAGAGTGAAAGGTTCTTGTGTATAATAGCCGTTAGTCTAGGTTGTTGGGATTTTCCTACATTCCCCTTTCACTAGGGTTGTGAATGGTTTGGGTTTGGGTTTGGGTTCGGCTGTAGAGTACCCATTCTAAGTTGATTGGGCCTGGGTCTTGTTTTTTGGGACCTGGACTCTGATTGTGGCTTTCATGTCGGTACCCATTGGGTATTGGACCTTAATTTTGAGTTGGGCTTGGGTTGGATTGGAGATGGTATCTGTCAAATAAGGGCATTTACATGGTTGGGACCACCCGATGGATGGATTAGATCATGCACGCATGTGCCCCTTGGACAGATGCATTGTCTTATGCGAGCTCTCTCACATGCATGTGGCTTAGTAAACCTCATTCTGTTGTTAAATTTATTAACATATTTAATATATAATATTATTAATAAAATCAATTAGACCCAGTTGGACCTAATTTTAACTGGGTCCAATGTGGTTGGCGCCCCCAAATCCAGCCTGATTTTCAAAGGGATCCAAAAAATCTGACCATGAACTGTAAAATATCGGGTTGCATCCATCGGGTACTTGGGGGTCTATGTACTCGTTGACAACCCCACCCTTCACTCTACCACAGGGTTTCTTCCTTGAAAGGTTACCGAGTTTACATCCCATCCACATTGTGGGGTTATTTATCAATTCAGTAGCAACAATTGGAGGATTTTATCACTCATAGAGTATCAAGTCTATTCAATTTTAGTTCTATTCCTCGTTGTTCTGCATCACTAGGACTCTACTAATTAAAGAGACAATTTAAGACCAATCCAAATAAAGAAATGACTAACAAGGAAAGCTAGCTAGGACTTCATAAATATAGAATTAACTTTTCATCCAAAACAACCCATCTGTGTGGTCTTGTGGGGCCCACATATTGTATGGATAGGTGTATGGGGTCCATAGATGGTATTGACAGTGTTGTGAGCAATACTCTTATCAGCCACACGTTTGGGGATCCTTCTGCAGATCCTCCATGTTATCAGCTGGCCCAAACTGAACTTTTGGGCCGCCTACCAGCTTCATTAGTCTGGTCGTATACATGTTTGGGGCCTTTTTTGTCATGTGTACTCATCATGTTCCACTCCTTTCTTGGTGCTTCTACACATTTATTAGAATTGATGGCATGCATCAATGGATTCCAAGTCCGTGTTCGGGGAGCTGTACCATTTAGGGTCGGTTAAGATTTTTATGCAACTGATCTGGATGATGGGAGTAATAGTCTCGGGTTGGCAATATTAGGAAGATGTATGAAAAGGACATGAGAAACAAAAACATGAACCTGTTTTGATGTAATTCGAAGCTGTGAATATATGGGAAGCAATGATTAACATCTCTGATTTAAGTTCAGGGAACCAAGATTGCCTATTGCCAAATTAAGTCAAGGACTGTAAGTTATAGAAGATTAGGGTGGCAAATAGGTGGAGCATACTCTGAACTTTGAATTGGCTTGGCCAGACAAACTCAACCTGACCTATTCTAGGACCTACCAAACTCAGGACTACCGTACTCCAGATGCATGTAGGTCCAAATTTGGAAGGGGGTGCAGGTCTGGATGAGCACCATTTAATGTCAGCATGACATCATCATTCATTTTAAATATCAAAGGGCATGGTATTTTTTGGGTTTAGTTTCATAGTCTAATTAGAAAATGTTGGATTAAAGAATGGGGGGCTTTTTATTTTTGGGTATTATAGGCTATCTTCAGAAGTTTACCTTTTTTGTTAAGTTTTTCACAATTGGACATCTCATCAAGAGATTGAAAATTACCGGCATATCAGTTCAGGTCTGATGAGATTGAGAAGTAGCAGTCGAGATTGAAAATCTCATCAAGAGCTAGAATATCAAGTTTAGCAATTGAGATTGAGAATCTCATCAAGAGCTAGAATTAGTATGAGAGCTCAAATGAAACATGGTAGATCAGGTCCCTTGATTCTAATGAAACTGAGATCAGAGCTCCCTGAAGTTGATTAGTCTCCACTCTGTGCCAACCATGTTTGAGAGGAATTCTCTAGATAATCCAATGGCTGTGGACTGGGTTGAGGCACTTGGGGAATTCCATCAAGGTTGGAGTATCTCTACCTGGATTTGAAGGCAAGGGAATTCCATTGGAGTAAGAACATAGCATCAACGTGAATAAACTATGGATCGGGGTGGATAACCATCCGAAGCCCGATCAGATTGTGTTAGTAAACAATAAGTACATTCTTCAATATGACCGTTGTTTAAGAGTAGAAAAAAGAGAGAAATATAAGAGAGATGGAGAGTGAAAGTGAAGAAGAAGATGAAGAAGAGAAAGAAAAAGAAACAGAAAGAGAAGATTTTTTTAGGGAAATGCAATCCTTGTGTTACACACACATATTAACATGTTGCTCCACAAAAGTACAACAATTGAATACACGTGCACACATTTACATATATATATTTACTTTCTAGAGAAATACAATACTTGTATGCATGCATGGATGGATGTATGTATGTGTGTATGTGTGTATGGATGGATGGATGGATGTATGTGTGTATGTATGGATGGATATGGATGGATGGATAGATGGATCATGCATGTGTGTGTGTCGTTGTATGGATGTGTGTTCATACACGGGTGGTTGGATGGATGGATGGTTAGTTGAGTGGAGAGTGCCTGTGATGGAAAGTCATTACCTTACTTCTTCCTTTGTACATATGTATTAAGTCCACTAGTATGTTGAATAGGAAGAAACTGACAAGATGGAGAGATAGTTGAGGACTCAATACTAAATGATGGAGAGGAACAATCAAACATAGGAAGAAGCAAACAATGAGGCATTGGAGACTCCTCTTGATGAGGGGAAATTAAGAAACTTCCCTTGAGAGGAGTAACATGGAATATCTTTAAATAAGGTTACAATGGATGTGACAAATGGTTTTCCAGGGATGCCAGGGAATAACATTTTGTTTGAGCTATCGATGTCCTAGAGGGGGATGTGAATGGGACTTAACCAATTTGTGATAATCAATCTCAGAAAATGAATTCAGAACAACAATTAATATTGAAATATTGATTTCAATTGAGTCATAGGACAACGTTCACCCAATATCTTAGGTAGGACAACATTATTTCATGACTTACTTGATTTCAGTATTTCAAAATAATAAATATAAGGAAAAGATTATCAATCACCATAAGACAAACAGAGTTATAGTGGTTTGGTGTTAACACACACCTACTCCACTCCCAAAATTACTTCTTCATATAGTTTTGGCTTTCCACTATATTCAAGGTTTTCACAGGCTAATCTCAACAACCACTTATAGTTTGTGATTTTCACAGGCTATCACAACTAACCTCCAGTGATTTTAACGGGCTTATCACTCCTCAACCCGATAAGATTTTCTGGGTAATCTCAATCAACTCAAAGTAAAAGTAATTTACCAGATGAAAACTTATCTTCTTAAAGACGTGAGTCGAAGCGAATATATTGATAAAGCCTTTGAAGATGAAGCTTTAGTAGATGTAACGATCTTTTTTTTTTTTTTTTCTCAGATGAAGATGAACTAATGCATGCACAACCAAGAAGGATTTAGGGATATATGATTTTTCAAAGAACAAAACCCTAAAAGTTGCAAATTCAATCCTTTATTCTCAAGTTGAGTATATGCCACTCACTATTTGTATTTAACAAGGCATGAGAAGAGAATTGAATAAGTTACAAAAATAATATAAGAATGACAATGCAAATAACTTGAAAAGAAGAAGATTTTATTTATTTATTTATTTATTTTTGTTTCTTGTACTTTTCTTTCTTTTTTCGTGTTTTGAAATAGTGAGAAATGCTCTATTTATAGCAAAAGATCTGGATCTTCAGTCAGCCTAAGAATCCATTCAGCTGGCTGGAGTTCCATGATTTTGTTTTAATGACTAGCAGATTTCGAGGGATCTGATTTGAATCAATCTTAGGTTGGCCCAAGATAGAATTCGATTAGCCTGAGATTCCTTTAGCTGGCTAGAGATAGGGTTCGGCTGGCCTAAGATTCATGGAATTTAAAATCATGCATTGCTGGTAACTTGACCTAAGTTGCTCTTGGGCTGACCCGAGATGGTTCGGTTGGCCGAAGACAGGGTTGGGCTAGCCAAAGACCCCTGAATTTTAATGTAAAAATGAAATAAGTTACAACTTAGAAAACCACTACGATGTACTTTAACCTTGGGTCTGATGTAGGACGGTTAACAACTTGCTCTAAAAGCTTGAATTGATAGAGTATGGCGAATTAATCCCTTTATCTCATAGCCTAGGCCCTACATCACATTGGTTAGGACCTCGACCGAACCCTCCTCGTGGGCCCCACTTTACATGGGTTTTGCTTCACACGAGCCATCTGCTTCACACGGGCCTCCCACCTCGAGTGTGCCTCTGCATCCCACAGGCAAACCCTACTCGAGCCCAGTGTGAAAATGTTCCTGTATTAATCACCCTCGGTGAGGAGTCTCGAACACACGAGACCTCCCGATCTGATACCACTTTGACGCAGGACAATTAACCACTTGCTCTAAAAGTTCGAATTGATAGAGCATGGCAAATTAATTTCTTTATCTCATATCCCAGGCCCCACATTGCATGTGTTAGGAGGACCTCGGCCAAACCCCCATTGTGGGCCCCACTTCACATGGGTTTCGCTTCACATGGATGGGGCCTGCCTCACACGAGTTACCCACCTCACATGGGCCGCCCACCCTGAGTGTGCCTCTGCATCCCACAGGTAACCCTACTCGAGCCCAGTGTGAAAATGCCCCTGCATTAGGATCTTTCCTAAGGTCTTCTTTACCTGTAGGTTGGCATACAGTTGATTCTTCTCCTGAAATTCTTCTGAGCCTTCTAATCTTGAGATGTTGAGTCGCGTTGTAGTCTTGAAATGTTGAAGTGAGTTGAAGTTCCATACACTATATATTTTGTCTACCAAATTTGACAATCTACTCGTGTGCTTAAAATATTAACACTTACACATTTGTATCCTTATTTGTTATAAGAATAACTTAAAAAAATACATTTGATAGCCTTGGCCTTTAATTTGTCCCTATGGATGCCAGGAACATGAATAAGACACACATAACCAAAAACTTTAGGGGGAAGTGGGAAACAAGGGTTGTTTTGGTTGCAAAACTTAAGTGGGAGCTTTTCCCCCCAAAATTCTAGTAGGCATTCTATCAACTGTGTATGTGCTTACGTGGCGCTTAGTACAACCTCAACCCATAAATTTTTTAGGACATTCATTTTAAGGAGAAGGGCATGAGCTACTTCAAAAAGATTTCTATCATTTCTCTTAGCCACTCCATTTTGTTCGGGAGTACAAGGGCATATGGTCTGAGATTCTATACCATTTTCAAGCAAGTAGTTTTGAAAAGCCGTTGAGATATATTCATCACCATTATCAAAATCCATGATTTTTTATCGTAGCCATAAATGGTTGGTAACCATCTTATGAAATATTCGAAACATGGATAAAACCCATCTTTGGATTTCATAAGATAGACCCAAGTAGCTTGAGTACAATCATCTATGAAAGAAATATAGTATTTATACCCCATCATAGAAGACATTGGAGAAGGGCCCCAAATATCTAAGTGTTTAAGAACAAAAGGGACACTGCACTTTGCATAGGACTAGCTAGATAGGATGATTGGCAATGTTTAGTCGATTGACTTGTCTCACAAAATATTCATTTACACTTCTGGACTTGAATAATAATAAAAGCAAATCACAATATTTGACTACTAAACAATATATGGCCAAGATGGCCATGCTAATACAAAAGATGATCAATAGCTGATGTAAATTTAAGGTCTAGAGAGCCGATCCAACATCATTTGAAGGTCGAAAAAGATAAAGTCCTTGTTCATGGCCAGCCCCAATCCTCTATTCAGTTGTTAGGTCCTAAAAAGTACACATAAAAGAATGTTACACTATAGTTAAGATAGGGAGTAATGTGACTCATAGATAATAAGTTACAAGATAATTTTGGGACATGGAGAATAAAAGACAAGTGAAGGGATGGTGAGACATTGATGTTTCCAATCCCTTTAACGTGAGTATGAGAGTCATCCATGATTTTTACACAATTGTCAGATGCAGATAATGACAAGTAAGAACGAAATAGTGAAATCATACTAGTCATATGATCTAGAGCTCGAGAATCAATGATCTAGGATGGACTGATAGTGGAGGTGGTGACTAAATGTGGGGAAGTTGTATACTTGGGGTAGAATGATGTTACCATTGGTGTACACAAATTAGTGTCACCAACGGTGTATTATATAAATTAGTGTTCTTACCTTTTACTTAGTTTTGTTAAACGTGATTAGGCCGAGTCCATCTTTATTGTAATTCGGGATAGATTAGAACTCTTATTCATCTAATCCTAGTTTACGATTAATAGAAAGCAAGGAGAGAGGGAGCTTATACGATTGCAACTCCCTTCTCTCACATTCTCTTTCTCATCTCTCTTTACTTTCATGGTATCGGAACTTCATTGATTTAGGGCTGCTGGAATACTTCTTTGGAATTAAAGTGGCTTGCTCAAAACGCGGAATGCATCCCAATGTAAGTATATGCTAGATCTCCTGTCCGAGGCTGGTTTACTTGGTGCTTGCCCTGGTGATATACCTATTGTAGTAAATTATAAGTTGCATAAGAGACAATCAAACGAAATTGATATTTCGGCATGTATCTTCGTCTAGTGAATCGTCTAATTTATCTTAGCATTACTCGTCCAAACATCTTTTATGCTGTTGGAATTGTAAGTCAATTTATGTAGCGACCTTGTCATCATCATCTTGAAGCAGTTTATCGAATCCTTCATTTTTAGAGGTTGCACTTGGTCGTGATCTTCTTTATTCAAATCATGGAATTTGAATATCAGCGGCTTCTGTGATGCTGATTGGGCCGACTCATCCTCTAATCGACGCTCTACTATAGGGTATTGGAGGAAATCTAGTAACTTGAAAAAATAAGAAGCAATTTGTTATTGCTCACTCTTGTGCCGAGGTCAAATACCGTGCAGTGGCTCATGCAACTTGTGAATTACTATGGGTGAAAGTCATCCTTTATGATATGAGATTCACAATATCTTCCCAATTCCAGTACATTATGATAATCAAATAGCCATCCATATTTCCTCCAACCTGGTCTTCCACGAACGCACAAGATACAATGTAGTCGACTGCCACTTCATTAGTGTGCACAAATTAGTGTTCTTATCTTTTACTCAGTTTTGTTAAACATGATCAGGGTGAGTCTATCTTTATTGGAATCCTGATAGAGTAGAACTCTTATTCATATAACCCTAGTTTCCTATTAATAGAAAGCAAGGAGAGAGGGAGCTTGTACGAATACAACTCCCTTATCTCACGTTCTCTTCCCTTTTTCAGTTACTAGGAGGAGGAAGATGCTCCTTCAAGAAGAATCGGATGACAATGTAAGTCAACAATTTTGTCAGCAGGCAATCGACTGTTAGGAGATCTCAAACTCTAGGATTCATTGTGAATATTGTTAAATGAGTCCGCTGTAGCCACAAGTGCATTCCTCGATGGTCGACTCGGCCGACCCGTTAGATCCCAACATGTATCTTTAGTATGCCTGGGACATCCAATGAGAAAATAATGTGGGGGGCATTTTCACACCAGGCTCGAGTGGGGTGGCCTGTGATATGCAGGGGCACACTCGGGGTGGGCGGCCTGTGTGAGGCAGGTGGCTCGTGAGATGCGGGCCCCACCCGTGTGACTCGGGTGGCTCGTGTGAGGCGGTACCCATGTGATTTGGGGCCCACGAGGGGGGTTCGACCGAGGGCCTAACCCATGAGATGTGGGGCCTGGGCAATGAGATCTAGGGATTAATTTGCCATACTCTAACAGTTCGAGCTTTTAGTGCAAGTGGTTAATTGTCCTACATCAAAGTGGTATCAGAGCGGGAGGTCTCGTGTTCGAGACTCCTCACCGGGGGTGATTAATGCGGGGGCATTTTCACACCGGGCTCAAGTGGGGTGGCCTGTGAGATGCCGGGGCACACTCCGGGTGGGCGGCCTGTGTGAGGCAGGTGGCTTGTGAGATGCGGGCCCCACTCGTGTGACTCGGGTGGCTCATGTGAGGCGGTACCCATGTGATTTGGGGCCCACGATGGGGGTTCGACCAAGGGCCTAACCCATGAGATGTGGGGCCTGGGCAATGAGATAAAGGGATTAATTCACCATACTCTAACAGTTCGAGCTTTTAGAGCAAGTGGTTAATTGTCCTACATCAGAAAAACTAACTTGTTACACTCATCACTTGATAAACTGCTCTGGCCCCTTCCAAGATTAGTACGACCATGATCTATAAGTCCATAGTTATACAACTAAGAGTCACCACGCCCTACACCATGACTAGAATCACCCTACCTCAAACCATAACCATCATATCCGAAGTGATCAGCTCAATCCAAGTGTCTTTTGGCATCATCTCCTCTATTCTATCCTCGACAACTGCCAATAGTTGAACTAAGCAATGTAGATAAATCATGAGAATTGGGGGTAGTATACATCATAACTTTTTTGCAACTTTCTTCATGCTGAAGTAAAGAGAAGACCATTGTTTTAAATATCGACGATATCGGCCGATATATCCCTCGATATATCTTGTATCCCACATGTGCGATACGAAACTCACAAGTAGTGCGATATATTTCACATATTCAATCCGGTGAGCATTTTTGATTTTTGGTCCTTTTTTTTCTTCTATAAATCATGTTAAATTAGTGTCAAATTGTTACAAATCCATGGTTTTTCATGTTTTGCATGAAAAATCATGGATTAGGAGCTTCAATTTTGAGGAGATGGGCCGAGTTGTGGAAAATTGAAAAAAAATCAAAATTTCCCACTTTCTTGCAAATCGGTTGCAATCCTTGTGTCCAAACATAAAATCAAACATGTATTTAACCTGATCTAGTGATTCTTCTTTTGCTTTTGAATATATTGCTTGTGTTTCCACACATCTTCTTACATTTTTAAATTATATGAATAGATATTGAATATACTTGCATCAATTTAGTTAGACAACGCTTAGATTAGGACCCCATACAAAGAAAACCTATTATGTGCACTTATTTTTTGTAATGTTTTGATCTATAAGTGTGTGTTGATGTCTTTTTTAACAATCACTGAAGTTTCATTGAAAAATTCGACCAATTTTCCCATGTTTCCAACAACAACGATACATTACGCGATACAACCGATATATCCCATGCGATAACCGATAGGTATCCGTATCCCAAGGGTGTGATACTTAATGCGATACCGATATTTCGAACACTGGAGAAGACAACCCTAAGTGAGGGTAGAGGTTCCTAACTTAGAATTTGTGCTCGAATGCTTTGATATTCTTAATTAAGCCTTGCAAGAAGATAAAAAAAACATTGTTTCTCGATCTTAACTCGTTGCTCCTGAGCACAACATGAACGGATTGGTCTACGATGACCTAACTCCAGCCATAGATATCTAAGCGCTGTACAATTATCTCCTAAAGATCTCTCCCAGTGAAGAAAGTTAGTGGTCTCTTAGGCTGATTTGAAAACCTGAGCTGTAATTTTCTTTTGAGAATAGGCTGTCGCAATAGAATCCCACATCTCCTTAGCAGTTTCACAGTGCCTGAAAGTATTACCAATATCAGCCTTCATTGTGCGCAACATCCATCCATTATCATATATCGGCTTCCCAATCCACATAAGAAGGATTTAACTTCTCAAGTGTTGGAATAGTCCCATCGATGTATCCCAAGTTTTTGACACTGATAAACATACGAGTTGACTGGGACCATGACAAATAATTCGTACCATCAAATTTAACATTGGTATTTTGCCAACCTGTATGATCACTTATTCCAAGTAACTAACTTCCCTTGGAATAACTAGAGGACTTGAAGTATCACTTAAATGTGAAGGTTCCTTCCATTTTGCTAAAAAAATATTTTGAACTACTAGAGACCACTCAAGCATGCTCTCGAACTACACACGCACACACACACACTACTACTACTGCTGCTGCTGCTGCTGCTACTGCCCACCATGCCGAACAACTTGGAACCACTCAAGGCTGATCACAACTATACACATACAAGTGTGGCAACTATCTTGACACACATTTGAGCCACAATTTGAGGAAATCACATCAGAAACAATGAGAAAATGCCAAAAAACAGGGTTGTACGACCATTTTTCCTCTTAAAATACATCATAACTTCCTCAAATCTTGCCCAATCAACATAATATTTGTTCTAATAGATGAGAAACCCTAAACTGCCCAAATTTCTATGAAAAAACAATACAAGAAATCCCAAGAGAAACTGTAGAGAGAAAAAAAAGGGAATTGGCAGTTTTCATGACTTTTTCTATTTTGACTGAAACTCCTTTAAACTTTCCAAAAATCTCATAAAAGTCACCATAAATCTTCTAAAATTATGCTTTTCTATTCCTGTACATTTTTCTAACACCATGGGGCCATCTGACTGTACACCACTTACGCCACTCGAACTGACGATGATGGGCATCAACAGTGAGCCCCACAAAAAGATCCTCAATTAGCATAGGAATCTAGCTCTGATGCTAAGGGGGCTTTTTAGAGAGATGCATTGTTTGCCTTAGCCATTCATGACTAACACGCACACAAATACATACATGCACACACATATATTAACATGAGAAAAACATAGTGTTCTGCCCGAATACAACAATATAATACTCATGCACACGCATTTACATATACATTCACATTCCCTACAGTTTGGTCAACCACCTGATGGTGCCACATTACGCTGAATTTGTTTGGTTTGATGTTATTCCCATGAAGTCTTTCTTCAGTACATGTGCCTTCATGTACAATGGGAAGAAGGTCATCCTAAAGCCTAAGGGAGATGATCCACCTCAGATGGTGATACGATCACATGAGCAGACATTAGCAAGAAAGAAATGGATGCGCCAACCAAGATATAAGGGATGGACCTGCAATTCATTTATTGTCGGTAGTGATCAGGACTCCATAGGGAACAATACTTGGGGAAAGGGAGCATGATCTTTAAGACGTCGTGCTAAGCCAACAAGTAGGACTTTGTTGCCAATTTCTGCTAAAGCAGAATAAGCACAAACAAGAATCTAGATCATGGATCGACATTGGCTTCTGGAGAGGACAAGTTATCTCCAGGCTAGGGGGAATTAATGCATCCAAGCCAAATGACCATTTTGTCCAGGCCCAAATTAGATCCATTTGCTAACCGAATGCAAATCAGGCCCATGTAATGTTGCAAATTCTAGATCCAAACACATCGAACAGTGTAGATTGAAATTTGTGTAACATCAAGGGCACAAAATGATTTGATGGAAGAGGATCATATTAGCCATCTTAAAGGATGTCTTGGATTAAATTAGCAGTCGGATTGGATTGTGGGAATGATAGACCTAGTTGGATGGCCTAGATTGACTATTGATTGGACTGTGGGGCCTGTAAGTCCAATCTGACATGCAATAAAGGCCATTTACACAATTATTTAAATGTGTATGGAAGGGTTTATACGACCATATAACCCTCAGAGCCATACGATCGTATGTGGTTACCTAATTTCTAGGATTTTGGAGACTACAAATTCTTTCTTATTCGGCTTATTTCCTTTTCCTGCAAGTTAAACAGTAGCCAATGATTGTATTATTGATAGTATTGGTTGATGCTTTTGGTATCTCTAGGGTCCGATACGGAACTCTGGGGAATTATAAAATTTCCCTCTATTGATCCATATATCATCAATATTGCACAATATATCATGGCACGGATGATGTATCATAAAATATTGTCCAACCACTTTTTAAAAGCTCCCTTGTATCATCAATACATGCGACATGTATAGACAATGTAAGGGCAACATGTCGTCCCTCATAAAATCCAAAAAAACATTTTTTTTTTTTATAAAAAAAAGCCCATTTTCTTCTAGGCTTTTGTCCGGGCGGAGGGGGATCAAAGACTGGAAATGAGTTGGAACCCATTCGGTAAGATTTTTGTGATTTCGGTTGTTTTGCCTAATTCTTTTGTTTACATCAGTATAAAAAAGTAATTAATCCATGATTATGCTTGTTTTGCATGCAAAGTAATGGGTTTTATGCTCCGATTTTCGAAAGTGGTGAAACGGAAGAATTTAGGGAAAATTCGAATATCTTCCGTTTTCATCCGTTTAAATTGCAAGTAGGGTGTAAAAGAAAATATCATATGAGACTATTTGTAGCCTGATCTACAAATTGGTTGACAATTTCTTGAATTTTGGGAAGAATATTTTCAATTAAATAATAGCAAAATATAACTAAAAATTCATTTTTTTTTTTTTTTTTTAAATGGCGTACAATAACGTATGCTGATTTATGTGTCTATTTATCAGTGTTGGCTGATATACGTATCAGCCACACTTTGTTTTTCTATATTTTTTTTTATTAAAATTATTATTATTATTATTATTATTATTATTTGTATAAAATGCGATATAATACAGATTTAGCGTAACTAATAAATTGTATTGTTTGTGGTTTGGTACTTGTATTGTATATGATTTATGAATTATATGAACTCTTTTGTATGTAAACTTATATCCATTCTTGTTTATTGTAATTCTAAGTGTATATTGATGTCTTTTAACATTTTTTTGAAGTTTTGTAGAAATATGCATAATTTTCCCAGTGTTTCCCTCCCATTGAGATATATTCCCTGATTTATGTGATATTAGGCAATGTTTCCCGTTATGTATCCCAATGGTGGGATACATTCTGATTTGGATTAATTTGGCAAGTATTATGTGGGCCAATAGGAGGAGATTTGGATTGTTTCTAGAAAATCTTTTCTAAAAGTTTCTTAGTTCATATTTAACTGAAAAGTTTCAGTGAAAAACTATATCACTTGAAGCTGCATCTTAAGGACTAGAGCAAGAGCTTGTGGACATCATAGCTAAGAAGGCCTCTCCAGCAGTCCCTGGTTGATCTTGAAAGTGAAGAGGAGATGGGCACCTCTGAACCAGTACAATCTTGGGATAGAGATGAAATCTCACACTCATTGAGTAGTCTGTTCTGCGAAGAAATTCATTGGAAGCAATTTGTCGGTTAAAGGTGTCATTCTATGAGATAAAGATGGGGTCTGCAATTGATTTATAGATCATTTCCACAAGTCATTTTCCAAAGAATTTTCCATTTGTCCTCTAGTCGTTGTTTCTTTTAACATTATCTCAAGAGTGGAAAGCTTTATTTCTGGAGGCTGAATTCATAGGGGAAGTAAGAGCTGTCATTCCTTTAACTCAAAGGCAATATTCCCTTGGTCTGATGGATTTTGATTATCCTTTTATCAAGGGTGCTGGTACGGTGCTGGTACATTATCAAAGATAATTTAATGAACATTTTCAAGGAATTCCATCAATCTGCCTCCATTTGCAAGCCAATGAAAGCCCCTTTCGTTGCACTTTTAATAAGAGAGTGCCAAAGTGTTGATAGAATATACATGTATCAGACTCATTTCAAGTGCTTACAAATAATTGCCAAGGGTCTTACCAAACGACTTCAAAAGGTCATCGATAACATATCTTGGCTTGTCAAAGTGATTTTATGTTGTGTGCCTTAATTGAATATAGGAGGAAGAAGAAAAGAATAAGGAAGAAGATGTGAATTGAAAGAGGATTTAGAAGGAAAATAGGGAAGATTAGAAAGAAGAATTGTTATTATTTCTCTCCGCCATAGAGATTACTTTGCATTCTCATATATGAGCATTATAATAAAGCTAGGGATAACCTACAATTAAATAACAATAATTATAGAGATAACTCTCAATTAAAAGAAATTATTAAAAGCAGAGGTTTGAATTTGAAAAGATTTGCCATGTGGGATTTAAGAGATTGGGATGGTGTCATTCCACCATCCATCAAAAGAACCTTGTCCTCAAGGTTTGAAGTTAGGGAACCAGGAAGAGACTCGCCCAAGTCTCCCACATAGCGTCCTCTCGGGTCATAAGGCACGGGATCATCTTCCAGCCACTCCTTCCATGAGAAAGTGTTGTTTCATTTTGGAGCGGTGGCCTTGATGGAACTCATCGCTGTTATAACATAAATCCCTGTTCCCCCATTTCGGATAGTGTAAGGTGTTTGATGGGAATGGTTTCAGGGGCCTGGATGGGTTGGCTGTGGACTGTTTAGCAGTAACTAAGGGAAAGAAATGGCCAGTGCGGGAATGGATTTGTAGACTAGGGCGATCTTTTCTTCCATTGGTCGTGCCAATCTGATCACTGGTCAGGGACGTTAGATGAAAAAGTTTTAACTTTGCCCCGAGTATCGTCGCACAACCCTCTTACGAAGTAATCAATCATAAAAGATTTTGGTAGTTTAATCATGAGGTTTGCAAGACATTCAAATTGTCTTCATATTATTGCACCAATCCAACTATTGCAGTCGTGATAACAGCTCATCTGGCCATGTATATTCCGTGGCACCAAAGTGAGCACAGAGGTTTGCAAGACATTCAAATTTGTCTTCATATTATTGCACTGATCCAAGCTATTGCAGTCGTGATAACATCTCACCCGACCATGTATATTATGTGGCACCAAAGTGAACACAGATAGTGGATTTGAACTCCTCCCACGTCCATTTCACTATGATATCTTCCATCCAATGATACCATTGAATGACTTTGCCTTCAAGGTGAAAAGCTGCCAATCCAATCTTCCCATGCATAGGGATTTGGTTATAACTAAAGAAATGTTGAGCCCGATAGATTCAGCTGAGGAGATCCTCCCCATTGAAGCAGGGAAAATACACCCATGTATATTTAGTCTACTTGGAAGAAGAGCCAGTTATCATGGGATTGTGGACCGATGGAGGTGTGGGTAACAATTAGTGTGGATGGTGTGTTTGGGGTGACAAGGTTGTCTTGCCGATGTTGAGTTGCGGAAGTGTCTACAAGGTGCCCTTCAACTTCGCAACATTACGATTGTTCCTCTTTTGAAACCCAACTAAAATAACTTGTTGTTTCTCAAGCTCAGGTATGTCTTGAGAGGTGTTTTGTTGTTATTCTGAGAGCTTTTTGATTAGTTCCGCCATGGCCGCCGTTTGAATTTCAAGCTGGTTAACCGAATCCTACAATTTAGTCATAATGGATTGGCATGCTATGATACCAAATGTTGTGTTCCTTGACCGAACATGTGAAGATGAAAATAATATGGAAGACGATGCAAATTTTGAGAGGGAATTGAGAAGGGAAATTAGGGAAGATTAGGAATAATTGTTGTTATTTTTCTTTGTCATCGAGATTACATTGCATTCTATTATATAAGCATCACAATAAAGCTAGGGATAACCTACAATTAAATAACAATATGATAGAGATAATTCTTAATTAAAAGAAATTATTAAAAGCAGATATTTGAATTTGAAAAAGGTTTGCCACATGGGATTTAAGAAATAGGGATAGCATCGTGTTATCATTGGCAGATCAATGGTGGATGGTTCCTTTATCACCAATGAGCTGGTTGATGAGTATTCGAAGAAGTGCAGTAAATGTTTCTTGGTCAAAGTAGATTCCGAAAAAGGTTATGACTGTGTCAATTGGGCCTTCCTGTTCTATATCATTCAATGCGTGGGTAGGGTTGTGGTGGCACTGTTGGATTCTAGCTTGTGTCTTGAGCCCTTGGTTCTCAATCCTAATCGAGGTGTACCGTATCCCAAAGGTTAACAGTCATAATGGCCATTATGTAACGGTAATGGTAATTTGGGCTGTTACACATTATGGGGTTGTAACGTCCTGTTCCAAACCATAAAAGTCCGGTAACGGCCATCACGGGGCCGTTACATTATATTTGAAAAAATGCATTAGAGGAGAGAAAAAAAAAAAAAAAAGGCTTGCATACCTGAGATGGAACTCTTCTCCTTCTCCTCTCTTCTTCAAGAAGAAAAGAAAAACAGTACCTGGGGCTGGGATGGGACTCTTCTTCTTCTCCTTTGCCTGCAATCTCTTGTCGCTTCAAAAGAAAAAAGAATAAGAGATATGATACTCCGGCTGTGCATGATGCTTGATACACCTGCGCTAAAAAATTGTACAGTGGCACATATTAAATAAAACTAGAACAATTAAAATGTGGGACCTGCTGTTACTAAGTCACAACCCCAAAATTAGGTTGTTTGAATGATCCTAATTGTTGATTTACGAACATGTTCGTCAAAATAGGACCATTGGATATTTTTCATTCTTTGCCATCCAATAAATGTTCATCGATCTGATAGTCCGGTGATGAAATAATCATACTTTCGGGCTGACTGTATTAGTGGGATTGCATGACTTTGGGCCGATTTGAGGGACATTGATTGGTCCCTCATATCGGCGACACTATTGATCCGAATTTTATTTATTTATTTATTTATTTTTCTTAAAACTACTTGAGGGGAATGATACCAAATGCTTAGGGATGTGCATTAGTAGGTTGGGTGCCATAGGTTGCATGAATTTCGGGCCAATTCGGGTTGAATCTATGCCTCTCAAGTTAATAAAATTATCTGCTAGGTCGAGACAACATTCTTACTAACAAGTGGACCGAAAGAACACATATTTGGAATCCTCTCAGTATTCCGGATTTTTTCAACATTTTTTGAGATTTTTTCTCTAAAAAAAATGACAGTTGCAGGGAATAACAGGCTGTCATGTATAACGGTAATGGTTCGGGCAGTTACTCTTGCCATTACCATTACGATACATCTTGATCCTAATCAACAGGATCTGGAAAAGTTTCTTTAAGAAAATGAGCATGGTCTTAGGCAAGGGAATCCTCTCTTCCTCTTATTCTCAATAATAGGAGTGGCCTTATTGAAGTTGCTTCAGAAGGCAGCCAGTGAACAGTTGATAGAAGGGATGTCAGTGGGTTCTGGAAAGCTCGAGTTAAACCATGTGCAATATGCGGATGACACTTTTTTTATTTGTCTGCCTCGCTGTGAAGTGGTGTCAGGTCTCTGAGTCCACAATTTGAAGAGTTTTGCTGATGGTGTTAACCTGGACAGGAGCAGTGGATGAGATTGCAAGAAGGGCTCAAGAGCTGTTAACTTCCTGGTAAAGCATCTCATTATTCCAATTACTCAGGTGGAAGCAAGGATTGATTTCTGGGAGCCTGTTAGCATAACATATGACAACAAATCGGTGTCCTGGAAAGGAAATTGCTGTTGCTGGGTGAGATAATCAGACTTGTCAATGTTGTGCTTTACCTGGGCGGCAAAGCTTTGATGCTGAAGGATGTGCTAACTGCTAAAATAGGTGGGACATTGTGACTGCTACTTGTGAATTTGGATCTCACATTTGGAGGCTTCTGTCATGGGTGAAGGAGCTGTGTTAAAATCCCTTAGGTTCATAGTTAGACCAGGTGAGTTTGTGCAATTTGGGGAGGATTTGTGTGGAGAGATTACGCTTCAAGACTTATTCGAAGACCTTAATGCCATCTCAAACCAAAGAGTTGCTTCCGTTGTTCAATGCTTTTAAGCATTCTAATGGATGCGGTATGGAGCCCTTTATTTTGTTATTAACTAAAAGTCATCTCAAAAGCATTTTTGTCTTGCAGATGGGAATGGATAGATGGAATCTAAGCTTAGATGGTTCTGTCTCTGTTAAGTCACCTGCAAGGGATTCCAGTGGTGGTTCAAAGCCTTTCATGATGATGTGGAATGTGGTAGCCCCTGAAAAAGTAAAAAACTTTCATCTAGGCTCCATTCCTTGAAAAAAATTCTAATGGCAAAAAACCTTAAAAAATGGGGGCTGTTTCTCCCCAATAGACTTGTCATGTGTTACAGTAAAGAAGAATCAGTAATCCATGCTCCTTCATTGCTCGGTGGCCAGGAAAGTGTGGTTGGTGGTAATTGCAAAGTTCGGATGGGTATATATATATATATATATATATATATATATATATATATATATATATATATATATATATATATATATATATATATATATATATCAAGCTTATTGCAGGATGGTTATTGCCCAGGGTTTGATCAGGCACATGATGTGGAAAGCAGTGGGTAATATGATGTTGTGGATCATGTGATTGAAAGCAACTCTTAAGAGTTTTATACAGTAAAACAACTTCCATCCAATCTATCGTCAATAGTATTTTTACCTCCTGGGTCCAGTTGGTGAGAGCTGATGCCAATTTTAATTGTATCCTGTTGGGTGTGATAGGATCTAATTAGAAGACTTTCTCTGCAGAAATAGTAAGGGCCTGAAAAGCAAGATTATCTGGAAGCATGATGCAAATGGGGTCATGGATCAGTTGGTGAAGGACCGGATCATCGGGTATCAACTGCTAGTAGAAGACAAAAAGGTCGTTTGATTTGTTTCAACCTTGCCAGATGATGTTTCTCCTCAACTCTTGAGTTGTTGCTCCTTCTAGTTTCTTTTCCTAGCTTGTTCCTGGGTTAGGCTCTGTTTGGTGGTTCCTCCCTCTCTTTTTAATGCTATTTTGGTTACCTTTCAAAAATTAAAAAAAAAATAAATAAAAAATAAAGGCCTGCAAGGACATGTTTTTAGATATGCGATGATTATTTGATGAATGAATAAAGATTTTAGGGTTGTCGTATTGAGAATGGAAGTTTCTCCCATCCTTAGTCTAGTAGGCTGTTAGGGTTTCCTACATTCCTCCTTTACAAGGTTGTGAATGGATTGGGTTCAGGTCAGGGTCCTAGAGTACCCATGCCCATCCTAAGTGGGCCTGGTCCTTTCATGTCCGGTTGCCATTTTTTAGGATCCAGATCTGATGGGGTCCATGTACACGTCCTGGAGCCATCAGGATTTTTGGATCTTAGTAGGGTCAAATAAGGGCATTTACATGGTTGCCACCAGCCGAATGGATGGATTAGATAGTACGTGTGCTCCTTTGACAAATGCATTGTGTAAATGGGCTCTATCACATGCATGTGGCTTAGCAAATCTCCTTCCGCTGCTAGATTCATTAATATATTTAATGTATGAAATGCTAATAAAATTAACTACACTTGGCCAGACCTGATTTTCCCTTGTTTCAAGATGTTGGACCCGACCCAAACCTGATTAGGCTCAACTTGTTACGGGTTGAAAATGGTGGACTTGAACCTGCCCCGGTTTCTGAATGGATCCAAAACACCAGACCCAGACCCATAAAAATTCAGGTTGAGTCCACTGGGGTACCCGCATGTCCAGGTACCCACTGACAGCCCTACCCTTTATAGAGGTTTTTTTTTTTTTTTTTTTTTTTTTTTTTTTTTTTTTTTTTTTTTGTTTAAAGAAGAAGTTATATCCAAGGCTGTTGGAATTTAAATCCAGTCCATATTGTGGGGTTAATATCAAATCTGCAGCAACAATCTGAGGATTTGATTACTCAGATATTACCCAAGTCTCTCAATTTTAGTTCTATTCTTGAATTTTTTTTTCTGTACCACTTGGACTATACTAATTAAAGAGAAGTTTAGACTAATTCAAATAAAGAAACATAACAAGGAAAGCTAGCCAGGACTACAAATATAGAACTAACTTTCCATGCAAAACAGCCCTTCCAAATGGTCTTGTGGGGTCCACAGATCGTATGGATAGGTATTCGGGGTCCATAGATGGCACGGACAATTCTGTTAGCAATGCACTTATCAGCCACATGTTTGGGATCCATCTGCAGATTATCCACCTGATGGGCCCAAACCATACCTATGGGCCGCCAACCAATCTGATCAGTCTGATTGTGTATATGTTTAGAGCCTCTCATCTTGTGTAGAGATCGTGGATCCCACTCCTTGATTGGTGCTCACTACGAGCATGTCTAGTGTGCTTCAATGGATTCTAAGTTGGTTTTCAGGGACCATACCATTTAGGTCTAGTTAAGGTTTTTATGTAACTGATCTAGAGGATGGGAAATTTTGAAGATAGGAGTAATGGTCTCCAGGTTGCAATAGTAGGAGGATGCATGATAAACAAAAACAGGGACACATTTGATGTAATTTGCAGCCCTTGATATAGGGGAAAACAATGATTGACGGTCCTGATTTGAAGTTCAGGGGACCAAGATTGCCATACGGGCAGATTGATTCAAGGACCAGAAGTTCCTGAGGATTAGGGTGGCAAGTGGGCAGCGCATACATCTTTGAATCTGCTCAGCTTGACAAACCCAACCTGATAAATTCGAATCTACACACTGCAACCTCACTCAACATCCTTATAGGTCCACCATATAATGTTGGATGACATCATCATCCATTTTAAATATCAAAGGGCATAACATTTATTTACTTTTTAAATGATTTTTTGGGTTCTAGGTTTATAATTGCTCATCCACAACATAAGGCAGTTTCCAATATAGAAACATCCACCACTAGTGGATTTCCTATCATTAACATTTACTAGCTAGTCTGCATTAGTATATCCTACTATTTGAATAAAAATGTCATGTGGATATCATAAACCAAGAATAGCAATGCTCGCAACATATCCGATTATCCGTTTGACAGCTGATAAATGCGATTCTTTAGGGTCAGATTGATATCTAGTACAAATGCCGACACTAAATTCAATATTAGGTCTGCTAGTAATCAAATAAAGTAAGCTACTAATCATGCCACGATAGAGATGTGAATCAACACTTTTACTCATTCATCTTTAGATAATCTGAGTGTTGTACTTATTAGGGTATTGAAATTTTCTCATTGGGGTATTGAAATTTTTACTTTTTTTGAAACTAAGCCTTTTTGCTGAGTTTAGTGCATACTTGGTATGGGAGATGGAAATTCTATCTTTGAGCCGTTTAACTTGAAGTCCAAGAAAAGAATTTAGCTCACCGACCATATTCATTTCGAATTCTGATTTCATAAGTTCTGTAAACTTAGATGAAAGATTAGTACAAGTAGATCCATAAATAATATCATCAACATATATTTGTACAATTAAGATATCATCATTTCATTTTTTGATAAACAAAGTTTTGACAACGCTACCCATCTGAAAGTTACGACTAAGTAAAAAATTAGTTAATTTTTCATACTACGCTCTAGGGGCTTGTTTTAAACCATACAGAGCTTTTTAAAGACGATATACATGGTCAGGAAGTTTGGATTCTTTAAAACCCTTCAGCTGTTTAACATAGACTTCCTCATTCAGGTCACTGTTTAGAAAAGCATTTTTAATATCAATTTGTTATATTTTAAAATTTTTATAACAAGTAACAAAAATAAATAACCTGATGGATTCAAGACGAGCAACCGGTGCCTTGTTTGAGTGTAACCTTGCACAACTAGTCGTGCCTTGTTTCTGATAATGTTTGCAAGTTTATCAGATTTATTTTTGAAAATTCACTTGGTTCCAATAACATGTTTATCAGATGGTCTAGAAACAAAATCTCATAAATCATTTCTTACAAATTGATTCAATTTATCTTGCATAGTCAAAATCCAACTTTCATCAGCGAGTGCTCATTTACATTGGCCAGTTCTATTTCGAAAGTGAAGCAAATATGATTGCAAACATTTTCTTATTGTCTTCTAATTTGAATACCAATATGAGGGTTACCAAGTATTTGATTAGTCAGATGATCTTTTACTAACCTTAACTTAACAATGTCTGATTTAGATGATGCTTCAATTTGATTAACCAAAATAATATTGCTATCATCATCATCTTGGTAAAGATTGGGAATGATCAGCTGATCATCAATTACAACATTGATTGATTATTGAATAAGTACGGTTCTTTTATTTAAGACACGATATGCACGACTGTTTAAAACATAGTATTTGCTTTCGAAAGTATGGAAATATTTCACAGTAGGCTTTTTCTCAAATCACAATTCATAAGTTGTTTTATTTTTTCCAGCTCTAATGTAAACATGGTTAATTATATAGCATGCAGTATTTACAGCTTCAACCTATAAATATTTAGGCAATTTCATACTGTTTAACATTATGCTAGCCATTTCCTGCAGAACTCTATTTTTTTTTTCTTTCAATAACTCTATTTTGCGGAGCTATTTTTGGAGCTGAGAATTCATGTGATATGCCATGGTCATTGCAATATTTTTCAAAATTGTTATTTTCAAATTCAGTTTCATGATCATTTTTTATTCTAATCACATACAATTCTTTTTTCAGTCTGGATGCGTTTAATAAGCTTTTTGACTTCGTTAAGAGCATCTGACTTTCTCTTAAGAAAACTATCTAAGAGTATCTAGTGTAGTCATCAACTATGACTACAAAGTATTTCTTTTCACCTCTACTCTCCGTTCTAGTTGGTCCGACTAAATACATGTGGAGAAGTTCTAGAGATCTTGCAGTGGCTAAGGAGTTTACTTTCTTGTGACTACTATTGATTTGCTTGCCTACCTGACAAGCACCACATACTTTATTTTCTTTCTTTTTCAGTTTGGGTAAACCACACAAGTGATCTCTTTTGCTCAATTTGTATAGATATCTATAGTTTACATATCCAAGATGTTGGTGTCATAATTTAAGCTCGTCTGTTTGGACCATGTAACAAGAATGATTTGTTGAGCAAGAGTCATCAATGATATAATAATTTTCAGATGTTCTGTGACCATTTAATATCATATGTCCATCTTTATTCATTATGTCACATCCATGATCAGAAAATTTCACACTATGATTGTTATCACAAATTTGAGATATGCTCAAGAGATTATGTTTTAAACCTTCAACATAAATACATTTTCAAACACAGGTAAATTGGGAAGATTTACATTACCTTTACCGATGATCTTGTAGTTGCTACCATCTCTGAATGTAACTAAGCCACCATCGATTTGGTTGATGTTTGAGAGAATGGATTTATCACCTGTCATATGTCTAGAACATCCATTGTCCAGGTACCATCTTGAATGACTATTTGCTTTGAAAGCTGTGTGGATAACAAGACACTTTACCTTTGAAACCCATTTCATGATGGTTGTCTTTCAATGTTTTTGGGATTTAAGATTTCTCCTATTTCTGTTTACTCCATACTTATCCGAGTTGGATTTTAACAACTTTTTGAGCAAATCCATAGTTTTATCAGTAAGAGGATTTTTATTTTCTCTCCTTTGATATTTGTGGTTGTTGGTAAAAGTTTTTACATTAGAGAATTTTTAAAGGGGTTTTGTACTTTTAAAGATATTCTTTTTACGATTAAACTCATTTAAGGTTTCTGGTTTAGAATTCGAGGATTCTCCTTTTACAAAGGTAGGAGTAGAATTCTTAGATCTCATATTGCTATATCTAATATAGCTAAGACCAGACTTATCACCATTTCGGCGAGATGAAGCTAGCAAAATTTCAAGTTTCTAGTTTCCTTGAGTATATTTCCTAGTATCCTTTGAAATCTGAAGTAAATAAACTTCAATTTTCGATTTCTCATTTTCAACTTTAAGATTTTGTAATTCAGAAAATTTCAAACTTAAATTTAATTTTGATTTTTCAAAATAATCAGAAAAATGAGATTTTTCCGAAACAACTTTTTCAAGCTCTAATTGTAATTCCTAACGTTTTTTCTTTTGGGTTTTTAATTTAGCTGTAATCTTGTAACTTTCTCCGTACAGATCATAATATGCTTCTTAAAGATTGTCTTCATTTTCAAAGTCACTTCTAGGAGTTTCATAATCAGATGTTTCACAATCTTCTGAAGAAGTAATTCTGGCTATAGTCATAAAGGCATTATGTTCTTTTACAATTTCTTAATCTGATTCATTAGTTTCTAAATTAGTTTTAGATTATGATAATTCATCTCAGGTAGCAATCATGTCGTTTCTTTTGAATTTATCCTTCTTAGGACATTTTGAAACAAAATGTCAAAATTCGTAGTAGTTGTAGCATTAGGTGTCTTTAGATTTAGATTTTTAATAGTTTGAATTTTATTTTCTTTTATTAAACGGTTTTTAAAAATCATATCTTTTCTTAATTTTGAAAATCTTATAAAATTTCTTTGCCAACATAGCCATATCGTCTTCATTTTTCTCGTCATCTGAATTTACATCTAAAACCTTTGATTTTGATGTAGATGATTTGAGGGTAATGGACTTGATCTTAGGAGCTTTGAAATTTAACTTGCAAGTATGAAGATATCCAACTAATTCCTCAACCTTCATAATATCGGTATCCCTCAATTCCTGTATAGCAATAACCTCGGAATTAAACCTATCAAGAAGTGATTACAGTATTTTTGCATAAACCTTGCTTTTATGGATGTTTTTGCCAAGACCCCATATAAAATTGACTATGTCATTTAATTTCATACAAAAGTCCATAAATGACACATTTTCTTCCATACATATTTCCTCAATTTTGGTTGTGAGGATTTGGATCTTAGAGTTTTTGATAATTTTTGTTCCTTCATGTTGTCATTTCAAGTATATCCCAAGCTTGTTTTGTCGAATCACACGAAATGATTCTTTTAAACTCATCTGGTGATGAGGCATAAGTTATAGCATTCAAGGCCTTTGCATTTGTATTACTTTCATTTTTTTGAGTAGTTGTCCATAGACTATAAGCTGTTTCTTTCATGTACGTGGTTCTATCCTCAAACTATTACTTCTATGGTAGGAGGGGACCATTAAGTCACAATGGCTTGCCACACACTTTCATCAATGGATTTGATGAAAATCCTCATCCTAGCTTTCCAATAAGAATCGTTTGAGCCATCAAAGGGAGGTGGCTTGGATATGGATAAACTCTCGAAATTTGACATCTTTATAGCTTTGAATCTAACTCTTGGAGGTAAATCCCAACAAAGAGCAACATTGCTCTGATACCACTTAAAAGATGAGCTACATATGTCCTAGAGAGGGGGTGAATAGGACTAAACCAATTCCTCGTAATAAATTACGGAAAATATATCCTCGATTGTAAAAGGTATTGAAAGCTAGATTCCAATTAATTCGTAGGACAACCTTTACCTAAAATTTTAGGCAAGACAACCTTATTTCACGATGTCATTGGAATCTATCTTTCAAAATAATAAAGGCAAAAAATAAGATAAACAATTACCACAAATACACAGAGAATTATAGTGCTTCGGTGTTCAACATACACCTACTCCACTCCTAAAATTGCGAGCTTTCAACTATTTTAAAGGTTTTTACAGGATCACCTTAACAACCTCTTATAGTTTTTATGATTTTCATAGGATTACCATAATAAAACCCCAAGTGATTTTCACGGGCTAATCACTATACAACCCTCAAGTTATTTTGATGGGCTAACCACTATACAACCTGATGAGATTTTCAAGCAATCTCGACAAATCCAAAAGATAGAAATTTAATCAAATAAATACTCATCATTTGAAGATGAAATGTCGAAGTGAAGATACTTGATGAAGTCAAGGCTTCAATCAATGCAGCGATCTTCTTTAATGGATGACGATATATCAATGTATGCCCAACTAGAAAGGATTTAGGGATCTAAAGTTTCTCAAAGAATAAAACCCTAAAAGATGCATATTCAATTATCTAATATTAAGTAGAGTATAATTTACTCCCTAATTGAATTTAAATCTAACTTGAGAAAGGGAATTGAATAAGCTAAAATAAAATATGAATTACCACACACTTAGCTTTGGAAGAACGTAGTTTCTCTCTTTGCTTGAGGATGTTTTATCACACTTTTTTTGTATCTAAAATAATGAGAGAATGTCTCTATTTATAGCTAAAGGATTTAGAGCTTTGGTCAGCCTAAGAACAACTTTGGCTCACTGAATTTCAATGATACCGTTCCAATGGCTATCAAATTTTGCAGGATAATATATATAAAAAATTCGGTTTGCTGAATCCCCTTAAAATCTAGAAATTAGTATTGTTGGAAACTTGACCCAAGACACTTTCAGGCTGGCTTGAGCCAAGTTCGGCTGGTCGAACTTGTAACAGATTTTGCATTTCATTGTTGCTGTAAACTTGGCCGAGGCTAAGGTTGGGTTGGCTAAACATAATTCGGCTGGCCGAACTTGAGATTGGGCTGGCCGTACATCAATAAATTTACACAATAAACTTATACATGTTAAGCATATAAGGGCAATGATAAACACTCTATCCTCTGGTCTTTTCTTAGGGTCATTTTAGCTGAATGTTGGCATGCACTTGATCACTTGCAACCATACCGAATTTTCTATTCTTGTGATGTTAAGTCACTTTCCATGAAGTGCCGTAGAGGGCTGAAGTGTGCTGAAGGTCCAACTAGTATTTAAAAGTGCCCTGGTTTGTCAATTAGTGTGAGTGTTGAGTCAGTTCGTCTACAGAGCCTGATAGGAAGATCAATTTAAGCGTCCACCTCAACCGGATGTGTGCAAGCTCGCCACAGGTAAATCTGAGCCTCACATCCCTTGTCCCAAATCCTCAGGTATATTAAAACCCATAAAAACAAAATAGAACATTATAGGGTTTTTAGGTAAGAAAGCTTTTTCAAAATAGGAAAATCTCTAAGTTTT
Source organism: Magnolia changhungtana (assembly GCA_030180095.1). Lineage (NCBI taxonomy): Eukaryota > Viridiplantae > Streptophyta > Magnoliopsida > Magnoliales > Magnoliaceae > Magnolia > Magnolia changhungtana. The sequence continues at coordinate 1,892,458 of JASAUF010000231.1, read as the reverse complement.
TTTGCTTTGTCGATTTTATCGAAACACCTTCGATATGATCGATTTGCTCTGTTAATGTCCTCGATGCTTAAACGAAATCATCGAAAAGAGGACAAAAGTGTCCAGCAACCACATGTATATTTGGACTGATTTATTGATGTATCGATCCACATATCGATATCATCGATACTTGAATTTCAAGTCCATCGATAATGGCTCGATAAAATCAACAAACAGGTTTCTGGCGCCCCTGTTTTTTAAAAAAAATTTCAAATTCCTTCGATATATCGATACTCTTTCCGATATGATCTAAAATCAAATATCGATAAGATCGGAAGTCCTTCGATGATATCGATCGAGGGCGCGCATTTCTTCCAGCAAATATTTCAAGTTGGTTTTTACTTTGATCGGGGGCCATTCGAGGAAATCGATATTCATATGTCGATGATATCGAGGCCGAGTCGATTGGATCGAGACTGGACACAATCTGTCCAGCGAGCTTATTCGTAAATCTATAAGATTTATCGATCCCATTGACACTGCCTTCGATAGCATCGATATGCAAATTCCGATGACATCGGCTGACCCTCGATCATATCTTAAAAACCTGAAATATTTCAAGTCAAGTCTCTCTCATTTTTCAAAAGTCGAGGAATCGATCCTCATATCGATGGAACAGGAGTTCGAAATCCGATGACATCGACACAAATATCGATGCCCTCGACCAACTGACAAAAGGTTTCAAAAGCTTATGACATTTGAGTTTGTGTCATCGAGCGGACCGTCGATGCTATCGAGAGTATACACTCGATGATGTCGACACCGCTCGATGATATCGAACTCTGTCATAAATATGACCATTTTATATCCGTTAGAACCTTTTGCCTATTTAAAGAGAGACTTGTCTTTTGTTGCTGGAGAGAAAGTAGAGAGAGCTTTTGAGTGCTTAACCTTAGATTATATACCCAAAGCCCTTTCTCTCAGGGAAGTTCATCCTCCAATCCACCCTTACCATTGATATTCAATAGAGTGGATTGGGGAATGAACTTCAGTATTCAAGGATCCTCCAGCTACTAACTTAATGACAAATCAATAAGCTAGGATGCCTTGAATGCCTAGATGATTGGAACTACTCTATCTTCCTTACAGAAAAACCTTTAGAGAGTAGGATTCCATCATAACCTTGACCCAACCCGTCACCATATATTGGTACATCTTTTGTGTTGCGGATCAAGGGGGCAGAAGACTCTTCATCAACAAGGAGGAGGAGATCTTCGGCATTGTGCTTATCAGGACTCATCAACTTATTTGTAAGTATCTAGAGCCCAAGAGGAACCTTTGATCAGTCCTTTTTAGGATTGGGTCTAAGGTGTTTCTCACCCTTTAAAGTCCTCAAGGAGGCCTCCGGCGGCAGTGTACGTGGTGGGTGCGTTGTGTGGACCCTTGCTCTGTGAAGAGCATAAACATCTGGTTGAAGGTGAACTAGCAAAACCTTAGGTTTGAGGTCAACCGCTGTGAAACCTCGAGTTTGAGGTGAACCGTGTAGAAACCTCTGGTAGGGTCTTATGGAAGATCCTTGGCCAGTGTGCCTAAAAGTGGGTGCGTTGTGTTGACCCTTACTTGTGAGAGCATAAATAGTCAGCCTCAGTGTAGGTTGTAAAGGTTGAAAGTGAACCTGATTTAAAATCTTAGGTTTAAGGTGAATCGCTGTGAAACCTCCTTAGTGAAATCCGGTACACTCAAGGGTTGAGTGTGGTTACCGGGAGTGGAGTAGACAAGTAGTCGAACCACTATTAAAATGACTGTGTTTGCGATTGCTATTTTTTTGTGTGTGATTTATATCAATACATTCATATCTATATATCTGATCACACCTCACACACATACACAGTCATATCCATCATAAACTAAGTTATATATTACTATCTCTTGAATAGTTTGTGATTGGATCCTTTACCAGGCTTGGAAGCCAGTAGAGTTACATTTGAGTAATCCTGATAATTGCATACTTATAGGATTAGTGAAATAGGATTTTTAAATAAAACTATAAAAACTTTAAAAAGTCCTATTCACCCCCCTTTAGGACATATTGACATATCTTGACTTCAACTAAAGCGGTCTTCACCGCAATTTCAATTGGTATAAGAGTGGGTTTCTCTTTAAGGGCTTCACCGCCTAGAGAGTGATCTTGACTGAAGTTGGGAATATGGCCAAAGGAGAGGGCTCATCAGTCACTAGACCTCCAGTATTTGATGGCTCAAATTATGCATACTGGAAGGCTTGGATGCATTACTTTCTGAGATCTTTGGATCATGATGTTTGGGATATAGTTGAAAGCGGATACGTGCCAGCAACTGAACAAATCATACTTGACAGTTGCACAACAATCACAAATCCCAAACCCAAAGAAAAGTGGACGGTGTTTGACAAAGAAAAACAGACTGTTGAAGCAAAAGCTATAAACGCCATCTACTGTGCCATGTCCCAGGATATATTCAATCAGATAAGTATATGTGGGACATCCAAGGAAGCATGGGATCTATTGGAAACAACCCATGAAAGCACAAGCACTGTGAAGAGGTCTAAACTTCAACTCCTGACTTCACAGTTCGAAAGTCTCAGAATGGAAGAGCATGAGACATTTATGGAGTTTTTCACAAAAATGAATATAATCTGCAACTCCATGGGTGGATTGAGAGAAAAAGTTCCGGTACCAAAAATTTGCAGGAAAATTTTAAGATCCCTTTCGGAACGATTTAATCCCAAGGTTACAACAATTGAGGAGTGTAGGAACATAGATGAGATGAAAGTAGAAGAACTAGTAGGTTCCCTACAAACTTTTGAACTACACTTCAAACAAATCCCTAAAACCAAAACAACTGTCCTAAAAACTTCAAAGAAAGCATTAAAAGAGGATAGTGAAAGTGACAAAGAGGATGAAGATGATGAAGTGGCTTTGCTGGCACAACGATTCAGAAAGTTCTTTTAGAAAAATCGTGGCCGGCCTTCCAGAGAAAGAAAGTTGAACAACAAAACTTCCACAAGTAAATTTGGTAAAAGGACCAAGGAACCACAATGCTATGCCTGTCAGGAGTATGGACACCTGTCAACCGAATGCCCAAACAGAAAAACTAAGGGCAATGCAATGGCTGCCACGTAGGATGATACTGGAGAGTCAAATTTAGAATCTAGTGACTCAAAAAGCGATGAAGATTAGAAATCATTGAAAATTCTCATGGTCTCCACTGCTTCAATCATTCCCACAGAATCTGAGAACGAGAAAGAACAGCAAGCCACTGAATCATTTCCATCTGACAATGAGGAAACTGAAGAAGAAGAAGAAAAACATGATAAACTACAAGATGCCTACAATCAATTGTATATCCATAGCATCCAAGTGGTTAAAAGACTTGGAGTATCTGAGAACAAAATGAAATTGCTGCAAAAAGATTTGGATAAAACTCTAGAAATTAATACACATCTAATCAATGATTTACAACAATATCACTCTGACAATGATAGACTTGAGAGAATTAACTCCTTTCTTAAATCCAAGTCTGAAAAACTAAACAAACAGGTGAAGCAATTAAAAGATAAAAATATGCTCCTTCAAAATGAAAATCATACACTTCTGTTTGATCTAGAAGAGTCCAGAAAAATTGCCAAGCTAAACCGTAAGTTTTCCTAGAGTGGTGAGAAATTAGAATAACTTTTAGGTACGGAAAAATCTGGAAATAACAAAAATGGCTTAGGGTATGAGAAAGTTAGAGCTAAAAGTAGGTATGAAACACAAATACTTGGAAAATCTGATGCCTCCAATAGCAACGCAGAAACTAATTAAGTAGTTGAATCAAATAAGAAAATTAAATCTATTACAAATAAGAACCCTGTCACAAAGTGGATAATTAAAGAAAGAAAAATTGTCTGGCTACTCGCTCAAATCACTTAACAGGCAATGACACTAAGTGGTAAGACAGTGGTTGCTCGAGACATGTTATAGGAGATATGTCCCTTCTTTCAAACTATAAGAATCTTTATAATGTGATAGTCACCTATGGAGATGGAACCACTGCTAAAGTAATTGGACAGGGAATCATAAAAGGAATTAAGTTGCTTGAAAATGAGAATGCTTTCTGCATAAAAGGTCTGACACATAATCTCCTAAGCATATCTCAAATCTGTGATAATGGGCATGTGGTCAAATTCAACGGACAAGAATGCGAGATCCTAAACCAATCAGGAAAATTAATCATGAAAGGTCATCGCACAAGCAACCACTGCTACATTATCAGAGGCATAGAAATGACTGATGTCTAGAAGTATTGAGCAGAGAAAAACAAGTCCAGATCATGCATCTAGATCTGGATGTTTGGTGAAATGATGCAATTTTTGCTGAGCTCTAAATGATATATCTGAGGTTCCTCACCTCAATTTTTTGTACATAAACATCTTGATGTTTATAATTTTGACTTGTACAAATCTTGTACAAAATTTTGCTGTGTATATGTCAGATTCAAAGATGATCCATACTATACATATCTGTCTGTTGATATTTGGGCTAATAAAAAATACTCATCTTCGATATGACTATCGATAAGTCATGTGCATTTTCGAACAAATTGATCAACTATCAATATAATCGAAAGCAAGTTCGATAAAATCAAACTTTGCCGCCCGATAAAAGGCGGTTGGCGGAAAAATCTTATTTTTCTGGAAAAAGCTTTCTGTTTTCGTTTCTGCTCGAATCCTCGACCAGAAGACCATTGGTGGGTCCCAGAAGCTTCTTAAAAATGGGTATTATCCTTCTATTTCTTCCACTCCAGAGTCTAATCTCACTTTTGGTCGGGTATTTTCTGTTCTTTTGGGTGACCATCCTTACCTTTGCCTGTCTCTTACACTGAAAAATCATGAACAAAGGGAAAGGTAAGTCTCTTTCTCAGTCTTCAAAAGGAAAAGCGAAACAACCCAGTATGCATCAACTCATTCCATTGGTGAGACATCCAGCCACTGTTGTTGAATGTCTGGTCCTTAACAGTGCCATTGAGCCTTCTGGTGTGGACCTCCTTCTAGAAGTTATAGGATGGCAAAATATTCTAAATCTTGGTGGTACTTATCAAATAGGGGTGATCCATGACTTCCTCAGTAAAAGTCATGTTATTCGTGACGATCCACCTTGCATTCAAGTCGAATTATTGCATTACTCCAAGCACATCACTCTCATCACCTTGAGTAATCTTCTAGACCTCGAGGTCACTCGCATTCCAGTCACCAGCCGGAATCTAAATGGTTTGGGCATGTGGGGAGAGGTAACTCGCGCACTGTGTCAGGGAACTACTATTCCTCAGAACGATGATAACTCCCTTCATATTAATCATCTCGGACCACTTTTAAAATCCTTCATGACATTGTTGGGTCCAATGTCTATCCGTATGATGTGAATAGTAATCATTTGTGTCCCTTTGTGTTAAATGTGTTGTATGATGTGTATCAAGAAGTTCAGGTGTGCCTCCCAACACTTCTTCTTAAGCAGCTAATTTGTATCATTCAAGGCAACTATCAGGATACACTAGCTTTTCCTATACTCATCTGTAAATTAGCTCATCATGTTGGTATTCCAGCCACATCTGATACAGTCTATCCAGAGAGATGGTTTGATAGTGATTCGGCTCAGGTGGCTCAACAGCCGTGTCTTCCTTCAGCTCTTCCCGAGAAGTGCTCCCCTGTAGTCGGCTGCTCCATGTGCTCATCCGTCATATCCATGGGGATCCAACCGAATGCCACTGCTAAGTTCGGAGTCTATTACAAATCGCCAAACCCATCACCTCGAACGTCACCTACTAAACGGTATGGCAAGCATGGAGGAACGACTTCACAATTGTGAGAGACGTCTCATCATGATTGAAGAAAAAGTTGATTCTCTCTAGCAAACAAATCAGCAAGTGGTAGACTTACTCACACGTGGTGATTCTCGGAGTCGATAGAAGCTGATTGTGCAAGTTTATATCACTATATTTTTTTTGGGTACCAATGTGTGGGCTTGGTGTTTTGTTGGGATAACTATGAATTTGTTGCCAATCTTGGGCAGTTTATTATTAGATAGTTGGATATTTTGGTTTCATTTTGGTAATGGCAGAGTATAATTCTTATTTTTACTGCCACGATTAGGTTTTAAAAATCCCCTGGTTTATTCAGTTTCTGACAAATGGTATGCATGTGCTATTCTTTATTGATTATTCTATCTGCTATATCACTGTTTTATCTGATCTGCTATGCATTCATACTTTTTGAAAAAGGGGTCTGCTTAAACTGATTTAAATATTAAACATCTATCTGTTATTGGTTCTCCCACATGCCATTATCTACTTCAGTCAATATCAATTGCTAGATCTTTGTCAATGACTGACAAAAAGGGGGAGAACATTTGCAAACACCCCGAATGGAAAATTGTGTATCTGCTTGAATGGTTGTGCGGGTATTTAGGGGGAGCAGTTGCATCAAGCGAGGGGGAGTTTATAGTCAGGGGGAGCAGCTACTGGTTGTGTACAAGGGTTAGAAATTGTAAAATTATGTAAAAAACATATACACACAATTTAGGATGTGTTTATCTAGAATGCTCTAGGGTATTTTGGGATTTTATCACGTAATTGACAAAGGGGGAGATTCAAAGTGCCCTGGTTTGTCAATTAGCATGTGTGTTGAGTCAGTTCGTCTACAGAGCCTGATAAGAAGATCAATTCAAGCGTCCGCCTCAACCGGATGTGTGTAAGCTCGCCATAGGTAAATCTGAGCCTCACATCCCTTGTCCCAAATCACCAAGTATATTAAAACCCCTTAAAAATAAAATAGAACACCATAAGGTTTTTAGGTAAGAAAGCTTTTTCAAAATAGGAAAATCTCTAAGTTTTCTTTCCTTGTCGATTTTATCGAAACACCTTTGATATGATCGATCTGCTCTGTCGATGTCCTCGATGCTTAAATGATATCATCGAAAAGAGGACAAAAGTGTCCAGCAACCAATGTATATCTAGACTAATTTATCGATGTATCGATCCATATATCGATATCATCGATACTTGAATTTCGAGTCCATCGATAATGGCTCGATAAAATCGACGGACAGGTTTTCGGCGCCCTTGTTTTTTAAAGAAAATTTCAAATTCCTTCGATATATCGATGCTCCTTCCGATATGATCTGAAATCAAATATCGATAAGATCGGAAGTCCATTGATGATATCAACCGAGGGCGCGCATTTCTTCCAGTAAATATTTCAGGTTAGTTTTTACTTTGATCGGGGGCCATTCAAGGAAATCAATATTCATATGTCAATATATCAAGGCCGAGCCGATTGGATCGAGACTGGACACAATCTGTTCAGCGAGCTTATTGATAAATCTATAGGATTTATCGATCTCATCGACACTGCCTTCGATAGCATCGATATGCAAATTCCGATGACATCGGCTGACCCTCGATCATATCTTAAAAACTTGAAATATTTTAAGTCAAGTCTCTCTCATTTTTCAAAAGTTGAGGAATCGATCCTCATATCGATGGAATTGGAGTTCGAAATCCGATGACATTGACACAAGTATCGATGCCCTCAACTAGCTGGTAAAAGGTTTCAAAAGCGTATGACATTTGAGTTTGTGTCATCGAGCGGACCGTCGATGCTATTGAGAGTATATGCTCGATAATATCGACATCGCTTGATGATATCAAACTCTATCATAAATGTGACCATTTTATATCCGTTGGAACCTTTTGCCTATTTAAAGAGAGACTTGTCTTTTCTAGAGAGAAAGTAGAAAGAGCTTTTGAGTGCTTAACCTTAGATCATATACCCAAAGCCTTTTCTCTCAGGGAAGTTCATCCTCCAATCCACCCTTACCATTGATATTCAATAGAGTGCTTTGGGGAATGAACTTCCACATTCAAGGATCCTCTAACTACTACCTTAATGGTAAATCATTAAGCTGGGATGCCTTGAATGCCTAGATGATTGGAACTACTCTATCTTCCTTATAGGAAAATCTTTAGAGAGTAGGATTCCATTATAACCTTGACCCAACTTGTCATCATATATTGGTACATCTTTTGTGTTGTGGATCAAGGGAGCAGAAGACTCTTCGTCAACAAGGAGGAGGAGATCTTCGACATTGTGCTTATCGGGACTCATCAACTTATTTGTAAGTATCTAGAGTCCAAGAGGAACCTTTTGATCATTCCTTTGTAGGATTGGGTCTAAGGTGTTTCTGAAGTCCTCAAGGAGGCCTCCGGCAGGAGTGTACATGGTGGGTGCATTGTGTGGACCCTTGCTCTGTGGAGAGCGTAAACATCTGGTTGAAGGTGAACTAGCAAAACCTTAGGTTTGAGGTCAATTGCTGTAAAACCTTGAGTTTGAGGTGAACCGTGTAGAAACCTCCAGTAGGGTCTTATGGAAGATCCTTGGCCAGTGTGCCTAAAAGTGGATACGTTATGTTGACCCTTGCTCGTGAGAGCATATACAGTCAGCTTTAGTGTAGGTTGTAAAGGTTGAAGGTGAACCTGATTTAAAATCTTAGCTGTGAAACCTCCTTAGTGAATTCCAGTACATTCAAGGGTTGAGTGCAGTTACCGGGAGTGGAGTAGACAAGTAGTCAAACCACTATAAAAATGACTGTGTTTGTAATTTCTATTCTTCTGTGTGTGTGATTTGTATCAATACATTCATATCTATATATATCTGATCACACCTCACACACATACACAGTCATATCCATCATAAACTAAGTTACATATTATTATCTCTTGAATAGTTTGTGATTGGATCCTCTACCAGGCTTGGAAGCCAATAGAGTTACATTTGAGTAATCCTGATAATTGCATACTTATAGGATTAGTGACATAGGATTTTAAAATAAAACTATAAAAACTTTAAAAAGTCCTATTCACCCCTCTCTAGGACATATTGGCATATCCTGACTTCAACTATAGCGGTCTTCACCGCAATTTTAGTATCTTGTCTATGAAATTTGACAACTACTTGTGTTCTTAGAATACTAGAACTTACAAATTTTTCAGAGACAAATGCATCGAGAAGACAGTCTTCGAAAGGCCCTAGGTGAATTTCTATGGCTGGGCCCCTCATTCTCCCTTGCAACAGAGATGGGAGAAATCCAAACGTTGGATCCATTTTTCCCATCTACCATGGAGAGAACTTACTAATTCACTCTGGATCCATCTTTGATGCCCCGAACTCCCTGAAAAGCCACAGGATTGACCGAAGCCTCTCCCAGATTGGGAATCTTGGTTCGTTTGTGTATCTTTGCAACACAAGGAGACTTGGAGAAGGGTTGGCATTTATGAATGCATCAAACTCTCTACTCGAGAGTATCCAATGAACTCCCCCCTTCTTCTTGCTACTACGACATTTTGGAGCACGTCGACGAACACTTTCTTCCTTGGTTGTGTCCGATGAGTCCATTTGTGCTGGATGTCTCGGCTGTGATCCAACTATTGCCCTTTGGAATGGCGGTCTATCTAAGTTTCGTGTCTAGTTGACGCGAAGATTTCCCCAACTAGAATGCCAAGGCCTATACCAAGTTTATGAAGGCCTATCGTAACCTCGACGGCCTGGTCGGTGAAGATGAACATGTGGACTTCTTGCTCCTTTGGATCTGCCGCCACTTACTATGCGTGAATGCTCAGCAGATCACCACAGCGTATGTTGCTTTGGCCGAACAACTTTCTTAGGGCTATAGGCTTGCCTTAGCACCTTTTGTGCTCGGCCACCTATATGGTCCTCCTGCGACTCTTGCAGATGTAGTTTTATGCCTACTTCCGCTCCTCTCTCGTACAACATTCCATTAACGACGACCATACCTATACTTCATATGGTGAAAGGATTCTCCACTCCCTTCAGGAGAATCTGTCATGTGATGTATATATATTTGCCCTCCTTTTTTAATTTATTTAAATAAGAGTAAGAAAAATAAAACCTTCATGCCTTTCTCCGAAGGAGAATACGGCCCGGGCTGGCTCACCGGCCTGTTCACATCAGATGATGAGGAGTTTGCGACTCTGTCGCATCAGGCATGGGGGAGTTATTTTATGGGCTGAGACCTTTCATATGAGGCATGTTTGAGCAAGGCAAGAATGCCAAGGCTAGAGTCCTGCAGTACTTTCCTCAACTATTTGCTCGGCAATTCGGCCTTGTTCAATGCATCCCTTACCCCCTCACTCACAAGTCTTGCAATCAACCACCATATAGTCGCCGAGTGGTGACTGATGCGAGCCTCTATTCATCTCTCCGCTCTTCCTACCGCAAGGACGTGAACACTCTCAAACTTCCCAGCTATCCCAACCTACCACAAGCGATGGATAGCTTCCTCGATTGGTGGGATAAGCATTATGACATGCTGCTGAATAAGGACCCCACAAAGCTCGTCCACCACTTCTCCTCACAACTAGAGATGAGAGGGAAAAAGAGAGCAGCGGCTCCATTAACCGCTACACATGTTAAGAAAATAAGTAAGTCGAAGACAAGATCGGCCACTTCTTTCCCTGAAAAGGTCCAACGACTGAGGCTGCTGCTCCAGCCAGCCAAGAGGTCGTAACAGAAATCATTGTTGCTCCTACGCTTGCTTTAGTAGCTCCTGAGCCTTCAGTAGCTCCAGGGAGAATTCTGGACCTAGGAACCTCACTTGGTCCACCCCCCAAGGCGGCCAGTTCTCACTCTTCGGCATATCAGTCCTCTTAAGTCCCCAGCAATAATAGAGGATCGACCACTGCCATCATCTGCATGGCCTCGATGCCCATCAGGTACTTCTTTGGCCGAGGCCATATCCTCTTTTGAAACATACTTCAAAACCAAGTACTAGGCCACTCTCTCCTTCGCTGACTACTCGAAAGGGATTGAGGAATGCTTGAAACGTCACCAGGAGGCTCATTTCAATAAATGCTAAAATAAATGGTGGCGAGATAAAGATAGATTGAATAATCTTGACCTACCCTTTGATGAGAGGTATCTCACACCCTTATCATCCTAATCCGCCACTATTCCCTACTTGTACTCGACCGCTGGCGATAGTAATAAAAAATCCTCAGGCCGTTAATAATCAGCCCACCATTTATGCCATACTATCTGATTTAGGTGGAGATCGCTCGCTTATACATTTAACTGTATTGAATTCTCTGTTTCTGCATCAACGGACTCTCTTTGTTTCTTTCGTAGTTACACGGGAGTTGACGGTCTTAGACAAATAGATTGTTGTGGCTCAACCACAACAACACCACGAGAGGCTGACGCTCCAGTGATCATTGAGATCCAGACCGTTGATTTGAATGCAACGGCCAGTACTTAAGGCCTCCCTTCTCACAACCCTCCTAAAGTCAGTACTCTCCCTACTGACTCAGAGTACATGATCCAGATTCCTCACAGTCCCTCCGCACCGATCAGTCAAAATGCAGATGAAGCACCTCTCCCTCACCGATTGGTCGAGAAACCTTCTGCCATGTTGATGCTCCTTCCTGTGGAACCAACCCCTTTAATGGTCGAAGAGGTCCATGTTTCAGAAGATGCCGAGGTTGTGATTGCAGAAGCAACGGTGGCCGAGATAGCGGTCGAGACCGAGGAAACCGAAATGCTCGAGGTTGCTGAGGTGACCACAATCGAGACCATTGAGCCCGGGTCTAATCCACCACTTGCCCCAGCACCTCACCCACATCCACGGATGATGTTCCCACATTCAACAGTGAGGATCTCCCTCCCTTCGAAGATATCATGTCTTTGTTCGAAAGGGCCCTTGCCGGAGAAATAACTGTGGCCGAGTCTCCTTCACTATCAGGCAACCTGCAGGATGTCAAGGCTGAGCTTCAGGGTCTCTTACATATGGGATTGACGGGGCTTGTCGATTCCGAGTCAGTCGACAAACTCGATCGATTGGTTGAGTCATACCGTGTTTGCTCTTGGTCAGACCCTACCTTGGTGACAAAGTACCCGGTCTTTAAGAGCTTCTTAGGCTGATTAAGACACACTATCACATTCGTGTCGTCCTTGACCGACTTGAGATCGAGCATTCTGCGGTCGAATTTGAGAGGGCCTCTGCACGAACCATTGCCAAGGACTTCGCCACTGGGACCGCTGAGGGCTTCTACGAATGAGTTGGAGGACCTGGAAGTTAGGATCACGACTCTGGAGGTGGAGCTGACCACTTTGAAGCAGGAGTTTATGGGAAAACACGCTGAACATCTTCAGCGTAAGAGGACCCAATTGGCAGCTACTATGCATTCCCAAACAGCAATCATCGATCGACTATCTCAATCAGCGGCTAAAAAGGAATTTACCTTATAAGCCGCAAAAAGCCAATTGGAAGCGATTAATGGATCAATGGAACGTTTTATCTATTTTGAACTTGAAAAGGCGAGCTTAAGAAGTCCTAAAGGGAGGGTGAATAGGACTATGCCAAATATTCAAATAAAGTGTTGAATAAGTAAATAAATCAGAGATCTTAATTGCACTAGTATTGAAACATTGATTCAAACTGATTCATAAGACAACCTTCACCCAAACAAGTTAGGCAGGACAACCTTATTTCACAAATATGATAAGAACTAAAATCTCAAACTGAGGAAGAGTAAATAAAACTATCTATTACAAACATTCACCACTTTGGATAAAAGAAATTACAATCATTCACCACAAAAGTAATAAAAACATTCACCACAACACCAAGAATTATAGCGGTTCAGTGTGTTAACAACTGTTCTCAAATAGCCACACCTACTCCACTCCCAAGATTACTAGCCACGTAATCTCGGCTTTCACTAAGAATAAGGTTTTCACAAGGTCACTTTAAAACTTGATACAGTTGTAATTTTATTGGGCTATCACAACAAAGAAACCACTCACTGAGATTTTTTAGCTATCTTAGAAAAATTAATACTGAGATTTTCTGGCTATCTCAGAAAAACCAAATACAAAGTAAAAAAGAATACTTATTTTCACCGTAGAAGAAGCTATAGTCGTAGAACGCTTTTCTTGAATGACGAATGTTCAATGTTCAGTTCAATAGAAAAGGCCCAGGGTTCTATTTGATTTTAATTAAGTTTAAGCCAAAGGCTACTTGCATTAATTCCCTTAAATCTCAATAAAAATAAACACTCTTTTTAGAATCATAATGACAGAGTTTTGAGATGATGGAATTAATGAAAAATCTAAAAAAAATAAAATTATAAATACCACTTGATAGCTTGACAATAAATGAGGCTTCTCTCTCTCTCTCTCTCTCTCTCTTGTATAAGGGCTTTGATAGGCTTGAATTGTATTTTCGGATTGAGAAAGAACCTCTATTTATAGGCACAAAGTTTGTTCCTTCAATTGGTTTAAGGCAGTCTTTGACTGGCCTAAGCACTGGATTTAGTTCCAACAAATTTTCAATTTCGAGAATGACCTGTTCGACTGGTCGAGCAAGCTGAATCTGAACTAATTTTAGTTGCTGGACTTTGAGTCGAGGAACCTTCGACTGGTCGAGGAGTCCACTCGACTGGTTGAAGATTCAAAAGAAAATCTGTTACATTTTGGCTGGTGCTTGGACTAGTCGAGAAATTCTTATACTGGCCAAGCCAAAACTTAGGCTAGTCGAAACTCAGTCATTTATAAGTATAAAAAATAATTTAAATTTATTTTGAAAGCACCTAAACCTAAGGTCTTTCTAGGGTTTAAAATTCCTGAATGGACTGAACTTCATAGGATTATAAACTTAAAGTTTTCAAAGGCATGCAACTGGTGCAAAAGTTTCATCATAATCAATACCTTCTATTTGCGTGTACCCTTGTGCAACCAGTCGAGCCTTATTTATGATAATATTACCTAATTCATCAGTTTTATTGTTCCAATTATATGTTTATCAGAAGGTCTAGGAACCAAGTACCAGACATCATTTCTGACAAATTGATTTAGTTCTTCTTCCATGGCAATTATCCAACTTTCATCGGTAAGTGCTTCATTTACATTGCCCGGTTCAATTTGGGAAGTGAAATAGACATAATTATAGATGTTTTCTAATTGTCTTCTTGTCTGCACACCAGTACTAGGGTTACCAAGTATTTGATCAGTCGGATGGTCTTTGACTGATCTTAATTCAATATAAGCTGATTTCGATGAAGAGTCAGGTTTATCAATTATATTGACTTCATCATCATCTAGATCATGAGTGGATGTGATTTGTTGATCATCAATTACCACATTTATGAATTCCTAAATTACCCCAGTTCTTTTATTAAGAACTCTGTAAGCACGACTATTTAGGGCATAACCTATAAAAATTCCCTCATTACTCTTGGCTTCAAATTTTTTCAAAATTTCCCGGTCTCTTAAAATGAAGTGTTTACATCAAAAAGTCCTAAAACATTTAATAGTGGGCTTTTTATTAAACTATAGTTCATAAGCTATTTTATTTTTTGATTTTCTAACATAAACTCGATTTATAATAAAAGATGCAGTATTAACAGCTTCAGCCCATAAATTTTTTGGCAGTTTCATGCTATTTAACATTACACTAGCCATTTCCTGTAGAAGTCTAATTTTTTCTCAACAATGCCATTTTGTTGAGGTGTTTTGGGAGCAGAGAACTCATGTGATATACTATGATCATCATAGTACTTCTCAAAATTGCTATTTTCGAATTCTGTGCCATGATCATTTCTAATTTTGATCATAAATATCTCTTTTTCAGTCTGAATACATATTAAAATTCTTCTGACTTCATCAAGAGTATCTGATTTCTCTCTTAAAAAGGCGACCTAAGTATATCTGGTGTAATCATCAACAATGACCAGAAAATACTTCTTTCCATCTCTACTCTCAGTTCTAGTTGGTCCTACTAGATCCATGTAGAGTAGTTCTAGTGGTTTGACTATAGCTAAAGAGTTTACTTTTTTGTGACTACTTCTGGTTTGTTTACCAATTTGACATGCGCCACATACTTTTTCTATTCTTTTCAGCTTGGATAAGCTACGTAAATGATCTCTTTTGATCAGCTTATACAAATCTCTATAGTTAAAATGTCCAAGATGTTTATGCCAAAGTTCAGTCTCGTCTGTTTGAACCATGTACAACGAATGGTTAGATGAACAAGAATTATCGATAATATAGCAATTTTTATTGGTCCTATGACCATTTAATATTACATTACCCTTCTTATTTATTATCTCACATCCGTGATGATAAAATTTCACACTGTGTTTGTTAGCATAGATTTGAGATATGTTTAAGAGGTTGCGTTTTAAACCTTCAACATAAAGCACATTTTCAAAGGGAGGAAGGTTAGGAAGTTGTAAGTACCTTGGCCTGTTATTTTGTCATTGCTTCCATCACCGAAAGTAACTAAACCACCGTTAACTTCTTTGATATTCATGAATATCATCTTGTCACCTGTCATATGTCTTGGGTATCCACTATCCAGGTACCATTTTGAATGGCTAATGGCTTTGAAAGCTATGTGGACTACAAGACACTTAACCTTTGGAACCCATTTCATAACAGTTTTAGGTTTAGGAGTGACTTTTGAGTTTAGCTGCATTTAAGAGTTAGGATTTCTCCTTTTCTCTATAAACTCCACAAACATTTGAGTTAAAATTCAGAAGTTCTTTAAGTAGGTCCACTAATTTTTCAGCTAAGTGAGATCTATTATTCTTTTGATATTTATAGCTGATGGTTTTATTATTTTTAGGAACTTGAAAGGGTTTTGAGTTTTTGAAATCATTATGATTAAAATCTCTTAAAGTCTTACCTTTAGAGTTAAAAGATTCTCCTCTTACAAAAATAGGAGTAGAATCCTCAGATTTTGAAGAGTTACCTTTAATATAACCTAGACTAGATTTGTCACCACATTTTCTAGATGAGGTTAATAATTTTTCAAGCTTTTGGTCACTATGGGTATATTTCCAAGTATCCTTTAAACTCAACAAGGAAAAAATTTCAAGTTTTAGTTTCTCATTTTCAGTTTTGAGATTTTACAATTCAAAAGATTTAAAACTTAAATCTAATTTTATTTTTTCAAAACAATCTGAAAAATGAGATTTTTCTAAAACTGTATTTTCAAGTTCTTCTTTTAATTTAGCATATTTCTCTTTTTGAATTTTCAGTTTGACAACAATTTTACAACTTTCTCTGTATAGGGCATTATAGGCATCTTGAAGGTCGTCTCCATTTTCATTTTCAGGGTCACTCCTGAGAATTTCATAGTCAGATATATTACAGCTATTTGAGGAAGTCACTCTAGCTATGATCATAAGGGGTTTCACATCATTTGTATCTGCATTCTCTTGTTCTGATTCATCAGACTTAGAAGTGCTTTCAGAGTCAAATGATTCATCCTAAGTAGCAATCATGTCCTTTCTTTTTGACCTATCATTTTTAGGACATTTATTAGCCAAATGCCCATATTCATGACAGTTGAAACATTGACTGTCCTTGGTTTTAGATTTCCAATAATTATATTTTTCTTTTCTTTTATCAGTTGATTTTTGAAAATTTGATTTATTCTTATTTTTGAAAATTCTATAAAACTTTTTAGCTAACATTGTCATATCATTTCTTTTTCTTCAAAATCAGAATTAGAACTAGTTTATTTTGAAATAGATTTAGAAGAAAGAACAACATACTTCGCTTTAGGAACTTTAAAATTCAACTCATATGTTTGTAAAGAGCCAACTAACTCCTCAACCTTCAAAAGATTAGTATCTCTCAATTCCTTAATGGCAGTGACTTTATAATTGAATCTTTCAGAAAGAGATCGTAGTATTTTTTGCACAAACCTTGTTTTCTAGGATTTCATCTCCTAGACCCCGAATAGAATTTACTATGTCATTTGGTTTCGTATAGAAGTCCATGAAAATTTCATTTTCTTCCATACGGATTTCCTCAAATTTGGTAGTGAGCATTTGAACTTTTATTTCTTGACTATAGAAGTTCCTTCATGTGTCATTTCAAGAATATCCCATGCTTGCTTAGCTATATTGCATGAAATAATTCTTTTGAATTCATCAGGTGATAGAGCGCAAGTTATGGCATTTAAGGCTTTAGCATTAGCACTACTTTCACTTTTCTGAGTTGCAGTCCATAAATAGAATGCAGTTTCTATCATAGATTTAGTTCCATCACTGCCTAATACTTCAGTCATCGGAGGTTTCCATTTATTCACAGTGGCTTGCCACACACTTTTATATATGAATTTTAGAAAAATCCTCATTCTGGCCTTCTGGTATGAATAGTTAGATCCATCAAAAGGTGGTGGCCTGATAACAGATAAACTATCAAAATTTTGACATAATTAAAGCTACAGATTTTTAACTTAAGGAAATTAATCCAAAAAAATGAGCAACTTATCTCTGATACCACTTGAAAAGACGAGCTTAAGAAGTCGGGGGGGGGGGGGGTGAATAGGATTATGCCAAATATTCAAATAAAGTACTGAATAAGTAAATAAATTAGAGATCTCAATTACACTAGTATTAAAACATTGATTCAAAATGATACGTAAGATAACTTTCACCCAAAGAAGTTAGGCAGGACAACCTTATTTCACGAATATGATAAGAATCAAAATCTCAAACTGAATAAGAGTAAATAAAACTATCTATTACAAACATTCACCACTTTTGCATAAAATAAATTATAAGCATTCACCACAAAAGTAATAAAAATATTCACCACAATGCCAAGAATTATAGTTGTTCGATGAAAAGGTTGAGTGGGGGAGGGGGGTGAATAGTATTATGCCAATTTAAAAATTAAAGAACTGAAAGATTAAATAAATCATAACTAATCAGAGATCTCATTGTAATAGTATTAAGAAATTGATTCAAACCTTGTTCAAAGGACAACCTTACACCAAAAACAGATGTTTTAAGTTGGACAATTTGATTTCTTGAACTTAGTAAGGATCAAGATCGCAAACTAAAACAAGAGGAA
This sequence comes from Magnolia changhungtana, assembly GCA_030180095.1. NCBI lineage: Eukaryota > Viridiplantae > Streptophyta > Magnoliopsida > Magnoliales > Magnoliaceae > Magnolia > Magnolia changhungtana. The sequence goes on along the minus strand of JASAUF010000231.1, from coordinate 1,874,524 downwards.
AAAAAAGGAAAGAAGGCAATCTATTACGAGCATTCATGTGACACCCTGAATTTCGAGGGTCGAGTAAAGCTCTACTCCTGAGATCCAGCACATCACTTATGCAATATGAATAATGATGTTCAGATTTTGCCCATATTAATGAGTTAAGTATGAGTGAGATTATTCTAAAATAGCATAGCATACTCTGGATATAATTAAATTAAGCAAACGGAAGTCTGAAACATATATATTTAAACATGTAAGCGTTTCACAACCTCTAGAGTATGAGTATGTAACCGGGCTGAATATATACATGTATTGTTTCAAAATAAACAAAATGCAGAAAAGTAGATGTGTCCAACTAAGTAAAATATCCCAGTAGTCCTGCACATTGGTACGAGGTCTACATAGACCTGCCCGAGAGCTGAAAGTAGGAGAACTCCTCCTCATCCATAAAGTCCTGCTCCGTCGCATAGACTTCATCAGCACCTGCATCTGAACCAGAGTCTGGTTGGTGTTTTAAAACACCGTCCCAGAGTGGGAGTGAGTGGCCAACTCAGTGGTGCTATAAGGTAAAAGTTAACATGTTATCAAGTCTATTAAGAAGTAATGATAAAGCAACATAACAATCACTTCCTAACTACTCTTGTTAATGCAGGAATGGAGTGCAAGTAATGATGTATGCCCTTGCATCAAAGCTCCCTCACAAGCGACTCCGACAACCTATTTCGCATATGACATCACTGCCTCCGGTGCAACTTCATAGCCTTTAAAGCACATCCTGACTAATGCAGTGCGATGCATGGTCATGTTAGCCAAGTAATTAATTAAGCTTATTTATACAGCAAATTTGGAAAGCTAGTACCTTCCTTTATATCATTGACCTGAATTGAAGGATCCATCTAGGTTCGTCACTCCTAGCTATGCACATACGATAAGCAAGTTGTAGGGTCATCGCTTCCAATGAAAAGCAGTTGGTAGGCAAATTCAAAAGTTTATACTCACGGTCACTACGGGGAGGCTCGTCACCTCAGCGTAGGCCGACACTCGAACACGGTGTTCCATACTACCATGCCCGGATCACAAGTCTCAGTTGTTCACTGGACACTACGGGGAGACTTGTCACCCCAACGTAGGCCGACAGCTCGAACACGGTATCTCATACTACCATGCCCGGCTCATGAGTCTTAGCGGATCGTGGTACCATGGTTAAAGTGGGCCTTTACATTGGTGAGGGGTACCTTAGATTCAAGCAGTAGTGTCCATACATGGTAAACACATAGTAGGCCAATCGGTTGGTTAGGCAAGTTCGATTGGTATGGGCACACGTTGACTTAATCGACATGGAGCACATAAGCACCCCTCATGGCCTAACCACTGTCGACAATCATTGTGCGACTCGGATTCGTCGAATTTTTCCAATGTGGCGTGACTAATTTGGCCACCCGAACAGGGACTGTTACCGATTACCTGGGCTACACTGCAGTCCCAATCTTACTTAGATGCAGTAAATAAATGCATGTGATAATCATTTCAGCATTTGACAACCGATCCAAGTAAATTCCTCATTTGAGCATTTCATCAAACACCTTAATCATATTACCAAACACTTACATTTTTATCCATAAATTGCATAGAGGCAAATATGATTACATGAAAGAAGCTACACATGTATAAGGCAATAAAGAATCCTATCTTAATACTCGTAATAAATACAAATCATCAACAATTTCTCATTCAGACAATTCATCAAACACTTTGAATACACTTCACCAAATACATAGACTAGGTTAGTTACAACATATATTTTAGCAATTCCTTATACAGAGAGATCAACGTGCATATGACAATGATTAATCCTAGATCAGTAACCATGGCAAGCAAAAATCATATTCAAATGCTCATTCAAACATTTCAACAAACACATGGAATGCATCTTTTACTCATCACAGTTCATGTGTACATCGGTGTATCTAGGACAATACGGTAGTAATCGAGTCAGACATAAATCATTATCTGATATGAAAGCATTGATAATCGCAACCTAAGCGTTTATAGTCTGCACCTTTTGTCAGGATTGTTCAATTTAGACTCGGTCCAAACTCTATGTTTTTAAAAACGGAACGTCGAGCACCTAAATGACGAAATATGTTAGCTAGTTTGACGAACAATCAACCTGGATCTCTATAATGACATTAGAGTTAGGGTTTCTTACCTAAAACTGTAACCTAAAGAGATTCGGTAGCGTGACGAGGAGGCAATTTGGTGCGTGGAATCGTGGGAGAGGATTCCTGCAACGATCTCCCAAGATCTCCCTTCTCTCTTTCCTCTTTTCTCTTCTTTTCTCTCCTCTCTCCCTTAGGGTTTGATGAAATTCGTATATGAGAGAGGTGGGGTGAAATAAGGGCTATTTGTAAGCCCAGAAGTGATGCAAATGGCCCCAGGGCCACTATATACATAGGTTATACCCTTTGGGCATCTATTTTTGACAAATAGGGCTCACAGGGGGCCCACTACTCACCTACGTCATAGGGTACGTTTCCTGACAATGGATCTATGCCAAGACATAATTTTGGTGCGATCGGATAGGTCGATCGACTGTGGAGGACCCGCGTTAGATCAACGGTGGTAATTGCTCGATCGGGGCCACTGTTATACGGATATGTGTAGGAAAATTTCCTTTTCCCATGGATGAAGTTTGGTTAGAAATTGATGGTCCGAAATCCTCAATTTGAGTAAGAGTAAATGACCCAATTCACTTAAGTTTCATTTCATTTTCTAAAGGTATTCGTGTTTCTCACGCACTTCACTCAAGGCTCAAGTTGTACATTTCTGGACACTATTTAGGCTTGATTCTCGCGATGGTTGTCAAGCCCAGTAAGACAGACATAGTCTTATAGTTTCGCAATCATCGGACCCTTGACGTACGGTCTAGGTCGATATGGGGTTTCAATGTACTCCTGTGAGTGACAGGCTCTTGGGATTTCACCTAGGTTTTTAAGTGACGTTAAATCAGTGGTATTAATGGTTTTAAGCCTTCTCATTTGTGGAAATGGTGGTCTGAGTTAATTATTTAGTTTAATACTTAACAAATCTCCGCCTAAATTACGACGAGATACGTTCCTTAGGTGGTTCTGCCTGAGGTGGTACTCGAGTCCTTGTACGAATTTTTCCGAGACGTTACAATTCACCACATATACATGAAAAGATTACAACCATTCAACACATATACATCACATACATCATTCACCACAAAACATCAGGAGTTATAGTGGTTCGGTGTGTACACCAACTGTTTTCAAATAGTCACACCTACTCCCATGTGATATTGTGTTCACTAATAATCAAGATTTTCTCAGGTTCACCTTAAATCCTATACAGTTGTGTTTTCAAATGGGCTATCACAATCAAAACCCCACACTGAGATTTTCTGGCTTTCTCAGTCAAAACCGATACAAAGATTTTCTGGATATCTCAAGAAACTAAAAATGGATAAAGAATACTTATCTTCTTCTAAAGATGCTCTTTGATGTAGCCCATAGAACCGCTTCGCTTGATGTATAAATGTTCAATGTCCAATAACACAATCAAGGGTTGCGGGTTCTAAATTGATTTTAAATTAATTCAAACCTTGGGCTACTTGTTTGAATTCCTTAGATCTCACAAGGAAGAGTATGAACTCCCTTTAAAACATAAAATTCATAAAAGAGATCAAGGAATTACAAAAATAAAAAGCTATTAAAGGATTTAAAATTACCGTGCTATAGCTTGAAGATGATGGGGACTTTTCTCTCTTAAAGTGAAGGCTTTTTGTGGCTTTAATGAATGAATTCGAAGTGAGAAAAGACCTCTATTTATAGGCTGAAAATTGGTTACTTCGATTGGTCTAAGGTCTCCTTCGACTTGTCTAAGATCCAACAAAATTTCAAAATTTCGGTGCGATTGGATAAAATCATTTTTCAACTGGTCGAAGGGTCTGCTTGACTGGTCGAGCGTTTCCTTCAATTGGTCGAGGGAGTGTAAAATCAGTTGCTGGAGTTTGAGTCAAGCTCCCTTTGACTGGTTAAGGGTGTGCCCACAACTGGTTGAGCACCCTGCTCGACTGGTCGAGGAACTACCAGAAAAGTCCTTTATATGAGTTTGAATCTTGGACTGGTCGAAGTAATTCTTCGACTGGTCGAACTAGAGCTTGGACTAGTTGAACCGAAGCCTATCCAAAGTATAAAAACCCGTGTATGTTTAACATATGAAAGGTCCTAAGTTTAGGGTCTTACCAGGGTCAATTATACCTGAAATTATTGGACATTGAAGTATATACCTTGCAGTTTCTACATGAATCTTCAGTAGCGTTCAGTGGATCTTCTACTTGAAGTAAACTTGAAATTGTAGCTTGATCTTGAACTTGAAGTGAAGTAGAACTCAAACTTGAAGTAACCATCTTCATGTCTTGCACTTTCCAACTTCACGTGTTGATCTTGAAGGTGAACTTTCCATCTCGATTCACTTGAAGGTGAACTTTTCATCACATTAATGAGTCACACTGTAAGCTATTTTGTCCCATCAAAATTTAACAAATAAGGGTGCTTTATACAACAGAACACTTACAATCTCCCCCTTTGTCAAATTCACGACAAAACATACTTAAAACAAAATACAAATACAAGACATACAAGACTTCACACTTTCTCTCAATATGAGCACAACATCTACTCCCCCTCAATCTGATCTTGGATTTGTGTAGAATACCTGTATGAACAAATATATATATATTTCTAAACATATACAATCCACACAATCCATTCCAACAACATTTGATAATCATAATAGCATTTGATTTAATCATAACCATAACCATCAATCTCTATAAATCTCTCATACCAGAAATCTCTCCCCCATCCGATACTTAGATCACAAGATGTGGACCGCGCATGATCATGACAGTGGACCGTACGTTGTGAGACCCACCTATCCCTTATGACACATTTCCCTAGGCCATTATGAGGGTGACATCACCCCTACATCTAGCCACCCTACTACCCCTACTCCATAGCCTCATGCCTCTTAGAAGGTAATGATGATTTTAGCCACGCCATGTAACGCCGTGAAAATCGGGAGTCGAGCATAAACTCAACTCTCGAGTTCCAACGCATCACTTATGCAACAAAATGAATGATGATTGAATGTTGCCTGTATTAGTGTAGTGAACATGAGTGAGATTAAGCCAAAACAACATATCATACTCCAAAGACAAGTGAGATAACAAGCGGAAGACTGTGATAGATAATTAAAATATATAAACTGTGGTAAGTCTCCAGAGTGTGATAACGTTACCAGGTTAAATAATTTCAAGTACAATTCTAAAATATACCAAATGTGTAAGGTCCTCTAGTTAACATCCCTGTAACCCCGTCGATCAAGACACGACTCACATGAAGCCACCAGAAAATAGCATGCACAAGAAAGCATCCTCATCGTCACAAAAGTTCGGCTCTGCCTTAGAAGTAGCATTGCCATCTGCAATCAGACAATGTCTGGTGGGTGTTCGGAACACCGTCCCATAACGTGGGAGTGAGTGATCAACTCAGTGGAATAATAAAACATAGGTTAACATGTTATCAAAATAGTCAAGTAGTAATGATAAAGCAGTACAATCAATAATTCTAAATACTCTTATTAATGCAAGTATGAATGTAGTCATGATGCATGCCCTCACCACATACTCCCTCATGCGGCACCATCTTACGTTTGCGGCATGCTTGCATTCCTCAGTGCTCCACATCTTCAAGGCACATGCAATGCGATGATGAGCATGATTACCGAGTTGTTATTAGTCCATTTCAAACAGCAGGATTGGAAAACTAAGGTACCTCCCTTGTATCATTCCCAAACATGATCCATTCTAGGGTCGTCAAACCTAAATAGTCTCATACGATAGTGCGGTTCTAGGCCACTGCAAAGGCTGCCAGGGCTGTTACATGCACTTGTTACAACACTCTCCCATCACCTCTTTAACGGTTCATCACTAAATTGATACAGGCCTAGTTCATACTCTATTCACTACAGCAAAACTCGTCGCTTCACCGCAAATTCAGAGTTTGCTCGAGGTCACTACAAAGGGCTGCCAGGGCTGTTACACGCATTCATTGTACTACTCCCCCATCACCTTATCAATGTAGGCCGACAGTATGAATATAGTGTCCCATACCACCATAATCAGCTCACCAGTCTGGTTGCTCACTGGTCACTACGGGGAGGCACATGGCCCCAGCGTAGGCCGACAGCACGACCACGGTGTCCCATACCACCATGCCCGGCTCATAAGTCTTAGCGGATCGAGGTACCATGGTTAACGGGATTTCACTGGTAAGTTTGGTACCTTAGGTTCAAACAGAGGCGTCCAAACATGGTGAACATACATAAGACAGATCAGGTTGCTTGATGAGCTCGGCTACCTCGAGCGCATAACAAGTTGAATGATATGAAGCGTATAAGCACTTCGTGTGACCAATCACTATCGCCAACCGAAGTACGACTCGGGTTCGTCGAACACATCTCACGTGGCGAATGAATCTCAGCCACGAATTCAATCCCGTTACCGATTGCCTGGACTATAGTCATAGCCCAAATCACATTCAATCCTTAACCAGAAGCATGTAGAGTAAAGTAGAATAAACAAAGTAATTCAAGCATGTCGACAAGCATGTCATAAAACATGTAATAAAGCACAATATAAACAGGAAATACAAACACCTATATGTCATAAGTAAGCGGTTAAATTAAACAAGCAACATGGAGGAAATCATATACATCTCTAAGGTAGTTGAGAGTCCTATCTCAACACCCTTATACATTACAATTTACTAACTACTACTCATTAAGACATTTCAACAAACACTCTAAACTACATACATCAACATACATGACGTATGTTGATTACATAGGTATAAGGCTAAATCCTTTCACTAGGGAGTTGCCCCAATTATAACACGCGTGCACCCACGACGGATAGTCATGGCAAGCTGGAATCCAAGTTCCATGTTCATTCAGTCATTTCCACAAACACTTGGGCTACACTCTTTAGCGTATATAGTGTATATTGGCCGTGGTGTGATTTAGGGCAAATCCTTTCGTAAAAGGGGTGTCGCCTATACAACAATCATGTATCCATGACAATCCGTCATGGCGAGCATGAATGCGAATTCTATATTCATTCGGTCATTTTCACAAACACATAGAATACACTATTTTAACATACATAGTGTATATTAACAAAAATATGTATTAGGGCAAACCCTCTCGCCAAGTAAGTGTTATACACATATATAATATGATCATACAGCAAATAATCATGGCAAACACATTTTCAAAATTTATACGTATACGGTACTTTCTATAAATACCTAGAATACACAAAATTTCATATTCTTCGTATTTAATCAAAACGGAAAACAGACAGCACTTCATACATGTGCAATTGCATGCAGATCATGAATCTATCATATCTGACATTAAAAGTATTGAAAACCATAACCTATACATCTAAAGTCCGCACCTTATGCCGTAGAATCGTAACGAATCCGATAGGTTTGCTAAGCTTTCGTATACTGTAGTTTGGCAACCTATAGAACGAAATAGGTTAGCTATTTCATAACCTACAACCATCAAAACTCCAAAACAAATTAGGGTTAGGGTTTCTTACCTAGAAACGAGGTGAAAATCGCCGGGAAAGCGATAAGAATGGTGCGGTTGAGCTTCTAGAGTGGCAGGGTAAAGTAGCAGGGAGTTTCTCCCACTTCTCTCACACTTTCTCTCTCTTTTCTCTCTCTTTTCCTAGGGTTTTTCTCAAATTCGTATGGCTGAAATGAGAGAGGGTTTAAGGTCCTTATATAGCCCCAAAACTCACCAAAACAGACTCAGGACCAAGATATATTTGGGTTTTGTCCAAAGGGCATCTGTTTTAGCTCAACAGAGCATTTCCAGAGGCCCCCCTTGAGCCAAAGGTCGGACTTAAGCTCACTGACATTGGATCTAGGTTGAGTTAAATTTTCATTTTGGTCGGATTCCCAGATCATGCGTGGCGGTCCAGTTTCAGTTCAACGGTCAGTGGATCTCAATCGGAGATTCCGAGTACATGGATATGTTTGGGGAAATATCCCTGATCCGAGGGTGTAATTTGGCCTGATTCTGACGGTCTGGTTATTTAATAGTGATCCGCAAGCGACAAGTCTCAGATTTCACTATTTTGAATTTAATTTAGAATTATTTTCACATTTTTCACACTCCCTGCTCCGAGCTTAAGCGAATAGCGTGGGACACTATCTGGATTTGATTTTCGAGATGGTTGTCAAGCCCAGCAAGGCGGTCCTAATTCCTTAACTTCGTGTTATTCGGACTTCCGATGTGCGGTCTAGATCTGATATGGAGTTTCAATGTGCTCCCGTGAGCAGTCGGGTAATGAGTTTGCTCCTAGATTTTAGGGTAACCTAGCGTCAATGATTCTACAAGTTTTGGGTCTTGCAGATCGTATTTAAAGTGGATCAAGCGGATTTCGTAGCTAATCTAGTTTAGTACTTAGTTACTTTGTCTCATTTCTAAAGGATTTGATCCTGAGCGATTTCTGCTTGAGGTGACACTATGGTCTTTGTACGGATTTCGAAAGCATTGTTCTTCATCACCTAAACTAGGATTCATGCCTAATATGAAAGTACTTAGAGACGTTTAAAGAACAAGGTAGTGAAAGGTGAGATTTGTGAAGGAAATGGGTTAAGAAGCGATTTTAGTCTGTGGGATTCAGTTCTGACAAGTTAATAAGGTGTTAGGATCGACCCATTGTCTAAGGACGTCTAATTCCAGGTTGGCAAAAATCTGGGATGTTACACACCATCTTACAACAAATCATTCCTAGCTAAGAGAGAGAGGCTAACTATCATCATCACCCCTCTCTCTCTCACTCCTTCATCTCTCTCTTTCCCTCTTTCATTTCCCATTTTCCTCCATTGCAAGAGCTCCCAACATCCCAACCCATCAAAAAAATTCCAGCCATTTCCTCTCCCTAATCTTTCCAATCTAACCATCTGGAGGCCATCTCTACCATTGAATCTTGTTCCCGTGGAGCATTGGAAGCTATTGGTGGAAGAAGAAGTCCTAGATCTAAGGTGGTTGCTTGTTTAGGTTAGATCTTTCCTTTCTTTCATTCATCTTTAGTTTTCATTGCATGGGACCATGTAGGACCCACCAATCAATGGTGGAGATCCTACTTGACCCTTTCGATGTGGCTAACGGCCCATCATTAATGCATGCATGATCCATGATGGGGCCATTCTCCATGGACCCCATCATGATGTTTTTATTGAATCCATGTTATTGATGTGTCATCTAGACCCTTGATTTGTGGTGAGGATGGTATCTTCACCTTATATTCCTTTATGTTGGGCCATATAATGCATGAGACCCATCTTGATGTATGTTATAGATCCTAGAGGGGCCCATAGTGGCGGGGTCCCTCCATCACACGTTTCTCCTTCTCTCTCTCTCTCTCTCTCTCTCTCTCTCTCTCTTTCTTTTTATGGTGATGATGAGGCCGTGTGGCCCACCCTGATGGACCCCCTCCATGAAGTATGTATTATATCCATGCCGTCCATATATTGGATCCACCATTGCTGGACTGTCCAGCGGCAGGCCCGCTGGCCTGTCTGTCCGGACAGGACCATATGAACAGAAAGCATAAATATCATGTAAGGTTAAGTCATTAAATAGGATCCAAATCTTCCTTAGAATGCCAATAATGAAGTCATGTAAGGAAATCAATTAGGGTTCAAGTATTAAACAACTTCATAGTACAAAATAGGCCGGTTGCGAACTGAGTTACAATAGCTAAGGTTAACGCATCTACAACTGTACTCATCGAATACGAACATAATAGAAGTCCTAGCAAGTTCTACTATGAGAAACCATTTTAAGATGATCTAGTAGGATTTGACTCATTGTTTCCTTGGACATAGATAATATCGAGGACTCTCCTAGACCAAGACCCAACGACAACTTTATAGACAGGAAATTTGAGCCTTTCAATGATGGACATTCCCTACATTTTTAAAGTGATCGGACTACGGAGTTACTGACATATACAACTGCGAAGTATTCGCGGCTTGACCCAATTCTCAATCCTGAGTGACTACCAATAGACTAACTGCTTGGCCGAGCAGAAGACCAGGATCTACCAGGACTAGAAAGGGATACGATGAGCTTTCTACCCTGGCCAGGTAGATGATCGATGTACCGGGATCAAGTCCACTATAACCGTCTCTCCGTGTTGGTCAAACATGGAAAACCGCTATCTTACTCTCAACAGATGGGAATCGCCGTCAAGACTCCAAATAGATAAAGAAATCCATTGTAGCAAAACATCAGAATATAAATAAGAGATAAAGAAATAAATTTTTAAGGGGGGTAGTGCCTAAGATGTACTAGACTAGCATGCACAATATACACCCTACCGCGCATATAAACTTGAAATCAATAAGCTTAGGCAAATGAAATAATAGAATTCTTACTTATTACCTTTAGCCAATTTCGAGGACGAAATTATTTTTAAGGGGGGTAGATTGTAACATCTCAGATTTTTGCCAACCTGGAATTAGACGTCCTTAGGCAATGGGTTGATCCTAACACCTTATTAACTTGACAGAACTCAATCCCACAGTCTAAAATCGCTTTTTAACCCTTTTCCTTCACAAATCTCACCTTTCACTACCTTATCCTTCAAAAGTAACTAAGTGCTAAACTAGATTAGCTACGAAATCCGCTTGATCCACTTTAAATACGATCTGCAAGACCCAAAACTTGTAGAATCATCGACGCTAGGTTACCCTAAAATCTAGGATCAATCTCATTACCTGGCTGCTCTCGGGAGCATCATGAAACTCCATATCAGATCTGGACCGTACGTCGAAAGTTTGATTAACATGAAGTTAAACGGTTAGGACCGCCTTGTTGGGCTTGACAACCATCTCAGAGTCAAATCCAGATAGTGTCCCAGTGCTATTCGCTTGAGCCCGGAGTGAAGTGTGTGAGAAACGTGGATATTTTAGAACTAAATATCTAAATTTAAGTAATCTGAGACTTGTCGCTTGCGAGCTTGATGTAAGCAATCAGACCGTCAGAATCTGACCCAAATACAGCCTTGGATCAGGGAAAATTTCATATACATGTCCATGTACTTGTAACCCTGATCGAGTTGCGGTAACCGTTAAACTGAAACTGGTCCGCCACGTGTGATCTGGGAACCCGACTGGAACGAAAACTTAACTCGACCTAGATCCAAGGTCTGTGAGCTTAAGTCCAACCTTTGGCTCAAGGGAGGCTTCCAGAAGTACTCTGTTGAGACGGAACTGTCCATATTTGGACATAACCTAAGTATACCTTGGCCCTGGGTCTAATTTGGTGAGTTTTGGGCCTATATAAGGACCTTAAACCCTCACTCTCTCATTCCATACGAATTTGAGAAAACCTAGGAGAGAGAAGAGAGAAAAGAGAGAGAAAGTGTGAGAGAAGTGGGAGGATCTCCCTGATACTCTACCTTGCCGCTATCTAAGTTTAACCATCCCGATCTAATCACTTTTCCGGCGATTCTGACTTCATTTCTAGGTAAGAAAATCCTAGCCCTAATCTGATTTAGGGTTTCAACTGATTCAATTAGCGAAATAGCTAACACTACTTGTGCTTTAGGTCGTTATACTGTCGTGGAAGAAGACTTAGCATTCCTAACAAATTTATTACGCTTCTATGGCGTAAGGTGCGGACTTTAGATGTATAGGTTATGGTTTTCAACACTTTCAATGTCAGATAATGATAGATTCATGATCTGAGTGTGATTGTACATGTACAAACCGATGTTCATTTTGCGTTTCGATTGCGTATACAAATTATGGTATATTGTGTATTCTGTATAATTATGGAAAATACCGTATATGTATAAATTTTAAAAGTATGTTAGCCATGATTAATTATTGTATGAACATGCTATATATATGTATAATACTCACTTAGCGAAAGGATTCACCCTAATACATGTTTTTGCTAGTATACGTTATGTATGTTAAAAGAGTGTATTCTAAATGTTTGTGAGAATGATCGAATGAGTATAGAATTCACATTCATGCTCGCCATGACTAATTGTTATGGATATATGATTGTTGAATTGGCGATAGCCCTTTGACGAAAGAATTTGTCCTAAATCACGCCACAGCCAATATACACTATATATGATAAAATGTGTAACCCAAGTGTTTGTGGAAATGACTGAGTGAATATGGAACTTGGATTCCTGCTTGCCATAACTATCCATCGTGGGTGCACGCGTGTTATAAATGGGGCAGTTCCCTAGTGAAAGGATTTAGCCTAATACCTATGTGATCAACATACGTCATGTATGTTGATGTATGTTGTTTAAAGTGTTTGTTGAAATTTCTGAATAAGTAGTAGTTAGTAAATTGTAATGTATAAGGGTGTTGAGATAGGATTCTCAACTACCTTAGTGATGGGTATGATTTCTGTTCACACCCCAAGTATAGGGTTGTGATGTAGTAATAAACTCGGTAAGACCGAGGTCGAATCCACAGGGACTGAAACCTGTACGCTTTCTAAAAATAACCAGATCTAGAACTAGGCTAAGATGAAATCTAAACCAATTTTTGATTTGAGGAATAATGGTGAAATAATTAATCTAAAACTTAGGAAAAATCAGAAGAAGGAAAACTAGGGATTCAGAGGATCCACTTGTAGAGATCCGGGAGATCTTATGCCTGTATTACAAATCAGGAAAATTAACTGAACTGCCTTTAATGTAATTTTGAGAAGATGAAAGGTATATGAATTAGAATGGATTCCATCACCAAACCATGCCCGGAGACAAAGCAAACAACGAATTAAACTAATTACCAACCAATCAATGTATGAAGGTTAGGAAGGGTACCGACATCCAACCATGCCCGGAGACGATGGTGAACAACGGGGCTTCCGACGTCATAAACATAAAAGAAAAAGAACATGCTCAAAGCCATTGCGGACCCATTGTAATTTCGGTCTACAACAGACCATTAAGGACCGAAAACATTCCCTTAATAAAATTAAATCAAAATCGATCGTCTTAAACAAAGGCACAAGCAAAGAGACCTCCCATCACGCTACAAGCTTCACCTCTTGGCCCTAGCCAAGAGGTTTAGCCACACATGAATGGGCTAGATCTCATAATAAAATAGAGAAAAAGAAAGAAGAAGAAAAAAATCCAAACTCTACTCCGTCTCTCTCTCTCTCTCCACGTCCAGCCTAGCTGCTGCCCTGGCTCCAGGATAGATCTCTCTTTCTTCTTCCTTCCCTGTCTTTTATAGAGCAAGCCCGTCGGTGGAGAAGCTGCCAGAGTCCGAGATGGAGTCGGCTGCAGTATAACGTGCGTAAACTTTTTACGCAACAGAGATGTTTTGCAGCCGAGTAAAACAACAAGTTTGCTGTTTTGTTTGCACGCGCAACCACGATCATTAACTTGCAGGGTCAGCTCATCTTCGGTCGGCTCTGGATCACCGAGAAGATGAAAGGTTTGGATTTCCTCGTCAGCCTGCTGTGGTGGCCCACCTGGAACGTCAGGTCCGTTCGCAAACAGAGCGTGCGTAGCTCTTTCCTGCGTTGATGATTGGTGGGGCCATGATCAAAGTCGAAGGATCAATCCACTCCGTCCATTAGATCGAGGCTCGAGATTCTGATTGGAAAATGATGGTTTTAACTAGCTGTTGATGAGGCCCACAAGATTTTTCACTCCACCGTCCGTCTTTCGTTTAACACTTGGGATCTTGCACTAGCTCGCATGGTAGCAAAGCGACGCCTAGGTGAGGGTAATACCCTCCTTCTGAGACCATTGAATGGTTCAGATCATCGAACCGGAGAGTTCATGGGGCCCACAAGCTTCAGCCGCAAGTTATTTTTGCAAACAGAGCTTCGCATCCATCGCTGTGATGATAGGGGCCCCATTTTGCTGTTATTTTACCAAAATCCACGCCGTCCACTGTGCTCGTGACGAAAAACCGTCCCAAGAATGGTGATTAAGATTTGATTTTAGTGTGGTCCACTACCATGTTTTGGTCCACCGTCCATCTTCCGTTTGGACCGTGAAACCAATCTCCACTGTCTTCTCGTGTTTCTTCCACCTAGGCGAGGTAGTTACCCCCTTTTTTCACCTTGGACGGTCCCGGATTTTCTCGGTGCATGACGAGTGGGTCCCATCGATAGAGACCAGGCGGACGCAGTGCGTCCGTTGTTTCTTGTACGGGAAGAGTCGGGCAAGCCGACTTTAACTAAAATTCCTGGTTCGGTGCGGCTCACGTGCGATCATACTGTGTATACGCACGTCGCACGTGAGGTCCACTGTGATGCATGTGTGTGAAATCCCCTCCGTCCATCTGGCTCATCATCTCATTTAAGGCGTCCATTATAAAATTGAGGCATATCCAGAGATCAAGTGGGCCTGAAATCATCAATTTATGGGATTTGTTTTGTTCATTGGACCACTTCCACAAGGATCTGAGAGCTAAAGTTCGACGTGTACGGTTAATTTATGGTCCCTTGGCCATATATGAAGTTTCGAGTTGATCGGATGGCGGAAAACGTGTGATCTTGTATTTTGCACAAATTTCAGGCCTCTTTATCGTGCTTTCCTCAGATCCCAGGCGTGTATATTCTTCACCATTGGTTTTCTGGAGTTCATCCCGTGCTCTGGTAATTTCGGAGCGCCAAATCCATGTTTTTAACATCATCTTTCAATATACACTCCTAATTTCCTCCTGTAACAAAAACACGAGTAAAATCGGCATTAAACATTATCATATATGTAAAATCGTAATTCTTGGGTCGATATGCAATATTCGAACTTGATCACAACCCCAACCAAGATTTTGCTAGTCCCGAGCAAAACATGCGAAAAATAATTTGAAATAAAAGACAATTCTGTAAATTCAAGTGACAAGTGAACGGATAGCTGAGATGTGAAAATTCTAAGATTCATGATTGGTGTGTAGAATTTTTCTCTTGGAATCAAGCTTACTGTAAACTTCATAATCAAGTTCAAACTATTAATCCATCAATTAGAACATTCCTAAACATTGAGTTCCACGAGTGTAAAGTATAATCTCGACTTACAATCAGTAAGAGATCCAATTGTCAATTTCATGATATCATTAGTAATTCGTGACAATCAAGCTTGAAACCAACACTTAACTTTTCATTTTACTAGCCTTTGGTTTTCTTTATGAGCAGTAACGCAAATTAGGGGAATCAAATTCTCACCTATAGGGAGCAAACCTATGGCGAAAACTTGTCGCCTAACTTTTTTTCATATCAATTATGAGGAATCGAATCTTCATCTATAGGGAGCAAACCTATGATGACGATTATGTGACTTACTCTTTCAATTCTTCTTTATAACCGATGCTAAAAATTTTATTTTTCAGGATTGGTTCCTTTCATGCCTAATGACTACCAAGTTACCATTTAATATCGAACTGAAAACTTAATGTGTAAGTGAGATCTGATATGTGAAATCATGGCTCAATCAATGTTTACAACTTCTAATCATGGATTATCAATTCAAAATTGACTGTGAAATCAAGCGGATGGCCGAATCCAAGAGTCATAAGTTACCAACATCACATATCTTATAATGTTAAAATCACAACTATCTTTCAAAATCACTTTGAATTCAATAGAAATTCCGAGAAAAAAATTTTAAAAATTTTCACAATTTTTGCTCAAGACGAGGAAAAACACTGATTAGGTTGCCTAATCCACCACCCCCAACCTAAAATCTACATTGTCCTCAATGTAAAAGATATGAGCATGGAATGCACATGGGACAACGAAAGTAAAAAAAATGATGGGAAGATAGTACCTGGATGATGAATCGTAAGAGACTTTCCAAGAGATCGCAGCATGGAATCCAGTCAGCACGAGAGAGAAAGCAGAACAAAAATAACAAAAATAAAATCCTACCTATACCACTTTCGCAGGTGCTCTCGATTGCATTTAGCGCATGCAACAAGCCTTTAAACCCCTAGGTTGCCCCTAGTGGACGAGTTGTAGTCTCGTGAGGGTTTGCAGTAATGTTACCCACAAACATTGAACTCACTACTCATGTTGCAAGGTTCCTCTTCTGGCCAGTATCTTGATAAGTTCCTCAGTAAGTTCCTCAACAAGATCATCCAAAAGCCCTTTTTGCAAAAGGCTTGGGTGCCCTGGAGCATGACTTTCCAGAGAGACTTATGTACCTCATAAGAAATTTTCCATTGCATTGCTTGAGGTAACCAGAGTATGTACGATTCACCTGTGACAGAAGAAGTTTCAACGTTAGTATCCCATGGTGAATCAGAGACTACAAGTAGATAAAGTTTAGAAAACTTCGCAAAAAGTGATGTAGCCTCAACACATTTCGAAGTGTCAATCTTCGGTTCAATTTTCAGCTCCTCCTCCTTTAATGGTAGACGGTTAGGATCAGGGGAAGAAGGGGCTTCAAAATAAGGGTTCTCTCGGTCAGTGATAACTACCGAGATGTTGTCTTGCAAGGCATCCACTTTGTCTTTTGACATGGGATCGTTTGACTTTGAAAAGTAGTGTGCCCAAAGAATTATCAAAAGAGTCGAAATTTCACCGAGAGTGACTTATTTTCCTCATGGAAATCAGAATGAGATGCTCAAGGACTCCCTCGCCCTTAAAAGTATATGAAGATATGTTCTCTTGCTCCACTTTCGCACAAACATATTGAAGATCAATAGGGAAGCATCGATGGGATCACTTTGTTCATTGAAACTACTCAATCGAGGCGTTGAACTGTCGACGTGTACAGCTCGGATGGTGGTCTTAATTGAGTGGTTTCAAATTCTAGAGTCGTAGCGAGCAGCTCGTCCTTCTCCCGAATCACATTATCATTCAATTCAAGAGAGTGGTCCAAACATGTCTCACAGAAGTTGGAAGGGTCGGTTTTAATGAGCTCATCTCCCATTTTTAAATCAGATATGTTAGGTGAGTGGAGTAGCTCAGTATGACCGATCACTTCGTGTGCTTCTTGAGCATTGACCTGGACCATACTTGAGATTGATTCCAGGGGAATTTGGGTTGTGCTCTCATGAATCTCATCCCAATACTTCTCAGCTTCCAATTCAGTGCAGTGCACACTTGAGATGGGATCGCTTTCCTCACAATCTATTCCTAAATTCGGTTGAGGTTCGAATGAACTAACCTCTACCTCATCTTTGAATTCATGTGTGTCAAGTAAGGGAGGTGTGTCATCATCACTGTATTTGAAAGACACCCATGTATCTCCACCATTCTTTTGAACAGTCATCAAGATCGGCTCATTGGGAAATTGAACCACGTGCTCGTTAATGGAATCCAACTCCTCATTCCAAATTCCAGATTTCGTCAAAAGCGAGTGAGGATCACTTTCCTGGTATTGTATTTCTGGATTGGATTGTAGTTGGGATGCACGAGCTTCTTCTATCCTTTCAAGGCGCGAATTCAGTGCTTCCATTACTTTCATCGCTTCGCAACATGTTGGTTGAATTGTTCTAGATTAAAACATGAATCCTCTTGGATCGTTTCGTTGGATCTCAAAGGTATGGGATCCAAGAGAATAATCATTACATGTTGTTGGTTCATCTTCCCAGCTTTGATGGTTCCACCGATTATAGTCATACGGATCATAGGTGGGAGAATCGATGGTTGGTAATACTTATTATCACTCATAATATAATCACGCATTGTTTTCTTTTTCTCAGATGGGTGATAGTAATTCTCACTCCCATAGTTATGATAACCCCAACATTCACGTACGGTCCGTGGGGTGGAATTGTTCTCCCGTATATGATCGCGTAAGGATTTCTTAACTGGTGGCTTTTTGTATTCCGGTCGATTCTCGATGATAGTTTCAGAAAAGTTTTGAGACATTGGTGGATTTCTATCATAATCATCATCCCAATATAGATTATTCTTCTCAGCATACTGACGTTCCCACTCGTGCATATACATGGTGAAACCCTAATTCTGAGTCTAATCCTAGAATAAAATAAAATTCCTACAGCAATATAGAAGGTAAGCCGAAGAGAAGTGAGAAGGATGTTACCAGAGTAGAAGTTCCTATGTTAAAAACCTGCAAAACAAACAAAATACTTTAGTATCTAGGGGATAAGACCTAATCTAGAAAATTAGAAAGAGTTTACCAAATTAGAAGTTCTATCTTAACAACCTACAGAATAGGAAATATGTTAGTCCTATGAATTAAATAATAAAAAAAAAACAAAATTAAAATTAGTAAAATCCTAATCTTAAACTAATTCTAAATTCAATTAATTTCAGAAAATCGTAGCGTCGAACCCAAGAACGGCGCCAAAACTTGTTCTCACCCCAAGTATAGGGTTGTGATGTAGTAATAAACTCGGTAAGACCGAGGTCGAATCCATAGGGACTGAAACCTGTACGCTTTCTAAAAATAACCAGATCTAGAACTAGGCTAAGATGAAATCTAAACCAATTTTTGATTTGAGGAATAATGGTGAAATAATTAATCTAAAACTTAGGAAAAATCAGAAGAAGGAAAACTAGGGATTCAGAGGATCCACTTGTAGAGATCCGGGAGATCTTATGCCTGTATTACAAATCAGGAAAATTAACTGAACTGCCTTTAATGTAATTTTGAGAAGATGAAAGGTATATGAATTAGAATGGATTCCATCACCAAACCATGCCCAGGAGACAAAGCAAATAACAGAATTAAACTAATTACCAACCAATCAATGTATGAAGGTTAGGAAGGGTACCGACATCCAACCATGCCCAGGAGACGATGGTGAACAACAGGGCTTCCTGACGTCATAAACATAAAAGAAAAAGAACATGCTCAAAGCCATTGCAGACCCATTGTAATTTCAGTCACAACAGACCATTAAGGACTGAAAACATTCCCTTAATAAAATTAAATCAAAATCAGATCAGTCTTAAACAAAGGCACAAGCAAAGAGACCTCCCATCACGCTACAAGCTTCACCTCTTGGCCCTAGCCAAGAGGTTTAGCCACACATGAATGGGCTAGATCTCATAATAAAATAGAGAAAAAGAAAGAAGAAGAAAAAATCCAAACTCTACTCCGTCTCTCTCTCTCTCTCCACGTCCAGCCTAGCTGCTGCCCTGGCTCCAGGATAGATCTCTCTTTCTTCTTCCTTCCCTGTCTTTTATAGAGCAAGCCCGTCGGTGGAGAAGCTGCCAGAGTCCGAGATGGAGTCGGCTGCGTATAACGTGCGTAAACTTTTTACGCAACAGAGATGTTTTGCAGCCGAGTAAAACAACAAGTTTGCTGTTTTGTTTGCACGCGCAACCACGATCATTAACTTGCAGGGTCAGCTCATCTTCGGTCGGCTCTGGATCACCGAGAAGATGAAAGGTTTGGATTTCCTCGTCAGCCTGCTGTGGTGGCCCACCTGGAACGTCAGGTCCGTTCGCAAACAGAGCGTGCGTAGCTCTTTCCTGCGTTGATGATTGGTGGGGCCATGATCAAAGTCGAAGGATCAATCCACTCCGTCCATTAGATGAGGCTCGAGATTCTGATTGGAAAATGATGGTTTTAACTAGCTGTTGATGAGGCCCACAAGATTTTTCACTCCACCGTCCGTCTTTCGTTTAACACTTGGGATCTTGCACTAGCTCGCATGGTAGCAAAGCGACGCCTAGGTGAGGGTAATACCCTCCTTCTGAGACCATTGAATGGTTCAGATCATCGAACCGGAGAGTTCATGGGGCCCACAAGCTTCAGCCGCAAGTTATTTTTGCAAACAGAGCTTCGCATCCATCGCTGTGATGATAGGGGCCCCATTTTGCTGTTATTTTACCAAAATCCACGCCGTCCACTGTGCTCGTGACGAAAAACCGTCCAAGAATGGCTGATTAAGATTTGATTTTAGTGTGGTCCACCAGCTGTTTTGGTCCACCGTCCATCTTCCGTTTGGACGGCTGGAAACCAATCTCCACTGTCTTCTGTGTTTCTTCCACCTAGGCGAGGGTAGTTACCCCCCTTTTTTCACCTTGGACGGTCCAGATTTTCTCAGTGCATGACGAGTGGGTCCCACTGATAGAGACCAGCGGACGCAGGTGCGTCCGCTGTTGCTGGTACGGGAAGAGTCGGGCAAGCCGACTTTAACTAAAATTCCTGGTTCGGTGCGGCTCACGTGCGATCATACTGTGTATACGCACGTCGCACGTGAGGTCCACTGTGATGCATGTGTGTGAAATCCCCTCCGTCCATCTGGCTCATCATCTCATTTAAGGCGTCCATTATAAAATTGAGGCATATCCAGAGATCAAGTGGGCCTGAAATCATCAATTTATGGGCTGTTTTGTTCATTGGACCACTTCCACAAGGATCTGAGAGCTAAAGTTCGACGTGTACGGTTAATTTATGGTCCCTTGGCCATATATGAAGTTTCGAGTTGATCGGATGGCGGAAAACGTGTGATCTTGTATTTTGCACAAATTTCAGGCCTCTTTATCGTGCTTTCCTCAGATCCCAGGCGTGTATATTCTTCACCATTGGTTTTCTGGAGTTCATCCCGTGCTCTGGTAATTTCGGAGCGCCAAATCCATGTTTTTAACATCATCTTTCAATATACACTCCTAATTTCCTCCTGTAACAAAAACACGAGTAAAATCTGGCATTAAACATTATCATATATGTAAAATCAGGTAATTACTGGGGTCTGATATGCAATATTCGACCCTGATCACAACCCCCAACCAGCATTTTGCTAGTCCCGAGCAAAACATGCGAAAAATAATTTCAGAAATAAAAGACAATTCCTGTAAATTCAAGTGACAAGTGAACAGATAGCTGAGATGTGAAAATTCTAAGATTCATGATTGGTGTGTAAAATTTTTCTCTTGGAATCAAGTTTACAGTAAACTTCATAATCAAGTTCAAACTATTAATCCATCAATTAGAACATTCCTAAACATTGAGTTCCACGAGTGTAAAGTATAATCTCGACTTACAATCAGTAAGAGATCCAATTGTCAATTTCATGATATCATTAGTAATTCGTGACAATCAAGCTTGAAACCAACACTTAACTTTTCATTTTACTAGCCTTTGGTTTTCTTTATGAGCAGTAACGCAAATTAGGGGAATCAAATTCTCACCTATAGGGAGCAAACCTATGGCGAAAACTTGTCGCCTAACTTTTTTTCATATCAATTATGAGGAATCGAATCTTCATCTATAGGGAGCAAACCTATGATGACGATTATGTGACTTACTCTTTCAATTCTTCTTTATAACTGATGCTAAAAATTTTATTTTTCAGGCTGGTTCCTTTCATGCCTAATGACTACCAAGTTACCATTTAATATCGAACTGAAAACTTAATGTGTAAGTGAGATCTGATATGTGAAATCATGGCTCAATCAATGTTTACAACTTCTAATCATGGATTATCAATTCAAAATTGACTGTGAAATCAAGCGGATGGCCGAATCCAAGAGTCATAAGTTACCAACATCACATATCTTATAATGTTAAAATCACAACTATCTTTCAAAATCACTTTGAATTCAATAGAAATTCCAGAAAAAAAAATTTTAAAAATTTTCACAATTTTTGCTCAAGACGAGGAAAAACACTGATTAGGTTGCCTAATCCACCACCCCCAACCTAAAATCTACATTGTCCTCAATGTAAAAGATATGAGCATGGAATGCACATGGGACAACGAAAGTAAAAAAAATGATGGGAAGATAGTACCTGGATGATGAATCGTAAGAGACTTTCCAAGAGATCGCAGCATGGAATCCAGTCAGCACGAGAGAGAAAGCAGAACAAAAATAACAAAAATAAAATCCTACCTATACCACTTTCGCAGGTGCTCTCGATTGCATTTAGCGCATGCAACAAGCCTTTAAACCCCTAGGTTGCCCCTAGTGGACGAGTTGTAGTCTCGTGAGGGTTTGCAGTAATGTTACCCACAAACATTGAACTCACTACTCATGTTGCAAGGTTCCTCTTCTGGCCAGTATCTTGATAAGTTCCTCAGTAAGTTCCTCAACAAGATCATCCAAAAGCCCTTTTTGCAAAAGGCTTGGGTGCCCTGGAGCATGACTTTCCAGAGAGACTTATGTACCTCATAAGAAATTTTCCATTGCATTGCTTGAGGTAACCAGAGTATGTACGATTCACCTGTGACAGAAGAAGTTTCAACGTTAGTATCCCATGGTGAATCAGAGACTACAAGTAGATAAAGTTTAGAAAACTTCGCAAAAAGTGATGTAGCCTCAACACATTTCGAAGTGTCAATCTTCGGTTCAATTTTCAGCTCCTCCTCCTTTAATGGTAGACGATTAGGATCAGGGGAAGAAGGGGCTTCAAAATAAGGGTTCTCTCGGTCAGTGATAACTACCGAGATGTTGTCTTGCAAGGCATCCACTTTGTCTTTTGACATGGGATCGTTTGACTTTGAAAAGTAGTGTGCCCAGCAATTATCAAAAGAGTCGGAAATTTCAGCTGAGAGTGACTTATTTTCCTCATGGAAATCTGTAATGAGATGCTCAAGGACTCCCTCGCCCTTAAAAGTATATGAAGATATGTTCTCTTGCTCCAGCCCTGCACAAACATATTGAAGATCAATAGGGGAAGCATCGATGGGATCACTTTGTTCATTGAAACTACTCAATCGAGGCGTTGAACTGTCAGACGTGTACAGCTCAGATGGTGGTCTTAATTGAGTGGTTTCAAATTCTAGAGTCGTAGCGAGCAGCTCGTCCTTCTCCCGAATCACATTATCATTCAATTCAAGAGAGTGGTACAAACATGTCTCACAGAAGTTGGAAGGGTCGGTTTTAATGAGCTCATCTCCCATTTTTAAATCAGATATGTTAGGTGAGTGGAGTAGCTCAGTATGACCGATCACTTCGTGTGCTTCTTGAGCATTGACCTGGACCATACTTGAGATTGATTCCAGGGGAATTTGGGTTGTGCTCTCATGAATCTCATCCCAATACTTCTCAGCTTCCAATTCAGTGCAGTGCACACTTGAGATGGGATCGCTTTCCTCACAATCTATTCCTAAATTCGGTTGAGGTTCGAATGAACTAACCTCTACCTCATCTTTGAATTCATGTGTGTCAAGTAAGGGAGGTGTGTCATCATCACTGTATTTGAAAGACACCCATGTATCTCCACCATTCTTTTGAACAGTCATCAAGATCGGCTCATTGGGAAATTGAACCACGTGCTCGTTAATGGAATCCAACTCCTCATTCCAAATTCCAGATTTCGTCAAAAGCGAGTGAGGATCACTTTCCTGGTATTGTATTTCTGGATTGGATTGTAGTTGGGATGCACGAGCTTCTTCTATCCTTTCAAGGCGCGAATTCAGTGCTTCCATTACTTTCATCGCTTCTGCAACATGTTGGTTGAATTGTTCTAGATTAAAACATGAATCCTCTTGGATCGTTTCTGGTTGGATCTCAAAGGTATGGGATCCAAGAGAATAATCATTACATGTTGTTGGTTCATCTTCCCAGTTTTGATGGTTCCACTGATTATAGTCATACGGATCATAGGTGGGAGAATCTGATGGTTGGTAATACTTATTATCACTCATAATATAATCACGCATTGTTTTCTTTTTCTCAGATGGGTGATAGTAATTCTCACTCCCATAGTTATGATAACCCCAACATTCACGTACGGTCCGTGGGGTGGAATTGTTCTCCCGTATATGATCGCGTAAGGATTTCTTAACTGGTGGTTTTTTGTATTCCGGTCGATTCTCGATGATAGTTTCAGAAAAGTTTTGAGACATTGGTGGATTTCTATCATAATCATCATCCCAATATAGATTATTCTTCTCAGCATACTGACGTTCCCACTCGTGCATATACATGGTGAAACCCTAATTCTGAGTCTAATCCTAGAATAAAATAAAATTCCTACAGCAATATAAAAGGTAAGCCGAAGAGAAGTGAGAAGGATGTTACCAGAGTAGAAGTTCCTATGTTAAAAACCTGCAAAACAAACAAAATACTTTAGTATCTAGGGGATAAGACCTAATCTAGAAAATTAGAAAGAGTTTACCAAATTAGAAGTTCTATCTTAACAACCTACAGAATAGGAAATATGTTAGTCCTATGAATTAAATAATATAAAAAAAACAAAATTAAAATTAGTAAAATCCTAATCTTAAACTAATTCTAAATTCAATTAATTTCAGAAAATCGTAGCCGTCAGTCCCCGGCAACGGCGCCAAAAACTTGTTCTCACCCCAAGTATAGGGTTGTGATGTAGTAATAAACTCGGTAAGACCGAGGTCGAATCCACAGGGACTGAAACCTGTACGCTTTCTAAAAATAACCAGATCTAGAACTAGGCTAAGATGAAATCTAAACCAATTTTTGATTTGAGGAATAATGGTGAAATAATTAATCTAAAACTTAGGAAAAATCAGAAGAAGGAAAACTAGGGATTCAGAGGATCCACTTGTAGAGATCCGGGAGATCTTATGCCTGTATTACAAATCAGGAAAATTAACTGAACTGCCTTTAATGTAATTTTGAGAAGATGAAAGGTATATGAATTAGAATGGATTCCATCACCAAACCATGCCCAGGAGACAAAGCAAACAACAGAATTAAACTAATTACCAACCAATCAATGTATGAAGGTTAGGAAGGGTACCGACATCCAACCATGCCCAGAGACGATGGTGAACAACGGGGCTTCCTGACGTCATAAACATAAAAGAAAAAGAACATGCTCAAAGCCATTGCGAGACCCATTGTAATTTCAGTCACATACAATGACCATTAAGGACCGAAAACATTCCCTTAATAAAATTAAATCAAAATCAGATCAGTCTTAAACAAAGGCACAAGCAAAGAGACCTCCCATCACGCTACAAGCTTCACCTCTTGGCCCTAGCCAAGAGGTTTAGCCACACATGAATGGGCTAGATCTCATAATAAAATAGAGAAAAAGAAAGAAGAAGAAAAAATCCAAACTCTACTCCGTCTCTCTCTCTCTCTCACGTCCACCTAATTTAGCTTTGCACTGCTCGGGATAGATCTCTCTTTCTTCTTCCTTCCCCGTCTTTTATAGAGCAAGCCCGTCGGTGGAGAAGCCGCTGAGTCCGAGATGGAGTCGGTCATGCGTATAACGTGCGTAAACTTTTACGCAACAGAGATGTTTTGCAGCCGAGTAAAACAACAAGTTTGCTGTTTTGTTTGCACGCGCAACCACGATCATTAACTTGCAGGGTCAGCTCATCTTCGGTCGGCTCTGGATCACCGAGAAGATGAAAGGTTTGGATTTCCTCGTCAGCCTGCTGTGGTGGCCCACCTGGAACGTCAGGTTCGTTCGCAAACAGAGCGTGCGTAGCTCTTTCCTGCGTTGATGATTGGTGGGGCCATGATCAAAGTCGAAGGATCAATCCACTCCGTCCATTAGATGAGGCTCGAGATTCTGATTGGAAAATGATGGTTTTAACTAGCTGTTGATGAGGCCCACAAGATTTTTCACTCCACCGTCCGTCTTTCGTTTAACACTTGGGATCTTGCACTAGCTCGCATGGTAGCAAAGCGACGCCTAGGTGAGGGTAATACCCTCCTTCTGAGACCATTGAATGGTTCAGATCATCGAACCGGAGAGTTCATGGGGCCCACAAGCTTCACCATGTTAAGTTATTTTTGCAAACGAGCTTCGCATCCATCGCCGTGATGATAGGGGCCCCATTTTGCTGTTATTTTACCAAAATCCACGCCGTCCACCGTGCTCGTGACGAAAAACCGTCCAAGAATGGCTGATTAAGATTTGATTTTAGTGTGGTCCACCAGCCGTTTTGGTCCACCGTCCATCTTCCGTTTGGACGGCCGGAAACCAATCTCCACTGTCTTCTGTGTTTCTTCCACCTAGGCGAGGGTAGTTACCCCCCTTTTTTCACCTTGGACGGTCCAGATTTTCTCAGTGCATGACGAGTGGGTCCCACTGATAGAGACCCGGACGGGCAGTGCGTCCGCCGTTCTTGTCTTTGGGAAGAGTCGGGCAAGCCGACTTTAACTAAAATTCCTGGTTCGGTGCGGCTCACGTGCGATCATACTGTGTATACGCACGTCGCACGTGAGGTCCACTGTGATGCATGTGTGTGAAATCCCCTCCGTCCATCTGGCTCATCATCTCATTTAAGGCGTCCATTATAAAATTGAGGCATATCCAGAGATCAAGTGGGCCTGAAATCATCAATTTATGGGCTGTTTTGTTCATTGGACCACTTCCACAAGGATCTGAGAGCTAAAGTTCGACGTGTACGGTTAATTTATGGTCCCTTGGCCATATATGAAGTTTCGAGTTGATTTGATGGCGGAAAACGTGTGATCTTGTATTTTGCACAAATTTCAGGCCTCTTTATCGTGCTTTCCTCAGATCCCAGGCGTGTATATTCTTCACCATTGGTTTTCTGGAGTTCATCCCGTGCTCTGGTAATTTCGGAGCGCCAAATCCATGTTTTTAACATCATCTTTCAATATACACTCCTAATTTCCTCCTGTAACAAAAACACGAGTAAAATCTGGCATTAAACATTATCATATATGTAAAATCAGGTAATTACTGGGGTCTGATATGCAATATTCGACCCTGATCAATTTCCTTCATGTAAGTGTTTACTTTAATCACTTACTGGTTTATGAAACGTATGTGTTTGGATTTCCTATTTGCATTGTGTTTTATAACATGCTTGTTAATATGTTTGAATTACTTGTTTATTTAATTATGCTCTAACTACTTCACATGTTTAAGTTGTATTCCATAAAATCCATGAAGGGTGATGGGGGAGTAGTGTAACGATTCCATGCAACAGCCCTACCAGCCCTAAGCGGACAATATTGGATATTTGATTGTATGATTTAAAATCTTGAACCATTACTGCTTTAACTGTTCCGTAATTGAATGTGATTGGGGCTATTGTATAGTTCAGGCAATCGGTAATGGGATTGAATTCGTGGCTGAGATTCATTCGCCACGTGAGATGTGTTCGAAGAACCCGAGTTGTACTTTGGTTGGCGATAGTGGTTGGCCACGCGAAGTGCTTATGCACTTCATGTCGTTCAACTTGTCTTGTGCTCGAGCTAGCCGAGCTCCTCAAGTAACCCGATCTGTCTAATGTATGTTTACCATATTTGGATGCTACTGCTTGAACCTAAGGTACCGAACTTATCAGTAGAATCCCGTTAACCTTGGTACCTCGATCCGCTAAGACTCATGAGCCGGGCATGGTGGTATGGGACACCATAGTCGAGCTGTCGGCCTACGTTGGGGTGATGTGCCTCCCCATAGTGACTAGTGAGCAACCCAGACTTATGAGCCGAATGCGGTAGTATGGGACACTGTATTCGAGCTGTCAGCCTACACTGTTTTGATGGGTGATGGGGGAGTGGTGTAACGATTCCGTGTAACAGCCCTGACCGTACCAGATGTAGTGACCTCGAGCATACTCTGAATCTGCGGAGAGGCGACGAGCTTTCCCATAGTAAACAGAGTATAAACTAGGCCCGTATTGATAAGGTGATGGGGGAGTGGTGCAACGATTCCGTGTAACAGCCCTGACAGCCCTTGCAGCAAACACACCATCATATGAGATTATCTAGGATTGACGACCCTAGAATGGATCATTGTTTGGGAATGATATAAGGGAGGTACCTTAATTTTCCAATACTGTTGTATGAAAAGGACTAATAACAACTCGGTAATCATGCTCATCATAGCACTGCATGTACCTGGAAGATGTGGGGCACTGAGGGATGAACGCATGCCATGAACGTAAGATGGTGTCGCACGAGGGAGTATGTTGACGAGGGCATGCATCATGACTACATTTCATCCTTGCATTAATAAGAGTAGTTAAGATTGTTGATTGTACTGCTTTATCATTACTGCTTGACTGTTTTGATAACATGCTAACCTATGCTTTACTGTTCCACTGAGTTGATCACTCACTCCCACGTTACGAGATGGTGTTGTACACACCAACCAGACATTGTTTGAGTTTCAGATGACTACAATGCTTATGAGGCAGAGCCGGACCTTTGCGATGATGATGATGCTTGCTTGTATATGCAGTTTTCTAGCGGCTACATGTGAGCCGTGTCTTGATCGACGGGGTTATAGGGATGTTGACTAGATGACCTTACACATGTTGTATATTTTGGAATTATACTTGTAATTCATTAACCTGGTAACATTATCACACTTTGGAGACTTACCATTGTTTATCTATTTTATATATCTATCACAGTCTTCCGCTTGCAATTTCACTTGTCTCTGGAGTATAATATGCTGTTTTGGCTTAATCTCACTCATGTTTAATGCACTATTACAGACAACATTCAAACATCATTCATTATGTTGCATAAGTGATGCGTTGGAACTCGGGAGTTGAGCTTCTGCTCGACCCCCGATTTTCAGGGCGTTACAACAAATCAGAAACCCTTGAAGAAGTAAGAAAAGTTCTTAAAAGGATTCAAATTGAAAATGGTTCTCAAATCTGTAAGATTCGTATGATCGTAGATCCAAATTTGAGAATAGCGGTTTTGAGAAGTTCTGTAGTGACCAGGGAATATTACATGAATTCTCAGCCCCCAAAACTCCACAACAAAATGGCATAGTTGAAAGGAAAAACAGAGTGCTTCAAGAAATGGCTAATGTCATGTTGAATAACATGAAGCTCTCTAAGAATCTTTAGGTTGAAGCAGTCAATACAACTTGCTATATCATCAACCGGGTTTACATTAGCAACGATAATTTTAAAATGGCTTACGAAATATGGTTCAATAAAAAGCCTACTATCAAATACTTTCGAGTTTTTGGCAGCAAGTGCTATATTTTATGAGATCGTGAAAATCTGGGAAAGTTTGATTCGAAGAGTGATGAAGGGATCTTTCTAGGATATTCTGTAAACAGTCGTGCTTATAGGGTTCTGAACAAAAGGACCGGTGTGATTCAAGAGTCCATCAATGTGGTCATTGATGATCACTTAAATACACCAGTCTCAAGTCTAGATAATGACGAAGTTCTTGTAATTGATAAACCTGGTACTTCATCTAATCAGACTAATTCTGAACTTAAGACTGTTAAAGATCATCCAACCACACAGATTCTTGGAAACCCTCTCACTGGTGTTCGTACCTGTAAACAACTTGACGATATATGTAATTACGTATGTTTTACGTCCCAGATAGAACCATCTAACGTAAAAGAAGCTCTTGCTGATGAAAACTGGATAGTTGCTATGCAAGAAGAACTTAATCAATTTATTTGTAATGATGTCTGGTATCTTGTTCGTAGACCTAAAGATAAACATATTATCGGAACAAAGTGGATTTTAAAAAATAAATCTAATGAACTTGGGAATATTATTCAAAACAAGGTAAATTAGTTGTACAAGGGTACACTCAAATTGAAGGTATTGATTACGATGAAACCTTTGCCCTAGTTGTTCATCTTGAATCAATCAGACTTTTTATATCTATTACATGCTTTAGAAAGTTTAAAAATTTTCAAATGGATGTAAAGAGTGCCTTTTTAAATGGTGATTTACATGAAGAAGTATATGTTGAACAACCTACAGGGTTTGAAGACCCTATGTTTACTGATCATGTATACTGTCTTAAAAAAGCTTTCTATGGTCTAAAACAAGCTCCTAGAGCATGGTACGAGAAATTGAATAAGTTTTTACTCTGTCATAACTTTCAAATGGGAAGTATTGATAAAACATTGTTTGTTAAGAAACATAACAAAGATATCTTAATGGTTCAAATCTATGTTGATGATATTATTTATGGATTAACCTGTACTGACATGACTATTGAGTTTGCAGATTTGATGAAATCTCAATTTGAAATGAGCATGGTTGGGGAATTGAATTATTTCCTTGGATTATAAGTAAAACAATGACCTGATGGAATGTTCTTCTCTCAATCTAAATATGCTATGAATTTGATTAAGAGATTTGGATTTGAGATTGGTAGGAATTTTGATACTCCTATGAGTACAACCTTAAAACTCTCAAAAGATTTTGCAGGTAAAAATGTGGATCCGAAATTATATCGAAGTATGATTGGTAGTTTACTGTATTTAACTACTAGTAGACCTGATATTGCTTTAAGTGTTGGTATTTGTGCTAGATATTAGTTGATCCTAAAGAATCTCATTTAATTACTGTTAAACGAATTATACTATATATCGCAAGACTGTTAATCTCGGTCTCTGGTATCCTCATGAGACTAGTGTTCAATTAGCTGGGTACTCGGATGCTGACTGGGCTGGTAATCTTGATGATAGAAAATCTACCAGTGGTGGTTACTTTTATATTGAAAACTATTTAATTTCTTGGCTTAGCAAGAAACAAAATTCTATATCACTTTCAACTGCTGAAGCTGAATATATCGCAGCTGGTAATGCGTGTACACAACTTGTTTGGATGAATCGTATGCTAAGTGATTATGGAATTAAACAGAATTCTATGTTATTATATTGTGTAATACCAGTGCCATAAATATTTTGAAAAATCCAATTCAGCATTCTTGTACTAAGCACATTAACATTAGATTTCATTATATTCGTGAATTAGTAGAAGAAAAGTTTATATCTTTGGAATATATCCCTACCGAGAATCAATGTGCTGACATCTTCACTAAATCGCTGTACAAAAGTAGGTTTAACAAATTGAAATTTGACCTTGGCATGTGCATTTTAAAATGATTATTGATGCCTATTTGTATCATATTGTATATATTTGTTAGTTTAAATTTCAATTTTTGTGAAATATGCATAAAATCAGATTTTTGGTGGTACTTGACCAGTCGAGGATTTCCTCGACTTGTCGTGGTACGACCGGTCGAAGAAAGCTCTTGACTAGTCGTGAATTGCGATGATTGTCTTAAATTTGGGGGAAAACACTTTCTTCCTCATTACTACTTCTCTCTCCGACGAGTCGACGCCCAACCAGTTAAACCCTTCCTTCAAAATCTTCAAGGTTAGTGCTCCTTTACTTTTTTCTTATAGATTTGTGTCTAGATTACTTCTATTTCTCTCTTGAAGTTATCTATTTCAAATTTTGTTGAGATTTGGGGTTTTACTTCACCCAAATCTGATTTGAGAAACTTCTCAATCTTTGCAACTCCTTATTTCCTTAAAATCCTTGTTGTAAATGACATCTAGAGGGAGAAAGATAACATCCCATGGTCCATCTTCATCCAGATCGGCTCCTATCACTAAGCATCATCTTCGGGCTCCCGATGATGATTCGCCTTATGTTCGGGACATCAGATTGCGTAACGTTATTGTTGAACATCCAGTTGATATTAATCATGTTGCTCCATTTGATATCCTTCCTATTCTTCATACTGTAGGTTGGGATAACTTATTGCATTGGGGTGGGTTAGCATACCAGTCCATTGCCCAGTCCATGTTCGCTTGCATAAGTGAGTTTTCACTGGAAAATTTAACTTTTAAAATAGCCATAAGAGAAGGACCATTTGATGTTGATCGTCATTTGATTTCAGCTCTATTGGAAATTCCTGTAAATGATGAGAGCATTCCTATCCATACCTTATCTGAAAAACCTTCAGAAACTGAAAAATGTATGCTCACTAGAGACTTATGCAATTTGGACGTACATTGGATGCATAAAGGGAATGTGCTTCCCTCAAATTTTTTGTTACCCAATTACAGAGTTCTTCACAAGATTTTTTGTGTCCAACTTGTATCCTCGATCTGGTAATAAATCTAAATTGACATCTTTCATGGTTCATGTTCTTCATGCTGTCACAAGAGGTGCTCATGTTTGTTTACCATCCTTGATTTGTCACTCCATTATTCAGTTTCGACTCCATCCAGGTCACAGTGACATCCCCTTTGCTTATTTGATGACTGTGTTGGCTTCACATATGTTAGTCGACATACCTGTTGGAGAGGCCCCTATCCATCATTTGATATTTAACAATTCTAACCTTAATAAGATGAAGCTGGATATGCTTCCTGGCTAAGGTGTTGCTGATGGTGGTACTGAAGCTGGACATGAGGAAGAAACTTGAGTCTGATTCTGCTAATGATTCTATCCATGAGGAAGAAACTTGAGTCTGAAGCTGGACATGAGGAAGAAACTTGAGTTTGTTACAAAAATTTGGAATTTTTTTATTAAGCTTTGACCAGTCTTAGGGACTGTTCGACTAGTCGTATGAACAGTGTCGACTGATTCTTCGACCAGTCGTAGACCTACGATTCAAACTACAATGATGAAATTTGACTAGCTTCGACTAGTCGTGTGCAACCTACGACCAGTTGAAGGTGACCTACGACCAGTCGTAGACTACCTACGACCACCTTATCTTATCGCTCTCAAATTTTCAAATATCCGTTGGTCCTACGACCAGTGATAGAGATCTCTGGACCAGTCGAAGATGCAATTTTCTCACCTATAAATAGAGCACGAATCTCAGAATATTTAATACCACCCAAGCAATTTTAATCCAGCCTTTTGAGAGATAAGTCTGTGCTCACTTTAAGCTAAGTATGCATATTTAATATTCTCTTTCTTTAGCTTTTTAAATTGATTTTGTTTCTTGTATTCCAATCTGATCTAAAAAGAGGAAGTTCTATTTTCCTTTTTCTGGGATCAAAATCAATTTAAGCTAGCCCATTTGTTTTAATTCAAAATCTATTAGAACTTATAACCATTATATAGTGAGTATTGGACATTGAACTTTGACATTCAAACCTCTACTCTGACTTGGTTCTTCCGGGCTGCAATAACAAAGGAGAAAAATAGGTATTTTATATTGTGTGTAATTTACTTTATTTGGTTTTATTTGAGGTTAAGCCAGAAAAATCTCAAAGTTGTTGGTTATCAGAGGAGAGCCAGAAAACTCAGAAGTGAGGGTTTTTGAATTGTGTAACCCCTTTGAAAAAGACACAATGGTGAAGGTTTTGGGTGAACCTGTGAAAACCTGTTTGATAGTGAACGTTAATATCCCCTGTGTGAGGATATTAGGAGTGGAGTAGCAATCTGTGTGGCTGTTGTTGAACAATTGGTGTACACACAGGCGAACCACTATAATTCTTTGTGTCTTGTGGTATGAATAATTTTCCTATCCTTTATCATTCAAAGTTGTGGAATATATGTATGGTGTGAATGTTGTATTTTTTACATTTCAAGCATTGTGGGAATGTTGTAATAATTTAGATTTAAATTCCTGTAATTTATTTCAATTCCTTGCTATTTATTTATTCCTCTTTAGTTTGAGTTTTTGATACAAAGGCCTTTCTAGAAATAAGGTTGTTCTACCATAAACCCTTGGTTTTTGGTGTAAGGTTGTCCTTAGAACAACTTTTGAATCAACCTCTCAATACTTATTTATTGAGGTTGCTTTTCATTTCAGCATTGTGAATTGATTTACTTTATTTGACTCTCTCATTATTAAATTCTGCTTTAATTATTTTAAATTTGGCGTTGTCCTATTCACCCCTCCTCTAGGACATATAGCTTGGCCATTTCAATACATGAGCATAGGAGGGCAGAATACCAGGAGGCCGCATCTCCCACTGTGTCGTGGTCGGTTGGAAGGGGGTGTGGCCTTACCCGCTTGAGGGTAGGGTGCAATTGTCAGGCTGAGTGTGACCATCTCGTGCCGGATAGATATTAGCTGATTATTGGCCAGGTGGATAGTGAGG
Organism: Magnolia changhungtana; assembly: GCA_030180095.1. NCBI lineage: Eukaryota > Viridiplantae > Streptophyta > Magnoliopsida > Magnoliales > Magnoliaceae > Magnolia > Magnolia changhungtana. Next base: position 1,840,746 of record JASAUF010000231.1, on the reverse strand, counting down.
TCTCTTTCGCTTGGACGGTTGTGTGTCCAGTGTAGGGCGGCAATTTGGTGTATAATGTATTAGACCCCAGTGATCATCCAGAGAGAATTGTATTGATATATGATGCTCCAAAGATGATCTGGATTGGTATGTGGATTGGTATGCTTGAGCTGCATCTTGTACATCACTTTGGCTATGTAGGCCTTGCATCGTTTGGCCTTGGTGTGGTCGATATCATTCATGCCTTGCATCGCATGGCCTTAGTGTGGCCGATACCATTCATGCCTTGCATCGCATAGCCTTGGTACAGCTGATAGCATTCATGGACTTACTAACATGTTTCCGCATTACTCTGATATGTATACTTGAATTGCTACCTTGCGCACACACTTTCACCACCCTCTAAGCTTTCTATAAGCTTATACACGATGGATGCGTGCAGGTGATGCCAGGACATAGTCGTAGCTGAGCAAGAGCAGGAGCGTGCCGCAGAGCTTCTGGAGTTTTTTTTATTATCATTGTATTTCCCTTTATGCGCATTATATCTTAAAGTTTTTTTTAATCATAGTGGATTTTGTGATGGAGTTCTGGTTATTGTTCGTGGGTTATACTTATGGTTATGCTTGTTATGAAATAAAATTTGTATAAAAAAATCCTCCTTGTAGGATCCTAGGATCGGAACCTGGTATATGGGTGCCGGGAGACGAGAATGGGGTACTATGGAGGCTGTCGGCGCCGGATTCGATGATAAAAAAATTTGTGAGCCCAGTTTTCAAGTTTGGGGCGTGACAGGAGTTGGTATCAGAGTATAACTTGGGAATAACTCAGGACAACATCACATGTCTGCTACGAGCTTAGGACGAGTAGGTCCCAAGTGCGTAATCTTTTTTATTTGGTTTCCTAACGTCTAAGCCTTCGAGGGTTCTCAAGGCTAATGGATGCCTTTTTTCTTTATGGTAGACCATGCCGCCTAGATGAGAGGCACGCGAGGCACACAAGGCACACAAGGCGCCCGAGGTACCCGAGCGACCCGAGCGGCTCCCGCTCCACCACTTGAGGATCCTGTACCTCTGCCCGAGGTTGTTATTCTGCCTCCCATAGTTCCCATTCCCCCACCTGAGCTTGCTGCACCTACACCTGAGGCCCCTGCAGATCCTTCACCTTCGCCTGAGACCAGCGCAACCCCTACTATACCAGTTGGTGCAGAGCAGTTGTAGCAAATGCTTCATGCTGTAATAGCCGCCCTCCAAGGTAGGTGCCTCGCAAAGACTATGGAGTAGACAGAGCAGGAGCATCGAGCGCCTTATTGAGAGAGTTCCTTCAGCTCGATCCCTCGCGATTCTAGGGAGAGCCCAATCCGACCGCATCAGAGAGGTGGAACTCCTGAGTGGAGAAGATGTTTGAAATTATGAGGTGTACGACACAACAGCAGGTCCCTTTGGCCATGTATTTGTTCGAGGGCGAGGCCGAGCACTGGTGGACTTTCATCACTCGTGTTGTAGGAGTTGACTTCCTCTGGACATGGGAGGACTTTGTTGATAGATTCGACCGATAGTACTTCCTCGACCACATTTGTCAGTAGCGAGCATGGGAGTTTGAGATGCTGGTGCAGGGAGACATGTCTATGGCTCAGTACGCAGCCCATTTTATGGCGCTATCGAGTCGTATTTGGTTGATAATGAGGGGTGGAAGGCCCACCATTTCGAGAACGGCTTGCGCTACGGCCTCTAAGGCCGTGTTGTTGGGCATGAGTTCCTAACCTTTGAGGAGGTAGTACGGAGGGCTCAGATTTACGAGGCTGATTGGGCCGGTACGCAGAGCGATCGCGATTGAAGGAGAGACCAGAAGAGGTAGGCCCCCTCGGGTGGCCCCCAATAGCAATAACATTGACAGCGGCAGAGGCACACGACCCGCCGAGCACCAACGGCACCTCCAACACCACCCTAGAGGCAGTTTGCAGGGACGTGTTTTAGATGTAGTGGAGTAGGGCACCGTATGCAGGAGTACCCCCTCCCTCAGCTGTAGCAGCAGTGACCGAGAGCACCTCAGCCGCCTCCACAGCAGCAGTGACCTCACCAGTAGCGACCTCAGCCACCCACACTGCAGAGGCCCTAGCCACAGCCGAGTTAGTAGTATGGGCCACTGCAACATCAGTAGCAGTAGTAGCACACTAAGAGGGGACAAACACCTCCCCAGCTAACTCATGCTAGATTTTATGCAGCTCAGCAGGACCCGCAGTCCTTTAGAGGGGTTGTTGAGGGTATTCTTCATGTCTCTGCATGCATTACTTGAGTTCTGTTTGATTCTAGTGTATCTCATTCTTTCATGTCCGAGGATTTCTACTATTTGATTGGGTTGCTGACAGAGTTTGCCAGTGAGGGATTGACCATATCGACGCCGTCAGGGAAAACTATAATGCTAGACTGATTTTGTTTGTTTTGCCCTATGTTGGTTAGGGAGACCTTCTTGCCCGCTGATTTATTCATGTTACCGATGTCGGAGTTCGACATCATCCTGGTTATGGATTGGGTTACCGAGTACCACGCCGTTTTGTACTGTTCCATGAGAACAGTCACGTTCTTTATACATGGCTTGCCACAGTTTCAGTTTGTTGTTGAGCTCAGAGGAGAGTCGTTGTCTTGTTTGATGTCGTGTGCAGTAGAGGAGCCTGTAACAGTGAGTGTTGATCAGTTGCCAGTGGTTTGTGATTTCCTTGATGTGTTTCAGGAGATTCTGAAATCCGCCGTGCCGGCATATTGAGTTCTAGATTAACCTTGTGCTTGGTACCTCACCTATCTCGAAGGCCCTATATCGTATGACACTGATGGAGTTGCAAGAGCTCCAGTATCAATTGGACGAGTTGCGAGAGTTGGGATTCATTCGTCTAAGCAGTTCGTCGTAGGGATCGCCGGTACTATTCGTTAGGAAGAAGGATGACTCGTTGAGGCTCTGCGTGGATTATTGCGAGCTCAACCAAGTCACGATCAAGAATAAGTATCCTCTCCCGAGGATTGATGATTTGTTTGATCATCTGCAGGTTGCATAATTCTTTTCAAAGATTAACCTATGGTCTGATTACCATTAGATTCGAGTCCGAGATGATGACATCTCGATGATAGCTTTCAGGACCCGTTATGGTCACTTTGAGTTTCAGGTTATGTCCTTTGGACTGACCAATGTGCCCGCGGTCTTCATGTAGTTGATGAACGAGGTTTTCCAGCCTTATCTCGATCAGTTTATTATGGTCTTTATCGACGACATTCTGATCTATTCGGGGACCTGTGAGGACCATGAGCAACATTTGGAGATCGCCCTGCAAACCCTCTGTGCCCACCGCTGTATGCGAAAATGGAGAAGTGAGAGTTTTGGTAGGAGGATGTGAAGTTCCTCAGTCACGTGGTGATGAGGGAGGGTGTCGCGGTGGACCCCTCAAAGGTTGATGTAGTGTGTCAGTGGGGCCAGCCCATGAGCGCGTTCGAGATCCGTAGTTTTCTTGGCTTGATGGGATATTATCAACGATTTATCGAGGGATTCTCCCGTATTGCAGCACCGCTGACCAGGTTGACCCGGAAGGGCGTAGAGTTTGTGTAGAGTGACGCCTGTGAGTGAGCATTTGTGGAGCTGAAGGACTACCTCACGTCCGCTCCTGTCCTCACTCTACTCTCTAGGAGTGATGGATTTGTTGTATTTAGCGATGTATCGCGTATTGGTTTGGGTGATTTCCCAATGCAGCACGGGAAGCTGGTAGCTTATATGTCTTGCCAGCTCAAGGTCCATGAGATGAACTACCCCATGAATGATTTGGAGTTGGCAGTAGTTGTCTTCACACTGAAGGTGTGGAGGCACTATCTCTTTGGGGTTAGGTTCGAGCTCTTCTCCCACCATAAGAGCTTGAAGTATCTATTCTCTCAGTCCGAGCTGAACATAAGGTAGAGAAGTTGGATGAAGCTCCTGAAGGATTACGATTTTGACCTTCAGTATTATGCGGGCAAGGCGAACGTGGTAGCAGATGCTCATAACCACCAGCCACGAGGCCTGGTGGCGCACATGATGATTCAGGAGTGGAAGATGCTTGAGGATGTGTCAGCGTTTGACTTCGATATCGGCTTGGAGTCTTCTATTGTGCAGTTATCGATTCAACCCTCTCTTGTAGCAAGGATGATCGAGGCTCAGCAGGTAGATGAGTCGTTGCAGAGTTATTGGACAAGAGGCAGTATCTGAGAGTCAGTCAGATTGGCAGATTGGTTCTGATGGTTGACATCACCTCAAAGGCCGAATATGTGTCTCAGATGTTCCAGAGTTGCACAGAGATCTTATGACCGAGGCACATCGTTCGCTGTTTTCTATCCACCCTGGCTCGACGAAGATGTATCGTAATATGAGGCGTCAATATTTTTGGGCAAGGATGAAGCGCCAGATAACTAGTTTTTTGGCCAAGTGTGACACATGCTAGCATGTCAAGGCCGATCATCAAAGACCCCCAGGTCCATTGCAGCCGTTGATCATCCCGATGTGGAAGTGGGAGCACGTATCTACCAATTTTATTATGGGTTTGCCGAGGACTTAGCATGGTCATGACGCCATCTGGGTTATCGTGGATCGTCTGACGAAGTTGACACATTTTCTTGTGATTCGTGCGACTTAGCCTTTGGACCGGCTTATCAAATTGTTTGTTGATGAGATCGTGAGACTGCACGATGTTCCAGTCTCGATCGTTTCCGATCGATACCCGATGTTCACATCTCAGTTTTGGAGGAGCTTTCAGAGGGCGATGGGGTCTGCCTTGTAGTTCAAAACCACGTATCATCCACAGACCGATGGGCAGACTGAGAGGGTCAACTAGATTCTTAAGGATATGCTCAGAGCTTGCGTGATCAACTTCTCGGGTAGGTCGGATGAGCATTTGCACCTGGTCGAGTTTGCGTATAATAACAGCTATCAGGCGACTATTGGTATAACTCCCTTCGAGGCTTTGTATGATAGGCCATGTAGATCCCCTAGTTGTTAGACCGAGGTTGGAGAGCACCATCTCCTAGGCCCTGAGCTTGTGCAGCAGACATCAGAGGTTATCGATATCATCAGGCAGAGGATGTGCATAGCTCAGAGCTGGAAGAAGAGTTTTGTTGATTATCGATGTCATCCCTTGGAGTTTGCTGTTGGGGACTGAGCGTATCTCAAGGTCTCGCCAATGAAGGGCGTGGTTCAATTTGGAGCGAAGGGCACGCTCGCCCTGAGATTTATTGGACCTTTCGAGATCACTGGGTGCATTGGCGGTATGGCCTATAGGCTTGCCTTATCTTTTAAGTTGTCTGGCATCTACAACGTTTTTCATGTTTCGATGTTGCGGAAGTGTGGGTCAGGCACCATTCTCGTGATTGATTGGCAGCCTCTTGAGGTCCATGAGGATGCTTCCTATATTGAGTAGCTGATTTGCATCCTTGATCGGAAGGAGCAGGTCCACGGAACCAAGGTCAATCCTTTGGTGAAGGTTAGTGGGGTCATCATTCTGTTGAGGAGGCATCTTGGGAGCGTGAGGCTGAGATTAGAGAGCGCTATCCCCATTTGTTTGTAGATTGATTGTGCTTGTATTATGCTTTATATTGCATTAATTGTTATATGTATGTGTGTGTGATGATGCCTTCTCTTCTTCCCTTGTTTGTCCTGCATGATAGTAAATTTTGAGGACAAATTTTTTATTAGGAGGGGAGAGCTGTCAGGCCCATGTCCCAGTGTCAATTCCGTTCTGTAGGATCCCATGGCCATCTCGATCGAATTTTGGCAACCCGCGACCCATATATTACATTTGCGCGCGACCCTGAGTCACATCTTGTAAACCCAAGTCGACTCAGCCTGAGACCTGTGCCATTGCGACCGCGTCGTCACTGCGTCTCGTCCGCCGATCCAACGCTTGGATCACAAGACGTGGATCGTGCATGATCATCACCGTAGACGGTACATTGCGGGACCCACCTATCCCTTATAGCACATTTCCCTAATTATGAGGGTGACATCACCCCTACATCTAGCCACCTTACTACCCTACTCTATAGCCTCATGCCTCTTATAAGGCAATGATGTTTTAAACATGCCATCTTACAACAAATCATTCCTAGCTAAGAGAGAGAGGGAGGCTAGCTATCATCATTACCCCCCTCTCTCTCTCTCTCTCTCTCTCTCTCTCTCTCTCTTTCCCTCTTTCATTTCCCATTTTCCTCCATTGTAAGAGCTCCCAATGTCCCAACCCATCCAAAAAATTCCAGCCATTTCCTCTCCCTAATCTTCCCAATCCAACCATCTAGAGGGCATCTCAACTATTGAATCTTGTTCCCTTGGAGCATTGGAAGCCATTGGTGGAAGAAGAGGTCCTAGATCTAAGGTGGGTACTCGTTTAGGTTAGATCTTTCCTTTCTTTCATTGATCTTTAGTTTTCATTGCATGGGACCATGTAGGACCCACCAATCAATGGTGGAGATCCTACTTGACCCTTTGGATGGGGCCAACAGCCCATCCTTGATGCATGCACGATCCATGATGGGGCCATTCTCCATGGACCCCATCATGATGTTTTTATTGAATCCGTGTTATTGGTGTGTCATCTAGACCCTTGATTTGTGGTGAGGATGACATCTTCACCTTAGATTCCTTTATGTAGGGCCATGCAATGCATGAGACTTATCTTGATGTATGTTAAAGATCTTAGAGGGGCTCATAGTGGCGGGGTCCCTCCATCACACGTTTCTCCCCCTCTCTCTCTCTTTCTTTTTTTGATGATGATGAGGCCGTGTGGCCCACCCTGGTGGACTCCCACATTGAATTATGTATTACATCCAGTCGTCCATATGTTGGACCCACCATTAATGGACCGTCCAGCGGCAGGCCCGCTGGCCTATCCGTCTGGACAGGACTAGATGAAGAGAAAACATAAATATCAGCTTGATGCTGACCTGGTGGACCCCATATGTGTGGACCCACCTTATATCCACATCATCTAATGGTAGGGACGGTGGATCCCACGCAGCATGCAGCTGCTGCTGCATTGATGTCAGTAAGTTCTGGGAGCCTGATCATGAGGCATGTGTCATATCCCAACCGTCCGTCCATTCTCTGGACGGTGGGACCTACCATGCACGTGTGGGGTCCCCACCGTCCAGCTGGGATGAGGACCCCACCAGTAATGTATGGGTTTCATCCCTGCTGAGTGGGCTACCATGATGTGTGAGTCTGATCCACACCGTCCAACACTTTAGACAATGGGACCCACCTTATGTATATGTTGTATATCCAGTCCGTCCATTCTAGCTGGGATGTGGGACCCCCACATGATGTATGTGTTTTCAGCCACGCCGTCCATCCAATTTCTGGACAGGTGGGGCCCACCTTGTGATGTGTTGTATACTCACACTGTCCATCCTCATGGCCCTCGCATGAGGTATGTGTTTTATCAGCGCCGTCCAGCCTTTGGACCCCACATGTGATGTACTTAAGGCCCATCTATTTTGCTGGATTATGGGCCGCCCCATACGACCCAATGTGATGTATTTATGGCCCATGTAATGAGGCTCATTATGATGTATTTACAGCCCATTTGATGAGGCTCGATGTGACGTATGAGGCCTAGGTGTGAGGCCCATTATGATGTATTTGAGGCCTAGGTGTGAGGCCCATTGTGATGTATTTAGGGCCCAGGCATGAGGTCCATTGAGATGTATTTGAGGCCCATTGTGATGTGTTTGAGGCCTAAATATCAGGTCCAATGTGATGTATATATGGCTCATATGATGAGGCCCATTATGATGTGATGTGGGCCATGAGTGAGGTCCGATATGATGTATGTGTGACCCATATGTACGACCCAATGTGATGTATATATAGCCCATATGATGAGGCCCATTATGATGTGTATGAGGCCATTGTGTGTGAGGCCCAATGGGATGTATATTGGGCCCTTATGTGAGGCCATGGGCCCACTATATGTTAGGCTCTATGTGGGCCACTCCTTGGGAGCAATGTTGGTTGATGGCAATGATAGTTAAATGTCCACATTGTGACCTTTCCTTAGGCCTTGTTAGGCCCATTCTCATCATACTCTAAGTAGGTTAACCTAAGTCATTGGGCCCCATTGATGTTTGCATGGTTCATCTATTTATATTGAGTTAACCCAAGATGTTGGGCTCCCATTGGTTTCTTATAGGACTATTTCTTTTTAATCTTGGAGTCTGTCTAGGACTCATTTGGGCCCCTTAGGGCATCTAATGGGCTATATAATAGTATGGAGTAGGAACCCTTTTCGGATCCTTAGGTTTATAGGCCGGCCATCTAAGCCCAACCTTGGTATGAGGAGAGTTCATCATCGCCGTAGATGGATAGATCCGTGCTATCAGATTTAATATATCTAGAGTCGAGGGTCGATCTTTATATTATGGTTTATATAGGCTGTTCATTTATGGAACTCGCCTTGTATGTAGGCCAGTTATCGATACCGATTATAAGTATGTGACAGCATATCATCCTGATACATGGCCATACACATCATCTGCATGTTTATTATGAGATGTGCTTGACCATTGCTTATGCCATAGGGCAAGTTGTTTATGGTACTTACTGATAGGCGGAGTCATCCCACATGAGCGCACGGTATGTGTAAGATTGATGCATGATTGGACTGTGTGACTCATACATCTTACATTGTGTGTTGTGATTACTGTATGCCCTAGTGACATTAGGGCCATAGCCTCCACAGGCATATCGTGGATGAAAGGTTTGGACACCAAAAATCTTCTCTTTATATGGGGTGCGAAGGATGTCCATGGGTGAAAGTCCCTAAACCTGACGGTATCGGAAGACGCTCCAAGTTCGAGACTGAGTGGATACATGAGCGCATGAGGGTAGAATACCAGGAGGCCGTGTCTCCCACTGTGTCATGGTCGGTTGGATGGGGGTGTGGCCTTACCCACCCGAGGGTAGGGGGTAATTGCTAGGCTGAGTATGAACAGCTCATAAATGGGTTTGCTATCGACGTGCCGGATAGATATTGGCTGAGTATTGGCTAGGCAGATAGTGAGGTCTTTTCTGCTTGCACAGTTATGATTCTAGTGTAGGGTGACAATGTGGTGTATAGTGTATTAGTCCCTGGTGATTATCCAGAGAGAATTGTACTGATATATGATGCTCTAAAGATGAGTTGGATTAGTATGTGGATTGGTATGCTTGAGCTGCATCTTGCACACGACATTGGCTATGTTGGCCTTGCATCGTTTTACCTTATGTGGCCTATAGCATTCATGCCTTACATCGCATGGCCTTGGTGTGGCCGATAACATTCATGCCTTGCATCGCATAGCCTTGGTACCAAGATAAGGGGAGTTTGCAGTCAGGGGGAGCAGATACTAGGTTGTGTACATGTTTTCACTAGAAATTTTAAAATTGTGTAAGATGCATGTACACACAATTTATGATGTGTTTGTCTAGATACTAGTCTAGGGGTGTTTTGGTATTTTGTCACGTAATTGACAAAGGGGGAGATTGAAAGTGCCCTAGTTTGTCAATTAGCATGAGTGTTGAGTCTGTTAGACTGCAGAGCCTCATAGGAAGATCAACTCAAGTGTCTACCTCAACCGAGATGTGTGCAAGCTCACCACAAGTAAATCTAAGCCTCACATCCCTTGTCCCTAAACACCAGTATATGAAACCCTTAAAACAAACTAGAACATCATAGGGTTTTTAAGTTAAGAAAACTTTTTTCAAAATAGGAAAATTCTCTAAGTTTTCTTGCTTTGTTGATTTTATCGATACACATCTCGATATGATGACCTGCGCTGTCAATGTCCTCAATACTTAAACCATATCATCGATATGAGGACAAAATTCGTCCAGCAACCACATACTCATCTGGACGGAATTATCGATACATCGATATACTATCGATATCATTGATATTCAAATCTATAGTCCATCGAAGGTGACTCGATGATATCGACAGGCAGATCTCCGACACCCCTGTTTTTCCTTAAGAATATCATATGTGCATCGATGTATCGAAGCCTCCTCGATACCATCGAAATTCAAATCTCGATGATATCGGTCATGGGCGCCATGTTCTTCCAGCAAAATATTTCAAGATTGTTTATCTATGATCGGGGGTCACTCAATAGAATCGATATTCAAATATTGATGATATCGGTATTGTTTCGATGACACCGAACAAGGACAGAGACTGTCCAGCAAGCTTAATGAGAAATCCGTTGGATTTATCGATGCCTCGACACAGTTATCGATATCATCGATATTCAAATTCTGATGATCTCAAAGGTCCCTCGATCATTCTTGTAAACCTAAAATATTTCAAGTCAAGTCTTGCTCATTTTCTAGTTTCGATTGAAACGGAGTTCGAAATTCGATGACATTGACACCTGTTTCGATTCCATCGACCAACTGGCAAGAGGTTTCAAAAGCGTATGACATTTAAGTTTGTGTCATCGAGCGGACCATCGATGTTATCGAGAGTATACGCTCGATGATATCGAACCTACTTGATGATATCGAACTCTGTCTTAAATGTGACCGTTTTATATCCGTTGGAACCTTTTGCCTACATATAGAGGACTTGTCTATTGTTGCTGGTAGAGAAAGAAGAGAGTACTTTTGAGTATTTTACCTTAGATCATATACCCAAACCCCTTTCTCTCAGGGAAGTTCATCCTTCAATCCACCCTCATCATTGATATTCAATAGTGGATTGGGGAATGAACTTCTGCATTTAAGGATCCTCCAGCTACTACCTTAATGGAAAATCATTAAGCTGGGATGCCTTGAATGCATAATCGGAATCACTCTATCTTTCTTATAGGAAAATATTTTATAGAGTAGGATTCTGTCTTAACCTTAACCCAACCCAAAGACTTGTATTGGTACATCATCTGTGTTGCGGATCAAGGAAGCCGAAGATTCTTCATCAACAAGGAGGAGATCTTCGTCAACATGCTGAATAGGACTCATGCACTTATTTATAAGTTATTAGAGTCTAGAGGACACTTGTGATCATTCCTTTTTAGGATTGGGTCTTAGGTATTTCTCACCCTTGCAAGCTCTCGTAGGAGGCCTCTGGCTAGAGTGTACGTGGTGGGTACGTATTATTGACCCTTGCTCTGTGGAGAGCATAAACTTTTTGTTGAAGGTGAACCTGTCTAAAACCTTAGGTTCGAGGTGATCCGAGTGAAACCTCCGTTAGGGTCTTATGGAAGATCCTTGGTTAGTGTGCCTAAAAGTGGGTACGTTGTGTTGACCCTTGCTCGTGAGAGCATAAACAGTCACCCTCAGTGGAGGTTGTAAAGGTTGAAGGTGAACCTGATTTAAAACCTTAGGTTTGTGGTGAACCGCTGTGAAACCTCCTTAGTGAAATCCAGTACGCTCAAGGGTTGAGTGTAGTTACCTGGAGTGGAGTAGACAAGTAGTCGAACCACTATAAAAATGATTGTGTTTGAGATTGCTATTCTTCTATTTGTGTGATTTACTTTAATATTTTCATATCTAAATATCTGAGATCACACACATACACAGTCATATCCATCATAAACTAGTTTACATATTGTTCACTTCTTAAATAGTTTGTGATTGGATCCTCTACCGGGCTTGGAAGCCAGTAGAGTTACCTTTGAGTAATCCTAATAAGTGCTTGTTATTAGGATTAGTGTAATAGGATTTTAAATAAACCATAAATACTTTAAAAAGTTTGATTCACCCCCCTTTAGGACATATTGGCATAATCCTACTTCAACTAAAGCGGTCTTCACCGCTATTTCAATTGGTATAAAGCGGGTCTCTCTTTAAGGGCTGCACCACCTAAAGAGTGATCTGACTGAAGTTGGGAATATGGCCAAAGGAGAGGGCTCATCGGTCACTAGACCTCTTGTATTTGATGGTTCAAATTATTCTTATTAGAAAGCTAAGATGCACTATTTGGATAATGATGTTTGGACATAGTTGAAACCGGATATGTGCCACCGAGCGATCAAATTGTTCCTAAAAAAGGGACAACTATCTCCAAACCTAAATCCAAAGAAATGTGGATTGCATTCGAGAAAGAAAAAAAAAAACACAAATGTTTAAAGCAAAAGCAATGAATGCTATCTACTGTGCTGTGTTTCAAGAAGTATTTGTGAGACATATCTAGAGAGGCAAGGGGTCTATTGGAAACAACCCATGTGGGAACAAGCATAATAAAAAGGTCCTAGGTACAACTCGTAACATCTCAATTTGAACACAACAGAATGGAGGATGATGAGACTTTCATGGAATTTTTTTTTGTCAAAACTGAATATCATTTGTAATTCCATGGGTGGATTAGGAAAGAAAGTTCTGGTCTACAAATTTGTAGGAAAATACTAAGATCCCTACCAGAGCATTCCAACTCAAAAGTTTCGACCATTGAAGAGTGTAGGAATATGGATGAAATGAAAGTAGAAGAACTAGTAGGTTCCCTATAAAATTTTGAACCACACTTCAAACAAACTCCTAAATCCAAAAATACTATCCTCAAAACTACAAAGAACACAACAAATGAGGAAGTAGAAATAATGAGGATGAGGAAATGGCCCTCTTGGGTCAAAGGTTCAAAATATTCTTCAACAAGAACCGTGGCCAATCTTTCAGAGGCAATCAGATGGAAAGCAAGCACAATATAGGTAAATCTGCTAAAAAGGCCAAAGAGCCTTAGTGCTACAATTGCAGAAAATTTGGACATCTGTCCACTGAATGTCCCAATAGGAAAACTAAAGGAAAAGCCAGGGCAACTACTTGGGATGACACTGAAGAATCAAACTCTAACTTTAGTGATTCAGAAAGAAAGGGAGACTAAAAAATCATTGAAAATACTCATGGCCTCCACATCCTCAAACATCCCAGTATTAAATGAGAAAATTGATGAACCTCAAATCAAAGAGTCATTTCCATCTAATGATGAGAAAGAGGAAGAAAAAGATGAGAAGGATAAACTGCAAGATGCCTATAATCAACCTTACAAACATAACATTCATATCCTTAAAAACTTGGAATGAGCAAAAATGAGAATAAATTACTGCAAGTAGATCTAGATAAAAAAAGGAAATTAATACATATGTGATCAACGATATGTAGCATTACCACTCTAAAAAATGACAAGCTAGAAAGAATGAATCTATCCCTAAAATCTGAATCCTTGGAATTGATCAAACAGATTGAACTACTGAAAGATGAAAATAAACGGCTCAAAAATGAAAATCATACACTCAAATTTGATGCAGAACAATCTAGAAATTTTGTTGAGCTAAACTACAAATTTTCCCAGAGTAGTGACAAATTAGAAAGACTTTTAGGGATGGGAAGACCTAGTAAAGACAAGAGTGGGTTGGGGTATGTAAAAGGCAAACCAAGTTTCAAAAAATGCAGCACAAACACTTAAGACATCAGTTGCATTAGGAAGTAGAACTAGGGCCACCATTGTTTGTCATTTATGTGGAGACTCAGGCCACTACAAATTTGAATGACAAAGAAAATGGAGGAGCTATTGAATCAAGTGGCCCAACTGAATCAAAAAGCAAAGAAATTGATCAATCAAGGGAATGTGATTCAGTTACCAAATGTGCCCAGACAAACCCATAGTAAAGTAAAAACAACGTCTTCAAGAAAAATTGTCACAAAATGGGTAGTGAAAAATAAAAGAAATTGCTTAGTGACTCACTCATTTTCAAAGACATGCAATAGTGCTAAGAGGTTCCTAGGTAGCGGTTGCTCAAGACATTTAACAGGTGACAAATTCCTTCTCGCAAATTAGTCAAATCTTAATGATGGGGTGGTCACATTTGGAGATAGAAGCACTGATAAGGTAATGGGGTATGGGAATATTGTTGGATTAGAAATGCTCAAAAATGAGAATGGTCTCCTGGTAGAAGTGTTGACACACAACCTTCTAAGCATTTCTCAAACATGCGACAACAAGCATGTAATGACTCAGAAATTCCGTACGAAGACCCGAATATCACCTCAGGCAGAAATCACATAAGATCAAATCCTTTAGAAAATTGACAAAGTTAATTAAGTGTTAAACTAGATTATCCATGAAATCCGCTAGAATCGCTTTAAATACGATCTGCAAGACCCAAAACTTGTAGAATCATTGACGCTAGGTTACCCTAAAATCTAGGATCAAACTCATTACCCGACTGCTCTCGGGAGCACATTGAAACTGTTAGTGCTATGGTTTCATATCCCTTTGGTTGTCAAATTTTGTAGTGCCAAAACCTATATGTCTTGTACTTCTTGTGTTTCTTGTTTGTGACTACACACTGCTTCAAGACAAGATCATGAATGAAGAATGTTTTCAAGACAAGATCATGAATGAAGAATGTTTTCATGACAAGATCATAAATGAAGAATGTTTGCAAGACATGTCATGGATGAAGTCTACAAGAATAGAAGAATTCAAGTTTGCTTCTAACATGTTCAAGATTAAAAGACTTCACCAAGACAAGTCAAGAAAGTACCAAGCTCTAGGAAGCTGTCAACTCGATTCAAGTTTCTACTTCAGGATCATCTGAGAATACAGACCTTCAAGACTTCAATGTCCGTCTCACTCCGAGGTTTGTTTGACCTTAGATTGACCTTAGGTTGGTTTATTTGATAGGTCATTCTGGATACATAATTCAAATATTTTAATTTATTTGGTGTGACTGTTCTAAGACCAGTCCTAGAAATCTTAAGACCAGTCCTAGGTCTGCTTCGACCAGTCTTAGGTTTCTCAGGACCAGTCCTAGGTTGTTACAGATTTTCAAATTTTCCTGGTTATCCTTCGACCAGTCCTGGACTTGCTTCGACCAGTCTTGGGAAGTCCTACGACTCATCCTTCTACCGGTCGTAGTCCTACGACTCAAACTCCAGTGACTTATCTCGAGTCCTACGACCAGTCGTAGGTGACTCACGACCAGTCGTAGGTGGTCCACGACCGGTCGTAGGCTACCTAAGACCAGTCGTGAGTACAGCTAATCTAATCCCGTGAAAATCTTTCAAAATCTTTGATGCTACGACCGGTCCTAGGGATGCTAAAACCAGTCAAAGATGGGATTTTTCAGGCTATAAATAATGCACGAATTTTAGAGTTTATTCATTCCATTCCATTCAATTCAAGCGATCTAAGGCTATACTCTGAGATAAGTTGTGATTATTATTTTTTTAAAGCTATTGTGCATATTTAATATTCCTTTTGATAGCATTATTCTATTGTGATTTTATCCATATTCCAATCTTATTTAGAAAAGAGGAACTTGTGATATTCCTTCTTCTTGGATCAAAATCAAATAGACTTTGCTCTTCTTGATTTAATCTAAAATCAATTTGACATAGAACCATTCTTTAAGTGAGTATTGGACATTGAACGACGTATCATACATCTACTCCGATTGGTTCTACTGGGGTACTTCAAAAGGAGATTCAGGTATTTTACTTTGTAATTTACTTTCTCTGTTTTGTTTAAGATTTGCCAGAAAAATCTCATTGTATTGGTTATCTGAGGAGAGCCAGAAAACTCAGATTGTGAGGGTTTTAGATTGTGTAAGCCCGAGATAAAAAAAACACAATTGTAAAGGTTTTTGGTGAACTTGTGAAAACCTATTTTTTAGAGTGCATGCTAATATCCCTCGTGTGAGGATATTAGGAGTGGAGTAGCATTCTGTGTGGCCGTTGGCTAACAGTTGGTGAACACACAGGCGAACCACTATATATCATTGTGTTGTGGATGTGCTTGATTTCTTTATTCATTTATTCCTTCATTATTGTGGATTACTTTTGTGGATTAATGTTGTAATTTTCATTTCAAGCAAGTGTGGTTGAATGGTGTAATAACTTAGGATTTAAGTTATTCTTGATTTATTTTCCATATCATTTGTGATTGCTAGATTGTTCTAGAAATAAGGTTGTCCTACCATAAGCCATTGGTTTTGGTGTAAGGTTGTCCTTAGAACAAGATTTTGTATCATTCTCATTTTTCATGTGATTTGAGATTGTTATTATTTCAGCATTGTTATTTATATCTTTTATTATTCCGCTGTTTTAAGTTTTATTTGGCATTACCCTATTCACCCCCCCTCTAGGGCATATAGCTTGGCCCTTTCAAGTGGTATCAAAGCCAAATAGCTTGTGCTTATTGCTTATTTATTGGATTTATTTCCTGAGCTAACGATCTAAGCTATATAAAGATGTCAAATTTTGAAAGCCTATCTATCACTAGGCCACCACCCTTTAATGGCACAAACTATGCCTATTGGAAAGCAAGGATGAGAATCTTTCTTAAATCTATGGATGAAAGTGTGTGGCTGGCCACAGTGAATGGATGGAAACTACCTATCACTGAAGTAACTGATGAAGATGGTTCAAAATCAATGAAAGTAATATCTTATGCCCTTTGGACCACACTTCAGAAAAGTGAGAGTAGTGCCAATGCAAAAGCACTAAATGCAATTACTTGTGCATTGTCACCAGATGAATTCAAAAGAATCATCTCGTGTGAAAATGCTAAACAAGCATGGGATCTTTTAGAAATGACACACGAGGGTACATCAATTGTCAAGAAATCTAAAGTCCAACTCCTCGCAACTAAATTTGAAGAAATTCATATGGAGGAGAATGAAATGTTTATGGACTTCTACACTAAATTGAATGACATTGTAAACTCAATGTCGGGTCTCGGTGATAGAATCCCAGAAAATAAAGTGTGTGCAAAGATACTACGCTCACTTCCTGAACGTTTCAATTCAAAAGTAACCGCGATTCAGGAACTTCGTGATATGGATAACATGAGGGTTGAGGAACTAGTTGGTTCTTTACAGACCTACGAATTGAACTTTAAATCTCTAAAAGGAAAATCAATTGCTCTCAAGTCATCTAAAAATATTCTATAAGAGAGCACTTCAGACTTTGAAAATTTCGAAGATGATATGACACTTTTTGTAAAAAGGTTTTATAAAATTTTCAAAAATAAGAAAAAAATAGATTTTCAAAAATCAAACGATAAGAGACAATCTAAACCTAGAACTCGAAATTCTTTGAAAGATAGTCAATGTTACAACTGTCAAGAGTATGGGCACTTGGCTAACAAATGTCCTAAAAAGGACAAATTAAAAAGGAAGAGTATGCTGGCTACTTGGGATGAATCATCTGATTCGGAATCCTCTTTGAAATCAGAAGATTCTGAAAACAAGTCGGGAGATGATATTAAAGCCCTTATGACTCTAGCCAAAGTCACTTTTTCAGATTATGATGAAGTAACCAGTGAAGAGAATCTGAATAGTGATTGCGACAATGAAGATGATCTTCAGGATGCATATTATTCCCTTTATAAGGAGAGTTGTAAAATTGCTGTCAAGCTTAAATTACAAAAGGAAAAATTTTCTAAACTTAAAGAAGATTATGAGTCTCATGTTTTAGAAAAATCTCATATTTCTGATTTTTTTGAAAAGACCAAATGTGATTTAAAAATCAAAACCTCCCAAGTTGATGATTTGAAATCCGAGAACGAGAAACTAAAAAATGAAGTAGCTTCTCTTTTGATTTTGAAAGACACTTGGAGATATGCCCAAGGTGATCCTAAATTAGAAAAATTGTTATCTGGATCAAGAAAATGTGGCGATAGATCCAGGTTGGGTTATGATAAGAATACCTCTCCTAAACAAAAGAATTTTGCTCCTAAGTTTGTGAAAGGAGAGTCTTCGAACTCAAAAGTAAAGAATACTTATTAAGGTTTTCCAAAAAATTCAAGGACCCTTCAAAAACCTAAAAATAGCCATGCCAACTTCAATCTTCAAAACCGAAATCCTTTGGTTAAAAAGATTATTGATCTTCTCAAGGAGCTATTAAAATTTAACTCTATAGGTCATTCATATAACAACAGACAGAAAAAGTCCAACTACACTCCTAAACCCAAAACAATACTGAAATGGGTTCCTAAAGTTGACTGCTTGGTTGCCCACACTGCTTTCAAAGCTACAAGCCATTCAAAGTGGTACCTTGACAGTGGTTGCTCCAGGCATATGACAGGCGACAAAGCTTTATTCACCGATCTAAAAGATAGGACTGATGGGTCAGTCACTTTTGGTGATGGAAGCAATTGCAAAATCATTGGCCAAGGTACGGTTCATCTTTATAACCTTCCCTTATTTAAAAATGTTTTATATGTTGAGGGCTTGAAACACAACCTACTGAGTATATCTCAGATATGCGACAACAACCATAATGTAAAGTTTTCTAATCAAGGTTGTGAGATTATTAATAAAGAGGGTTCTGTTATATTAACTGGTCGCAGAACTTCTGAAAACTGCTACATCGTTAGTGATGCTAGCACATCTACTCAATCGTGTTACATGGTCCATACTGATGAGACTGAATTATAGCATAAACACCTTGGACATGTACACTACTGGAACTTGTTTAGATTGAGCAAGAGAGAACTTATAAGAGGTCTACCCAAATTATAAAAAGTAAACAAAATATGTGGTGAATGCTAGTTTGGCAAACAGATTAGGAGCTCTCACAAGAAAGTGAACTCCAATACCACATCTAGACCTCTCGAGCTTCTCCACATGGATCTCATTGGACCAACTAGAACGGAGAGTCAAGGTGGCAAAAAATACATCTTGGTTATCGTAGATGACTTTACTAGATTCACATGGGTATCGTTCTTAAAAGAAAAATCTGAAACCCTAAATGAAGTAAAGAAGATCATCAAACGAATCCAAAATAAAAAAGGTTCTCAAGTTTATAAGATCCATAGTGATCATGGTTCTGAATTTGAAAATAGCAGTTTTGAAAAATTCTGTAGCGATCAGGGAATATCACATGAATTTTCTGCGCCCAAAACTCCTCAACAAAATGGTATAGTTGAGAGAAAAAATAGAGTGCTTCAGATATGGCTAATGTCATGTTAAATAGTATGAAGCTCTCCAAAAATCTTTAGGTTGAAGCAATTAATACTGCCTGTTACATTATTAATCGTGTTTATACTAGTAAATCTGAAAGTAAGACTGCGTATGAGTTATGGTTCAAAAAGAAACCTACTGTCAAATACTTTCGAATTTTTGGCAGTAAGTGTTACATTTTACGAGATCATGAAAATTTGGGAAAATTTGATTCGAAGAGTGATGAAGGTATTTTCCTTGGATATTCCTTAAACAGTCGAGCCTATAGGGTTCTAAATAAAAGAACAGGTGTGATTCAAGAGTCCATTAATGTGGTCATTGATGATCATTTGAATACACTTGCTCCGAGTTCAGATGATGATGAAATTCTTATAATTGACAATCAAGATACCTCTTCATCTCAATCTGAACCTAGGACTGTCAAAGATCATCCAACCAATCAAATCCTTGAAAACCCTCTCACTGGAGTTCGTACATACAAACAACTTGAAAACATATGTAATTATGTTTGTTTTACATCCCAAATAGAACCGGTCAATGTAAAAGAAGCTCTTTCTGACGAAAATTGGATAGTAGCTATGTAGGATGAACTTAATTAATTTGTTCATAATGATGTCTGGTATCTTGTTCCTAGACCTAAAGATAAACACATTATTGGAATAAAATGGATCTTTAAAAACAAGTCTGATGAACTTAGAAATATTATACGAAACAAGGCTAGACTGGTTGTACAAGGGTACACTCAGATTGAAGGCATCGATTACGATGAAACCTTTGCTCCAGTCGCTCGCCTTGAATCTATTAGACTGTTTATTTCCATCGCTTGCTTTAGAAAGTTTAAAATTTATCAGATGGATGTAAAGAGTGCCTTCTTAAATGGCGATTTACATGAAGAAGTTTATGTAGAACAACCCTCTGGGTTTGAAGACCCCAAGCTTTCTGATCATGTATTTCATCTCAAAAAGGCTCTCTATGGTCTGAAACAAGCGCCTAGGGCATGGTATGAAAAATTGACTAAATTCTTACTTAGCCATAATTTTCAAGTGGGAAGTGTCGATAAGACGCTATTTGTTAAGAAACATAATAATGAGATTTTAATGGTTCAAATCTATGTAGGCAATATTATTTATGGATCAACTTGTTCTAACATGTCTATTGAGTTTGCAGAGTTGATGAAATTAAGATTCGAAATGAGCATGGTTGGTGAACTAAATTACTTTCTAGGGTTACAAGTAAAACAACGACCTGATGGAATCTTCATTTCTCAAACCAAGTATGCTACAAACTTGGTTAAAAGGTTTGGATTTGAAAATGGTAAAAAATTTGATACTCCTATGAGTACAACCTTGAGACTCTCAAAAGACTCTACATGTAAAGATGTAGATCCTAAGCTATATCATAGTATGATTGGTAGTTTATTATATCAAACTGCTAGTAGACCTGATATCGCTTTTAGCGTTTGTATTTGTGCGAGATATCAGTCTCATCCTAAAGATTCACATCTCACTGCTGTCAAACGGATTATTAGATATGTCGCAAGTACAACTGAGTTGGGTCTTTGGTATCCTTTTGATACTAATGTTAAATTAGCTGGGTATTCAGATGCTGATTTGGGTAATATTGATGATAGAAAATCAACCAGTGGTGGTTGTTTTTACATTGAAAACTGTTTGGTTTCTTGGTTTAGCAAGAAGCAAAGTTCAATATCGCTTTCCATTGCTGAGGCTGAGTATATCGCAGCAGGGTATGCATGTACTCAACTCGTATGGATGAAACGCATGTTAAGCGATTATGGAATTGATCAAGATTCAATGATCTTACATTGTAATAATTCCAGTGCTATCAACATTTCCAAAAATCCAATTCAGCATTCGCGTACTAAGCATATTGACATTAGGTATCATTACATTCGTGAATTAGTTGAAGAAAAAGCTATCTCTTTGGAATATATTCCAACCGATATCCAACTTGCTGATATATTTACTAAACCGCTCGACAAAAGCAGGTTTACTAAAATGAAATTCGATCTTTGTATGTGCATTTTAAATTGAATATATTTGTCTGCATGTATCATAGTGTACTATATTTTAAATTTTTATATGTATAAATTTTAATTTTTGCATAAAAATATTTATTTTTGTCGATGCTCGACCGACCCTTGCCATACACGACCAGTCCTGACTCAACCGGTCGTGGACTGCACTCGACCGGTCGTAGAGATCGTGAGCATCATATAATTTGGAAAAAATCACTTTGTTCTTCATTTCCTCTTCTTCCTTCGACGAGTCGTGGCTCGACCAGTCTTGAGATTTCATGATTTTCTTCAAGATAAGTCATTTTTCTTCATTTTTATTGAAGATTTATGCTTCCTAGGATTTGATTTGTTTATTCCATAAGCTAGATCTCGTCTTTTGTTGATTGTTTAGGGTTTACTCTCTAAAAATCTGATCTAGAGAAACCCACCACTTCTAGTGTTCTTTGTACTTGCTCCTTGGTAAATCTTGTTGAAAATGGATGTTAGAGGGAAAAAGAAAATATCCCGTGGTCCATCTTCATCTAGATCTACATCTATAACAAAATGGCACCTTCGGTCACCTGAAGATGATCCCAATGATGTACGGGATTTACGTAGCCGTAAAGTTATTGTTGAGCGTCCTGTAAGTGTCAATCACATTGAACAATTTGGGATTGTCCCTCTCCTTGAATCTGTTGGCTGGGCTAACATTTTGTTTTGGGGTGGGCCTGCATACCAATCCATTGCACAATCTATGGTTACATGTATCTCTGATTTTTCCCTTGATAATTTAATGTTCTCAATTGCTACTAGAGAAGGGAAATTTCTAATAGATCGACATTTGATTTTAGGTATTATGGATATATCTGTCAAGGATGAAGGTATTCCGATTCATACATTATATGATAAACCATCAGAATCGGAAAAACAAATGTTAACAAGAGATTTATGTAATATGGAAGTACAATGGACACACAAAGGAAATGCGCTCCCCTCAAAATTTTTATTACCCAGATATAGAGTTTTGCGCCGGATCTTCATTTCAAACTTGTATCCTCGGTCTGGTAATAAAACTGAGTTGACTGCTTCATGGTTCGGGTTTTGCACTCTGTTGTGTCCGGCATCGTTGTCTGTTTACCTTCTTTGATATGTCATTTTATCATTCAGTTTCGTCTTCATCCGGGTCATAGTGATATTCCTTTTGGTTATCTTATGACTTATTTAGCCACAAATATGCTGGTTGCTTTACCTGAGAATGAGGCACCAATTCATCATCTTTCATTCAATAATACTAATTTAAATAAGATGAAGTTGGATTTGCTTCCTGGTCAATTCTATGAAGGTGGTGGTGAAGGTGTTGAAGCAGAAATGAAGGGGATGCAGCTGATCTTCCTCCACAGGTGGATATAAATATGGATGATATATTTGACGACATTGAAACTGACTCCCAAAATGATTCTGATTACCATCCATCTTCTGGTTATGATGCACGTCTAAGTGCATTGGAGGAGAAGGTTGATAACCTGAGTGTAGCCCATGATATGCAATTTAAATATATGTGAAAATATCTTCGTCACATTAATAGGGGCTTACATCAGATTGATCCAACCATCCCTGGAATATATGATATTCCAGCTTCAAAGGATAAATATGAAAGTGCCTTGGTTTGTCAATTAGCGAGTAAGTTGAGTTAGTGAGTCAGGTGAGCCTCATATGAAGATTGATCAAGTTATCGCCATAAACAGATGTGTGTTCTAAGCCCGTCGCATGTAAATCAAGCCTCACATCCCAAATCCCAAAACACCCAGGTAAACAAAAGCCCTAAAAGACTTAGAGCAACATAGGATGAAATAGTCTGAAAACTTAAGTTTCAAACAGGAAAATCTTTTAAGTTTGTTCAACAAAGTTCGATGATATCGAGTTTGTCTTAATGTCATCGAACACTTATGTTTGATGACATTGAACAGTTCTCGATGATATCAAATTAGGTCTTTTACGTCCAGCAACCACAAAGTAATTTGGACAAAATGTTCGATAAATCGAACATACATTCGATAATATCGATCAACAGTTATCGATGACATCGAAGGTCAATCGATAATATCGATAGATTGAGCATTATACAGTAAAGTCTTGGAAAATATTTTGATACTGCTCGAGGAATCGAAACAGAATCGATGTCATTGATATTCAAATGATGCACGTCTAAGTGCATTGGAGGAGAAGGTTGATAACCTGAGTGTAGCCCATGATATGCAATTTAAATATATGTGAAAATATCTTCGTCGCATTAATAGGGGCTTACATCAGATTGATCCAACCATCCCTGCTCTTCATCTGGATCTGATTAGGTGGATTATCCTTTTTTTTGATGGATTCTGTATTATTATTATGGTTGATAACTTTGGTTATATGTTTGGTTTTATTTTATTTGGATTGATGACATTGAAGTGTTGAACTAATTTGATAATTAATCTTGACTCTCCATATGGTGTTCTCTTCTCTCTTTTGGCCTTCCCTTGTCATTTTGTGACAAAAAGGGGGAGTAGTATGGAAAGGGGGAGAATGGGAGAAAGGGAGAGAGTGAGTAATTGAATATGGTTGATTGTTTCTACTCACTTAGGGGGAGTAGAGTATTTTTGATAGCTCTGATGGCTCATGATTCTTTCTTCATTTTACTTTTATATTTATGTGTTTTGTCACAAATTTGACAAAGGGGGAGATTGTTAGTGCTATGATTTCATATCCCTTTAGTTGTCAAATTTTGTAGTGCCAAAACCTATATGTCTTGTACTTCTTGTGTTTCTTGTTTGTGACTACACACTGCTTCAAGACAAGATCATGAATGAAGAATGTTTTCAAGACAAGATCATGAATGAAGAATGTTTTCAAGACAAGATCGTAAATGAAGAATGTTTGCAAGACATGTCATGGATGAAGTCTACAAGAATAGAAGAATTCAAGTTTGCTTCTAATATGTTCAAGATTAAAAGACTTCACCAAGACAAGTCAAGAAAGTACCAAGCTCTAGGAAGCCGTCAACTCGATTCAAGTTTCTACTTCAAGATCATCTGAGAATACAGACCTTCAAGACTTCAATGTCCATCTCACTTCAAGGTTTGTTTGACCTTAGATTGACCTTAGGTTGGTTTATTTGATAGATCATTCTGGATACATAATCCGAATATTTTAATTTACTTGGTGTGACTGTTCTAAGACCAGTCCTAAAAATCTTAAGACTAGTCCTAGGTTTGCTTTGACTAGTCTTAGGTTTCTCAGGACCAGTCCTAGGTTGTTACAGATTTTCAAATTTTCCTGGCTATCCTTCGACCAGTCCTGGACTTGCTTCGACCAGTCCTGGGAAGTCCTACGACTCATCCTTCGACCGGTCATAGTCCTACGACTCATCCTTCGACCGGTTGTAGTCCTATGACTTATCTCGAGTCCTACGACCAGTCGTAGGTGACTCACGACCAGTCGTAGGTGGTCCACGACCGGTCGTAGGCTACTTAAGACTAGTCGTGAGTACAACCAATCTAATCCCATATAAATCTTTCAAAATCTTTGATGCTACGACCAGTCCTAGGGATCCTAAGACCAGTCGAAGATGGGATTTTTCAGGCTATAAATAATGCACGAATTTCAGAGTTTATTCATTCCATTCCATTCAATTCAAGCGATTTAAGGCTATAGTCTGAGATAAGTTGTGATTATTTTTTTAAGCTATTGTGCATATTTAATATTCCTTTTGATAGCATTATTCTACTGTGATTTTGATCTATATTCCAATCTTATTTAGAAAAGAGGAACTTGTGATATTCCTTCTTCTCGGATCAAAATCAAATAGACCTTGCTCTTCTTGATTTAATCTAAAATCAATTAAACATAGAACCATTCTTTAAGTGAGTATTGGACATTGAACGACGTATCATACATCTACTCCGATTGGTTCTACTGGGGTACTTCAAAAGGAGATCTAGGTATTTTACTTTGTAATTTACTTTCTCTGGTTTTGTTTGAGATTTGCCAGAAAAATCTCATTGTATTGGTTATCTGAGGAGAGCCAGAAAACTCAGATTGTGGGGGTTTTTGGATTGTGTAAGCTCGAGATAAAAAGATACAATTGTAAAGGTTTTTGGTGAACCTGTAAAAACCTATTTTTGAGAGTGCATGCTAATATCCCCTGTGTGAGGACATTAGGAGTGGAGTAGCATTCTGTGTGGCTGTTGGCTAACAGTTGGTGAACACACAGGCGAACCATTATATATCGTTGTGTTGTCGATGTGCTTGATTTCTTTATTCATTTATTCCTTCATTATTGTGGATTGCTTTTGTGGATTAATGTTGTAATTTTCATTTCAAGCAAGTGTGGTTGAATGGTGTAATAACTTAGGATTTAAGTTATTCTTGATTTATTTTCCATATCATTTGTGATTGCTAGATTGTTCTAGAAATAAGGTTGTCCTACCATAAGCCATTGGTTTTGGTGTAAGGTTGTCCTTAGAACAAGATTTAGTATAATTCTCATATTTCATGTGATTTGAGATTGTTATTATTTCATCATTGTTATATATATCTTTTATTATTCCGCTGTTTTAAGTTTTATTTGGCATTGCCCTATTCACCCCCCTCTAGGGCATATAGCTTGGCCCTTTTAGAAACTCCGTATCAGATCTGGACAGCACATCGGGAGTCCGAATGATACGAAGTTATAGACTTAGGACTGCCTCGCTGGGCTTGACAACCATCTCGAAAATCAAATCCAGATAGTGTCCCACGGCTGTTCGCTTAAGTTCGGAGCGAGGAGTGTAAGAACACTTAGTTTTCTTTATAAATAAATATCTCAAATAGTAATCCGAGACTCGTTACTTGTGGACATTTTGTAAGTAACCAGATCGTCAGAATCTGACCCAAATACACCCTCGGATCAGAAAAATTTTCATAAACATATCCATGTATTTGAAATTTCAGATCAAGATCTGCTGACCGTTGAAATGAAACTGGTCTGCCACGCGTAATCTGAGAATCCGACTGAAACTAAAACTTAACTCCACCTAGATCCAAGGTTAGTGAGCTTAAGTCCAATCTTTGGCTCAACGGGGCCCGCCAGAAGTGCTCCGTTGAGCTGGAACAGGCTTGCTTTGGTTATAACCTAAGTATACCTTGACCTTAAGTCTATTTTGGAGTGTTTTTAGGCTATATAAAGACCTTAGAACTCTCTCTCTCCCAGTCATACGAATTTGAGAAAAATCCTAAGAGAGAAGAGAGAAAAGAGAGAGAAAGTTAGAGAGTTGTGGGAGGATTCTTCCTACCCTTTTTTCCTGCCACTACACAAGCTTCACCACCCCATTCTCATCGCTTTCCCGACGATTCCGACTTCGTTTCTAGGTAAGAAACCCTAACCCTAATCTGTTTTGGGGTTATGATGGTTGTAGGGTATGAAACAGCTAACCTATTTCATTCTATAGGTGGCCAAACTACCGAATACGAAGGCTTGGCAAACCTATCGGATTCGTTACGATTATACAATAAAAGGTGAGGACTTTAGGTGTATAGGTTATGGTTTTCAACGCTTTCAATGTCAGATAATGATAGATTCATGATCTGCATGCAATTACACATGTACAAAGTGTTGTCTGTTTTCCGTTTCGATTAGAGACGAAGAATATGAAATTTTACATATTCTAGGTATTTGTAGAAAGTACCGTATACGTATAAATTTTAGAAATGTGTTTGCCATGTTTATTTGCTGTATGAACATATTATATATGTGTAAAATACTTGTTTGGTGAAAGGGCTCGCCCTAATACATGTTTTGCTAATATACACTATGTATGTTGAAATAGTGTATTCTAAGTGTTTGTGAAAATGCTTGTAAGTGTAAGTGCTTGGATGATTGTGCCTTAGGTAGGTGTTGAGATGGGATTCTCAACTACCTTAGAGACGTATATGATTTCCACCATGTTGGCTGTTTATTTTAACCGCTTACTTATGAAATATATGTGTTTATATTTCTTGTTTAGTTTGTGCTTTGTAACATGCTTTATGACATGTTTGTTAACATGCTTGAATTACTTTGTTTATTATGCTTTACTCCACATGCTTTGAATAAGGATTAATTGCGTTTGGGACTATGGTTATAGTCCAGACAATCGGTACCAGACTCAAGTTTGTGGTTGAGATTTACTTCGCCATGTAGGATGTGTTTGATGAACCCGAATCGTACTTCAGTTGGCGACAGTGGCTAGGCCACGCGAAGTGCTTATGCACTTCATGTCATTCAGTTGATTGTATGCTCGAGTTAGTCAGGCTCGTCAAGTAACCCGATCTATCTAATGTATGTTCACCATGCTTGGACGCTACTGCTTGAACCTAGGGTACCAAACTTACTAGTGGAATCCCATTAACCATGGTACCTTGATCCGCTAAGACTCATGAGCCTGGCATGGTGGTATGGGACACCGTGGTCGAGCTGTCGGCCTACGCTGGGGCCACATTTCTACGCTGGGGCCACATTTCTCCCCGTAGTGTCCATTAAGCAACCAGACTCGTGAGCCGATTATGGTGGTATGGGACACTATATTTGAGCGGTCGGCCTACACTGATTGGTGACGAGCCCTTTATAGTGACCTCGAGCATACTCTGAATTTATGGTGAGGCGACGAGTTTTGCTGTAGTGAATAGAGTATGAACTAGGCCTGTATCAATTTAGTGATGAACTGTTAAAAAGGTGATGGGGGAGTGGTGTAACGAATGCGTGTAACAGCCCTGACAGCCTTTGCAGCGACCTAGAACCACACCATCATATGAGATTATCTAGGTTTGACAACCTTAGGATGGATCATGTTTGGGAATGATACAAGAGAGGTACCTTAGTTTCCCAATCCGGCTGTTTGAAACGGACTAATAACAACTCGGTAATCGTGCTCATCATCGCATTGCATGTGCCTGGAAGATGTGGAGCACTGAGGAATGAAAGCATGCCGCAAACGTAAGATGGTGTCGCACGAGGGAGTGTGTGGTGAGGGCATCCATCATGACTGCATTCATACTTGCATTAATAAGAGCAGTTAAGAGTGTTTGATTGTACTGCTTTATCATTACTGCTTGACTGAATTGATAACATGTTAACCTATGCTTCATTGTTCCACTGAGTTAGCTACTCACTCCCACGTTACGGGATGGTGTTGTACACACCAACCAGACTCTGTCTTAGGTGCAGATGAGGTGACGACTCAGGAGGTTGAGCCGGACTACGACGAGGACCAGGACGAGTTCTTGTATATGCAGTATTCTGGTGGCTTTGACTAGACTGCCTGGATCAACGGGACTTGCAGGGCTTATTTCTCTAGTTGTATTTTTGATATTTTGATTGTAAAACAGATACATGTATATGGTGACTCAGTTGGGTTCATACTCTGGAGATTGAGATGGTTTTGTTTCTTTTACATACATATATATGCAGTTTCAATCTTCCGCTTGCCTTTATACAATTGATCTGGAGTATGAATTACTGTTTTGGTATAATCTCACTCATGTTTATTGCACTAATACAGACAACATTTAATCATCATTATCTATGTTGCATAAGTGATGTTTTGGAACTTGAGAGTTGAGTTGCTACTCGACCCTCGAATTTCAGGGCGTTACAAAGCATGAGGTTACATTCGACAAGCTGAAGTGCAAGATCCTAGACTTATCAGGAAAACCAGTTATGAAGGGTCTTCGCACCAGTACTCACTGTTATGTCATCAAAAATGATGATCCATATGTCTAGTAACAATTGAGCATGGAAAACAAGTCTAGGTCATGGCATCAAGACCTGGATGGATGTGTGAAATGATGCATTTTTGGCAATTATCATGATATATTTGAGGTTTCTATACCTCAAAAACTCTTTTTTTGGATAAGCATAGCTGGTGCTTATAATTGTGGTTTCACAACTTTTTTTTTCTTTTCTAATTTTGCTATGTATACTGTTGATTCATAAGTATACTAAATGTATACATGAAGGGTTGTCTGAATGTTGAAAAATTTAAAAATATATACCATTGATATGTCCATCGATAGGTCATGATTAAATCGATTAAGGACAATATCATCGACATCTCTTTAAGATTTTGAGAATTTTTCTCTGAGGTTCTCTTCCATGGCTCTCATCGTAGGTCAACCGCATACTATTAAAGTGTTCAAACTTAGTAAATCTCTAACACATTCCTGATTCCTCAAAGTATACCTTGTTGTGTTGAGATCCTTCCTTTTAGGAAATCTTTTTTGGTTGGTTGACAAGATTCTCAGAAACCTCTCTCCTTCAACGCCTTCTTCCGAGCTGTCCTAATGAATATGGAAAAAGGAAAGGCCCTAATCATCGGTGAATCATCTCGGCCTAGTATAAAGAAAATCGTGGCTTCAAGAGGAAAGGGCAAGATGCAATCGTCACATAGAAAAACTCCGGATGCAGCACCAGCATCGCCAGATATTATTGTAAATCCTCCTCCATACATTCTTGAAAAATATTCTGGGAGGCGTCTGGTGTATGAGCATGGGGTTGAAAAGAACTATTTAAAACCCTATAATATAATTCATGAAGATGAAGAAATGGGGGAAGGCACTACTTCGACTGGTGTAGATCTGAGCCACAATATGCTCCTGAACCAAGTGGTTCGGCTCCAACTCAGTGTGTCAAGTTCCACCAAGACAAAGTTGGTGCGATGCAGCGTGGTTTAGCTTTGGATATAAGACAAGTTAGGGGGACATGATGCAAGATTTTCGGCACTTGAGAGGATGATGTCTGACGTCCAACAGTTAGTCCAACAATTGATCGACGTGTTTACCTGTCGCAAAGATGATGCAGCACCATGATCATCAGCCCCGTAGTATCAATGGTCTTCATGTCATCTCAACACTCTGATTCTCCGTACAACGTTGGGCATGGATACCTTTTTGATTGCCCTGCATTTTTCGTGTGTATGAGATGACTATTCAACTGACAAATCTGATAGTTTTTTTTTTTGCTGGTGCCCATGATGAGGACTTGTTCTCTTTTTATTTTAATGTTATACTATTGCCAATCTAGGGTAGTATATGTTTTGGATATTTTGAATATGGCTGGGTATAATTCACACTTTTATTGTCATATTTATGCCTTTAAGATCCCCTGGTTTATCTAGTTTATGATATATGGAATGCATGTGATGTTTCTTAATGATTATCGTATCTGCTATATCACTGCTCTGTCTAATCTGCTATACATACATACTTACTGTAAATGATGTCTGTTAATCAACTGTTACATATTTTACATCTATCTGTTATATGCACATTCCTCTGAATAATGGTTCTCCCATGTTACTTTAACTTCAGTCAATATCACTGCTATATCTTTGTCAATGACTGACAAAAAGGGGGAGAATAGTTCAAACACCACGAACGAAAAATTGTATATCTGCTTGGATGGTTTTGTAGGTGTTGGGGGGAGCAGCTACACCGAGATAAGGGGAATTTGCAATCAGGGGGAGCAGATACTAGGTTGTGTACATGGTTTCACTAGAAATTGTAAAATTGTGTAAGATGCATGTACACACAATTTAGGATGTGTTTGTCTAGATATTAGTCTAGGGGTGTTTTAGTATTTTGTCATGTAATTGACAAAGTGGGAGATTAAAAGTGCCCTAGTTTGTCAATTAGCATGAGTGTTGAGTCTGTTAGACTATAGAGCCTCATAGGAAGATCAACTCAAGCGTCTAACTCAACCGAGATGTGTGCAAGCTCGCCACAGGTAAATCTAAGCCTCACATCCCTTGTCCTAAAACACCAGGTATATAAAACCCTTAAAACAAACTAGAACATCATAGGGTTTTTAAGTTAAGAAAACTTTTTTCAAAATAGGAAAATTCTTTAAGTTTTCTTGCTTTGTCGATTTTATCGATACACATCTCGATATGATGACCTGCGCTGTCAATGTCCTCAATACTTAAACGATATCATTGATATGAGGACAAAATTCGTCCAGCAACCACATACTCATCTGGACGGAATTATCGATACATCGATATACTATCGATATCATCGATATTCAAATCTATAGTCCATCGAAGGTGACTCGATAATATCGATAGGCAGATCTCCGACACCCCTGTTTTTCCTTAAGAATATCATATGTGCATCGATATATCGAAGCCTCCTCGATACCATCGAAATTCAAATCTCGATGATATCGGTCATGGGCGCCATGTTCTTCTTGCAAAATATTTCAGGATTGTTTATCTATGATCGGGGGTTACTCGATAGAATCGATATTCAAATATCGATGATATCGGTATTGTTTCAATGGTATCGAACAAGGACAGAGACTGTCCAACAAGCTTAATGAGAAATTCGTTGGATTTATCGATGCCTCGACACAGTTATCGATATCATCGATATTCAAATTCTGATGATCTCGAAGGTCCCACAATCGTTCTTGTAAACCTGAAATATTTCAAGTCAAGTCTCTCTCATTTTCAAATGTCGATGAATTGACACTAGTTTTGATTGAATCAGAGTTCAAAATTCGATGACATCGACACTTGTTTCGATTCCATTGACCAGCTGGCAAGAGGTTTCAAAAGCGTATGACATTTGAGTTTATGTCATCGAGCGGACCATCGATGTTATCGAGAATATACACTCGATGATATCGAACCCGCTTGATGATATCGAACTCTGTCATAAATGTTACTATTTTATATCCGTTGGAACCTTTTGCCTATATATAGAGGACTTGTCTATTGTTGCTGGTAGAGAAAGAAGAGAGTGCTTTTGAGTGTTTTACCTTAGATCATATACCTAAAGCCCTTTCTCTCAGGGAAGTTCATCCTCCAATCCACCCTCATCATTGATATTCAATAGAGTGGATTGGGGAATGAACTTTCGCATTCAAGGATCCTCCAGTTACTACCATAATGGAAAATCATAAGCTAGGATGCCTTGAACTATTTTCCTTATAGGAAAACATTTTATAGAGTAGGATTCTGTCTTAACCTTGACCCAACCCGAAGACTCGTATTGGTACATCATCTGTGTTGCGGATCAAGGAAGCTGAAGATTCTTCATCAACAAGGAGGAGATCTTCGTCAATGTGCTGAATGGGACTCATCCACTTATTTGTAAGTTATTAGAGTCCAGAGGACACTTCTGATCATTCCTTTTTAGGATTGGGTCTTAGGTGTTTCTCACCCTTGCAAGCCCTTGTAGGAGGCCTCCGGTGGGAGTGTACGTGGTGGGTACGTAGTATTAACCCTTGCTCTGTGGAGAGTATAAACTTCTAGTTGAAGGTGAACTTGTCTAAAACCTTAGGTTCGAGGTGATCCGAGTGAAACCTCCGTAAGGGTCTTATGGAAGATCCTTGGCCAGTGTGCCTAAAAGTGGGTGCGTTGTGTTGACCCTTGCTCATGAGAGCATAAACAGTCAGCCTCAGTGGAGGTTGTAAAGGTTGAAGGTGAACCTGATTTAAAAGCTTAGGTTTAAGGTGAACCGCGGTGAAACCTCCTTAGTGAAATCCGGTACAATCAAGGGTTGAGTGCTGTTACCGCGAGTGGAGTAGACAAGTAGTCGAACCACTATAAAAATGACTGTGTTTGAGATTACTATTTTTCTATTTGTGTGTTTTACTTTAATATTTTCATATCTAAATATTTGAGATCACACCTCACACACATACACAGTCATATCCATCATAAACTAGTTTGCGTATTGTTCATTTCTTAAATAGTTTGTGATTGGATCCTTTACCGGGCTTGGAAGCCAGTCGAGTTACCTTTGAGTAATCCTAATATGTGCTTGTTGTTAGGATTAGTGTAATAGGATTTTAAATAAACCATAAAAGCTTTAAAAAGTCCTATTCACCCCCCTTTAGGATATATTGACATATTCCTACTTCAACTAAAGCGGTCTTCACCGCTATTTCAAATTCTGGCAACCCGCGGCCTGTAGATTGCATTTGCGCTCGTCCTTGAGTCATATCCTTTAAACTCGAGTCGACTCAGCCGAATACCTGTGACATTACGATTGCGTTGTCCCTATGTCTTGTGCGCCAATTCGACGCTTAGATCACAAGATCTGGACCGCGTATGATCATGGTCATGGATCGCACGTTGCCAAATAGCCAAAATAAGCCACAAAAGGGCAAATAGCTTATCAAAGTTGCAAGGGCAATAACCAAATCAAAGCCACAAAGGGCAAATAATCCATCCCAAGGATGTAATAAAAGAAGATTATCTCAAAAGCCACTTAGGCAATAAATAGTCCATAAGATGGTAAGTCCACCATAATTTCATTTAATTCATCACACAAATGGCCACTAATTCGAGGACCTCTAAATACGCCATAAAGTAATCGCAAATGGTAAGACAAGTTATGTACAGAGTCAATGGCACTTATCCACATAAGATGTTTCATTTAAACTAGAATAAAGATGTTTACGATTCATGGCATGTTCAGATACTTGAATATAAATACAATGACCAATCATGTATGAAGAATCCACTTAAGCACAAACTAGCATTCATCATTATTTTAACTGAAGATTAAATTAAGCAATTGACTAAATAAATGAACTAAGATAATTGTAATGATGTAAAAAAGCTTGAAGGTAATCCTCACCTTTACATTAAGAGATTGCAACATGGATGCTCCAAAGCACAAATCCAACTTGGACAGTTTAGATCTAAGTTCCACACACCCTCTGTAAGACCCGTATCCTAGCTCGTACTGTTCTGTAGGCTTCCGTGGTCCTCCCGGTCGAATTTCGGTAGCTCACGACCTATAATCAACAGTTGCACGTGACTCTTAGTCGTATCCCGTATTCCTGAGTCGGCTCGACCCAAGACCTGTAGCAGTACGATCGTGCTGTCACCGCGATTCCGATGCCGTGTCTCGTGCGCTGAGGCGATACCCAGGCCAAGAGATGTGGGCCCGCGTTCAGTTCAAGGAAAACACCACGTGTTGCAATTTTCAAGAGAATCTCTAACCTAAACTTGACATCAATCCATCAATCAAAGTCTAAGTACACAACCTTACCTAGCCATTCCTTTTTCACCTATAAGGCATGACACCCATTCCCCTTTCACCCAAAAGTCAACAAGCACCATTCTCCCTCATCCCATCACCTCATCCATCACCACTCCTCTCTCTCTCATTTTTCTCACTCCATTCCAAGCAACTCCCATGAGAGTGGACGTCCAAGCTCTCCATGGGAGAGAAGCTAGGTGTGGCCCACCTTCCTACCACCTAATCCCACCCTCTAAAATCAATCTTAACCGTTGAAATGTATTCTTTGGAGCAATAGAACGTGTTGATGGAAGGAGTCCAAGAAGATCAAAGGTGGGTGCTCCTCTCTCTCTCTCTCTCTCTCTCTCTCTCTCCTTCCCATCTTGTGATCCATCATGATGTATGTATTTTATCTATACCAGCCACCCATGGGCCTGCCTTACTGACTGTCCAGATGGCCCACTTGGCTGTCGTCTGGACAGGCATGGTTGAAAGGAAAACACAAATATCAGCTGTATCCAAATCTGTGGTGGGCCACAAGTGTGGATCCACCAAGGGTGCATGCATTTCATCCTTTTGGTAGAGCCCTACCATAAGGTATATGTTTCATCCAGACTGTCCAGCCACCTGGACGTGGTCGTGGACCCCAGCACGATGTACATGTCTTATCCGTTCATCCAGCTGCAGGGAGTGGGACCACTCCACACGTGATGCACGTGTGGAGATGGGCCCACATCAATGCATGCATTCTATAATCCACGTCGTCGTCCGTCCAGGCGTCCAGAGTCTAGACGCTGGACCCTTCTTCCATTTAAATATATATATATATATATATATATGTATAAATAAATAAATAAATGTATATATAAATAGTCTTTGGGTGGGCGGCTCATGCAGGCCCCACCTTAATGTATGTGCCCAATCCACGCCGTCCATTCCATTTTCCATTTCATCTTAGGCGTTGAGCCAAAATTTGAGACCAATCTGATTCTCGGGCGGACCATACCATAGGAAATAGCGGTATTACCGTTAAAACTACCCTGATTCTTCTATTCGTCAAAAAACATGTCGCATACTGGTCTCATTTGGACGATCAGGGGCCGTAGAATCTAATGGCCAGGTTGGATTTTTCAGAGGTGGGCCCTATGTATGAAAAACCACGGAATTAAAAGAAGAATAATAATAAAAACAACAACCATGAGCGTCAGCAGCACAAGACGCTGCTGTCGTGGACGCGGTTAAGGTAGGGACGTGGTCCCACTTGTAGGCCCCACCATGATGTGATTTGTTCATCAACACCATGCATTTGTTGGGTCCCTTTGGGACAGTAGGTCCCCCCAAAAATCACCGGCATTTGGACTTAGGTGGCCCACATGGCAGGAAACAGTCTGTTTAAACGACAGCCATTGAAACCCTTTTCAGGTAGCAGAAGTTTTAGATCATATGAAATTTGTTTTTTTTCTTTTTGTCCAGGTACGTGTGACCTCCTCGACAGATTGGATGGCAGATAAGCATTACGGTGGGCCCCACGTGGTACCCACTGATGTATGTGTTGTACCCCCACGTGTGGACCCACCATGTAAATGTGTAGTGGTCCTCCACCGTCCAGAACGTCTAGGGGTTTGGACGGTTGCTCTTTGAAATTTAAATATATTATATTATATTATAATATGATACATTATATATACTACATTATATTATATATATGAAAGGTGGGGCCACGTGTGTGGGTCCCACCACTGATGTATGTGTTCCAGCGCCACCATTCAGATGGAACGGTGGCCCGCCATGATATGCGACCCACACCATGATACCTGTATTTCATCAATGTCGTCCATATGTTTTATATCCACGCTATCCGTCTTACATAAGGCCATTGGTGTGGCCCATTGGATATACATGGGCCCCATTATTGTAGTCCATTTATGTACATATGGCCCATGTGATTATGCCAACCTTAATATATACATGAGGCCCATGTGATTACACCCACCTTGATATATACATGAGGCCCATATAGTGCGGCCCATTTGATGTATATGAGATCCATATGTCGCGACCCACGTGATGTATATGTTTTATCCAGGCCGCCCATCCAGGGCTGGGTGCTGGGTCAATATTAACATTGTACATCTGCTCCGTCCATCCATTTTTGTACCCATTAGTGATGGGCCCACTAGCTCATGGGACTTACCCCATGGACATTAGTCCAAACAGAAGGTGGATCCAATCCCAAGTGGTCCACATGAGGAAACATTGATGATTGGATGTCCATCGTTGGAACCAGTTGGGGCCACTTGCATGTGTCAGAGACCCCACCTTCAGGTGCCTTTACCACCCAACCTACACATAGGGTCATTCAAACCTGGTTGAAATGGAAACACAAATACCAGCTGGGCTGATACGCTGGACCCACCACAGCGTGAGGCCTGTTGTGATGTATGTATCTTATCCACGTTGTTCCTATTGGGACCTACCATGATTTCTGTGTTTTATACACACCGTGCATCCATTCAGCTCGTATGGGGTGGGCCCCTTTGTTGATAATATGTTGTATATCATGCTGTTTATTTTACTTCTCGATATGGCGCACCATGATGTATGTGTTTGATACACGCCATCCATTTATATATGGGGCCGACAATGATGTATGGGCCTTAACTACACTATCCAATGCTGATGAGGCCCACCTATTGTATGGGACCTATGGTGAAGTATAAGAGGCCCTATAAGGCCTAATATGTTGCACATGAGGCCCATTGGTGTGGCCCACCTTGACATATATAAGGCCCATGTGATGTAATCAAAGCCCGTTATTGAGGCCCACCGTGATATGTATGAGGACTGTTATTGAGGCCCACTGTGATGTGTATGAGGACCGTTGTCGAGGCCCACCTTGACATATATGAGGACCGTATGATGAGGCCCATTTGATTTATTTTCAGCCCATGGGTCGAGGCCCATTATGACATATTTCTTGCCCATATGTCGTGGCCCATTGTGATCTATTTCTAGCTCAGTTATCAAGGCCCAACTTGATGTGTATAAAGCCCATTAGTGCGGCTCATTGATGTGGCCCACTCGTTGGATATGAGGCCCATTGGTGCGACCCAATGATGCGACCCACCGTGATGTGTATATTAGGCCAATGGTGGGGTCCAATGTATCAACCCGCCGTGATGTGTAGGTCCACATGCTGCATGTGTAAGGCCCACCTGTGATGACTATTTGAGGACACTTATTGGGTATTTAGGCCCACCTTATGTTTAACTCTATGTGGACCACTGCTTGGGAATAGTGTTGGTCGAATGTCCACATTTTTGGTAATGATGGTTAAACGCCCGCATAGTGACCTTCCCTTAGGCCTAGTTAGGCCCATTCTCATCGATACCGATGGTACAGGCCGATTCGTCGAGGCCGATTCTAATTGCCGAGGCCGAGTATCGAGGCCGGTTCTGAGTGTGGAATCCGATTGTTAAGGCCGATTTCGATTGCCAAGGCCTATTGTTGAGACCTATATGATGTATATGCAACCCACAGTTGAGGCTCGTTGAGATGTGTATTCGGCCTGTGTAATGTATATGCAGCCCGTGTTTAAGACCTAATGTGATGAGTAGAAGGTCTATGTGATGGGGTCCATTGTAATGTACTTGAGGTCCATGGGCAAGGCCCATTGTGATGTATTCGTGGCCTACGAGTGAGGCCCATTGTGATATGTAATAGGCCTATGAGGCATGGCCCATTTGATGTATTTGAGGCCCATGAGCAAGGCCCACCTGCTGTGTATATGTGGCCTTGAGCAAGGCCTATTGTGTTGTATATTAGGTCTTTGTGTGGGGCCTTGGGCCCATTATATGTTTGGTTCTATGTGGGCCATTCCCTGGAGGCAATGTTTGTTAAATGTCCACATTGTCGAGGCCGATCGTGGATACCGATTATGAGCATGTGACAGAATAACATCATGATACATGCCCATACCAATCATTTGCATGTTTGTTATGAGATGTGATTGATCATTGCATATGTCATTGGGCAGGACGGTATGAGACTCCCTGATAGGCGGAGGTTATCTCACATGAGTGCACGACATGTGCATGATTGATGCATGAGTGGATTATATGACTCGTGCATTTTGCATTGTGTTGTGATTACTGTACGCCCTAGCGACATCAGGGTCGTAGCCTCCACAAGCATGTCGTGGATTGCCAGACGGGACACCGGAAATTTGTTTTAGCATCGGGCTGCCATACATGGGCCTGGGTGCAAATCTCTAAACCCTCTTAGTACCAGATGACGCTCCAACGTCGAGACTGAGTAGATACATGAGCGCCCGAGTGCCGAATACCAGGAGGCCGCATCTCCCACTGTGTCGTGGTCGGTTGGGAGGGGGTGTGACCTTATCCGCCCAAGGGTAGGGGGTATAGCTAGGCCGAGTTTGACCAGCTTGTGAATGGGTCCACTATCGACGTGCCAGGTAGATATTGGCTGACTACTGGCCAGGCGGATAGTGAGGTCTCTTTCACTTGCATGGTTGCACGTCCAGTGGGCGGCGATTGCATGTTGAGTGTACTAGACCTCGGTGATGATCTCAGAGATGAACCATACTGATATGTAGACTTATTGAGCAGGAGTTGCATACTCATTCATTCACTATCCACTCAGGCTGATGGTGCACAACTATTTATTACGTGTACCTTCGCTTGGCCAGGATTTCGGTTGGGCGTGCAACTAACCTGAGATCAGGAGTTTACCACATTGAGTCTGACTATCCAAATTTAGGTATGGGACTGGTTTGGATAAAAGTCC
Organism: Magnolia changhungtana; assembly: GCA_030180095.1. Taxonomy (NCBI): domain Eukaryota; kingdom Viridiplantae; phylum Streptophyta; class Magnoliopsida; order Magnoliales; family Magnoliaceae; genus Magnolia; species Magnolia changhungtana. The sequence goes on along the minus strand of JASAUF010000231.1, from coordinate 1,801,980 downwards.
CTTGTGATCGACCCCATAGCTTACGATACTACGTACTATCATCCCGACTTCACACTCCAGCATGGTCATTCCATTCGCACCGCATATTGCATTACATCCACGGCATATGGTATTTTGTGTTATTGTATTTCTGCATTTATATGGTCTAGATACGATTGACGTTATTCGTGGATTCATCAGGAATTACATACTGCATCGCATCCTCGGCATTTGATATTTGGCTCTTTATGACTCCTCATTTGTATAACTGTTCTATATTGCGTATTCTAATATTGATTGACTCATAGAATTGTCCGTATTTCCGCTTACACTGTTATCATATAATTTATGATCTTGCCAGTATTTCTATTTACTTTGATAATTCCTGCTCTTGTCAGTATTTCTTCTTACTCTGGTAATTCATGATCTTGTTAGTAATTTTGCTTATTCCGATATTGTACGATTTATGGATTACCAGTATTTTCGATATTGTATGATGATGACATTATATTGAATACTTGGCACTTACCTTGTGAACACACTTACACCACCCTCTAAGTTTTCTATAAGCTTATGCATGATAGATGCGTGCAGGTGATGTTAGGTTCCAGCAATGTTGAGCTTGGAGCATGCAGCAGTCTTCTGGAACTTAATTTTCGATTTATGTATTTCCCTTTAGTATTGTAATCAAATGATTATATTAGTGGATATGTGATGATAATTTGGCTTTGTGATTTGGGTATACTTATGGTTATGTTTATTACGAGTTAAATGTATACAAAAAAATCCTCCTTGTAGGATCCCAAGATCGAAATCTACCGTATGGACGCTAGGAGCTGAGAATGGGGTACTGCAGAGGCTGTCGGCACTGGATTCGGCGATCGGGATTCCTGTGAATCTGATTTCCTAGTTTGGGGTGTGACACCCTCTACGGTTAAGATCTAACCTCAGGCTATGATCTCCAACCTACGTTTAAGGTTAGCCATTTTAGGAATTTTAAAATCTAAGTTGTGCAACGGATGAACATGAGTAGTAGGGGTTATAATTGATGATGATAGTAACACTACTTAGTACATCTAATACAAATTTATAACCTCAATTATAATCTTCGACAATAGTAATAGGATGATATTAATTGCTAATTTTAAATCATTTTAATATTGAAAGTAATTAATGACAAAGATCTAATTTGTGAAGAGAGTAAAAATAGCTCACCTGCGTTGACTCGGTCGAGTCAACTCAACTCATCATCACCCTTTTCTTCCCAATATCTCTTTTCTTCTCTTCTTCTTTTGCTGAGAATTTCCAGCAGGGTCTGGACTTGTCCAGTCGGTGGATCAGAGACCTGACTCGGTATTGAACTGAGTCGACTCAGTAACTCGCCCAACCTCACCTCTTCTTTTTCTTTCCTTCTTGTTCTCCTCTCTTTCCCCTTTTCCTCTTCTCTTTTCTCTCCTGTAACAAGGCCGAGAACCACTCATCTCAAAATCTACCCTAAGCTCAACTAGGGCTAACTTGATCAGATCGACTCGGTTTAACTCGACTGTACACAACGAGTCAACCCGACTCGACAGTCTTCCATCCTTTCTCTCCTCATCTTCTTCTTCCTTCTCAAACATTGTTTTCTCCCTCTTTCCTCTTCTATCTTCTTCTTGCTGGATTTGGACTCGACTAGACCGCACCTAACTCGGCTAGCAATTCTCCCTGGCCCGACTTGGTGCGGCAGTAGCAGTGGCCACTCCCTCTTCTCACTCTCTCTATTTTCTCTCCTTCTTCTCTGCTTCTTCTTCTTCTTTTTTCTTATTCTTCTTCTTCCTGTCTGGTTGGACAGACCGGGTGAAAACTCGAAACTCAGCCTGACGCGGCGTGGCCCTAACTGAGTTAGCTCCACCCAATGTGGCAGCCGGAATGGCGCCCTTTCTCCATTTCTCTTCTGATTTTTCTTCTTTTTTCCTTTCTTTTCTGTTGTTGGAAACAATTAGACGAAGCCCTAAATTGGTCTGACATTGCAGCGACTCGAACCGAGTCGACCCAATCCGATGTGGCAGTCGAAATGGTGGAGCCTCTCTCTCCCCTTCCCTCTTTCTATTCTCTTTCTTTATCCTCCTTGGAAAACGCCCTAATTCCTAGCTATTTATAGCCTTAAAGAAGCCTAGAAGCATCGGCTCTTAATCAGCCGATTAGTTATAGTTTTGGTTGCTTAACTGATGGTGTTTTATGGCCATGAGATTGAATCGAACCTGCGTGGCTGTGATCGGATGGTAGAGATGAACTTCTGGGACCTAGGCCTACGCATCTAACGTCTCAGATTAAGTGATAGGACCCATTTAAAGGAAATGGGTTTTCCGAATGGATGAGGAAGATGATGGTCATGATCATGACAGATTCTGATCGTAGGGCTGATCCTATGATCTGGGACTTTCGGATGATCCGGATTGGATCATTGTATACTGTGGGGTCCCTATTTTAAATGGTTATTAGTTTCCCTAATGCGTCCGAGTGCAACATGCGGCAGTGGAAGGAAAGCTTAAACCGAAGCCAAAGGAGCCCTACAATGGGTGGCTGGGATTGTCTGGAATAGAGGGTTGGGATTGAGAGAGAATCCCACACCCCAATTGCCAGCTAAGAAGGAAAAATGAATCTCCATTTTTGGAAATAATCATGCGTCCACAATGTCACTTATGGCCAAGATTGTTCGCACTAACGTGTGCGATTTGCATCAGAACCTTTAAGGTATTAGTCAGAATTCTCGTCCAAATCAGATGGACGGTTCTGATCGAAGGTATGATCTTAAATGGGGCCCACTTGATTAAGATTTACGAACACAGCCTGCTCGCTGGCTATTATAAAAGGAAAAAAAAGGAGGGAAGTGGCTTCTCTTTTCGAAAAGCATTGGGTCAACACTCAGTTGACCCGATTTTTGGTTTGGTGCGTTGTGGGTGCACACTCATAAGTGCACACTCAACACTTTTGTGGGGCCCACAGTGATGTATTCTTCAATCCACTCCGACCATTCGATGTTACGTGTCCACTAGGAACCTCTGACTCAAGATCAGGTAGATCTAAAGTTAGGGTGGGCCATATCAATTGAAACTTATGGTTTGGAGGTGTCGATCATGTCGATCCGTAGATCATTCTGAATTTGGACGTCAATAGTAAAAAGGTTCTAGGGCCCACTTAGATGTCAGTTAATGGTTTGATTAGCGATCAGATAAACTAATATGCATTTATGATATTGAATTATACTATTTTTAATATCATTACTATCATTATTAAGTTTATTATTATTTTTTATTTTTAATCACTAAATGTTCATATTTGGTTGTTCTTCCTTTAGAAGATGTTTTATTTTATTTTCCATATGTATTATCTATTTTTATTCTTCCTTAAACTATTTCTATGGGTCTTAATCCACAGTTATTGATTTATTTCGAATTAGCAATTGGGTTTGAAAATTCGATGTTTTGATTACTGAAATTTAGCTCTGCATTATCCTATGGGAAATTAAAATCCAATGAGTAGTTTGATTTATTTATTAAGATGATTAAAATCCTAAAAATAGTTTTACTTGATGATGTAATGGACTCTAATTAGAGTTAACGGTTGAAATGGGGGATTGTCATTTATCAACAATGGTGAATAACATAAGGTGTATATTCATACCGTATGCTAAATTAAATTGTAATGGTAACATCCGAGTATGAAAACACACAGGGCGTTACAGTTGTGCTCTTTCTATCATCTAAGTACCTAGACCCGATCTTATTATGAGGAGAGTACAACATCGTTGCATGACATACTTAGTTATCTTCATGACCCATTCTCATGTGCATCATATGTGTGCTTGGTTGAGATGTGATTGGTCATGATTTATGCCATTGGGCAGGCTGTTATGGGACTCCCTGAGTGATGGAATTGCCCCTCTTGGGCGCGCTGTATGCGCATGACTGATGCATATTTGATTTGTGTGATTCATACATCTGGCATTGCATAACACGATTGATATTCGCCCTAGCTTCATCAGGGTCGTAGCCTCCACAGGCATATTGTGGATGGCCAAATTTGGACACCGAAAATGTTTGTTTGAGCACTGAGGGCATATAGGATGTCCTTGGGTGAAAGTCCAGAACCTTCATGGTACCAGGAGATGCTCTAACACCGAGACCGAGTGAAAAACATGAGTGCTAGTGCCTTTACCTCTAGGCCACATCTCCCACTGTATTATGGTCGGTTGGGAGGGGGTGTGGCCTTACCCACCTGAGTAAGGGGGCAATAGCTAGGCTGAGTCTGACCAGCTTGTAAATGGGTCCGCTACCGTCGTGCCTTGTTGGTGTTGGCTGTCCGCAGGCGGGTAGTGAGGTCTCTTACGCTCGCTGGGCTGTGCGGCTAGGAGAGCAGCAGTCGGCAAGTAGTGTATTTGACCCCCGATGATTCCCTAGAGAGGAATTGTATTGATATATCGGATTGATATGTGGATGAGCTTGATCATATTGCATGTTGCACAAGGCATTGGCTCCATAGGCCCTTTATTCTTATTGTTTAGCCTTGGGATGGCTGTTGGCACTCCTGCATCGCATTTCATAGCTTTGTTATAGCTGGTGGTGTTCATGGTCCTTGCCGTATATTCCGCACACTTTGACATTGCATTCACGACACTGGTCTTACACACACTTACACCGCCCTCTAAGCTCTCTATAAGCTTATGCACGATTGATGCGTGCAAGTGATTTTAGGCAGCAGCAGCAGCAGCAGCTGAGCAAGTGCATGGAGCGTGCCGTGGACCCTTTTGGAGTTGTTCTTATATAGTTCTTGTATCTTTCCCCCTTTGAGCCTTGTACTTGTGAAAAGTTTAAATTCTTAATGGATTTGTAATGCTGTTCCTGTGATTATTTATCTGTGGTTATGATGTTATGATCTTGGGTATGCTCATTATGAATAAAATTTATGTTATAGAAATCCTCCTTGTAGGATCCCAGGATCTGAACCTGGTGAATGGGCGTCAGGAGCCGGGAATGGGGTACTATGCAGGCTGTCGGCGCCGGAATCAGCAATCGGGAATCTTGTGAGCCCGGTCTCCGAGTCTGGGGCGCGACATGATGTCACCCTCATAATGGCCCAGGGAAATGTGTCATAAGGGATAGGTGGGTCCAGCAACATGCGGTCCATGCCCATGATCATGCTCAGTCCACATTTTGTGATCTAAGTGTCGGATTGGTGCACGAGATGTGGGGTTGAAACTGCGGCGATGGCATGGTCGCAATGGTACAAGTCTCGGGCTGAGTCGACTCGGGTTTACAAGATGTGACTCAGGGTAGTATGCAAATGCAATCTATGGGTTGCGGTTCACCAGAATTCGACTGGGAGGACCGCGAGATCCTATGGAACGGAATGGACACTAGGACATGGGCCTGACATAAATGAAAGGCAATAGTAAAAATATGATTAAGAGTAAATCAGGAGAGTAGGAATAAGATTTAGAAAGCATAAAGAAAGTAACATCCAAGAGTATGAATTAAGTCATACAAACCAAGCATAAGTTAAAGTTATATAATCCATAACAAATAAAATCAAAGTTAAGGTAGTCAGAAGTAGAGGAAGAAGGAGGTGGGATAGACAGATCAATCTGACGAAGTCCTTTAGTAATGAGATGAAAATTTTTCGCATATACTTCATTGACGACTTGTGACTTTATGTCAAATTGTCCTGTAAAACTTTTAACTTAACCACCTTCTCCTCTAAAGAACGAAGGTGATCATCAAATTGAGACGGTTGAAAGTTAGGAAGATGAAGAAAATTGAGAAAAAGTGATTTCCTCCCTTTTTGAGAAGACTACCCGCGCTCCTCGACCGGTCGAGTACATGCTCGACCCGTCGAGGCTCGACCGGTCGAGTACATGCTCGACCGGTCGTGCCACACTGAAATTTCAAAATTTATTAAAATTTTTCCAATTTTTTTGCATAAAACTTATAAAATAAAAAAAATGCAAAAATAACATGATTTAATTAATTTGAAATACACATACCAATATCATGTTTTAATTTGAAAAATCTATTTTTGTCAAGTGGTTTAGTCGTAATGTGGCAAGCTGATTTTTGGTCTAGATATATTCTAAAGAAATGCTTTTATCTTCAACCAATTCTCAAATATAGTGAGAACAAATGTCTATATGCTTCGTGCGAGAATGTTGGATGAGATTTTTTGAAATATTAATTATGTTAGAGTTATCGCAATACAAGATCATTGTATCTTGCGCAATTTCGTAATCGTTTAGCTTCCTTTTCATCCAAACCAGCTGAGTGCATGCATTACCAACTGCAATGTATTCAGCCTCAGTTGTAGATAAAGATACCGAACTTTGTTTCTTACTGTGCCAGGAAACTAAACAATTTCCAACATAGAAACATCCACCACTTATAGACTTTCTATCATCAATGTTCCCTAACCAGTCAGCATCGTATATCCAGCTAGTTGAACATTTGAATCATGCAGATACCAGAGGCTTAAACTAGCAGTACTTGTGACATATCTAATTATGCGCTTGATAGTAATAAGATGTGATTCTTTTGGATCAGATTGATATCTAGCACAGATACCTACACTGAAGGCAATATTTGGTTTACTAGCAGTTAAGTATAAGAGACTACCAGTCATGCTGCAGTATAAGTAAGAGTCTATACTTTTACCTATTTCATCCTTTTGTACTCATAGGAGTATCAAATTTTTTTACCATTTTCAAATCCAAACTTCTTAACCAAATTTAAGGCATATTTGGTTTGAGAAATGAAGATACCATCTTCTTGCTGTTTAACTTTTAAGCCGAGAAAGTAATTCAATTCTCCAACCATACTCATCTCGAAGTTGCATTTCATAAGCTCTGCAAACTCAATGGACATGTTAGTGCTTGTAGAACCATAGATAATATCATCACCATATATCTGTACAATTAGTATGTGTTCATTGCACTTTTTAACAAATAAAGTTTTATCAACATTTCCCATAATAAAATTGTGACTGAGTAAAAACTTAGTTAGCTTCTCATACCATGCCATGGGAGCTTATTTTAGACCGTAAAATGCCTTTTTAAGACGATATATATGATTTGAGTGTTTAGGGTGCTCAAAACCCTTAGGGTGTTCAACATAGACCTCTTCATCTAAATCACCATTTAAGAGTGTACTTTTAACATCCATTTGATATATCTTGAATTTTTTGAAGTAAACAATGGATATAAACAATCTGATAGATTCAAGGTGAGCTACTGGTGCAAAAGTTTCTTCATAATCGATTCATTCTATTTAAGTGTATCCTTGTACAACCAGTCTAGCTTGGTTTCTAATTATATTTCCCATTTCATCAGATTTGTTTTTGAAAATCCATTTAGTTCTAATTATATGTTTATTAGATGGTCTTGGAACTAAATACCAACCATCATTCCTAATAAACTGATTTAGCTCTTCTTGCATGGCTACAATCCAATTTTCATCGGTAAGTGCTTCTTTTACATTGGCTTGTTCAATTTGATAAGTAAAGCAAATATAATTGCAAATATTCTCTAATTGTTTTCTTGTTCTCACACCAGTGAGAGGATTACCTAATATCAGATTAGTAGGATGGTCTTTGACTGATCTTAGTTCAGTATTAACTGGACTAGATGAAGAATCAGGTTTCTCAATTAAATTGACTTCATCATCTTCTATACTAGGTGTGGGTGTGATCAGGTGATCATCAATTACAACGTTAAAGGATTCCTGGATCACTCCTGTTCTTTTATTAAGAACACGATATACTCGACTATTCAGAGCATAACCCAAGAATATCCCTTCATCACTCTTAGCTTTAAACTTCCCTAACTTTTCACGGTCACGTAATATGAAGCACTTACTTCTAAAAATTTGAAAGTACTTAACGGTTAGTTTCTTATTGAATCGTAACTCATAGGCTATTTTATCTTTTAATTTTCTTACATACATATGGTTTATAATATAGCATGTGGTATTTATAGCTTCAGCTCACAAGTTTTTAGGTAAATTCATTCTATTTAGCATAACATTAGCCATCTCTTGTAGCACCCTATTCATTCTCTCAACAACCCCATTTTATAGAGGTGTTTTAGGAGTAGAAAACTTATATGATATGCCATGATCAATATAATATTTCTCGAAAGCCTCCGTAGTACGTACCCCATTCTTGGCTCCCGGCACCCATACACTAGGTTTCGATCCTGAGATCCTACAAGGAGGATTTTCAACATGAATTTGATTCACAGTAAGCATAACCATAAGCATAATCCATAAACAACAACCAACAACATCATCACAAATCCACTATGATAAAAAACTTTGAGGTACAAAGCGCATGAAGGGAAATACAATGATAATAATGGAAACTCCTAAAGCTTGACTGCACGCTCCTACTACGATTAAGCTACGAATGTATCTTGGCATCACTTGCATGCATCAATCGTGCATAAGCTTATAGAAAGCTTAGAGGGTGGTGTAAGTATGCGTGCAATATGAGTGTGCTTAGAATGCAATATCATTGTAATGCGAAATCATGCTGATGAGTCTATAAATGCAATCAGCCATACCAAGGCTATGCAATGTAAGGCATGAATGCTATCGGTCATATCAAGACCATGCGATGTAAGGCATGAATACTATCGGCCACATCAAGGCCATACGATGCAAGGAGTGAATGATGTTGGCCATACCAAGGCCATGCGATACGAGATACAATTCGAGTATACCAGTCCTCATCTAAATCCACATATCAATGCAACTCATCACTAGAGCATCAAATATCAGTATAGTTCTCATGCTAGACAATCACCGGGGTCTAGTACACTCTACGCCAGCTTGTCGCCCCTATCTGAGCATACAACTGGGTAAGTGGAAGAGACCTCACTATCCGCTTGCCAATATTGGGCCCGGCTCGTCAATAGCGGACCCATTCCTCAAGCTGGTCAAACACAACCTAGATATTGCCCCCTCACTCAGGTGGGTAAGGTCACACCCCTTTCCAACCGACCACGACACAGTGAGAGACGCGGCCTATTAGTATACAACCCTTGTGCGCTCATATATCCACTCAGTCTCGACATTAGAATCATCCTCTTGTACCTTTGAGTTTAAGGATTTTCACCCAGGGACATCTATGACGCCCCGATGCTAGTAACAATATTTTCAGTGTCCGATCTTACCATCCATGATATGCCTGTGAAGGCCACAACCCTGATGTCGCTAGGGCGTACAATAATCATGTCATACAAATGTGAGGTGCATGGATCACAGTATCAGTCATGCAGCAATCCTGCATGTACTGTGCGCTCATGTGGGGCAACTTTGCCTATCAGGGAGCCCCATAAACAATCTGTCTGAAGGCATATACTATAATTAGTCACTCCTCATATCAAGCATACATATGATGTGTATGAGCATGAATCATGGAGCTATACTAAGCATATTATATGGTGATGAACTCTATTCATAACGAAGATGGGCCTAGACGGCCTACACATAACAAGTATGGGCCTAATAATGGGCCCTAGGGAGAGTTACAATGCGAACATTTAACCATCATTGCTCTTACAATGTGGAAGTCAAACCATCATTGCTCCTAAGGGATGGACCATTATAAACATCATTACATACATCACATTAGGCCTCACACCAAGGCCTCACGTACATTTCTTTGGATCTCACTTATGGGCCTCAAATATATCACAATGGGCCTCAAATATATCAAAATGGGTCTCATCATACGGGCTTCATATACAACGCATCGGGCCTCATCATGTGGGCCTCATATACATCAAGTGGGCCGCATCAACGGGCCACACCAATGGGCCTCATAAATGTCAAGTGGGCCACATTAACAGGCCGCACCAATGGGCCTCATAAACATCAAGTGGGCCGTACCAATGGGCCTTATAAACATCGAGTGGGCCGCGCCAATGGACCTCATAAACATCAAGTGGGCCACATCGACGAGCTATACCAATGGGCCTCAAAAACATCAAGTGGGCCGCATCAATGGGCCGCACCAATGGGCCTCATAAACATCAAGTGGGCCGCATCAATGGACCGCACCAATGGGCCTCATAAACATCAAGTGGGCTACACACATTCCCAAAAAATGAATCGTATCGAAAGATCATCTGGACCATACTATAAGTAGCAGTGGAGATAATGATTTCCGCCGTTAAAATCCTACCGGGCCGCCATAACGTTTATTTTCCATCCAATCTGTTCATATGGTCACAAGGACCTGAATCAAGAGGAAAAACAAATATCATATTGATCTAGAACCCCTGTGGTCCCTAAAGGATTTCAATGGTAGCCATTCAATCCCCCATTGTTATTTACAGTGTGGTCCGCCTGATAAACGGTTAGGAATTAAAACAAACATCATAGGTGGGGTTCACGATCACATCCAGACAACTAGACGGCTTGGATTAAATAGATGAACGGTTTGGGTATAACACATACCTCATGATCAGACCCTATAGAACTTGCTGACTTCAATACAACAGCTATATAGCTGCGTGTGGGACCCAACAGAGGGACAGTTGGATATACACATGCCTCATGTAGGACCAACCATCCAGAGGTCTGGACGGTGTGGATTTGAAGCACATACATCATCGTAGTCTACACGTGTGGATCTAGACATGCATCAAGTGCATCCCACATGGATGGAGTCCACTGTCAAACGGACGATGTGGATTGACAGATACATCACAGTTGAACTCACATGGCACTATCCAAATGGACGGTGCTGATATTCAGCACATACATTAAAGGTGGGTCCCACTGAATTTGCTGACATCAATAAACTATGTAGTTGGTGTGAGATGCACCAGCCAATCCACTTTCTCCAGCAGGTGGGTCCCACATAGGGCCCACCACATACCTATATATATAATATTATATATATATATATATATATATAAACCTCCAACGTCCATGTGGGACGGCTGGATAAAACATGTACTTGTATGGTGGGCCTCCACCATGGATGGATGGTGCAGGTAAGCACTTACATCGCAGGTGGTACCACCGTGATGGACAGTGTGTAGATGTAACACATACATATGATGAGGTTCAGGTAGATGGACAGTCTGGATGATCAGAGCTTGGCGTCAATACACCAGCTGATATAGCTGATGTGCGGTAGGCCAACCAATCTGCTTCCATTCAAAGTAGGCCCCACGTGTAGGATGGGTTCCCACCTGTCTAGCCATGGACGGTGAAGATGGAGAGACCCACATACTTGCTAACGTCACAGCAGTGGGACCCACAGAGATTGGTGGCGTCAATACACCAACCATATAACTAGCGAGAGGTACCAGCCATTCCATTTTTAAGGTGGGGTTCATCTCATGGACGGTGTGGATCAAGTGGACCATACAATCATCATCATCATAAAAAAATAGAGAGAGAGAGAAAGCGGTGTAGTAGAGGGACCCCGCCACTATGGACCCCTCATGCTTATAACACATACATAAAAATGGGTCCCATCACTAGTGGGCCATCAAATTGAAAATCAATGGTGGATCACCCACTTATTGGCCTCCTTCTTTAGCTCCTTGGACTCCTTGGCTCCTTGGCTTCGATCTTGATGGAGGATGATGAAGATTGGATGGCTAAGATGGGAGATTGGGGTATGAAAGTGGGCCACACTTGGGTTTAGCTTGGGAGGCTTGGACATTCGGTGCTCTCTTGGAAGTTGCTTGGAATGAGAGAGAAATGAGAGAGAGAGAGAGGAGTGATGTAAGGAGAGAGGGATGGGTGTGTAAGAAGAGGGATGGGCTTGGTTGAATTTTAGGTGAGAGAGGGAAGGTGGAGAGAGAGAGAGAGAGTTGACTTTGGGTAAGGTTGTGTAAGAGAGGGATGGGTTGGGTTGCTTGTACTTGATTGATTTGATTGATTGATTGATTTGATGGGTGGTAGAGATTCTCTCAGAATTCGTACGCGCGGTGCTTTTTCTCAAAATAAACGCAGGCCCACAACTCCTGGCCAGGGTATCGGATCGATGCACGAGTTAAGGTGTTGGAACCGCGGTGACGGTGCGGTTGCAAGGATACAAGTTTCAGGTCGAATCGACTTTGATATACAGGATGTGACTCAGGATTGCGTGCAAGTGCCGATTACAGGTCGCGGGTTACCGGAATTCGACAGGAAGGACCGCGAAAACCTACGGAACGGTACGGTCTAGGATACGGGCCTTACAGTAAATCTGGTAAAGTCATCGACAATAACCAGAAAATACTTTTTCCACCTCTACTCTTCATTCTTGTTGGTCCAACTAGATCCATATAGAGAAGTTCAAGAGGTTTGGTTGTGGTAAAAGAGTTCACTTTCTTGTGACTGCTCTTAGTTTGTTTGCCAATTTGGCATGCGTCACATATTTTATCAACCCTTTTCAGTTTGGATAGACCTCGAATAAGATCAACTTTGCTCAGTCTATAGAGGTTTCAATAGTTAACATGTCCAAGACGTTTATGCCATAATTCTGATTCATCTGTTTGGATAATGTAACATGAAAATTTAGAAAAGCAAGACTCATTAATAATATAGCAATTTTCAAAAGTCATACGACCATTTAATATCACACAACCTTTCTCATTTGAGATCTCACATCCTTGATTAGTAAATTTTACACCATGTTTGTTATAGCAGATTTGAGATATATTAAGAAGATTGTGTTTAAGACCTTCAACATATAAGACGTTTTCAAAAGGAGGAAGGTTAGGGAGTTGAATAGTACCTTGGCCGTAATCCTGTAGTTGCTTCCATCACCAAAAGTAACTGAGCTATCATTCATTTCTTTGTAGTTGGTGAATATATCCTTGTCACCTATCATATGTCTTGAGCATCTACTGTCTAGGTACCATTTTGAATGGCTAGAAGCTTTGAAGGCAGTGTGGGTAACAAGAAAAGTAACTTTTGGAAGTCATTTCATTATAATTCTGGGTTTAGGAGTATCATTTGTTTTTCTTGGCTTGTGAGAGTTGAAATTTCTCTGTTTATCAACTTTGATAACATTAGAGTTAGATTTGAGAAGCTCTTTGAGTAAGTCCACTATTTTTTTAGCTAAAGGGTTGTATCTTTGATTTCTAAAACTGGTGTTATTAGAATTAACTTTAGAAGCTTGAAAAAGTTTTAAGTTTTTAAAATTGTTTTGGTTATTACTTTTCAAGTTCTTATCTTTTGAGTTTGAGGATTCTCCTTTTACAAATGCATTCTTATTTTTCAGTGGAGTATCTTTGATATAGCCCAGACCTGATTTATCGCCACATTTTCAGGATGTGGTTAATAATTTTTCCAACTTAGGGTCGCCATGGGCATATCTCCATATATCCTTAGAACTCAATAGAGAAAAAACTTTGAGTTTTAAATTCTCATTTTCTATTCTGAGTTTTTCAAATTCAGAAGTTTTGAAACTTAAATCAAGTTTTGCTTTTTCATAACAATCAGAAAGATGAGATTTTTCCAAAACAATATTTCCAAGTTCTTCTTTTAATTTGAGAAATTTTTCTTTTTGAATATTTAACTTGACAACTATTTTGCAACTTTCCCTATACATGGCATTATAGGCATCCTAAAGATCATTTTCATTTTCATTTTCAGGGTCACTCCTAAGATTCTCATAATCAGATAAGTTACAACTATCTGAGGAGGTGACTTTAGCTATAGTCATTAGGGCCTTTACTTCATTTGAAGTTTCATGTTCTGATTCATCTCACTTAGAAGAACTTTCAGAGTCGGATGATTCATCCCAAGTAGCTATCATGCCCTTTCTCTTTAACTTATCCTTTTTGGGACATTTATTTTCCAAATGCCCATATTCATGGCAGTTAAAACATTGACTATCTTTCACAGATTTCCAAGTTTTAGATTTTCCCTTTCTCTTATCAAAAGGTTTTTAAAAATCAACTCTTTTCTTACTTTTGAAAATCTTGTAAAACTTTTTAGCAAGTAAAGCCATATCATCCTCTGTATCTTCAATATCAGAATTATCATTGTTATCTTTTGAAATAGATTTGGATGACTTAAGGGCAATGGACTTACCTTTAGGAGCTTTGAAATTTAACTCGTATATTTGAAGAGAACCAACTAACTCCTCAACCTTCATTTGATTAGTATCTTTTAGTTCCTGAATGATAGTTACTTTGGAATTAAACCTCTCAGGAAGAGATCGCAGTATTTTAGCACAAACTTTGCTTTCTAGGATTTCATCTCGTAGACCGCACAGAATTAACTATGTCATTTAATTTCGTATAGAAGTCCATAAAAGTTTCATTCTCTTCCATACGAATTTTCTCAAACCTTGTAGTGAAGATTTGAACTTTAGATTTCTTGACAATAATAGTTCCTTCATGTGTCATTTCAAGAAGATCCTAGGCTTGTTTAGATGTATCACATGAAATAATTCTTTTGAATTCATCAGGTGATAGAGCACATGTAATTGCATTTAAAGCCTTAACATTTGCACTACTTTCATTTTTATGAGGTGTAGTCCATAAATAAAAAGGAGTTTCTTTAATGGACTTGGTTCCATCACTGCCTAGAACCTCAGACATAGGTGGTTTCCATTTGGTTACAGTGGCTTGCCACACGCTTTCATCTATGGATTTTAAGAAAATCCTCATTCTGGCTTTCCAATAAGCATAATTTGAGCCATCAAAAGGTGGTGGCCTAGTAATAGATAAGCTATCAAAATTTGACATAATGAAAGCTCTATATCTTTAAACTCAAGAAACTTAATCCAAGTAAATGAGCAACTTAGCTCTAATACCACTTGAAAAGGTTGAGCTCTCAATCCTAGGGGGGGGGGGTGGGGTGGGAAGGACTATGCCAATTTAAAAATTAAAGAACTGAAAGATTAAATACATCAGAACTAATCAGAGATCTCAACTGTAATAGTATTAAGAAATTGATTCAAATCTTGTTCAAAGGAGGACCTTACACCAAAAACAGATGTTTTAGGTAGGACAACCTGATTTCTTGAACTTAGTAAGGATCAAGATCACAAACTAAAATAAGAGGAAAAAAAAGGAAAGAAGGCTATCTATTACAAGCATTCACCACATGTACATGATAAGATTACAACCATTCAACACATATATATCACATACATCATTCACCACAAAACACCAGGAGTTATAGTAGTACGGTGTGTACACCAACTGCTCTCAAACAACCACACCTACTCCACTCCCAATAATCACAACCCACGTGATTTGACATTCACTAATAATCAAGGTTTTCAAAGGTTCACCTTAAAACCTATACAGTTGTGTTTTCAAATGGGCTATCACAATCAAAACCCCACGCTGAGATTTTCTGGCTATCTAAGTCAAAACCAATACAGAGATTTTCTAGATATCTCAAGAAACTAAAAATGAATAAAGAATACTTATCTTCTTCTGAAGACGCTCTTTGATGTAGCTCGTAGAACCACTTTGCTTGATGTAGAAATGTTCAATGTCCAATAACATAATCAAGGGTTCTAGGTTCTAAATTGATTTTAAATTAATTTAAACCTTGAGCTACTTATTTGAATTCCTTAGATCTCACATGGAAGAGCATGAACTCCCTTTAAAACATAAAATTCATAAAAGAGATTAAGGAATTACAAAAATAAAAACCTATTAAAGGATTTAAAATTACTGTGTTATAGCTTGAAGATGATGGGGACTTTTCTCTCTCAAAGTGAAGGCTTTTTGTGGCTTTAATGAATGAATTCGGAGTGAGAAAAGACCTTTGTTTATAGGCTGAAAATCAGTTGTTTTGACTGGTCTAAGGTCTCATTCAACTCGTTTAAGATCTAACAAAATTTCAAATTTTTGACGTAATCGGATAAAACCGTTCTTCGACTGGTCGAAGGGCATGCTCGACTGGTCAAGTGGCCTACTCAATTGGTCGAGCATTTCCTTCGATTGGTCTAGGGAGTGCAAAATCAGTTACTGGAGTTCAAGTCGAGCTCCCTTCGACTAGTTGAGGGTGTGCCCACCACTAATCAAGCACCCTGCTTGACTGGTCGAGGAACTATTAGAAAAGTCTGTTATATGAGTTTGAATCTTGGACTGGTAGAAGTAATTCTTGGATTGGTCAAACCAGAACTTGGACTAGTCGAACTTAGGATTAGACTAGTTAAACCAAAGCCTATCCAAAGTATAAAAACTCATGTATGTTTAGCATGTGAAAGGTCTCAAGTCTAGGGTCTTTTTAGGGTCAATTATGCCTAAAATTATTGGACATTGAAGTATATACATTAAAGTTTCTACTTGAATCTTTAGTAGCATTCATTGGATCTTCTACTTGAAGTAAACTTGAAGTTGTAGCTTGATCTTGAACTTGAAGTGAAGTAGAACTCAAACTTGAAGTAACCATCTTCATGTTTTGCACTTTCCAACTTCATGTGTTGATCTTGAAGGTGAACTTTCCATCTCGATTCACTTAAAGGTGAACTTTCCATCACATGAATGAGTCGCACTATAAGCTATTTTGTCCCATCGAAATTTGACAAATAAGGGTATTTTATACAACACAACACTTACATTCGGTGTGTCAACAACTATTCTTAAATAGCCACACCTACTCCACTCCCAAGATTACTAACCACTTAATCTCGACTTTCACTAAGAATAGGGTTTTCACAGGGTCACCTTAAAACCTGATTCAGTTGTGATTTTACTGGGCTATCACAAACAAAGAAACCCCTCACTGAGATTTTCTGGTTATCTCAGAAAACCAACTCTGAAATTTTCTGGTTATCTCAGAAAACCAACTCTGAGATTTTCTGGTTATCTCAGAAAAACCAAATATAAAGTACAAAGAATACTTATCTTCACCGTAGAAGAAGTTGTAGCCATAGAACACTTTTCTTGAATGACGAATGTTCAATGTTCAGTCCAATAGAAAAGGTCTAGGGTTTTATTTGATTTTAATTATGTTTAAACCAAAGGCTACTTGCAATAATTCCTTTAAATCTCAATAAGAGTAAACTCTTTTTAGAATCATAATGGCAGAGTTTTGAGATGAAGGAATTAATGAAAAAGCTATAAATTTTTTTTATAAATACCGCTTGATAGGTTGATAATAAATGAGGCTTCTCTCTCTCTCTCTCTCTCTCTCTTGTATAAGGGATTTGATAGGCTTGAATCGTAATTTTGGATTGAGAAAGAACCTCTATTTATAGGCAGAAAGTTTGTTCCTTCAACTGGTCTAAGGCAGTCTTCGACTGGCCTAAGCACCGGATTCAGTTGCAATAAAATTTCAATTTCGAGTGGGATAAGATCTAACAGATCTTCGACTGGTTGAATGACCTACTGGTCGAGCAAGCTGAATCCGAACTGATTTTAGTTGCTAGACTTCGAGTCAAGGAAAAGAAAATATGTTACATTTCGGCTGGTGCTTGGACTAGTCAAGAAATTTTTAGACTGGTCGAGCCAAAACTTAGGCTAGTCGAAAGTCAGTCATTTATAAGTATAAAAACCCAATTTAAATATGTTTTGAAAGAACCTAAACCTAAGGTCTTTATAGGGTTTTAAATACCTAAATGGACTGAACTTCATAGGATTAGAAACTTGAAGTTTTCAAAGGAGCTTGATATTCTACTTGAACTTTTAGTAGATCTAGCTTGGTCTTCAACTTAAGTTTGAGTTTAAACTTGAGTTTGAACTTGAGCTTGAACTTGAGCTTGAACTTGAACATGAGCTTGACTTGAACTTGATCATGAGCATGACTTGAACTTGATCATGAGCTTGACTTGAAGATTACTTTGCTAAGTTGTTTTGACAAGACGAAATTTGACAAACTAGGTGTAAAATATGCTTTAAACATAATAGCACTTATAGAGCTGTAACTTATAATGACCCTTTATTAATATAAATGGCCGCTAGGCCATTTTCGAACCTTGTCATCCCTTTAATTTCCACTTCTTATGTTTACAACTGACTACTGACCTATCCCTAGAAATTTAGTAGAATGTGGTCCAGCTCTGAACTTTGTGCCTCAACTACTTCGTGCTCCTGATTGTTTGGAACTTATGACAACTTTGTCACCACGATCATTCTAGATTGTGGGTGCTTGGACTGCCTATTTAAATGGCATTTGGTGTATACTCGAATTCACGTCATCTTCTCATTATAGTCCCACTCTACATCCATGGCTTCCAATCCTTCTTCCCTCATTGCAGGAGCCAAACGCTATTTGAAAGAGATTTTTGAATAGGGTCTGAAGGAATACTCTCATTCCTCATTACTGTTTGATGCCAATGGTTTTACAAGGTATGCATCATCTATGGCCAAATTGGAAGCCACGCTCTGGAAGCTTGTTCAAATACTAAAGAGTTTGTACGTCATGGGAGACAGATTCCACGAACTGACTTTTGTTAATCAAAGGAACTTAGAATTCCTTCGGTAGTAAGCCTTGGCCAAGGAAGAATCTACATCGATGAGCAAGACACATGAACTAGCCTGGTACGATTGATTGTAGTGTGTTCAAATGCACCAATTCAATCGAACCATGCTGAGAATGCTGCAATCTTATCGGGTAGGGCTAGTAGAAGAGCTGAAAGAATGAGAATATACCTTCTTCACCAAGGAAATGGGTGTCCCTGAAGATCTTTCATTCCTGGATGAACAAATCACTCTATATCAATCATGATCGAAGGCAAGCTTCAGCACCAAGAGAGCGGCCAAGGATGCAGTCTCTTCAAGCGATCTTCACGTCGACCAGCTACTTCATCTTCTGCTGCTTATCATTGAAAATGGAGCTAGCTAGACCACGTTACATGAGAAGAACAAAGTTGAGATACAAGCCCTCCTTGAGGAGTTTAAGAGGAAGAAGATATAGGTCACTCAACTGCATTCGACCCCCTTTTACCTTTGTGTTTCCCTTCTAATGTGCTACGATTGATGACCTGTAGAACATCAAATAAATTTTGATGTTAATAAAATTGTCATGTTTTTGCATAGGGTGTACGATGTACTTTCCTTTTAGTAATGCAACTTAAATGTTTATCTAAGGATGCTTGACGGTATTTTAACCATCGGCCAGGCTCCTGGGTTACCATTCGGTCGCGCTATACTTAACCATTTTTTCCCTTTTCATACACATGTTGACTCAGCAGGAATAACGACACCACGTTTCTTGGGACAATCACATTTATTTTACTACATTCCCCCGCACCATCCATTGGTCTCAGGCTCCCAACCATCACACTTTATCCAAGGTGTGCATTAATTGTTGAACTCCATGTCTATAAAAACACCCCTTAGGATTTGAAATGCATTACAACAAACGTATTTCGAACAAGAAACCTTGTCAATGCAATTTTAAACACCATGGATTCTCTCTCACCCTTCTCTCTGCCCATTCAAATCTAGAGGAAATCTTTATAGAGGGGCTTGACTCTTTTTTCTCATTCCTCTTTTTCTGCACGATCCTTATATATTCCTCAGGGATGTTGTTAGATCGTCCGAGAACGACAAACCTGCTCAGGAGGTTCTGAAGATCATTTCAGAACTTCAGCAGCTTGAAGAGGCCTACTCTAGGGTTGACCGGAAGATCGAATGGTGTGCTGCTCCATTGATGCAGATATTGGCCCTTCGTATAGAATCTAAAATTCTCTCAGCCCGCTATAAGGCAGCTTGGAAAAACCAACTGCACTGGACTTGTGAACATCACCTCAATAAAGAGATGTTATGGTCGATGGAGGTTGTACTTGGCAACCTCTTCACTGACCTCCACGAGGCCTAGCATGTCTATCCAGACCGTGATCAGCCTGAAAATAAAAAAATGGTTACCTTCATCGAGTTATAGGTAGCACTTAGAGTCCAGCATGGTCGAAAAGAAATCGGCTGATCTGGAGTGCATCTCCAGTTGATCGGTCGCCTCTTCGACCAGCTCATGGTCCAACAACCCTTATGGAGGGAGAGAAAAAGGATGGCGGTGAAGGTGAAGGCATCGGCCGCTAAGAGATTTGAAGAGCTCAATTTGGCCCATCTTTAATTTGACTACTTGGCTAGCCATATGATCTTGTCCTTGCATTTGTTTGTAATCAATTAGCCCTTATTCCGAGGCTTTTATTAATTTAATTATTCGCTCCTTTCTTGCTAACTCCCCTCAATCTATCCCTAGACAACTTTTCACAGTGAAGGGAAACGAGGTTTCAGTAATCGGTCGTTTATGGGGGCCTTGACAACTTTTCCATTCATACCCCTCAGTATATAAGCTTCTCCTTTAAGGACTTGCACGATGATATACGAACCTTCCCATGTGGGTGACCACTTTTTACTGAGGGATCAGTCCTTCTAACTTATTGGTAATACCATTTTCTATATTGTATCACCTACCCCAAAAGATTTTCTTTTCACTTTCTTGTTGTATGCATGTGCTACAGTCGCTTTACGGGCAACGATCGAGTCTAAGGCTCTAATTCGGATATCACCCAGTCCCTCAAACTCAGCTAACATTACCTCTGTGAACTCTTGGGGGGTGGGTGGGGATCAACTTGGCCTGATAAGCGGTCTGGAGTGATGGTACCGTTACCTTTAGAGGTAGACTGCATCATGTTCACAAGTTAACGCAAACGAGCTCACCTCGGTACTGGTACAGGGTGAATTTCTGTAGGCCTAAAGAGCCTCAGACAGCTTGGTATGACATTCTTGGGAATTTTCTTCAATCATCTTCCTTAAGATGTTCTTAATCACCTTGTTGCTAGTTTTGGCCTATTATTAGCTTGGCCACAGTACGGGGTCTCGAGTGTAGAATTTTTATGTTGTATTTATCAGCCATTGTCTACAATTCCTTAGTTAAAAATGTTGTACCCCAATTCGTAGTGATAGACTTTGCGATCCCAAAGTGGTGGGTGATATTAGTCTCAATAAACTCAATAATCTCTCTATGATTGACTCCCTTCATGGGCTTAGCTTCTACCCACTTAGTAAAGTAATCAGTCGCTACGATGATAAACGAATCCATGCGAATTGAAGGTGGGTGAATCTGACTAATTAAATCAATCGCCCATCCTTGAAATGGCCATGGTTTTATTATAGAATGTATTTCGGTCGCAGTCACTTGCTGGACTGGCCCATTCCTTTGGCAAGCTTCGTAGCCCTTAGTGTACTGGACACAATCAACTATTATTGTTGGCTACAAATAGACTGTTAAGGCGTAGTATGGCAGCAAAGCTGGACTGGTGCATTTGAACAATCCTGCCATTTGATTTATTACTAACTATGAATCCCTTATGATAGTTATAGTTTTTATCACTAACTCCAATAGTAGCTCAAGTCCAATTATCATTACTTTGTATTCAACCTAGTTATTAGTACAATTAAACTCCAATTGGAATGAAAAATTTTGCCAATTCCCATTGGGAGCAATTAAAATCACCCCGGCCCCAGACGCATCATGTGTCCTTGATCCGTCGAAGATTAGCTTCCATGGTGTTAGCTGTATGCAATACAAATCCAGGATGCTCAGGGGAATTTGTTCCTTAAGATCTGAAGGGTGATTGGCCAAAAAGTCAAGCCCGACCCTTTACTGCCTTCTGTGGAATATAATGGAGATCAAATTTAGATAAAGCCAACACCCATTTACTAATTTGGTCATTTAATATCGGCCAGTTCAACATATATTTTACTAAATCGGTCACTGCTATTACATTAATTCTTTCATCCAGTAAGTAATGCCTCAAATTAGTGGTCGTGAAATATAATGGCAAGCATAGTTTCTCCATAATGGAATACCGTCTCTCGGCATTGAACAATGTTCGGCTCAAATAGTAGATCGCCCGCTCCTTTCACATATCATCATCTTGTGCTATAGAGCTCCGATTGATTCTGTTGAAGCTGCAACATATAGCTTGAGTGGTCGACCCTCGACTGGTGGCATTAGCACGGGTGACTTCATCGGATGTAACATCCCAAATTTTTTGCTAACTTGGGAACCAGATGTTCTTGTTGCCTTTGATTTATGGACTTGAGTGCATGTCCATGTGTGTATTCACACATGTTGGGACCAAAAGGAGTGACCTTGGATCCACCAAAACCGCCCGACGGAGTGAAATTTAAGAATTTTGAAGAACATGGACAACAATGTTTGGTTGAACCGAGTGGAACTCGGTTGGACTAAGCAAACTAGGGCAATTGGGGCAGCAATTCTCGGTTGCACCAGGTAAACATTGAGCAACTGAGAAAATCTCAAAAGCAAGGTTCAGTTGCACCGAGTGGGACTCGGTTGAACTAAGTAACCCTGTTTAGCAATATTCTGCTTGTTTGGATTTTGACAATTTCAGTGTACTGACTTTAAAAAGTCATATCTATTTTTATACAACTCTGACTGAGGTTGTTCAAAATCTAGATTAAAGATTGATAAGCATAGTTTCATGGAAAAATAAAAACAAAATTTAAAAGTTTTAGACATTTTGGAAACTACTAAAATCATTGGTTTCAAGAGGCTGATACTCCCATAATTTTTAAAAATTTTCTGAAACTCAAAATGAGATGAAATTTGGTAGGGATAAATTAAATTAAGGATAAACTAATATAAAATTTTTAAAATAATTTGGCTAACCAAAGTATCAAAAATATTGCAAGCAATAGACCTATTGAAACTGAAAAATTTCTGCAACTGCACATTATCGACGTGCCGCACATATCCTTTTCATCTTAGAGTTTTTATATTTGGTGTCTTCTTAGGAATTTCTTATAATCATACTAGGAATCATCCCATATGATTAAATTAATATTTTATATTTTTAATACATTTTACAAATTTTGGTAATTTCTAGTATATAGTTAAATTAGGGTTCTTGATTGGGGTGATTAGAGTCGAATCACCATTTTCGCTAATTGGAAATATACCACACTATGAATTTAGCTAATCCAAACCCCAATCATCGTGCATGAAAAATCTCACGACCCATTTCATTCCGAAAATACCTTGATTATCTAAAAAGCTCTAGATCGCTCGTTAGTGGGGTACTAAACCCGAGACTATAAAAAGACGTTCATCTTAGTGGGCTTGACGTCTATCACGGGTAGCGAAGCAAGAAAGTGCCCATAGATGCTCAACTTGGGCTAAAGGCTGAGTGCTTGAGATATGCGAATGCCTTAGGCGAAAACCTAAAACTTAAGTGAATTGACCGCTCTTTAGTGGGCTACTATACCTGAGACTATAGAAAGACGTTCGTCTTAGTGGGCTTGACATCCATCATGGGTAGCGAAGAAAGAAGGTGCCAATAAATGCTCAACTTGGGCTAAAGGCTGAGTACTTGAGATACATGAATGCCCTAGATAGAAACCTAAAATTTAAGTGAATTGGGCACTCTCCTCTTTCACGAAGTTGTGGCTTTCAGATTGTTAGATTGTGACCAAATTTAGAGCAACAAATTAAATTAATGTCCTAGATAAATCCATATAGTCGTAGACCCAATTACCGCTCGGTGACTGTCGATCTGGGTTAGGGTCATTTTGGTTGATGGGCACGTCCGATCATTGGATGGTTGTGTTCAAACATAAATCGCCTAGTGGGACACCTATCTCATGGCTTAGATTGACCGCTATACCTCCCGGTGGGTCCCATTAGTTGGAAAAAACTCCCTCCAGGGTTAGTATAATGAATAAAGGGACATTGGGGCCATTTTCATCAATTTTAGCTCTATAAAAGAACCTCATTTACACTCTCCCCATACGAATTTTTGCAAAGCCAAGGAGAGAAAGAGAGAGGAAGAGATGAAAGGGAGAAATGGTGGAGCTCGGTGCTACATCTCGTCATCCGATTGCCGTGCTCGCCAGATCTTATAAGATCTCACATTTGCATTCAGTTTCACGATTTTTATTCTAAGATCCAATTATTTTAGGATAGATCTTTCACCCTTTGCTAGGTAAGAGGGTTTTCACTTATCTTTCCATCTCTTTCTTTCATTTCCACTTACATTTTCAATTATTTTAGGATAGATCTTTCATTTCTGTCGATTCTTGCAAACCCTAATATTAGGGTTGAATGTGTTAGGATTTTGAGTCACAATTATTGATTAAAGCAGTCCATACTCTTATAGGAATTGTAATCGGGCTTCACTCTATTACGGTTTTGGTTGTGCGCTGATGACGGGTCCCGATTCAAGGAACCAAGTTGATGGATCAATCAAATTGAGTTAGTTATGCCATAATTCATTGTTTAATATTTAATTAGGACTAAATATATGTCATTAACAATAGTCTTAGACTTTAATTTAGGTTTGAAGAGTTTTTCCCCAAATCCCCGACGCTAGGGCCGCATCTTAGTCGATGATTTTGACTCTAAGGTGAAGATCTACCCCCAAGCTTCTACTTGACATTTTAGAATAATTAAATGTATTTATTTACTAGTTGATTAATAACATGCTCGATGAAATGCTTAAATGACATGAAACTCTTAATATTATAAAATTCTTGGATGTTGAATGCTTAGAAATACTAGGATGATTGAAATGTGTTTCTGCAGTGGATCGAGCTTCTCAAATGATCAAAATATGTGGATAACCCACCCAATGCCAGTTTTCCAGGGTCCTCCATAGTCGATCGCATCAGTCTAATGCAAGCATGATCATTCTTGTGCTTGGTGATTGTATAATATTCAATAGAATCCTGGATACCACCATTAGTGGATTATGATCCTCAAAGACTCATGAGCCAAGCATGGTGGTATGGGACACCGTGTTCAAGCCATCAACCTATGTTAGGGTGACGAGCCTCCCCATAGTGACCATTGGGTACTAATAGAGGTGATAGAATGTTGTTTGAACAGCCCCCGTCAAATTACCTAGCCTATAGTTTCGTGTCAGAGTACCATTCGAATGACCGGGCGTGAGCGGAATTGGGTGACGAGCCCATTTCCTTTGTATTTATTTAGTTTTAAGTGACAAGCCCCCAACTCTGAATTGATGGTTTATACTCAGTATTGGGTGATGAGCTGTACCTTGTTGATACCTTGATTTGGATCAATGGACACTGATTCGGATAATGACTCGTGATATAAAGGCGGTATCTTAGCTTCGCCAACTGCTATATGAATTAAGACTAATAATTACCTGGCTAATCATGCATATCCTAGGATAGGTTGCAATTTGGCATTGGAGTCACTCGTGAGGGAGTGTTGACATTTGTGAAATAGGCGTAGAAGTCGCTTGTGAGGGAGTGTTAGATTGTGAGGATCATGCATCATTTCATCATCACATTAATATACTTATCAAACAGATTAGGAAATTGTTTGTTTATTATGCTATCATTACTTGCGCTCTGTTGTGTTGGTAACATGTGTAACTTGTTTAGTAGTTGTGTATTAAAGATGACATGTTTGAGTGTATAATATGTATTAATATGTATTTTTTGTGAACCCACTAATCACTAAAATGTCCCAAACAATCTTGGGGATATTTCTTTACTATGTTGGCATTTGACGCCTCCTATTTGACATAAGCAAATAACTTAGGAATAGTACCAGTCGATGGTGTGCTCGGGGTGAATAGATCCCTAGCCTCTTCCCTCCTAGTAGTTGTTCTTCTATTCCTATTATAATTGTTTTGCTTTGTATAATTCTCACATGGGTGGTTGCCACTTTTGGAACAGTAACTTCTAGGTGTTAGCCCTATATTGTTGGATCTTGTTATCTCTACCTCGCTTTGGTTCTGTTAAATTGAAATGTGTTACTCTGATTATTTATGTGTGAAATAAATGTGAATTTGAATCAAGACACGTGATTTTTATTAAGTTAACACCCAAAAACTCGGGGATCAAAGTCTTATGTACTCAGGTGCCGATTTTTGGGGTGTTACAATGAATATTCTTTGATCCTATCAAAAGCCACCTGGTGCTTTGCTTCCTAAATGAATTCAAACCACTGCTTTAATTTTACCAGTGGAAAAAAGACATTAGTCTTACCTGCACAATTAGAGATAAATCTTCTCATAAAATTAACTTAGCCTAAAAACCTTTGCAATTCTTATTTATTTTTCAACGGTCGAGCATTGACTATGGCTTGAGCTTTATTTTGATTGACATCGATCCCTCTTTGGTGCATGAGGAATCCTAGAAAATTACCATCCAAGACCCTGAAAGCAAGTTTTAAGGGGTTCATTTTTAATATGTGGAGCCTCATCCACTCAAAGGACTTACGCAGGTGGGCCAGATGCTCATCTGCATCAGTCGATTTAACTACCACATCATCCACATAAATTTCCATGAAACAACCAATCATGTCATGAAAGATTGCATTCATGGCTCTTTGGTATGTAGCTCCCACTTTTTTAAGTCTAAAGGGCATTACAACCCAACAATAGGTCTCCAATGGCCCGAGTTGTTCACAACCCCAAATGTAGGGTCACGACGTAGTAATAACTCGGTGAGACCGAGGTCAAATCCATAGGGACTAAACTTGTATGTATTCTGAAAAAAAAAACTAGAACTAAAACTAGAATAAGATCTAAACCTAAATCTGGAATAAAAGAGAGTAATTATGAATGAGATTTCAATAATCAAAATGAAACTAGGGAACTAGGGTGCTAAGGATCCACTTGTAGCTATCAAGATGCTACCTTGCTTGATTCAAGAAATACAATTAGAATTGGAGTCCTATCCTATCCAGTTGGAAGATAAAGCAATTAAATCAAATCTCTAAACTTTTCATTGATCTAGTCCTCAATAAAGGAGTATTGCGATAATTGGAAGGGATTCCATCATCCTACCATGCCCAGGAGATGATGGTGAACAACAGGATTTACCAATATCACAATCTCAAAACAGGAAAAGAAGATATTTAAAGCTATCACAACATCTATTGTAAGAAAATCAATGAGGTTCAAGAAAACTGAAAATATTCCTTAAATTCAAACTAGAAATCAATGAGGTTCAAGAAAAACAAAAATCAAAGAAAGAAAATCATCCCAATACGCTACAAGCTTCACCTCTTAGCCCTAACTAAGAGGTTTAGCCAACCACAGACATGATTCGATCTAAATCTCCTAAAGAAAACATTAAAAATAAATAAAGAAGGAAGAAAACTCTTGGTAGGCTGCTTCACCCTTTAGCTCTGCTTCTTAAAACCTAATTCATGTTTAAAACTCCTCAAAGAACTCATATTTATAGCCTTTCTCCAACTGTCTTTAAAGACCACCTCAAATTTATGCACTCCGCGTAACACCTTTGATGTCATCGAACAACCTTAGATGTCAACGAGCGTAACTTGAATATGAAAGTCGCACCTTTTCACACTGTGTAACGCCTTTTGCACTGCACAACTCTTCAGATCATCGAACATGCCTTCGATGTCATCGAACAGTCCTTCAATGTCACCGAAGGGTATTAGATCAATCGAGAATGTGTCCAGAGTGTTCCAGCGAGTTACTCCAAAAATCTGCAAAAATCTCAATGTCATCGAACTACCTTTGATGTCATCGAGCAATCTTATAGGTCTTCGATGTCATCGAGTACTGCATCTAATTTGTCCAGCAATCAAACTTAATTTTCTGTAATTCTTCGATGTCATCGACCAGTGATCAATGTCATTGAACATTGGCTTTGATGTCATCGATCGGTGGTCGATGACATAGACGGTGAAGTTTAGATTCTGTGAATTTCTACACTTTGCACTTTCGACTTCCTTCCTTCTCCACTCGGTTTCCTTAAATCTTGGGGTGTTGAAATCTTCAATCTTGGTCTCCTAAGATCCATCCCTTGCCTTGGTGATGCTTGAGCATCAAATCCATGCTTTTACCATTATTTTCAATCCAAGCTCTTCAACTCACCTCGCAATACAAACATGTATAAAATATACCCATTAAGCATTATCATGTTCATAAAGCCAAGATATATACAGGAAAAATACTCAATATTTAACATTCAACACAAGGCACCTAAATGTTGTTTTGGGCACATTGTATAATGCAATGTAGATCTGATTGTACCTTGAATACCCATCCATAAATAACACAATTCCATGTTTGGCAACCTAGTCAATAATCTGATCAACCACCAACATGGGATATTCATCCTTTAGTTTAGCCAAGTTTAGAATTTTGAAATCGATGCAGACCCTCAACTAACCATTCTTTAAATAAAAAAAATATCGGGACCACATTCGACATCCATTTGGCATACTTAATCGGCTGAATAAACCTGACTTTTAGAATTCACTCTATTTCTTCCAAATTTTGAGGGTGACTTCGGTCGTTATTCACCTAGGCGACTATTTATACGGCCGATAACCTTCTCTAGCGGGTAATCTAGGCTCAACTAGGGACCGATCGAGCCATGGGATTTCATGATAATCCATGCGAAACAATTAGCGAATTCAGTAAGCAACTTTATTAATCGCTCTCTATCAGGCGGCTTTAATGATTCACTGATGTATGTTGGTTTCAGGTCGAGCTTTATTCCCAAATTGACCTCAACCAGTGGATCCTGAACTTGAGGTCGAGAATCCTCCATCTTTTCTGGTGCTTCTTCAAATCTGACGCCATCTTTGTCGGCCACTTCCTCCATTTAGGTAAGATACATGAAACAACCATCGTCCATTTCTCTCAAGCTTTCTTCAAGCCTTCTTGTTCTGGCTGTGAGGTCAGCCTGATTTACTTTCTTCTCTGGCATTCTGATCATGAGATCTCTTGGTGAAGTGTGGGAATGACCGAAATGGGACAATGTCCCTCGACCAAGTGTCATTGGCTTGGGTAATCTCCGGGATGGCCTGTACAATACTATTTGGGTTCTTTTTTATCGTAATTCTAGTAGGGCAGTCGAATTTTTTTCTCCCAATGACTCTGATAGGCTCCACTTCCTCGCCATAGTAGTAAGCCTCATTGGCATTCGAAGTGGCCAGGAAGGGCTTCTTGTTGGCCAGGATTAGCTCGACTTTGTTCTGGTTTCAAAAGATTACGAACTAGTGTAGCGATGATGGGATGCTTGAAAATGAGTAGATCTAATCTCTTCCTAATAGTGCATTATAGCTTGACAAGGTATCTACAACAACAAATGGTGCCAAGACTGTTTTGGTGCCTGTGGTCAGATCGATCGGCAAGACACCATGTGTGTTTGTGACATGGATAGAAAAATTGCTCACAGTCACTTCTGACGAAATCAGATCAGCCATGGTTTTTCCTAGTTTGGTCATCATTCTCCATGACAACAAGTTCACAGTAGCCCTGTTATCTACTAGGATCTTGATAACAGGGCAGCCGTCTAGACGAGTCAATATGTACAACGACTTGAGGTACTGTGTCATGTCATGGGTGGGCTTGTTGATAATCACCCTTTTGGATACATCCGCGGTCCTACGGTAACCGTGTTGACATGTGGTTCTTTGTCACCATTAGACTCATTTCCCACTCTTTCGTCAAACGGGAAAGAGGCGTGTTGTATGATCACCAGAGGAGTATATTCTTCCACGTCACTAGCCATCATGTTCGGCTGAGTAGGTCTAGTCTGAAAGCTGGATGGTAATGTAAAAACCATATTGCAATAAGATGTGACTGGTGGCAACATCCCTGTTGGAGCATAAAAATGTATGTGTGTGAAAGTAATCATAAAGGAAGAAAGAAAAGGAGATGAAGACTAAAGTGAAACAAGATGTGTTGCGTGTGACTGCACAACAAAGATGTGTTTCTCGGGTCCGCGTAACACAGAATGTATTAAAGGTTCATTGCGCGCCGCACAATAAGAAGTTTGCAAACATTGGGCCCCATGAAACAAGATTCAAGGTTTTATATGTGTGGAGGTGATCAGGGTCGAATATTGCATATCAGACCCAATAATTACCTGATTTTACACACATGATAAAGCCTAACATCGGATTTTAATCGTGTTTTTATTACAGGAGGAAATTAGGAGTGTGTATTGAAAGATGATGTTAAAAACATGGATTTGACGCTCCAAAATTACCAGAGCATGGGATAAACTCCAGAAAACCAATGGTGAAGGATATACATGCCTGGGATCTGAGGAACGCACGATAAAGAGGCCTGAAATTGGTACAAAATGCAAGATCACGTATTTCCCGCCATCCAATCAACTCGAAACTTCATACATGTGATGGGGGCCATGAATTAACCGTACATATTAAATTTCAGCTATTGATGATCTCGGGAAGTGCTCCAACTGACAAATCAGCCCACAAATCGTTGATTTCAGGCCCACCTGATAGCAGGATATGCCTCAACTTTGGTCCCAACCCATTAATTATGGAGATAAAGAGGATGGACGGAGTAGATTTCTTGTAAACATCACGGAGGGCCATGTGTATGGGGAGTGTACACCGAGTACATGGCACCTGCCGTGCACCGCACCACCGGACGGTCAGCGCGGGCGCTGACCCGCGCCCGGCTTCAAAATCCGGAAAACGCGTTCCAGCGTCTTCCGGAACCGACCGCTGGGTCGAGTTGTGGGCCCCACCTTGTGTCCAAATGGACAATCCATACCGTCCATCCGCTTCCTGGGGCCACGACAACCACCACTTAGCTGACGAAATCGGAAGAAACGAAGTTTTATTGGGATCTCAACCGTTCAAATACAAATGAACGGTTGGGCAGAAAGTTAGGTGGGCCTCATCAACAGTAGCCAAAACTCTGCATTCCCGACCGGTTTTCCGTCCTCCACGCAATGAATGGAGTGGATTTTCGTTTTGATCAACGGAATGGGCCCCACCATTGTCAGCGGACGGAGATTCGCGTCCGCGTAACCCGGCCGCTGGCCGTTTTTGCGGAAGACAGTGGGCCCCACCCGTCAACCATACGGCCGATTCGAGCCGTCCATCGTGTAGAGGGCCATGAATACTACAAAACCATGCTGATAGTTCACTCCCATGCATACACACGTGCGTGATACAGAGGCCACAAAAGGGCTACCCGGCGACGTTCAAATCTGATCTTTTTGAGATTTCTTCTGTGGGCCGCGCCAATGGACCTTCAAAACCACCCATTCTTAACTGAAATTTCGTCCTGAATCCAATGGACGGGGTGGATTTTCCAGAAAATACCTCTGTGGGGCCCACCGATCACGGTTGCGAAAATCTGTACTCCGAGTCCTTCTACGACTCTGCCACCGATTCCAGCCATCCAGCAGCTATAAAAGGGAAGTTTTGGACGTGGGAAAGGCATTCAGATCCAGGGAATTCGAGATCCAGAGCCAGGGAGAGGAGAAAGAGAAGGAAGAAGAGAGAGAGATTGTTTGGTTTGGTGTTTTATTTTATGAATTTTATTTAATATTTTTTATGGATTTTATGGGTCACTAATCTCTCAGCTAGGGCTGAGATGAAACCCCTAATTTGATCAGCTCTTGTATTGGTTGATTTACTTTGAATTTTAATTAATTTGTTTTTTTTCTCTGAGTGGGCTTTATGGGTTTAAATTCCATACTTCTCCATCTATTAACTTGACCAAAGTATATATATGGATGTTGTTTGGTTGCTTATTATAGGTGCTTGGGTCTGATCAAGAACATGTTTCCTAGAGAAAAAGAAATAGGGTGCTTTAATGAATGTACATTCCATGTACCCGACCAAGGACATGGGATTTGTTATTCATGGCATTGCTTAAAGGAATTAGACAGTCTGTATGCCCGATTTAGGACACAGATTGTGCTTTCTCTATTTTAGTGGTATCAATCTAGATCAAGGTGAATCAACAGACAAAACAAGGGTTAGGATAATTAGGGGTGGATTCGAAAGTCCTAGTGCTCTCTCTCTGATTGAATTTTCTTCCCTGTTCTTAATTGTTTTTTCATAGAATTATGCTTAGTAATTAGTTCCATTATTTGTTGGATTAGTTAAGGAGAATCATAGATTTGAATTGTGACATCAAGTCCTCGTGGGAACGATCTCGTAATACGTACCGTATCTACATCTGATTCGTATACTTGCGAGTTTATAAATCATTTAAATCGTGTTGGTTTAAAATAAACATTAAGTTTTTGGCGCCGTTGCCGGGGACTATTTCGTTCCAAATTGAATTTAGGATTCTCTCTTATCATAATTCATAGTCTTAGGATTTTACTAACTTTAGGTTAAAGTTTTTATTTTATTTTTAGAAACTAACCTATTTCTTGTTTTGTAGGATTCTGAGATAGAAACTTCTAATTTGGTGATATCTTCCTAATTTCTTTATTTTTTTTATTTTTATTTTTAGAATTAGGGTTTTATTTTTAGAAATTTTCTAACCTTAGACTTACTATTCTTAAAAACTAACTTGTTTTGTTTTGTTTTGCAGGTTTTTAACATAGGAACTTCTACTCTGGTATCATCTTTCTCACTTCTCCTTTACTTTCCACATTGCTGTAGGATTTTGCTTTCTTCTAGGATTAGACTCAGAGTAAGGTTCTACCATGGAATCGTGGGTACATGCATATGCTGAGTTGGATAGGTTTTATTGGGAAATACCTGAAGGGTGTGGAATACAACATATACCTCATGATTTCTCTCCATCGAGAACAGACATTGAGAACCGACTAGAACGTTATGTTCCATCGGTTAATAGGGCAGTATACGATCGTAATTATGGGAATGAGGATTATTATCAACCATCATATTCACCCATGTATGATCAGTATGACTATAACCAGTGGAACCATCAAAATTGGGAAGATGAACCAACAACATATTGTAATAATTATTCTCTTGGATCCCATACCTTTGAGATCCAACCAGAAACGATCCAAGAGGATTCATGTTTTAATCCAGATCAATTCAACCAGCATGTTGCGAAATTGATGAAATCATTAGAAGCACTCAATTCGCGCATTAAAAGGATAGAGGAAGCTCGCTTATCCCAACTACAATCCAATCCAGAAATACAATGCGAGGAAAGTGATCCTGACTCGCTTTTAACGAAATCTGGAATTTGGAATGAGGAGTTGGATTCCATTAATGAGCATACGGTTCAATTCCCCGATGAGTCGATCTCAATGACTGTTCAAAAGAATGGGGGAGAAACATGGTTTTCTTTCAAATATAATGATGATGACACACCTCACTCACATGACACGCTTGAGTTTAATAAAGTGGAAGAGGTTAGTTTATACGAACCTCAACCCAATCTGGAAATAGAATGTGAGGAAAGCGATCCCATCCCAAGTGTGCACTGCATGGAAGTAGACGATGATGCATATTGGGAAGATGATTATGAATGTGCAACCCAAATTCCCTTTGCATCAATCTCAAATTTGGTCCAAGTCAATGATCAAGACGTACACGAAGTGGTTGGTCATAATGAGCCACTCCCCTCCCCTAACATGTCTGATTTAAAGGTAGAGGACGGGCCCCTTACAACCGACCCTTTCAACTCTTGTGAAACGTATTTGGACCACTCCTCTGAATTACATGATGATATGATTCGGGAGATGGACGAGTTACTCGATATGACTCTTGAATTTGAAACCACCCAGTTGAGGCCACCATCTGAACTGTTGAATAATGACGATTCATCGCCTCTTCTGAGTAGTATCGATGAACAGAGTCCATACATCAATGCTTCGTATACTGATCTTCAATCTGTCTGTGCAGGGCTGGAGCAAGAGAGCACACCTCCGTTTACCTTCAAAAACGATGGATTCCTTGGGCAGATCATCACGAGCTCTAATGTGGAAAATGAGTCACTCTCAGCTGAATGTCCCACCTCTTTGGATGATTGCTTGGCACACTTTGCAGATTCAAACGATCCCATGATAAGAGACATAGTGAATGCCTTGCAAAACAATATCTCGGTAGTCATCACTGACCGAGAGGACCCTTACTCTGAAGCCCCTCCTTCCACAAATCATGAATATTTACCATTAAAAGAGGAGGAGCTAACGATTGAACCGAAGTCTGCTACTTCGGAATGTGTTGAGACTACGTCACTTTCTGAGAATTTTTCTGACTTTCATCTATGTGTAGTCTCTGATTCACCATGGGATACTAACATCGAAACTTCTTCTGTCGCAGGTGAATCGTATATACTCTGGATACCTCAGGTGAATCAACGAAAATTTTTTAATGAGGTACGTAAGTTTATCTGGAATGTTAAGCTCCAGGGCGTCCACGCCTATTGCAAAAATGGCTTTTGGATGATCCTGTTGAGAAATCTACTGAGAAACTTATCAAGATACTGGCCGGAAGAGGAACCTTGCAGCATGACTGAGTAGTTTTTCCCTGCTTTCTTAAGACTAGAGTAGTTTTCTTTATGCTATTTTAGGATAGACAGTAAACTTAGCGCTCCTGGGAGGTAGCCCAGTCTTTTGTTTTATGCTTTTTTCTAGTTAGTTACTTCAATGTTTGTGGGTAACATTACTGCAAACCCTCATGAGACTACAACTCATCCACTAGGGGTAACCTAGGGGTTTAAA
Organism: Magnolia changhungtana; assembly: GCA_030180095.1. Taxonomy (NCBI): domain Eukaryota; kingdom Viridiplantae; phylum Streptophyta; class Magnoliopsida; order Magnoliales; family Magnoliaceae; genus Magnolia; species Magnolia changhungtana. Next base: position 1,767,641 of record JASAUF010000231.1, on the reverse strand, counting down.
GGCTTGTTGCATACGCTAAATGCAATCGAGAGCACCTGCGAAAGTGGTATAGGTAGGATCTTCTTTTGTTTTTCTTTTTGTTATTTTTGCTTCTATTGATTTCTCTCTTGTGCTATCTCGCTTTTACGTTGAAATTTTTTTGAGAAAGCTTCTGGATTCTCCATCCAAGTATTATCTTTACATCACTCCTCTTTTATTTTCGTTGTCCCATCTGCATTGTATGCTTATTTCTTTTACATTGAGGACAATGTAGATTTTAGGTTGGGGGGTGGGAGATTAGGTTACCTAATCAGTATTTGGTCTTGAGCAAAATTTGTGAAAATTTTAAAATTTTTTCTAGAATTTCTATTGAATTCAAAGTGATTTTGTGATTTCAACATTATCAGATTTGTGATGTTGGTAACTTATGACTCTTGGATTCGGCCATCTGCTTGATTTCACAGTCAATTTTGACTTGTTAATCCATGATTAGAAGTTGTAAACATTGATTGAGCCATGATTCCACATATCACATCTCGCTTACACATTAAGTGTTGGTTCGATAACTGAATGATTAACCTGGTAAAAAGAAGAATTAAAAGGCTAAATCTTCACCATAGGTTTGCTCCCTATAGGTGTAGATTTGATTCTCCATAGTTGACATAAAAATTAAAAAAAAAAAAAAAAAAAAACGAAAGTTAGGCGACAAGTTTTCGCCATAGGTTTGCTCCCTATAGGTGAGAATTTGATTCCCCTCATTTGCGTTACTGCTCATAAAGAAAATCAAAAGCTGGTAAAACGCAAAGTTAAAGTTAATCTGTGAGATAAGTGTTGGTTTCAAGTTTTGATTGACACGAATTACTAATGATATCATGAAATTGACAATTGGATCTCTTACTGATTGTAAGTCGAGATTATACTTTACACTCGTGGAACTCAATGTTTAGGAATGTTCTAATTGATGGATTAATATTTTGAACTTGATTATGAAGTTTACTGTAAGCTTGATTCCAAGAGAAAAATTCCACACACCAATCATGAATCTTAGAATTTTCACATCTCAGCTATCTGTTCACTTGTCACTTGGGTTTTACAGGAATTGTCTTTCATTTTTGAAATTATTTTTCGCATGTTTTGCTCGGGACTAGCAAAATGCTGGTTGGGGGTTGTGATCAGGGTCAAATATTGCATATCAAACCCAATAATTACCTGATTTTACACACATGATAAAGCCTAACATCGGATTTTAATCGTGTTTTTATTACAAGAGGAAATTAAGAGTGTGTATTGAAAGATGATGTTAAAAACATGAATTTGACGCTCCAAAATTACCAGAGCACGGGATGAACTCCAGAAAACCAATGGTGAAGGATATACACGCCTGGGATCTGAGGAACGCACGATAAAGAGGCCTGAAACTGGTACAAAATGCAAGATCACGTATTTCCCGCCATCCGATCAACTCGAAACTTCATACATGTGATGGGGGCCGTGAATTAACCGTACATATTAAATTTCAGCTATTGATGATCTCGGGAAGTGCTCCAACTGACAAATCAGCCCACAAATCGTTGATTTCAGGCCCACCTGATAGCAGGATATGCCTCAACTTTGGTCTCAACCCATTAATTATGGAGATAAAGAGGATGGACGGAGTAGATTTCTTGTAAACATCACGGAGGGCCATGTGTATGGGGAGTGTACACCGATTACACGGCACCTACCATGCACCGCACCACCGGACGGTCAGCGCGGGCGCTGACCCGCGCCCGGCTTCAAAATCCGGAAAACGCGTTCCAGCGTCTTCCGAAACTGACCGCTGGGTCGAGTTGTGGGCCCCACCTTGTGTCCAAATGGACAATCCATACCATCCATCCGCTTCCTGGGGCCACGACAACCACCACCTAGCTGACGAAATCGGAAGAAACGAAGTTTTATTGGGATCTCAACCGTTCAAATACAAATGAACGGTCGGGCAGAAAGTCAGGTGGGCCTCATCAACAGTAGCCGAAACTCTGCATTCCCGACCGGTTTTCCATCCTCCACGCAATGAATGGAGTGGATTTTCGTTTTGATCAACGGAATGGGCCCCACCATTGTCAGCGGACGGAGATTCGCGTCCGCGTAACCCGGCCGCTGGCCGTTTTTAGGGAAGACAGTGGGCCCCACTCGTCAACCATACGGCCGATCCGAGCCGTCCATCGTGTAGAGGGCCATGAATACTACAAAACCATGCTGATAGTTCACTCCCATGCATACACACGTGCGTGATACAGAGGCCACAAAAGGGCTACCCGGCGACGTTCAAATCTGATCTTTTTGAGATTTCTTCGTGGGCCGCGCCAATGGACCTTCAAAACCACCCATTCTTGACCGAAATTTCGTCCGAATCCAATGGACGGGGTGGATTTTCCGAAAACACCTCTGTGGGGTCCACCGATCACGGTTGTGAAAATCAGTACTCGAGTCCTTCTACGACTCACCACCGATTCCACCATCCAAAGAGCCTATAAAAGGGAAGTTTTGGATGTGGGAAAGGCATTCAGATCAAGGGAATTCGAGATCCAGAGCCAGGGAAAGGAGAAAGAGAAGGAAGAAGAGAGAGAGATTGTTTGGTTTGGTGTTTTATTTTATGAATTTTATTTAATATTTTTTATGGATTTTATGGGTCACTAATCTCTCGGGGCTGAGATGAGACCCTAATTTGATCAGCTCTTGTATTGGTTGATTTACTTTGAATTTTAATTAATTTATTTTTTTTCTCTGAGTGGGCTTTATGGGTTTAAATTCCATACTTCTCCATCTATTAACTTGACCAAAGTATATATATGGATGTTGTTTGGTTGCTTATTACAGGTGCTTGGGTCTGATCAAGAACAGGTTTCCTAGAGAAAAAGAAACAGGGTGCTTTAATGAATGTACATTCCATGTACCCGACCAAGGACATGGGATTTGTTATTCATGGCATTGCTTAAAGGAATTAGACAGCCTGTATACCCGATTTAGGACACAGATTGTGCTTTCTCTATTTAAGTGGTATTAATCTAGATCAAGGTGAATCAACAGACAAAACAAGGGTTAGGATAATTAGGGGTGGATTCGAAAGTCCTAGTGCTCTCTCTCTGATTGAATTTTCTTCCCTGTTCTTAATTGTTTTTTCATAGAATTATGCTTAGTAATTAGTTCCATTATTTGTTGGATTAGTTAAGGAGAATCATAGATTTGAATTGTGACGTCCAGTCCTCGTGGGAACGATCTCGTAATACGTACCGTATCTATATCTGATTCGTATACTTGCGAGTTTATAAATCATTTAAATCGTGTTGGTTTAAAATAAACATCAGGAGGCCTATATATACCCACCCACTCCATTTTAAAGAGAAAGGAGATCAAAGCTCCTGAGAAGAAGGAGACCTATGAGTACCCCTGACAGGTACGTAGAGAAGAGGAAGGAAGAAAGAACAAGGAGGAAACAGCCCGAGGCCTGTTGAACCAGATCGCACAATAGAGCTTTGTTGTGTTGGCCCGAGCAACAAGACTTTGTTGCACGCAAACAAGGTGTATGGCTCATATGTTGTCAGATTTATGAGTTTTATATAATCTTTCTTCGAATACAATTGTTATTCCACAAAGACTACTATTTTAGACAATTTAGAAGAGAGAATGGAAGATGTTCAGATTCGAACAACACTTCTCTCATTGAGATGAACGCATCGCAATCTGGAATACTGCCGAAATTATTATTTGAACTATTTTATATAATTCATACTTGTAATTTTATACTTTATTTTGGAATCAAGGGAAAATTGAGGATGTAAATGAACTCAAGATGAATAAAATATTTTATGACGATTATTCTTGCTTTCTTTCTTTGTTGTTATTGAATAAGATAATTCTCAAAACCAAACACTTTCGTTTCTTATCGAAAAAATCCTGAACACAATTTCATTACTCTAACTTTGCCCCCCCCCCCCCCAAGTGTTTTAGATTCCATCTTCTCGATTTGATTAGAGTACTTATCAGCCGCAAGCTCGACTGACAGATCAACAGGAGAAGTAAATTTCAATGCATCAGTGGTCAATGAAAATTAGGTGGTTAACCATTCATCCGTTGGGAAGTATTCCTCATTGAGGTAATTTGACAAATTACCGCAGTTGTCTTCCTCTTTGAGGTTAATTGACCGATCTGTGTCATCAAGGGCATGTGGATCTTCCTGTACTGCAGCAGGTAACAGTGCTCGACTGTGTTTACTGCCAACCGTTCATAAAAAATAGGGATCCTCTAAAAAGGCTAGGGCACCTTTGTTTCTAGTCGAGGAAGTATTGTCTCTTCTTCTCTCCTCATGGTAGCCCGCTATCTCTGCCATTGTCGCTTTTAAGTCCTCGTCAATGCCTCTGATATTGTTGGAAACTTTGGGTGAGGGACTCGTTTCCACACCCCTTCACATGTGGTAGGGGGTTTGACCATCCTTGGCAAAGGCGGACCCCATCGTGAATGGCGATTGGAGGTCAGCTGTAGTGGCTGATGATGGTCGGGGCCATTATTTGGTTGGATAGTTGCATGGCCGTGCTCCCATCCTTGCTTAGGAGAACCTTCCGACTGAGATGCGGTCTCTAAAGCACTCGGTCGTAGAGTTGAGGGGTTTGATGGGCTCCTCTAACAATATTTGACAGATCATTTCTAGGACAGGGGACCCATTGGCATTTATGTGTGGATCGACCGGAGCAGTACGGACTAGGATTGAGATCAATCTTCAGCCGTTGTTGATTCCTCAAATTGGCGATGACTTGTTTACTTCGATATTAGATGGGAACAGGTTGGTGTCAATCAACATTGCCTCTTCGCCTTTTTCTAGGAATTTCAATAGCCCATGATCAATGTGGTCTTGAATGACGTTCCTGAATATGACACACTTGCTAGTTGAGTGGGACTGAGTTCTATGCCACTCAAGTACTCGGTCTTCTGTAATTCATCGACCGAAGGTATCTTATGATTCATAAGAATTTTAATGAATTTTTCGGCCAACAAAATATCAAATATTTCTTTGGCTCGAGTGATATCAAAGGTGTAAACCTTCTTAGCCTTTTGTGCAATCGAAGCATCGACCACTTTGACCAATGCTGAATATACTAATGACTTCTTAGCCGCTACTTCAGCAATTACAATCTCATAATTGGGGTTATTGTAATATGTCCCTAATGACGATTTCTTTTGCCTGGCTCCTTCTTGCAGGAGTTCTTTGTAACGAGAGACCTTTTTAGTCAGGTCATACAAATCAACAAACTTTGTACCTATGAATTTCTTACGAAGCTTATATTTACGGCCATCTTGCGCTAGTTGCACAAATTCAGCCTCATTCATGACAACTTTAAAATAGCTCTTCGCTTGTTTGAACCGCGTAATATAACTCTCGATGATTCCCCAGGCAACTATCATTTGAACCGCCTTCACATGGTAATCTCTTTGTTCTTGGAGAAGAACTAAGTGTGGAATTTCTCTTCCATCTCCCACCAAGTATGTATCAAGTCTGGTAGCAAATTAGAGTACCATGTGAAGGCCGCTGCGGTCAACAAGTGACTGAATAAATGCAACTTATAATACTCATTGTTGGCCAATTCCCCACATTGCATTGTGAATCGGCCAACATGCTCAATGGTCAACTAGCCAGACTCGCTTGAGAACAAAGAAAAATTCGGTTGATAATTCCTTGGCAATGAATGTTGTTGGTTTATCCACTCGGGGTAGGGCTTATGATACACGGGGATAATGTAGCAATCCTTCCCGTCAAATTCCGGTAACCTGCGACGTATAATCAATGTTTGCGATCGACCCTAAGTTGTATCCTGTAGAATTAAGTCGGCTTAATCCAAAACTTGTATCATTGCGACTGCACCGTCGTCGCTGTTCTGGTGCCGCGTCTTGCGCACTGATCTGATACCCTGACTAAGAGATGTGGGCCGACGTTCAATTCGCGAGAAAATACCGCGTGTTGCAAATCCCAAGAGAATCTCTACAACATGTCAAATCAATCCTATTAATCAATCTCATCAATCACCCTTCATGTCAAGTACAAAGCACCCCCATGCTTCCTTTCTCCACAAGTAAAGCAACCACCAAAGTCAACCAATCCATCACCTCACCCATCACTCACATCCATCACCATCTCCCATCACCTCTCCTTACAACCTCTCTCTTTCCCTCCACATTTTCCAAGCACCCATTCCAAGCAAGAGAACCACACGTCCATGGCTTTTCAAGTGAGAGAAAAGTGATTTTTGTGGCCCACTTTCCCATCCCAAGATCTTCCATCCTACCCATCCATTTCTCATCTTCCACCATCAAAGAGAAGCACAAGGAGTTAGGCGTTCCAACGGACCAAGGAGATCAACGGTGGGTGCTTGTTAGGCTAGACTTTTCATGTTTTTATGATGGACCAAGTGAGGCCTACCGATCATTGGTATGGATCTCACTTGGGACCCTAAGATGTGGCCGATGGCCCACCTTGATCTTCATGATCATTCCATGATGGGGCCATTCTCCATGGATCCCATCATGATGTTTATTTCCTTGCATTAAATAGGTCATCTAGACCATCCATATTGGTGGGGAAAGATCTCCACCGTTGATTTTCGATTTTGATGGACCCATGTGTAATGGGATCAACTTGATGTATGATTGGATGCTTGAAACGGAGGACCCATAGTGTCGGGGTCCCTCCATCACGCGTGTCCCGCTCTCTTTTTCTCTCTCTCCCTCTCTTGTTTTTCACTTATTTTGTGTATGATGGAATGACCATGTGGCCCACCCGAATGGACGCCACCATGAAGCATGGTTTTGGACCCAATCCATTTGTGGGTGAGGCCCACCTTACATGTGTATATGACCTACACCATCCTCCATGTGGTGGCCCACCTAAGCTGGGCCCACCCCGAATGTATGTGTTACATTCCAACCGTCCATCATCCCTGGACGTGGACTGAGAAAACACAAATATTGGCTTGGTTCACAAGCTTTTTGGATGGGTCGCTTGTGTAGGCCCCACCATAATGTATGTATTCAATCCACACCGCCCATCCCATTCTGTGGCTCATTTTAGGCGTTGAGCTGAAAAATGGGCTCAATCCGATGTCCTGGAGAGCCTTAGCATAACAAACAGTGTTGTCTATAATTGAAATCCGCCCGGATATTTTTGTACCCCAAAACATATCCAATATGGGACTTGATGGACTTGTTATAGGATACAGAATCCAATGGCTGGGGTGGATTTTTACTGATGCTGGCCCTACACCTGAAAAACCTCAAGAAAACAGGTTTATATATATATATACACACACACACATGTAGCAGACGCTGCTACTGTCAGAGGCGCAGGTAGCGCCTGCTGCTGGCGGGCGGGAGGGCGGATGACAGGGACCCACGGTCCTAACCATGGGCCCCACCTTGATGTATGTTTTAGATCCACACCGTCCATTTTGTGGGTCCCCTTTGGGACGATGGGCCCTCCAAGTTTCAGCCACATCCATGGCTCAGGTGGCCTACATCATATGAAATAGTGGGATTAGACGGCCACCTTTGAAACCCCTTTTGGGTCCACAGAAGTGTTGGATCAAGATGAAATTTGTTTTTCCTCTTCATTCCAGGTCTGTGCGACCTTATCAACCAGTTTGATGGAAAGCAAACGTTATGGTGGGCCCCATATGAGACCCACAGTGATATATGGGTTTTATTCCCACCGTCCGACGGACGGTGGAGCCCATGGTGATGCATGTGTTCTATTCACCTGTCCTACGACAATGGGACCCACCATGATGCTTGTGTTGCATCCCAACCGTTCAAGCATTCGGCAAGCTTGCCTTACAAGCTTGAGACTAAAAACAAGTCAGAACTATAGTTCAAGTGGACCGTACCTTAGTATGTATATATAAGGCCATGTGATTAGGCCCACTTTAATGTGAATGTAAGGCCCATGTTATAAGGCCCATTCGATGTATTTGTGGCCCGTGGTTGAGGCCCACTTTGACAAATAAGGCCCATGTTACAAGGCCCATTGTGATGAATTCAAAGGACCATGGGATATAGCCCATTGCAATGTATATAAGGCCCCCTTGATGCGGCCCACTTGATTTATAAAGGCCCATATGGTGCGGCCCATTTGATGTATCTAAGGCCCTTGGGTCGAGGCCTAACGGGTTGTCCTTAGGGTCCATTGCAATGAGCGATTCTTTTATGGTTTGTGTAATGATGTTTGATGATGGGCCATGCCTTGGGAGCAATGTTGGTTTGACATCCACATTATAAGAATAATGTTGGTTGAATGTCCGCATTATAACTCTCCTTAGGGCCCATTAATAGGCCCATACTTGTTGATAGTTCACCACTTTGTAGCATGTTTAGTATATCTCTATGATTCATGCCCATACGCGTCATTTGTATGCTTGATATGAGGAACGTGTGATCATAGCATAAGCCGTTGGGCTGAGACATTTACGGGACTCCTTATGAAAAGGAGTGCCCCACATGATCGCGTGGTACACGTGGGATTTTTGCATGACTGATGGTGTGACTCATGCATTTTGCATTGTGTGTTGTGATCACTACACGCCCTAGCGACATCAGGGCCATGGCTCCACAGACACATCGTGGATGGCCGTATCGGATACCGAAATATTTGGTTTTAGCACTATGGGCACTTAGCATGTCCTTGGGTGAAAGTCCCAGAACCTTTTTAGTATCAGGAGATGCTCCAAGTCTAGACCGAGTGGATATATGAGCGCCCGAGTGTTGAATACCAGTAGGCCGCGTCTCCCACTGTGTCGTGGTCGATTGGAAGGGGGTGTGGCCTTATCTGCCCGAGTGAGGGGGTTATAAGCTATGCTGAGTTTGACCAGCTCGTAAATGTGTCCGCTATCGATGAGCCTGGTAGGTATTGGCAGACTACTGATCAGGCGGATAGTGTGGTCTCTTCTACTTACTTGACTGTGCGCTAAGGAGGAGGCAGTTAGTGTGAGGTGTATAGACCCCGATGATATCCAGAAAGGAACTATACTGATATGTGTACTTGATGAGTACTGACGTGCTTGTATTGCATCTCGCATATGACATTTATCTATATAGGCCTCGCATCACATGGCTTTGGTATGGCTGATAACATTCATGACTTACATTACATAGCTTTGGTACAGCTGATAGCATTCATGGACTTACCGCATATTTCCACATTACTCTGATATTGTATACTTGACACTCGCCTTGCGCACACACTTACACCACCTTCTAAGCTTTTGTAAGCTTATGCACGACCGTTGCATGCAGGTAGTGTTGGATAGCAGCAGCGCTGAGGCAGGAGCGCGCATCTGATCATTTTGGAGTTTTTTTTATCACCTTATATTTCCCTTTCCGCATTGTACTTAAAGTTTTTGATTAGTGGATATGTGGTGATGTTGTTTTGTGACTTGGTTATGCTTGTGGTTATGCTCCATTACAAAAAAAAATAATTCATACTGAAAATCCTCCTTGTAGGATCCCAGGATCGGAATCTGGCGTAAGGGCACTGGGAGTCGAGAATAGGGTACTACAGAGGCTATCGGCACCGGATTCGGTGATCCAGAATTTATGAGCCCGTTTTCTGAGTTTGGGGCATGACAGAAGTTGGTATCAGAGCATAACTTGGGAATACCTAAGATCACATCACATATTTTCTATGCACTATAATGAATAGGTTCTGAGTTCGAATGACTTAGCAATTTTCTGACATTTGATGTTTATGCCTTCGAGAATTCTCAAGGTTGATAGGCCCTTGTTGCTTCCTATAGGACGTAATGGCTAGAAGAGCGACCCGAGCGAATCCCGCTCCACCACCTGCTACTCCTGCTCTACCACCTACAACTCCCACTCCACCACTGGATATCCCTGCTTTCCAGCCCGAGGATGCTACTCCTTTACCTGAGACCGGTGCCAATCCGACCGTACCTGTGAGTGCCACCTAGGTGCAGCAGATGCTTCAGGCGATGACCGCCATTCTTCAGGGGCAGAGCAGGCGTCCCACTGTTACACCAGCTGAGAACGAGCAGGAGCGTGCGAGTGCCCTTCTTAAGAACTTCAGACAGACGATCCTCCGCGTTTCTGGGGTGAGTCAGACCCTACTGCTGCAAAGATATGGTACTCCGAGGTAGAGAAAATATTCGACACTATGAGATGTATGACCCAGCAGTGAATTACCTTAGCCGTGTTTCTTCTCCAGGGTGAGGCTCAGCATTGGTGGGCATCTGTAGCCCAATTGGTAGCAGCCAATTTTGTATGGACCTGGGAGGACTTTGTGGACCAGTTTGACCGAAAGTTCTTTCCTGAGCATGTGCGACAGCAGCGCGCACTAGAGTTTGAGACTCTTGTCCAGGGGGACATGACTTCGTCCCAGTATGAGGCTCGTTTTGTCGCACTATCGAGATTTGCGACGTACCTTGTTGACGATGAGGGGTGGAAGGCCCGCCTTTTTTAGAACGGTTTGCATCCTGTCCTCAGGAGTCGTGTGATCGGACACATGCTTCCGACGTTCGAGTAGATTGTGGAGAGGCCACAAATCTACGAATCAGATTGGGCCAGTTTACAGAGAGCCAGCGACCAGAGATGAGATCAGAAGAGGAAGGCTCCCTCTGGTAGTTCCCACAGCAACAACATCATTCACAGCAGCGACGCATGACCCGCCCAGCAGTCTGAGCACCAGCAGTACCCCCAACACCACCTTCAGGACCGTTTACAGGTACTTGCTTTGGGCGCGGTAGGACAGGACATTGTGTGCACGAGTGTCCCCATCCGCAGCGGCAGCAGCCGAGGACACCGCATCAGCCTCTATGACAGCCACCACTCCAACAGCAGTGACCACAACACTAGCCTCCAGGGCCTCCCCCACAGCAGTAGAGGTAGCAGATCAGGCCACCATAGCGGCAACAACACCAATAGAGACCTCAGAGGGGACCTGCACCTCCCCAGCAGGCCTAGGGAAGATTTTATGCCACACAATAGGACCCTCAGTCATCAAAAGGGGTCGTCGAGGGTACTCTCCTTATTTCTGCATGCATTGCTCGTGTATTGTTTGATTCTTGTGCATCGCATTCCTTTGTGGACGATGATTTCTACCGATCGACCGGTTTGCCGATGGAGTCTGCCTGTCAGGGTTTGTCAGTATCAACGCCCTTAGGGATGACTATAGTGTTGGGCCGATTTTGTGCATCTTGCCCTATTCTGGTTAGGGATATCTTCATGCCTGCCAACTTATTTATATTGCCGATGTCTGAGTTTGATGTCATCGTGGGCATGGATTGGCTCGCCGAGTATTACACCATATTGGACTGCTCTGCAAGGATAGTCACGTTCTGTATACCCGGCGTGCCAGAGTTCCAATTTGTTACCGAGCCTAGAGGAGAGCAGCTTTCTTGCCTGTTATCGTGTGTCATTGAGGAGCCAACTGCTTTAAGTATCAACCAGTTGTCGGTCGTTTGTAGTTTTCTCGATGTGTTCCAGGAGATTCTAAGGTTACCACCTCGCTGACACACTGAGTTTCAGATTGATCTCATGCCCGGTACTGCACCTATTTCGAAGGCCCCATATCGTATAGCACCGTTGGAGTTATAGGAATTGCAGAAGCAGTTGGACGAGTTGCGTGAGCTAGACTTTATCCGTCCGAGTAGTTCATCGTGGGGAGCGCCGATACTCTTCGTGAAGAAGAAGGATGGCTCGTTGAGGCTTTATGTAGATTACCGCGAGCTCAACAAGGTCACGATCAAGAACAAGTACCCACTTCCAAGGATCGATGATTTGTTTGATCAGCTGCAGGAGGCACAGTTCTTTTTGAAGATAGACTTGCGGTCCAGTTATCATCAAGTTTGGGTTCGAGATGAGGATATCCCGAAGACAGCCTTTAGGACACGCTACGGTCATTTTGAGTTCCAGGTCATGTCCTTCGGACTGACCAATGCGCCCGCAGTGTTCATGCAGTTGATGAACAAGGTCTTCCGTCCGTATCTTGATCAGTTTGTTGTGATGTTCATTGACGACATTCTGATATATTCAAGGACCTCGAGGACCTGTGAGGAGCATGAGCGACATCTGGAGATTACATTGCAAACCCTCCGTGCACACCAGCTTTATGCGAAGCTGGAGAAGTGTGAGTTCTGGCAGGAGGAGGTGAAGTTCCTCGGTCATGTGGTGACGAGGTAGGGCGTCGCTGTAGACCCCTCGAAGATTGATGTCGTGCGTCAGTGGGGCCAGCCCATGAACACATCTGAGATTCGTAGTTTTCTTAGTTTGGCGGGTTACTACAAACGTTTTATTAAGGAGTTCTCTCGTATTGCAGCTCCGTTGACCAAGTTGACCCGAAAGGGTGCCGAGTTCGTGTGGAGTGACACCTCATGTCCGCTCCTGTCCTCACTCTTCCCTGTGGGAGTGATGGATTTGTTGTATTTACCGATGCCTCGCAAGTTAGTTTGGGTGCTGTCTTGATGCAGCACGGGAAGCCAGTAGCTTATGCGTCTCATCAGCTCAATGTCTATGAGATGAACTACCCCCACGCATGATTTGGAGCTGGCAGCAGTTGTCTTCGCCTTGAAGGTGTGGAGACACTATCTTTATGGGGTGAGGTTTGAGCTCTTCTCTGACCACAAGAGCTTGAAGTATCTGTTCTCTCAGTCCGAGCTGAACATGAGGCAGAGATGTTGGATGGAGCTCCTGAAGGACTATGATTTTAATCTCCAATACCACTTGGGCAAAGCAAATGTGGTGGCGGATGCCCTCATCCGTCAGCCACGAGGCCTGGTGGCGCACATGATGATTCAGGAGTGGAGGATGCTTGAGGATGTAGCAGAGTACGACTTCGAGTTTGATCTGCAGTCTTCTATCGTTCAGCTATCGAGCCTGTCGATTCAACCCTCTCTTGTAGCAAGGGTGATCGAGACTCAGCAGATAGATGAGTCGTTACAGGATTACCGAGCAGAGGCAGCATCTGAGAATCAGACAAATTGACATATTGGTTCTGATGGTGGACTTCACTTTAGAGGCCGATTATGTGTTCCGTATGTCCCTGAGTTGCGCTGAGATCTTATGACCAAGGCACATCGATCACGGTTCTCTATCCACCCTGGCTCGACGAAGATGTATCGCGATATGAGGTGTCAGTATTTTTGGTCAGGGAGGAAGCGTCAGATAGCAGTTTTGTGGCCGAGTGCGACACATGCCAGCGTGTCAAGGCCGATCATCAGAGACCTCCTGGTCTATTGCAGCTGTTGAGCGTCCCGATGTGGAAGTGAGAGCACATATCTATCGATTTTGTCATGGGTTTACTGAGGACACAGTGCGGTCATGACGCCATCTTGGTTGTCGTGTACCGTTTGACGAAGTCGGCACATTTTCTTGCGATTCGTGAGACTTGGCATACGGACCGGCTCACCAAGATATTTGTTGATGAGATCGTGAGACTACACGGTGTTTCTGTCTTGATAATTTCAGACCAAGATCCGAGGTTCATGTCTCAGTTTTGGAGGAGCTTCCAGAGAGCGATGGGCACTGATTTGCAGATCAGCACCGCGTATCATCTGCAGACCGATGGGCAGACCGAAAGGGTCAACCAAATCCTTGAGGATATGCTTCAGGCCTGCGCGATTGATTTCTTGGGTAGTTGGGACAAGCACCTGTGATTGGCTGAGTTCGCATACAACAATAGCTATTAGGTGACCATTGGCATGGCTCCTTTTAAGGCATTATATGGCAGACCGTGCAGATCTCTGAGTTGTTAGACCGAGGTTGGAGATCGACGTCTCCTGGGTCTCGAGCTTGTGCAGTAGACGTCAGAGGCTATTGGTACCATCAGGCAGAGGATGCGTACAGCTCAGAGCCGACAAAAGAGTTTTGCTGATAGTCAGCGTCGTCCCTTGGAGTTTACTGTTAGAGACCATGTGTATCTCAAGGTCTCACCCATGAAGGGTGTGGTTCATTTTGAAGTGAAGGGAAAGCTTGCCCCGAGATTCATAGGACCTTTTGAGATCACCGGGCACGTTGGCGACGTGGCCTATCTACTTACCTTGCCATCTCAGTTGTCTGGCGTCTACAATGTTTCTCACGTCTCTATGTTGAGGAAGTGTGGGTCAGACATCGTGCCTGTTATTGATTTGCAGCCGTTGGAGGTTCGTGAGGACGCTTCTTACATTGAGCAGCCAGTTCGTATCCTCGATCGAAAGTAACAGGTCCTGCGGGCCAAGGTCATCTCCTTGGTGAAGGTGCAGTGGGGCCATCATAGTATAGATGAGACGTCTTGGGAGTGCGAGGCAGAGATTCGGGAATGTTATCCCCATCTTTTTGACATTTGATTGTATGTTGTATTATATTTTGATTATATATGATAATATGTTTCCTATTCCCTTATGAGTTATGTTGAGTTACGATGGTAGTGTAAATTTCGAGGATGAAATTTTTATTAGGCGGGGAGAGCTGTAAGACCCGTATCCTAGTCCGTCTGCTCCATCGACCTCCGCGATCCTTCCCGTCGAATTTTGGCAACCTATGATGTATAATCAACGTTTGCGATCGACCCTAAGTCGTATCCTGTAGAATTGAGTCGGCTTAATCCAAGACTTGTATCATTGCGACCACACCGTCACCGCGGTTTGGGTGCCTCGTCTTGCGCATCGATCTGATACCCTGACTAAGAGATGTAGGCCGGTGTTTAGTTCGAGGAAAAATACTGAGCGTTGCAAATCCCAAGAGAATCTCTACAACATGTCAAATCAATCCCATCAATCACTCCTTATGTCAAGTACAAAGCACCCCCATGATTCTTTTCTCCACAAGTAAAGCAACCACCAAAGTCAACCAATCCATCACCTCACCCATCACTCACATCCATCACCCATCTCCCATCACCTCTCCTTACAACCTCTCTCTTTCCCTCCACGTTTTCCAAGCAACCATTCTAAGCAAGAGCACCACATGTCCATGGCTTTTTAAGTGAGAGAAAAGTGATTTTTGTGGCCCACTTTCCCATCCCAAGATCTTCCATCCTACCCATTCATTTCTCATCTTCCACCATCAAAGAGAAGCACAAGGAGTTAGGCGTTCCAACGGACCAAGGAGATCAACGGTGGGTGCTTGTTAGGCTAGACTTTAAATGTTTTTATGATGGACCAAGTGAGGCCTACCGATCATTGGTATGGATCTCACTTGGGACCCTAAGATGTGGCCGATGGCCCACCTTGATCTTCATGATCATTCCATGATGGGGCCATTCTCCATGGATCCCATCATGATGTTTATTTCCTTGCATTAAATAAGTCATCTAGACCATCCATATTGGTGGGGAAAGATCTCCACCGTTGATTTTCAATTTCGATGGACCCATGTGTAATGGGATCCACTTGATGTATGATTGGATGCTTGAAACGGAGGGCCTATAGTGTCGGGGTCCCTCCATCACACGTGTCCCACTCTCTTTTTCTCTCTCCCTCTTGTTTTTCATTTATTTTGTGTATGATGGAATGACCATGTGGCCCACCCGAATGGACCCCACCATGAAGCATGGTTTTGGACCCAATCCATTTGTAGGTGAGGCCCACCTTACATGTGTATGTGACCTACACCATCCTGCATGTGGTGGCCCATCTAAGCTGGGCCCACCCCGAATGTATGTGTTACATTCCAACCGTCCAGCGTCCCTGGACGTGGACTGAGAAAACACAAATATTGGCTTGGTTCACAAGCTTTTTGGGTGGGTCACTTGTGTAGGCCCCACCATAATATATGTATTCAATCCACGCGGCCCATCCCATTCCCTGGCTCATTTTAGGCGTTGAGCTGAAAAATGGGCTCAATCCAATGTCCTGGCGGGCCTTAGCATAACAAACGGTGTTTTCTATCGTTGAAATCCGCTCGGATGTTTTTGTACCCCAAAACATATCCAATATTGGACTTGATGGACTTGTCATAGGATACAGAATCCAATGGTTGGGGTGGATTTTTGTTGATGCGGGCCCTACACTTGAAAAACCTCAAGAAAACAGGTTTAAATATATATATATATATATATATATACACATGCAGCAAATGCTGCTGCTGTCAGAGGCACAGGCAGTGCCTGCTGCTGGCGGGAAGCAGATGATAGGGACCCATGGTCCCAGCCGTGGGCACCACCTTGATGTATGTTTTTGATCCACACCGTCCATTTTGTGGGTCCCCTTTGGGACGGTGAGCCCTCCAAGTTTCAGCCACATCCATGGCTCAGGTGGCCCACATCATATGACACAGTGGGATTAGACAGCCACCTTTGAAACCCCTTTTGGGTCCACAGAAGTGTTGGATCAAGATGAAATTTGTTTTTCCTCTTCATTCTAGGTCCATGCGACCTTATCAACCGGTTGGATGGAAAGCAAACGTTATGGTGGGCCCCACATGAGACCCACAATGATATATGGGTTTTATTCCCACCGTCCAGCGGACGGTGGAGCCCACAATAATGCATGTGTTTTATTCACCCTGTCCTACGACAGTGGGACCCACATGATGCTTGTGTTGCATCCCAACCGTTCAAGCATTCGGCAAGCTTGCCTTACAAGCTTGAGACAAAAAACAAGTTAGAACTATAGTTTAGGTGGACCCCACCATGGTATGTATATATAAGGTCATGTGATTAGGCCCACTTTAATGTGAATGTAAGGCCTATGTTATAAGGCCCATTCGATGTATTTGTGGCCCGTGGTTGAGGCCCACTTTGACATATAAGGCCCATGTTACAAGGCCCATTGTGGTGAATTCCAAGGACATGGGATATAGCCCATTGCAATGTACATAAGGCCCCCTTGATGCGGCCCACTTGATTTATGAAGGCCCGTATGGTGCGGCCCATTTGATGTATCTAAGGCCCTTGGGTCGAGGCCCAACGGGTTGTCCTTAGGGTCCATTGCAATAAACGATTCCTCTATGGTTTGTGTAATGATGTTTGATGATGGGCCATGCCTTGGGAGCAATGTTGGTTTGAAGTCCGCATTGTAAGAATAATGCTGGTTGAATGTCCGTATTATAACTCTCCTTAGGGCCCATTAATAGGCCCATACTTGTTGATAGTTCACCACTTTGTAGCATGTTTAGTATATCTCCGTGATTCATGCCCATACACATCATATGTATGCTTGATATGAGGAATGTGTGATCATAGCATAAGCCGTTGGGCTTAGACATTTATGGGACTCCTTATGAGACGGAGTGCCCCACATGATCGCGTGGTACATGTGGGATCGTTGCATGACTAACCGTGTGACTCATGTATTTCGCATTGTGTTGTGATTACTGCATGCCCTAGCAACATCAGGGCCGTGGCTCCGCAGACACATCGTGGATGGCCGTATCAGATACCGAAAATATTTAGTTTTAGCACTATGGGCACTTAGGGTGTCCTTGGGTGAAAGTCCCAGAACCTTTTTGGTACCAAGAGATGCTCCAACGTCTAAACCGAGTGGATATATGAGTGCCCGAGTGCCGAATACCAGTAGGCCGCGTCTCCCTCTATGTCGTGGTCTGTTGGAAGGGGGTGTGGCCCTATTTGCTCGAGTGAGAGGGTTATAAGCTAGGCTGAGTTTGACCAGCTCACAAATGTGTCCGCTATCGATGAGCCAGGTAGGTATTGGCAGACTACTGGTTAGGCGGATAGTGTGGTCTCTTCCACTTGACTGTGCAGCTAGGGAGAAGGTAGTCAGTGTGAGGTGTATTAGACCCCGGTGATATTCAGAGAGGAACTGTACTGATATGTGTACTTGATGAGTACTGACATGCTTGTATTGCATCTCGCATATGACATTTGGTTACATAGGCCTCGCATCGCATGGCTTTGGTATGGTCGATAGCATTCATGACTTACATTACATAGCTTTGGTACAACTGATAGCATTCATGGACTTACCGCATATTTTCACATTACTTTGATATTGTATACTTGGCACTCGCCTTGCGCACACACTTACACCACCCTCTAAGCTTTTATAAGCTTATACACAACCATGGCGTGCAGGTAGCGTTGGACAGCAGCAGCGCTGAGGCAGGAGTGCGCATCTAATCATTTTGGAGTTCTTTTTGATCACCTTGTATTTCCCTTTCCTCATTATACTTAAAGTTTTTATATAGTGGATATGTGGTGATGTTGTTTTGTGACTTGGTTATGCTTGTGGTTATGCTCCATTACAAAAAAAAAAAAATCATACTGAAAATCCTCCTTGTAGGATCCCAGGATCGAAATCTGGCGTATGGGCGCTAGGAGCCGAGAATGGGGTACTATGGAGGCTGTCGGCACCGGATTCGGTGATCAGAAATTTTATGAGCCCATTTTCTGAGTTTGGGGCGTGATAGAAAAGCTGATGTAAGGTTGTTATGATCGAGGTTGAGTTTATGCAGCTTGTGCAAGACAGGCTCAAATACAAACTTCGTAAGAAATTCATTGGGATAAAGTTCATGGACATGTACGACCTAACTAGGAAGGTCTCTAGGTATGAAGAACTTCTACAAGGGAGTGCTAGGTAAAGAACTCGTCAATTGGGTTCAAATACAAACTTTGTGAAAAATTCATTGGGACAGAGTTCATGGACATGTACAACCTAACTAGGAAGGTCTCTAGGTATGAAGAACTTCTGCAAGAGAGTTCTAGGTAAAAGAACTCATCAATTGGGACATATTACGATGATCCAAATTATGAGGTCATGATTGCCTAAGTAGTGGCTAAAAAGCCACTCATATGGTCGGCACTGATCAAGGAAGAATCGACCATGTTGACCGCATAAATGGCCCTAAAAGTATACGCTTTTAATATCACATGGGCTGATGAGATATTCGAATTGGTAGGAAAGTTTATTAAGATTTCCATAAATCATAAGATACCTTTGGTCGACGAATTGTAAAAAATGGAATACTGTAAATGGCACAGAACTCGTTCCAATTCAACTAATAAATGTGTGGTATTTAGGAAACGTGGTTTAAGATCATATCAACCGCGGGCTGCTGAAGTTCTTCGAGAAGGGTGAAGAGGCAATGTTGATCGATATTGATCCATTCCCGCCTAATCTTAAAGTCAATATGGTTATGACAAATCTAAGAAAGGCTAATCGACCATGACTGAGGGTTGATCCTGGCTCAACTAACCGTGAAAGTGCACCATAACGACTAGGGCAGGGTCGACGTCGACCTACGCATTCAATCGCTATGTAGCTGAACACAATTCGGTAAGATGGTTGAGGCTCGTAATTGTGCGGCTGGTGTGCAAGAAGGACCATTCTGGGATGGGGAGACCCTCCTCAACCAAGGTCGTAAGGTTTATACATGGCTCTAAGAAGGGTTAAAGGAAGCTGTCAACATCATCTGTAGAGGACACCTTCACCCCTTAATCGTTACTCTCATGGCAAGGTGTCAAATCAAACGATGGTTAAATCTCCGTCAACTTAAAAGAAGTTTGGAAACGGGGTCACGCATCCCCAAAAGTGCCATAAGCAAGACTCAAAATCAGATACACCATTAGCAGAGGCATATAGCGGCCATGAGGAGTGAGTTGGTAAGGTTCGAAGACATACCTTGATAAAAAACAATGCAACCATGACCGTTTTGGAGAATCCCTTTATTTGGAGAACCCCTTTGTTTGGAGAACAATTAGCCGTTAACACGGCTGAAGCAGTTCTACCGCTTGTATTATGTGATCTACTTACGTTCTCGCCCAACCTTGTTGATCAGCTAGTCCGAAGGACAAATACAACTATGATAATCTATCTAATTATCTCAAAGATGAATGTTTCCCATGGGATGAGTGGCAGGTGAATGAATTAGTATCGATCGTTGAAGCATTGCAAGTGGTCTCACCTATGACCACATCATCTTGTGTGTTGTGGCCGACGAGAACAATGGGCATATTAAAAAAAGACCCAATATGCAAGATGCCCCAGAAACACTAAGGGGGAAATGTCGGAGTTCGGAGATTTTACTCGGGATATTGCTACCTGTCGTTTTTCATTGCAATATGGTACTTTGCCTTCCAGTTTCCAAGCTAAACCGGCCAAGCCAAATAAGATGGTAGACGATGTAAACGACTTTAGCCCTCCTATGGTGATCCAGTACACTTCTTTCCTAACAAAGAAAACAATCAAAGGGAGAACTGGAGTGGATGAAATGCCACATGTGAACACTGTTACGGTGGAATCAGAAGCTACGTAAGAAAGAGTAGTCATAGAAAGACCCACTCATGGCATGATGTAGCATCTTAAGTCGTTGTATATATCTACTCACCTTGAAAGTTGCCCAGTCACTAGGATTTTGGTCAACAATGGGGTTGCTATTAATCTCCTACCACTAAGAATGATGTCAAATTTTGGGAAGACAACAACCGATTTGATCCTGTTAAAGGTCATTGTTAGTAATTTTTTTGGTTATGTTACGAATACTCATGGAGTTCTGTAAGTCGACCTGACTGTCAGGACTAAAATAATGTTGGCCCCATTTTTTGTGGTCGATACCTCATCTGGCTATAATGCTCTGCTTGGCAGGGACTAGATCCATTCGTTTGCATGTATCCTATTATCCTTACATCATTTCATAATCTTCTGGAATCAGGATAAAGTTGAATTGGTTTTAGTCGATAATAAATGTGGGTTCGTCATTCTAATGAGTTCTTTTTGCCTTTCAGCTAAAATGATATTTTCTCATTGTAATAGCAGAGATAAACTATGAATGCTACTAGCGCAATGCCCCTACAACCACATTCTTTTGTCCTTGGCCTACGAGGGTGAGGAAGCGATAAGGGGGGTAGGATTGTGACACGTGCTCGCCACTACTTTTGG
Source organism: Magnolia changhungtana (assembly GCA_030180095.1). Taxonomy (NCBI): domain Eukaryota; kingdom Viridiplantae; phylum Streptophyta; class Magnoliopsida; order Magnoliales; family Magnoliaceae; genus Magnolia; species Magnolia changhungtana. Next base: position 1,746,819 of record JASAUF010000231.1, on the reverse strand, counting down.
ATTCAGGGCGATGTGTATATGTTGGTTTGGATGGGCTTCACTTCCTTGGTTGTGCAATATCTTTCCACGGTTGTTAAGAGTGGAACGTTTGAATACTTTGAAGTTGTCACTAGCCGGATTGGTGAAGTGATGGTCCATGGTCAGCTAGGGCCATAAACCTACCCCGTGTGTCAAAGAGTCATGAAACCCTTTGACTTGAATGGCTCCTTTGGTTGGCTTATGATCGTGGAGATCTGAGTAAGGGCCTCGGTTATAAGAGAGGAAAGGATTGGGCACCCTCTCCTGCTCGCATCAAGTGTAGTCTCTACTTCAAGAGATGTGTGACTATTAAGAGGATATGATACCTACAAATGGGTTAATCATTTAGCCATGCTTCGTGTAACCCCGTAAGAAGGCCAAGTAGGCAAAAAGGAAAAAAAAAAAAGTAAACAGATCCTAACCTTACTTCGCAAAGTCAAAAGACAGTGGACATGCAAACAAAATAAAATAAAAGGTAATAGAAGAGGAATATAAGAGGAATGTAGTAAAAGAAAAAGACAAGTAGGGTTAGTTGTAATGGAATGTGCAAAATAAATTGCTTTATGCATTTGACTGAGATGTGAGAAAGAAAAAGAGAGGTCAAACACCATTTTTTTAAAAGTAAAAAGGGGATAGTCAGATATCCCTAATCCTGATTCTACTTTTGAATTGACTAGCTCCCCTAATAAATTGACCTTTTGCAGCTGATTTGAATGAACCAAAATCTAGGTATAGGTAGGGGTGTTTTAGTGTATCCTAGGTGGTAGAGTTTCCTCGTTTGGGGGACAGGGACTTGCTAAGTTTCTGAAAGTTTCTCACAGCCTCTTGGGTATTGTATCTGCCTTCTCTCTGTGGCTGCCTCCTGACTGAATGCTGTAGGCTTAAATTTATAGGCATAAAAGCTGTCGGCCATTTATTGGCCAACTGGACACTTGGCAAAAATTTACCATGCGAGATCTGTCAGAGAGCATTTAAATCTCTGGGTGAAAAAAAGTGGGGCCAGGTGTCCGTCGACCAACCGTTGGCTGATGGTTTGCTACCCCTCGCTTTAAGGTAGCGCTCGAGCTCTTCCCTCCTTCCTTTTAACTTTTAGAGTTTCCCCTAGCCTAGATGATCAGAGATTCGAGGATCTAGCCCATTCATGTTCTTTGGAAGGGTTCCTTCTGCTCGAATGCCTTAGTTTGGTGGGCTTTCAAAGGTTCCTTTAAAGGGTAAGTACAACTTTATCGGAATGGGTTTGCATAGTGAGTTCTAGAAGTAGTTGCCTAAATGCCCTATTTGAGGAGCTGGGAGTGGGTAATCTTTAGATATGGTTCAATAGCCTAGTTGGGGATGAACTAGTGGTCCTATGTCTAAACTTGCTTGGTTATCCAACAGTGATTGAGGAGGTTAGGTACAATTTTATCGAGGGCTTCGCCAATTGGTTCAAGAGTAGAGTCTTTGTGATTTGGGTGGGGTGACTTCTTTGAAGAAGCCATTTGTGACGATAGATCTTGGAAGAGGATGCACCAAGAAGCCTTCAGGATATGACTCAAGCTTTAACTCATTATCAATTCTTTTGCTCCAAGATCCTTGATGAATGGGTCTAGACCTGATAAGGGGGTCTTCTTCTTTTTTTTTTTTCCTTTTTTTTTTTTGAATCGGTCTTTGAGGTCGTTAGTATTTCTTTGTCTTCTCACTTGCTCCTTTTATGATCATGTATATATTTTATTAGTTGCTCTTCCATCATTTTATGACGCTATCTTTTGTAGAATCTTCTGGCCCATTTTGTGTTTATAAACAACATATCTTTTATTATGATTAAAGCTGGACGCAAACTGAGCCAACTAAAAAGCATGGCTTGGATTGGTTCAAATTAAAGTTCAAACCAAGCCAAACCTCAGAGTCAAGCTCAATTAAAAAACAAACTAAATTCAAACCAGGGTAGTACTAGCTCGACTCGAAGCTCGATTTGATTTAGCTCGGTTTGATTCAATTCGTAGATTGTATGCACACCATTTCCTATGGTGTTATTCACTTGAGCTTTGGATATGATTCAATTTTGGGATCATGTCCTAAAATGATATGTAAAACAAATGGATAGGCACGAGGGTCAAGGCGAGACTGTGTTTGCATTAAGGTCTATTTTTTACCTACATTGAGATGTTCCTTTCATGTAATTATATTACTTTGGTCATGACCTTCTGTAATTGGGAACTTATGACACTCATATATGCTTGTATTTTAAATCATAATTTTTTATTCATTATTAATCATATAGAGGATATTAAACTTTATGTTATTTTTTAGTGTTGTTACTTTTGTATTAGTCTTTTTTAATATTATTTTGTAGTATTATCTTTGTATGAAAAGTTCATATTATGTATATTGTTTATTAAACAAAAAAAATGAGCTGACCCTGTTTGAACTTGGCTCGATTCGGCTCGGCTCAAATATTTGGACCAAACCAAACCAAGCTCAAGCTCGTATAATATGAACCAACTCAAGCTCAAACAGTAGGGATAGGCTCAAAGCTCGGCTCGTGTAAAGCTCGAACAGGAGGTTCACATGAGCAAGCCAAACTGAACTTAGGTCAAACTCAGTTCGATTCACATGCCTTTAAATCATTAGTATTAGTTTTTCTTGCCTATGATCTATATGTACTTTTTTTAAAATTATTATTCTTTCATTCCCCACTCACCTAAATCGCTAATGAATTGCATACCATACAATAATAAGATACTATGCATACCATATATGTGAGGTTTATAATACTAACATCATTTAGTCTCTAAGTTCCTATATGAATTTATATTAATTTTTATATAAAACTATATTTTGTTTACTCAAGGCATGCTCGGGTGCCACCGAAAAATGCATTATCTCATTTTGTTAATATTTTAATATGTGTTAGATATTTTAATATGCATTTCATTTAGGATCGTTTTTAATCCCTCTAAAAAGAAGAAAGAAAAGAAAACATAGATTAACTAAAATGAGCTTAATTCAATTTTAGGTGGCACTATAGACACCCCACATCAAACCAACACATTTTGAGCCAATGCGGTGGTACCACCATTGCATTTGTGTGAAGACGGTGGTAGCTCCACCGCATCTGCACAAATCCAGTGGATGCTCCATCATTTCGACAAAATGCGGTGGATTTGGGGGTTTCATTGCCCTAGTTCGGGCTCGGTATACACGTGTAATGTCTCAAAAAAATCCGTACAAAGACCCGAGTACCACCACAGGCAGAAATCACTCAAGACCAAATCCTTTAGAAATTAGACAAAATTAACTAAGTGTTAAACTAGATTAGCTATGAAATTAGCTTGAACTACTTTAAATATGAACTGCAAGACCCAAAACTTGTAGAATCATTAACTCTACATTACCCTGAAATCTAGGATCAATCTCTAGACCCAGTTGCTCTTGGGAGCACACTAAAACTTCGTATCGAACCTGGACCGTGTATTAAAAGTCTGATTACTGTGAAACTATACACTTATGACTGCCTTACTGGACTTGACAACCATCTCGAAAATCAAATCCAGATAGTATCCAGAAGCGCACAACTTGGGCCCGGAGCGAAGTGTGTGAGAAACACGAATACCTTTAGAAATTGAACTCAGATTTAAGTGATTTGGTCCGTTCGCTTGCGGGCCAAATATAAGCTTTCAGATTGTCGAAATCTGACCCAATTACACCCTCGGATCAGGAGAAATTTACAACACATGTCAGTGTACTATTGGCCCTGATCGAACACCGGTGACCGTTAAACTGAAACTGGTCCTCTGCGGTCGTTCCGTAAATCCGATCGGATCGAAAACTTAACTCAACCTAGATCCAATGTCAGGGAGCTTAAGTCTGACCGTACGTAGAAAAGGGGCCTCTAAAAGTGTTCCGTTGGACTCAAACAGCCATTATTTGGCTATAACCTAAGTATACCATCACCCTGGGCCATTCCCATCAGTTCTGAGCCTATATAAGGGCCTTAAACCCTCTCTCTCTCATTCCATACGAATTTGGAAAACCCTAAGAGAGGGAAGAGAGAAAAAAGAAGAACAAAGTGAGGAGAAGTGAAAGAGAGAGAGTGATAGTCGCAGGGATTCATTCATGCCACTCCATGTGCTTAATCAGCCTACCCGTATCACTACACTGGCGATTCCGATTCCGTTCTTAGATAAGAAAACCTAACCCTAATCTGTTTTAGAGTTTCAAATATTGTAAGTGATGAAATAGTTAACCTATTTCATGCTATAGGTGGTCGTCGTACTATAGACAAAGACTCGGCATACAAACCGAGTTCGATACTTGTTTATTGGTGAAAGGTGTAGACTATAAATGTTTATATTATGGTTTTCAAGGCTTTTAATGTCAGTAATGATTTATGACTGGCTTGATTGCTATCACATGTGCTTAGATACGAGGGTTTCCGTGTATTATGTATATATATAAACTATATTGGTTTATAATACATTCCATGTGTTTGTTGAAATGTGTGAATGAGTATGGAATTGTGATTTATGCTTGCTATGTTTATTGACTGAGAATTCATGATTGTTGTACGTATGGTGAACCATTGTAAAGGGATTTGCTATAATACTTGTTATAACTACCTTACTACCTGTATATGATATGTGTAGCCTAAGTGTTTGATGAAATGCTTGAATGTAAAAATGCTTGTTTAAATGCATGTAATGAGGGTGTTGAGATAGGATTCTCAATCCCCTTAACTAGGGTTATAGTATCCTTTATGTAACCTATCTTACCACTATGTGTTGTATAGATGAAATGTCTATGTATGATAATATGTGTAGTATGTGTTTATTAAATTGCTCATGTAAGATTTATATCTGATTTCACTTGTCACATGCTGTTTTGGATTACTAAATGTGAATGCTATTGTTTGGAATGTGATTAGGGCTACTATGTAGTCCAGGCAATTGGTAAATGTCAGTGAACGGTAATTAAACTGCTTAACCATGATAGACACGCCCGATGAATCCGAGTCGTACGCTACTTGTCGGTAGTGGTTAGGCCACGCGGAGTGCTTACATGCTCAATGTCAATCGGCTCAACGTATGCTTGTACCAGTCAAGCTCGTCAAGCAACCCGGTTAACCCGATGTGTGTTTACCATGTATGGACTCTACTGTTTGAATCTAAGGTACCAACTTACTAGTGCTAAACCCATTAACCTTGGTACCTCGATCCGTTAAGACTCATGAGCCGGACATGGTGGTATGGGACACTATGGTTGAGTTGTCGGCCTACGCCGGGGTAACGAGCCCACCCGTAGTGACCAGTGAGCAACCTAAGCTCGTGAGCTAAATATGGTGGTATGAGATACTGTATTAGAGTTGTCGGCCTACGATTAGGTGACGAGCCATTCGTAGTGACCTCGAGCATACTTTGAGACTGCACTGAGGCGACCCGTAGCAACTAGAGTATAAGCTAGGCCTACATTGAGGTGATGAGCCCTTTGTAGTGACTTAGAATCATAACATTGTATGAGACTAGCTAGGACTGACGACCCTAGAATGTATCATTATTTAAAAAATGATATAAGGGAGGTACCTTAGCTTCCCAATCCTACTGTATGAAAAGGTCTAATAAGAACTCAGTAATCATGCTCATGCACTGCATTGCATGTGCCTTTGTGTTGGTGTTGAGCACATAGGAAGGGGTGCATGCCGCAACTGTAAGAGGAAGATCGCAGAGGGAGTGCAGGCGAGGGCATGCGTCATTAATACATATAATGTTTTTATTAACCAGAGTACTTAGGGATGTTTGATTATATTACTTTATCATTACTACTTGATTGAATTGATAACATGTTAACCTTTTGCCTTATAGCTCCATTGAGTTGATCACTCACTCCCACATTCTGGGATGGTGTTTTAAATACCAACCAGACTTTGTCTTAGATGCAGATTCTGGCGCGACGTATGAGGCTGAGCCAGACTTCTACGACGATGAGGAGGAGTTCTCATACATGCAGTTATCAGGCGCGTTTATGTTGACCACTCTGATCAACGGGTTTATAGGGATATATGATTAGTTGGACATTCACATTTTGTCATTTTGTATTTTTGGAACAGATATGTATTTATTAAGCTCAGTAATGCCATCATACTTGGGAGGTTGGGAAACACATCTATGTACTTTATATATCTATCACAGTCTTTCGCTTACAAAATTTAACTATCTTTGGAGTATGATATGCATTTTGGTATAATCTCACTCATGTTTAAGGTACTAATACAGATAATATTTAACCATCATTATCTATGTTGCATAAGTGATGTGCTGGGACTCGGGAGTTAGGCTCCTACTCGACCGCCAAATTTCAGGTCGTTACAAGTTGGTATCAGAGCATTATTTGGATTAAACTGGACCTGGGTTATGGTCACACGATGCACACTTGTGTACTTTGACCTAGGAGGGTGCGATAAAACATAGGAACAGGCATAAGATTCCCAGTTTCGCCAATTGGCGAAACCGACCATTGAATTCGGGCCGTAGGCCTCTGTGATCATGCGTGAGGGCCTTCATTTGTTTCTAGACCGTCAATCGATGGATGTAGACTCTAATTCAACATATTCCACACTCAATCAAACTGAAAAGTGAGAAAGTACGCGAAATGGGAATCAAAACGACTCAAATGGAGTCGGGGGCCTACACGGTGCAATACGGGGGGACCCAAAGTGGACCCCACACTTTTCTTGCACCCCGAGGGGGGGATGGCATCGCCCCTAGGGCTAGCCATTGCTGAAAGGTCCAAGGACCGGCAATGGCATCGCCGGTTTGGCGAGGCCTCACCGATCGGGCGGATCGGGCCTATCGGGCTGGGCAAGCCGATGCTTGTGGGACACTGTGGGGCCTACAAAAATATGTGGGACCCCCTCTATTTCTTTCGTTTGCTTCCCCTCTTCATTTACCACCCCTCCAAGCTTTCCTTTCTCTCAAAAATCTCAAATTTCCCCTCTCAAATCACCCCTCCAAACTCATTTTCTTCCTTTTCTTGCACCATCTACACCATTCTCTCAAACCCATCTTCCACATCTGTCTATCTCCCTAAATCCCTTTCATTTGAGTGCACAAATACTCCCTTGTGTCTCAAAAACCCCAAAGTTCAACAACCCATTTTGTTCCCTCTACCTTATTTCACTACATTAGCTCTCTTTAAGCTTGTAACGGCCATTTTCTCCATCTTCACTCTTCTTTCTCTCATGGAGAAGAAGAGAGCTCCCACGGATGAAGTCGGGCCTAGCCGCCTTACTCGTTCAAGGAGGTTGAAAAGTGCCGCCGCAAGTCCGAGACCGATTGAGAGATAAGGACAAAGCGGGAACTCGATCCCTAGGCTCCCCTCGAAAGGGCTCTGCTAGCGAAGTTGTCTCATGAAATATTCGAGGGCCGTAGGGTCCTTTTTGAAGCACACGTGGACGAGAAGCTCTTTGAGGAATATCTGGTGATGAATCGCCTGGTGGAGGCCGGGTGGGGTCCCATATTTGAGGGTATGTCTCGTGTGAATGTGAACACTGTCTGAGCCTTCTACGTGCATATAAGGGAGCCAACGTTGGAGCCTTTGCAGTTCAAATTCCCTGTGGGAAGGCGTAACCTCACAGTCAATGCTGGCTTGATAGCCTGACTCATGGGGATGCCGCTTGGTGAAGTCCATGCTAGTGAGAAGAGTCTTAAGAGTGCATGTGAAAGAGATCATCGCACATGATTCCTTTGTGGCCAACTAGCCCACTAAAATCCAAACAATAGCCTCCTACCGACCAATATGATCGACAATTTCTGCCTGCTCCACCACATCTTCACATACAATGTGTATTCCAGGTGGACCAATCGCAGTGAGTGCACGCGCCTGATGGTAGACTTTCTATACCGAGCTGGGTAGGGAAAGAAGTTGTGCGTGCCTACATATGTACTACTACAGATAGTGCAGACTACGCGCTCTTCTAGGACTTCTGTTTCACTCCCCTTCTGCCGACTCATATGCAAACTTGCATATGAATTTGCCTACCGACTTGGCGCAGAAATTCCTGTGCCGATACATTACATCAATGACACTACTCTTAACAACATGGAGATTGGGCCACGACAGCGTCAAGCCCGACTCGACGAGAGTGAGGATGAGACGGAAAGTGAAGAGGAAGAGAGCGATAAAGGGGAAGGAGATGAGATAAGGGAAGAAGGAGAGCAGGAAGAGGAAGAGGAGGCCCAGGACACTGATGAGGGCTCTCCTCCAGCTACACAGGAGCGTGGCAGTGATCGGGCTACTATGCAAGCCCGTTTGGCTCAACTTGAGGAGGGTCAGGACGCTCCGCGACAGGAGGTCACTGCGACCCGAGCCAAGGTTGAAGAGCATCAGGCCTTCACAAAGCAGAAGTTTAGCAAGGTGTCTCGCACCTTGAGGGCCATCCTATGTTGTCTGCAGGACAAGGGTGCACCACCACCACGCCTGATTCAAACGACTAGTCATGCTCGCAGTCGTCTCTTAGTTTGCTTTGTTGCTTGTTTCCTAGTTTCTATGTTTTAACCTTGACAGGCTTAGCAGTAGGGTAGGTTGATAGTGTGTTGTTTTTAAGGCTTTATTAGATTAGTTCACATGCATTTTCTGTCATGATTCATGTAAAACTATATCTCATGTATGGTGACAAATTTTATTTAATGAAATGCATGCTACTCCTTTGTTGTGAACCGTGTAGAATGTTGAAGAATTGAGTATTATATGCTAAATCTCATGGGTTACACCCTATGTTGTATATAGGCAATGCCACCTAAGAGCATGCGGAGCTCTACACGTCTCTCACTGGGTGAATCGTTTGACGGGGCACCTCCCCTAAGCGATAACCACATGGACCCCAGCTTGGGTCTGATCCAGGAGACTATGCCGAATTCTCAGCTGGCCACTGGCCCCACTGCTGGGCCAACACCTATGACACCACCTATGGAACCACCTGTGGTACCACCTATTACACCACCGGTTCCTGAACAGAACCGTGCGTCCACCTCGACGCCTCATGTTCCTCAGTTAGCTCATCCTACTGATAGGCTGGAGAAACTGATATTATTGATGCAGCAACCACAGTAGTAGATACAACAACAGCAACAGTTTTTTACCACTATTGGAGGGGTCTTTGCCTAGAACATAGGTGTGGCTCCACCTGCTCCATTTGTGCCCCCTACTGGGAACACTGGTGCTAGCGGCCTTTTCGAGCGATTCTAGCGCTTGCGGCCTCCTACTTTCGTGGGTACTCACAGACCCAAGGAGGCCGAGTATTGGCTTGACAGCATCTCTAAGATGTTAAAGTCGTTGCATTACACTGAGGTAGAGCAGGTGGAGTTGGTCACCTTTATGTTCGAGAAGGAGGCAATTTGTAGTGGGATAGTGTCCTGTGGACTACTGCTGTCGGCTACATGTGGACATGGGAGGCCTTTGAGACGCACTTCCACGGGAAGTATTTCCCTCTCATGTACCGTCATGAGAAAGAGGGAGAGTTCCTTCGCCTCCATCAGGGAGGGATGACAGTGGCAAAGTATAAGAACAAGTTTACAGAGCTGGCTAGGTATGCTCCTTTGATTCTTGCCGATGAGCCGATGAAGATGCGACGATTTTCTGAGGGTCTGCGACCCGAGATCCGCTCGAAGATGTGTTGCGCTAGTATATCCTCTTATGCTGAGCTAGTGGGCATGTCTCTGCGAGCTGAGTAGGATGGGGATAGGTTATCCCGCACTCATGGGCCTATGGTTCCTAGGCCATGACCTGAGTTGTCAAGCAAACCATTCCTCGACAAGAGGCCTCATACAGACTCGCCTCCCAGGCTCGCGACTCCACTAGCCCTTATGAGGGGACCAGACTTGTGGTGCACTTACTGCAGGAGGGCGGGCCATGCAGATACTTATTATTTTACCAAGATGAGGGACAACGGTTTCTCGCCGCCTCAGAGGATCAACCGCCAGCTTCCTCAGGCCATTACAGCCCCACCTCTGCGGTCAGTACTAGCACATCCATCATTTCTGCCTCCTGCACCTCGCTTCAGGCTGCCTCAACGGCCTATGGTACCTCAGCCAAACCATCCATAATAGGTTTGAGTACACGTGCTTACAGCTGAAGTGCCTGAGACATTAGTTCCAGCCCTGATGACTTTCGAAGTCACGACTCATATCCTAGGTATTCTCATCTTTTTATTAGTGGACACTGGGTTCACTATCTCTATCGTATCATGTGCAGCAGTCAAGCGACTAGCGTTGGATACGGCTCCTACGAAGGGAGTGAGGTCCTTACAGCTACAGGGACTTTTTTAGACATTAGCAAAACTTGTGAGGGTTGCTCAATAGACTTGGGAAGCAGGACAGTACTTGTGGATTTGATCGTTGCCCCACTATACCACTACGACATTATCCTCGGTATGGATTGGCTCGAGATGAAGGCGGAGATTGATTGCAATACCCAGGTAGTGACAGCCTATGGACCTGAGGGCACGGTCTTTACTTTTCCAGTGCAAGTTAATTAGCCCTGCCGTGTTAGCTGCTATGTCAACTTGATAAAGAATATTGATGGTTTGAAACTTGGGGGCACGCCAGTAGTTCGAGATTTTGAGGACGTGTTCAAGACGATTCCTAGATTACCTCCTCAGCGCGAGACTAATTTTACTATTGATCTTGTGCATGGTGCGACACCCATCTCGTTACCCACATATCGTATGCCTTCATGTGAGATGGAGGAATTGAGGAGATAGATTGACATCTTGTTGGATGCAAGCTTTATACGACCTAGTGTATCTCCTTGGGGAGCACCCATGTTGTTTGTGAAGAAAAAGGATGGATCACTGTGATTGTGTATTGATTATTGCAAGTTGAACCAGGTAACGGTGAAAAATAAATATCCTTTGCCCAGCATAGATGATCTGTTGATCAGTTGAAGGGGGCGCAATATTTCACAAAGATTGACTTACAGTCGAGGTACCACTAGTTGCGCGTCAGGGATGAGGATGTGCAAAAGACAGCTTTCAGGACTATTTTTTGGGCACTACGAGTTCCTTGTGATGTCGTTTGGACTCACAATTCTAGTAGCTACACAATTTTCCATTCAGGGTGTTTGAACTGTTTTTCCCCCTTTTATCAGTCATTGACAAAGATATAGCAGTTGATATTGACTAAAGTTTGAATTGTTTGGGAGAACCAACAGATGTAGATGTATAAAGATTAAACCAGTTTTAAGCATACATCATTTTCAGATAGTATGGATGCATATCAGATTAGATAAAGCAGTATAAAAGCAGATAGAATAATCATTAAGAAATATCACATGCATTCCACATATAAACTAGATAAACCAGGGGATCTTAGATTCGAATTATGGCAGTAGAGATGAGAATTTTATTCAGCCAAATTATAACATCCTGGATTTTTACCAACCTGGAATTAGATGTCTTTAGGCAATGGGTCGATCTTAACACCTGATTAACTTGTCAGAACTGAATCCCACAGTCTAAAACCGCTTCTTAACCCATTTCCTTCACAAATCTCACCTTTCACTACCTTGTTCTTTAAACGTCTCTACGTACTTTCATATTAGGCATGAATCCTAAAGTTTAGGTGATGAAGAACAATGCTTTAGAAATCCGTACAAAGACCCTAGTACCACCTCAGACAGAAATTACTCAGGACTAAATCCTTTAGAAATTAGGCGAGAATTAGCCAGTGTTAAACTAGAGTACCTGTGAAATTAGCACCAATCACTTTAAATACGATCTGCAAGACCCAAAACTTGTAGAATCATTGACGCTAGGTTACCCTAAAATCTTGGATCAATCTCATTACCCGGCTACTCACGGGAGCATCTGGAAACTCCGTATTAGATCTGGACCTGTAACATCCAGGATTTTTGCCAACCTGGAATTAGACGTCCTTAGGCATTGGGTCGCTCCTAACACCTTATTAACTCGTCAGAACTCAATCTCAAAGTCTAAAACCGCTTTTGAACCCATTTCCTTCACAAATCCCACCCTTCACCACCTTGATCTTTCAATTTTTCCTAAGTACTTTCACCCTAGACACTATCTTAAACTAGCTAAGTAGTATAACTTGGATCACTCTATATACAAACTACAAAGGACTAAGTACCACCTCAGACAGAAATCTTATAGGACTAAATCCTTTAGAAATGAGACAAAGTAACTAAGTGTTAAACTAAATTAGCTACGAAATCCGTTTGATCCACTTTAAATATGATCTGCAAGACCCAAAACTTGTAGAATCATTGACGCTAGGTTACCCTAAAATCTAGGATCAATCTCATTACCCAGTTGCTCTTGGGAGCACATTGAAACTCCGTATCAAATCTGGACCGCATATCGGAAGTCCGAATAATACCAAGTTAAGGAATTAGGACTGCCTTGCTGGGCTTGACAACCATCTCAAAAATCAAATTCAGATAGTGTCTCATGGCTGTTCGCTTGAGTCCGGAGCGAGAGAGTGTGAGAACGCTTGTTTTCTTTAAAAAATAAATATCTCAAATAGTAATCTGAGACTTGTCACTTGCGGGTCAGTATTAAGCAACCTGACCGTCAGAATCTGACCCAAATACACCCTCGGATCAGGGATATTTCCCCAAACAAATCCATGTACTCGGAATCTCCGATCGAGATCCACTGACCGTTGAACTGAAACTGGTCCACCACGCGTGATCTGAGAAGTCGACTGGAACGAAAAATTAATTAAACCTAGATCCTGTGTTAGTGAGATTAAGTCCGACCTTTGGCTCAAGGGGGGCCGCCAGAAGTCCTCCGTTAAGCTGGAACCTAAGTATACATTGACCATAAGTCTATTTTAGTGAGTTTTTAGGCTATATAAGGACCTTAGAACTCTCTCCCTCATAGCCATACGAATTTGAGATTGAGAAGAGAGAAAAGAGAGAGAAAGTGTGGGAGTTGTGGGAGGATCTCCCTGCCCTTCTTCCCTGCTGCTATCCATGCTCCACCACTCCATTCCAATTACTTTCCCGGCGATTCCAGCTCCGTTTCTAGGTAAGAAACCCTAACCCTAATCTGATTTAGGGTATTGATAGTTGTAGGTTATGAAATAGCTAACCTATTTCATTCTATAGGTTGCCAAACTACCATATATGAAAGCTTAGCAAATCCATCGACTTTGTTACGATTCTACGACAAAAGGTGCGGACTTTAGGTGTATAGGTTATGGTTTTCAACGCTTTCAATGTCAGATAATGATAGATTCATGATCTGCATGCAATTGCACATGTACAAAGTGTTGTTTGTTTTCCATTTCGATTAAAGATGAAGAATATGGAATTTTACATATTCTAGGTATTTGTAGAAAGTACCGTATACGTATAAATTTTGGAAATGGGTTTGCCATGATTATTTGCTGTATGAATATATTATATATGGATAAAATACTTATTTGGCGAAAGGGTTCGCCATAATACATGATTTGCTAATATACACTATGTATGTAGAAATAGTGTATTCTAGAAAGTACCGTATACGTATAAATTTTGGATATGTGTTTACCATGATTATTTGTTGTATGAATATATTATATATGCGTAAAATACTTGCTTGGCGAAAGGACTCGCCCTAATATATGTTTTGCTAATATACACTATGTATGTTGTAATAGTGTTTGTGAAAATGCTTGTGAGAGTAAGTGTTTGGATGATGGTGCCTTAGGTAGGTGTTGAGATGGAATTCTCAACTACCTTAGAGACGTGTATGATTTCCTTCATGTAAGTTATTTAGTTTAATCGCTTACTGCTTTATGAAACGTATGTGTTTGGATTTCCTGTTTGCATTGTGTTTTATAACATGGGTGTTAATATGTTTGAATTACTTGTTTATTTAATTCTGCTCTGATTACTTCACATGTTTAAATTGTATTCCATAAATCCATGAAGGGTGGTGGGGGAGTGGTGTAACGAGTGCGTGCAACAGCCTTGGCAGCCCTAAGAGAATATTGTCAGACTTTGATTGTATGATTTGAATCTTGATCCATTACTGCTTTAACTATCTGCAATTGAATGTGATTGGGGCTATTGTATAGTCTAGGCAGTTGGTAATGGGATCGAATTCGTGGCTGAGATTCATTCGCCACGTAGAATGTGTTTGACGAACCCGAGTCGTGCATTGCTTGTCGGCAGTGGTTAGGCCACACGAAGTGCTTATGCACTTCATGTCGTACAACTCAACGGACGCTCAAGCTAGTCAGGCTCGTCAAGTAACCCGATCTGTCTTATGTATGTTCATCATGTTTGGACGCTACTGCTTGAACCTAGGGTACCAAACTTACCAGTGGAATCCCGTTAACCATGGTACCTCGATCCGCTAAGACTCATGAGCTGGGCATGGTGGTATGGGACACTATGGTCAAGCTGTCGGCCTACGCTGGGGCCAAGTGCCTCCCCATAGTGACCAGTGAGCAACCAGACTTGTGAGCCGATTATGGTGGTATGGGACACTATATTCGTGCTGTTGGCCTACATTGATAAGGTGATGGGGGAGTGGTGCAACGAATGCGTGTAACAGCCTTGACAGCCCTTTGTAGTGACCTCGAGCATACTCTGAAATTGCGGTAAGCCTTAGAGTTTTGCTACGGTGTATAGAGTATGAACTAGGCCTGTATCTGTATAGTGATGAACCGTTAAAGAGGTGATGGGGGAGTGGTATAACCATTGTGCGTAACAGCCCTGGCAGCCTCTACAGTGACCTAGAAACACATTATCGTATGAGATTTACTAGGACTGACGACCCTAAAATGGATTATGTTTGGGAATGATACAAGGGAGGTACCTTAGTTTCCCAATACTGCTGTTTGAAATGGACTAATAACAACTCGGTAATCATGCTCATCATGCATTGCATGTGCCTGGTAGATGTGGAGCACTGAGGGATGAATGCATGTCACAAATGTAAGATGGTGTCGCATGAGGGTGGTTTGGCAAGGGCATACATCATGATTGCATCCATACTTGCATTAATAAGAGTATTTAGATTTGTTGATTGTACTGCTTTATCATTACTGCTTGACTGAATTGATAACATGTTAACCTATGCTTTATTGTTCCACTAAGTTGATCACTCACTCCCACGTTACGGGACGGTGTTGTACACACCAACCGGATTTATTTGAATTTCAGGTGATGGCGATGCTTATGAAGCAGAACCGGACTACTACCATAATGTTGAGGAAGAGTTCTCCTACATGTAACTCTCTAATAGGTCTATGAAGACCTGGTATTGTATTGACGGGGCTATGGTATTTGGAATAGAAGACATTACGCTTCCACAACTTGGTATAATTTAAAATTATAATTGTAATTCATTAACCTGGTAACCTTATCACACTCTGAAGACTCACCACAGTTTATATATTTTATCTATCTATCACAGTCTTCTACTTGTAAATTTAACTGTCTCTGGAGTATGATATGCTATTTTCGCTTAATCTCACTCATGTTCACTACTCTAATACAGTCAACATTCAATCATCATTCATTTTGTTGCATAAGTGATGCGTTGGAACTCGGGAGTTGAGTTTATGCTTGACCCCCGATTTTTAAGGCGTTACAAGACTGCACGTCGGAAGTTCGATTAACACGAAGTTAAGAAATTAGGACCGCCTTGCTGGGCTTAACAACCATCTCAGAAATCAAATCCAAATAGTGTCCCAGCACTATTCGCTTGAGCTCGGAGCGGGGAGTGTGAGAAATGTGAAAATAATTCTAAATTAAATTCAAAATAGTGAAATTTGAGACTTGTCGCTTGCGGATCAGTATTAAGCAACCAGACCGTCAGAATCAGGCCAAATTACACCCTCAGATCAGGGATATTTCCCCAAACATATCCATGTACTCAGAATCTCCGATCGAGAGCCACTGACCGTTGAATTGAAACTGGTCCGCCACGTGTGATCTGGGAATCCGACCAAAATGAAAATGTAACTCGACCTAGATCCAATGTCAGTGAGCTTAAGTCCGACCTTTGGCTCAAGGGGGGCCTCCGGAAATGCTCCATTGAGCTGAAACAGATGCCCTTTGGACAAAACCCAAGTATATCTTGGTCCTGAGTCTGTTTTGGTGAGTTTTAGGGCTATATAAGGACCTTAAACCCTCTCTCATTTCAGCCATACGAATTTGAGAAAAACCCTAGGAAAAGAGAGAGAAAAGAGAGAGAAAGTGTAAGAGAAGTGGGAGAAACTCCCTACTACTTTATCCTGCCACTCTACAAGCTCCACCGCTTTCTTCTAATCGCTTTCCCGGCAATTCCGGCGTCATTTCTTGGTAAGAAACCCTAACCCTAATCTGTTTTGGGGTTTTGATAGTCGTAGGTTATGAAATAGCTAACCTATTTCGTTCTATAGGTTACCAAACTGCCGAATACGAAAGTTTAACAAACCTATCGAATTCGTTACGATTCTACGGCATAAGGTATGGACTTTAGGTGTATAGGTTATGGTTTTCAATGCTTTCAATGTCAGATAATGATAGATTCATGATCTGCATGCAATTACATATGTACAAAGTGCTGTCTATTTTTCGTTTCGATTAAAGACGAAGAATATGGAATTTTACATATTCTAGGTATTTGTAGAAAGTACCGTATACGTATAAATTTTGAAAATGTGTTTGCCATGATTATTTGTTGTATGAACATATTATATATGTGTAAAATACTTGTTTGGCGAAAGGACTCGCCCTAATACATGTTTTGTTAATATACACAATGTATGTTGAAATAGTGTATTCTATGTGTTTGTAAAAATGACTGAATAAGTATAGAATTCTCATTCGTGCTCGCCATGACTAATTGTCATGGATATATTGATTGTTGTATTAGCAATACCCCTTTGGCGAAAGGATTTGCCCTAAGTCACGCCACGGCCAACATGTTAAATTGTGTAGCCCAAATAAATATGGAACTTGGATTCATGCTTGCCATAATTATCCGTCGTGGGTGCACACGAGTAAAAATTGGGGCAACTCCCTAGTGAAAGGATTTGGCCTAATACCTATGTGATCAACATATGTCGTGTATGTTGATGTATGTAGTCTAAATTGTTTGTTGAAATGTCTGGATGAGTAGTAGTTGGTAAATTGTAGTGTATAAAGGTGTTGAGATAGGATTCTCAACTACCTTAGTGATGTGTATGATTTCCTTCATGTAAGTTATTTTGTTTAATCGCTTACTGTTTCATGAAATGTATGTGTTTGGATTTCCTGTTTACATTGTGTTTTATAACATGCTTGTTAATATGTTTGAATTACTTATTTAATTCTGCTCTGATTACTTCACATGTTTAAGTTGTATTCCATAAAATCCGTGAAGGGTGATGGGGGAGTGGTGCAACGTTTCCGTGCAACAGCCCTGGCAGCCCTAAGCGGACAATATTGGATATTTGATTGTATGATTTGAAATCTTGATCCATTACTGCTTTAACTGTTCTATAATTGATGTGATTGGGACTATAGTCCAGACAATCAGTAACAGACTTGAGTTCGTGGTTGAGATTCATTTTGCCACGTAGGATGTGTCTGACGAACCCGAGTCGTACTTCAGTTGGCGGCAGTGGTTAGGCCATGCGAAGTGCTTATGCACTTCATGTCGTTCAGTTGGTTGTGCGTTTGTGCTAGTATGGCTCGTCAAGTAACCCAATCTGTCTAATGTATGTTTACCATGCTTAGACGCCACTGTTTGAACCTAGGGTACCAAACTTACCAGTGAAATCCCGTTAACCATTGTACCTCGATCCGCTAAGACTCATGAGCTGGGCATGGTGGTATGGGATACCGTGGTCGAGCTGATTGCCTACGCTCGGGCCATGTGCCTCCCCATAGTGTCCATTGAGTAACCAGACTCGTGAGTTGATTATGATGGTATGGGACACTATATTCGTGCTGTCGGCCTACATTGATAAGGTGATGGGGGAGTGGTGCAACGAATGCGTGTAACAGCCCTGACAGCCCTTTGTAGTGACCTCAAGCATACTCTGAATTTGCGGTGAGGCGACGAGTTTTGCCGCAGTAGATAGAGTATGAATTAGGCCTGTATCAATTTAGTGATGAACAGTTAAAAAGGTGATGGGGGAGTGGTGTAACAATTGCGTGTAACAGCCCTGACAGCCTTTGCAGTGCCCTAGAACCACACTATCATATGAGATTATCTAGGTTTGACGACCCTAGAATGGATCATGTTTGGGAATGATATAAGGGAGGTACCTTAGTTTCCCAATCCTGCTGTTTGAAATGGACTAATAATAACTCGGTAATCATGCTCATCATTGCATTGCATGTGCCTGGAAGATGTAGAGCACTGAGGAATGAAAGCATGCCGCAAACGTAAGATGGTGTCGCATGAGGGAGTATGTTGGTGAGGGCATGCATCATGACTGCATTCATACTTGCATTAATAAGAGTAGTTAGGAGTGTTTGATTGTACTACTTTATCATTACTGCTTGACTAAATTGATAACATGTTAACCTATGCTTTATTGTTCCACTGAGTTGATCACTCACTCCCACGTTACGGGACGGTGTTGTACGCACCTACCAAACTTGTTTGAGTTTCAGATGATGGCGATGCTGCAAAGCGGAGCTGGACTTTTATGAGGATAAGGAGGATTCCTCCTTTATGTAGTTTCAGGCGGGTTCCTATGAGCCGTGTCCTGATCGACGGGGCTTTCTGGGATATTGACTAGATAACCTTACACAACTTGGTATAATTTGAATTTGTACTTGTAATTCATTAACCTGGTAACCTTATCACACTCTGGAGACTCACCACAGTTTATATATTTTACATATCTATCACAGTCTTCCGCTTGTAAATTTAACTATCTCTGGAGTATGATATGTTATTTTGGCTTGATCTCACTCATGTTCAATGCACTAATATAGACAACATTCAATCATCATTCATTATGCTGCATAGGTGATGCGTTGGAACTCGGGAGTTGAGTTTATGCTCGACCCCCGATTTTCAGGGCGTTACACAATTAACATAAAAAACACACTGCCACAAATAGCAGTAGATTAACATTTGTCCCAAAAAAATATAAAGCCCATTCATGGGCATCATAAAACCTCAGTTTTTAGCCCATCCATAGGTATATAAAACCAAAAACCAAAAAAAAAAACACAACGTCAGCCTTTGCAAGTTAGTGAGCTATCACATACACTTATAAGAACGTAGAATAACCAAAAGGATACTAATGTTCGTACGTGGAAATAAGAGTGAAGTGTATGTGATAGCACCCAGAGAGCAGTACTTATGGAGCCGAGGAAGATGGCGCTGTATCATCACAACGACAGGTGAACAGCTCGACCAACTGTTGTACTATCTACTGCACTCCTTGGACCATCCGTTCCAAAATGGTAAGCCTCTAGTGCACCGAGTGAATATCCTTCTGAATTGCCCCAATTCTATCCAGCTTGAATCGTTTGGCATACCTGGGTGTTGACGTTGATGGTGCATGATGAGGTCCAGAAGCTTCTTCTCCTACCGTCTCAGCTCCTTCCATCGGAGTGTCTCCTATCCCACCTTCTCTTTCTACTTGAATATCTTCCTCTAGCTCCTCAGGATATTTATGAAACTTCAAATCCATCCTTCGAATGTTACTTTTGTTGAAGGTTTGGAGAGGAAGTCCTGGATCACTAGTAGTTGGGAATGTTATGGCATTGCAAATCGTATCTATGATCCAGGGATATGGTAAGTGAATGTCACTAGCCCTATGAAAAGCATATACCAACTGATACATGATGAGGGTAGGCAGACAAATCTTAATCCCAGTGGCGACCGAGTAAATTATCATAGTCATGAAGCTCGTGAGATCTGCCCTGTTGGAGCCCCTAGAGTAAATGTTCGAAGCAAGAATACCATGCAAGACCCGATAACGTGGTTCCATGAATCTGACTTTTAGGGTATTCCCTTGGTGCCACTGGACATCACGATTATGACAGAGGAATTTGGTGACTATGGACCGAACTTCCATATATATTTTCCATGTCCATATTTGGGAGTCCTACAGGGGATAAGGTAAGATTGAATATCCCTGCAATAGACCCAGGAGTGATCAGCACATCATCACCATCGACGATTATGGTGATGAATGGAGGGTCAGATGTCGGAGAATGACAGGCAGCAAAGAAATTATAAGTCCGCTCAACTTGATATGGTCCCCCAAAGTTGAGAACTGGTAACCAATCTATGACAGCAAATAGAGGTTCCAGATTATATGGGATTAGGCAACTTCTTTCAACTTTCCTTTCGGGAATAACTTTTCTCCCAGTGAATTTTGCCAAGACCGGATTAACCTGCACTGGTGGAGGTGCCTGCACCTCAGACTGGGACTCGCCATGCCTCGAGCGTTGCCTTATGGGGGTCCCACGTTTCGGGGCCCTTGCCCTTTCTCTTGAAGCATGCACTTTTTGTTGGGCGGATCTCGAAGACTCCCCTTGTCTGGATGCTTTTCCTTCGTCTTTACCCATTCGGACAAAAAGTGGGTTTGAAAACTTTGGGAAAGGACAAAATTCTTCTTTTAAAGAACCTGACAATACCCGACCAAAAAGCAAGATAGACTTTGGAATGGAGGGGGTGGAAGAATAATACCAGTTCTTTGAGGAGCTTTCGGGACCCACGATGTACTTCCGACCGAGGATTTGAGCAAAAAGAAAAATTGAGCCTTTTTAAAAAAGAAATAAAAAAAATTTCGCTCGACCGCTTTTTATCGGGCAGCAGTCATCGATATCATCGATCAGTGTTTCAATGATATCAATGCAGCTCCCCCGATGTTACCAAGACCGCCTTTGATATCATTCTCAATCATATGGCTCTTTTCATTCCAAAGGGGCGTCGATCGCATCGACGCTTGATCGATTAATCGAGAATGACTTATCGAGGGATATATTGAAGATGAATCTTTCTTTTTCAGCATACAGACGACCTTTCAAGTATACTTTTAGTATTTCTATGAGTAGTATACTCAGCAAAATTATGTACAGTTTCTATACACATTAAAATTATAAACATTTGAATGTATATATACAAAAGATTAAGGTGTGATACCTTAAATATAACATTTAGAGCTCAGCAAAATTGCATCATTTCAGCAAGTATCCAGGTCCTGATGCATGATCTGAACTAGTTCTACCTTACCTATTTCATGGCAAAGTTTTTAGTGTTCAATTTATCCTCTTGATTAATTAACTCTTTCATTTTGTTTATCATTTTGGGTGGTGATGGAAGTGTATTTCTTCTATCCATATTTCTAAGTAGACTCTTGAAATTCTGCATTTCTCTAGTTGGTTTGAATTTCTGACCAGGGTTATGTTGAGTCCCCTTAGGTGTCATGCATTCAAACTTATAATGTCCAAAATCACCACACAAATGACACACTGGAGTAGTTTTAGTTTTTCTTCCAGAGGCAGTAGATCTTTCAGTTATTGGTGCTGCATTTCTAGATTTTGATTTAAATTTTCATATCCTAAACTATCTTGTCCTTTCCAGGTCTTCCCATTCCTAAGTGTTTTTTTAATTTTTCACCACTCTGGTAAAGCTTGTAATTTATCTTAGCGATCTTTCTGGATTCTTCTGAGTTAAACAGGATTGTATGATTTTCATTTTGAAGTACCACAATTTTGTCTTTTAAGATCTCAACCTGTTTGTTCAATTTCTCAGACTCGATTTCAAGAAAGGTATTGATTCATTCAAGTTTATCATTATCCGTATGATATTGTTGCAGATCATTTATTAATTGTGTATTGATTTCCAATGTTTTATCTAAATCTTTTTACAGCAACTTACTTTTGTTTTCCGCTATTCCGAGTCTTTTAAGGATATTTATGTATGAATGTAGAGTTGATTATAAGCATCTTATAGTTTATCATTTTCTTCTTCTTCTTCTTCTCCAGTTTCCTCATTATCAGATGGAAATGATTCAATGGCTTGTGGTTCCTTCTCATTTTCAATTTTACTGGGAATGATTAGAGTGGTGGAGATCATGAGAATTTTCAATGATTTCTGATCTCCATCACTCTCTGAGTCACTGGTTTCTGAGTTTGACTCATCTGTATCATCCCATGTGGCAGCCATAGCCTTGCCCTTAGTTTTTCTGTTTGGGCATTCAGTAGATAGGTATCCATACTTCTAACAGGCATAACATTGTAGTTCTTTGGTCTTTTTACCAAATCTGCCTGTAGAAGGTTTGTTGTCCACCTTTCTCCCTTTAAATGGACGACCATGATTTCTCTGAAAGAACTTTCTGAATCGTTGAGCCAACAAAGCCACTTCCTCATCTTCATCTTCTTTTCCACTTTCATTGTCCTCGTTTATTGTTTTCTTTGAAGTTTTTAGAACAGTTGTTTTGGATTTAGGGATTTGTTTGAAGTGTAGTTCAAAAGTTTGTAGGGAACCTACCAGTTCTTCTACTTTCATTTCATCAATATTCCTACACTCTTCAATTGTTGTTACTTTGGGATTAAACCGTTCTGACAGTGATCTCAGTATATTCCTACAGATTTTAGGAACTGGAACCTTTTCTCCCAATCTACCCATGGAGTTGCAAATGATATTCAGCTTAGTGAAAAACTCCATAAAGGTCTCATGCTCTTCCATTCTGAGACTTTCGAAATGTGAAGTTAGGAGTTGAAGTTTGGATCTCTTCATAGTGCTTGTGCCTTCATGGATTGTTTCCAATAAGTCCCATGCTTCTTTGGATGTCCCACACATACTTATCTGATTGAATATATCCTGGGACACGGCACAATAGATGGCGTTCATAGCTTTAGCTTCAGCAGTTTGTCTTTCTTTATCGAATGTCGTCCACTTCTCTTTGGGTTTGGGTTTTATGATGGTTGTGCCATTGTCAAGTACAATTTGTTCAGTTGGTGGCACGTATCCACTTTCAACTATATCTCAAACATCATGATCCAAAGATCTCAGAAAGTAGTGCATCCTAACCTTCTAGTATGCATAATTTGATCCATCAAATACTGGAGGTCTAGTGACCGATGAGCCCTCTCCTTTGGCCATATTCCCAACTTCAGTCAAGATCACTCTCTAGGCGGTGAAGCCCTTAAAGAGAGACCCGCTCTGATACCAATTGAAATAGCAGTGAAGGCTGCTTTAGTTGGAGTAGGAATATGCCAATATGTTCTAGAGGGGGTGAATAGGACTTTTTAAAGTTTTTATGGTTTATTTAAAATCATATTACACTAATCCTAACAACATGCACATATTAGGATTACTCAAAAGTAACTCTACTGGCTTCCAAGCCCAGTAGAGGATCCAATCACAAACTATTTAAGAAGTGAACAATATGCAAGCTAGTTTATGATGGATATGACTGTGTATGTGTGTGAGGTATGATCTCAGATACTTAGATATGAAAATATTAAAGTAAATCACACAAACAGAAGAATAACAATCTCAAACACAGTCATTTTTATAGTGGTTCGACTACTTGTCTACTCCACTCTCGGTAACCACACTCAACCCATGAGTGTACCGGATTTCACTAAGGAGATTTCACAGCGGTTCACCTCAAACTTAAGGTTTTAAATCAGGTTCACCTTCAACCTTTACAACCTACACTGAGGCTGACTGTTTATGCTCTCACGAGCAAGGTCAACATGACGCACCCACTTTTAGGCACACTGGCCAAGGATCTTCTATAAGATCCTAACGGAGGTTTCACTCGGATCACCTCAAACTTAAGGTTTTAGACAGGTTCACCTTTAATCGGATGTTTATGCTCTCCACAGAGCAAGGGTCCAGACAACGCACCCACTTTTAGGCACACCGGCCAACAATCTTCCATAAGACCCTAATGGAGGTTTCACTCGGATCACCTAGAACCTAAGGTTTTAGACAGGTTCACCTTCAACCGGATGTTTATGCTCTCCACAGAGCAAGAGTCCACACAATGACCCATCACGTACACTCCTGCCGGAGGCCTCCTACGAGGGCTTGCAAGTGTCTTCTGGACTCTAATAACTTACAAATAAGTGGATGAGTCTCATTCAGCACATTGACGAAGATCTCCTCCTTGTTAATGAAGAATCTTCGGCTTCCTTCATCTGCAACACAAATGATGTACCAATGCGAGGCTTTGGGTTGGGTCAAGGTTAAGACAGAATCCTACTCTATAAAAGGTTTTCCTATAAGGAAGATAGAGTGATTTCGATTATGCATTCAAGGCATCCTAGCTAAATTATTTACCATTAAGGTTATAGCTGGTTGATCCTTGAATATGGAAGTTCATTCTCCAATCCGCTCTATTGAATGTCAATGATGAGGATGGATTGAAGGATGAACTTCCCTGAGAGAAAGGGCTTTAAGTATATGATCTAAGGTAAGACACACAAAAGCACTCTCTACTTTCTCTCCCAGCAATAATAGACAAGCCTTCTATATATAGGCAAAAGGTTCTAACGGATATAAAGAGGTTACATTTATGACAGAGTTCGATATCAACGAGCGGGTTCGATATCATTGAGCATATACTCTCGATCGCATCGACTGGCCGCTCGATGACACAAACTTAATGTCATACGCTTTTGAAACCTTTTGCCAACTGATCGATGGAATCTAAACAAGTGTCGATGACATCGGATTTTGAACTCCAATACAATCGATACTAGTGTCGATTCATCGACATTTGAATAATGAGAGAGAGTTGGCACGAAATATTTTAGGTTTACAAGAATGATCGAGGGACCATCGAGATCATCAAAATTTAAATGTCGATGATATCGATACCCATGTCAATGCATCGATAAATCCAACGGATTTTTCTTTAAGCTTGTTGGACAGTTTTTGTCCATTTTCGATGCAATCGAGACCGTACCGATATTATCAATATTTGAATATCGATTCTATCGAGAGACCCCCAATCATAGATAAACTATCCTGAAATATTTTGCTGGAAAACTTGGCGCCCAAGACCGATATCATCGAGAGCCTTCCGATGTCATCGAGATTTGAACTTCGATGGTATTGAGGAGGCTTTGATATATCAATGCATATATGATATTCTTAAGAAAAAATAGGGGCATCGGAGATCTGTCTATTGATATTATCGAGTCACCTTCGATGGTCTCGAGATTTGAATATCGATGAAATCGATAGGTGTATCGATACATCGATAAATCCATCCAGATATATATGTGGTTGCTCGACACTTTTGTCTTCATTTCGATGATATCATTTAGGTATCGAGGACATGACAGCGCAGGTCGATCATATCGAGATGTGTATCGATAAAATCGACAGAGCAAGAAAACTTAGAGAATTTTTCTATTTTGAAAAAAGTTTTCTTAACTCAAAAACCTTATGATGTTCTAGTTTGTTTTAAGGGTTTTATATACCTGGTGTTTTGGGACATGAGATGTGAGGCTTAGATTTACCTGTGGCGAGCTTGCACACATCCCGGTTGAGACAGACGGTTGAATTGAACTTCCTATGAGGCTTTGCAATCTGACTGACTCAACACACACGCTAATTGACAAACCAAGGCACTTTCAAGAAGAAGAATTAAAGCATTTCATACAAACCACAAGACATGATATACATGGAAAAACCCCCCAAACAAGGGTAAAAAACCACTGGTGTAAACTTCCACTATGAAGAAAACAAGATTATAAGCAATATACTAACCTTTTCCCTTGGATGTATAGAGAAAACCATTTGTCCACACTTTATAATAACTCCCATTACCCTAGAAAATCCCTAGGGACCCCTATTTATAGTTTAGGCAACTTCCCTTTCTCACCTTTGCAAAAATCGACTAAAAATTCCGCAGTCCGTGCAAAATCCAAAAATGAATCTGCGTAACCTCAACCGGTCGAGTAGCCTGCTCGACCGGTCGAGTGGACCCTCGACTGGTTAAGCAAGGGCCTCGACAGATCGAGCACCGCAGACCCAAAAAATCATAGCTCGCTGTACTTAGAGTCGGGCCAACCCTCGACCGGTCGAGTAGCCCACTCGACTGGTCGAGTGGTGCTGTCCAGATGTGACTCCACTTCTCAACAAAACATACATAAGGGGAGGAACTAAAGAATAGAAAAGGAGGATTAGGTGGGCCATGTGTTCATACCATTCATATTAATCATCTTTAATAGTCTTCACATAGCAGAGACTCGAGACACCACACATCCTTCTAAAAATGAACCTGGTAGAAATCTCCTACTTTGAAATGGAAAATACTTGCACAGATTGCATGGGCCCAGGAGATAGCCGCTTATGAGATCATTCTCCAGGATACAAAATTTATATTCCAACCATTGTTGTCGTGGCCATACCTCACTGCTAAGAGATATCAAACTCCTTAGCCGAACCAAATTCTCCACCACCATTTACACAGGAAAGCTATGTTGCCAGATCTGATCTTCTCAATACCTAGATCTCCTGATCGGTGAGGGTTGCAGATTGGCATCATCATTCTATAGAAGAATTTTTTACATAGACTCCATTCTCTACACCACCTTAATGGGGCACGCATCAACTATAGAATACATATGGGAATGCTACTCAACATTGCCTTAATTAGCACATTTCTCCCATTTTTAAACCACAATGTTCCAATTTCCTTGAATCTTAACCCTAAACTTTCTAATTTCCATGACTCCCCCAAATTCCCTAACTACAATCTCTCACCTCTACAAGAGATAATAAATCTGAGATTTCGAAGACCACTCTTGAACTTTTCAAAGAAATGGCTAACTTCCACAGCCTAATGAAATTAATTCCCTTAAATGGCTGGCTCATTTCTCTCAAAAACTACAGTACATTTCTTTCTTTCTACTTTTTCTTTCCGAGTCTTCATCTCTGTTTTAATAACCATATTATTTTTCTTTGACAGCTTTGCAGACCATAATCAAGGTCCATCCTCCAAGGGAAGAGGAAATGATGCATGCATCGTAAGGTGTAAACCCTTTCCAATCAGACCCCTCTAAAATTGATCAACTCTAAGAATATTTCGAGGAGCGACTTAGGGCTATAAAAAGTGAACTCCATAAATGGCTTGGTGTGGATCTCTTGTTCGCCAAATTTATGGATCTTTGCCCTTTCCCAAACTCTAGGATGCCTGGAAACTTCGAGGTGCCGAAATTCGAATGATACGATGGTGCGGGATGCCCTGTAGCCCACATAAAGCATTTTGTGGTGAACTCAATGCCCCTACAGGGGATGATGGAACCTTAATCCGATTGTTCAAAAATTCCCTAAAAGGTGACACGCTTAGTTGGTATACATCGCTTGATCATCACAAAGTCAAGACTTGAGAAGATTTGTCCCAAGCATTCATTTATCGGTAGCACTTAGAAGGGAGGATCTTGTTGCTTTAAGACAAAGGAATAATGAGTCTTTGTCAGCTTATGTTGGATAGTGGTGGGTCAAGGCTGCAAAGATGAAAACATCAATCGACAAGGAAGAGCAGATCTTTATGATTGTCCACTTGGCTGACCTGAGTGTATCTGGATACCTCATCTTGTATTCGTATGCTAACTTCACCCAACTTATCAGTGCCGAGGAACAAGTCGAAACTAGAATAAGGACCAGAACAATCTCCCCTTGGCCACATCAGGCCTCCCCAGAAAAGTGGGATCAAGTGGATGAAGAACCTTCCTAATACAAGCCTATCGAATACGAGCCTACCGAATATGAGAGCAATGATGACGATATCCCCGTCCCCTATCCAACATAAGATGAAGATCTTGTCTCCTTTGCCTAAGGCACACCATTTGCCCCTCAAAGGGGACAACACCAACAACAGTAACGACTATGGAGATGGAGTTTGTAGTACTCTATAAGTGCTTATATGTTTAGCACACATACGGTTAACAAAATTTGTAAGACGAAGATACACAGTGATACTAGTCAGATTGCAACTACACTACATCTCGTGAAGATCAACTCAAGATCGGCTTATCACCTTAAGACATCTCTTAGTTTAACGTTTATCATGATTATAAGATCTCTGTATTAGCCAACCAACATGTGATATAATCCTAGAAAGACCTTAGTTTATGTGCTTTCGAAAATTGTTCAAATTGGGTTAACCAGCCTACCTTTTGGTTCGACTAGCCTAAATTCTTCGGTTAACCTAACTTCAGGTTCGAGCAAAATTTCATATTTGAATATTTGAAAAATTGTTACAAATTTGGCCAGCCTAACTTTAGGTTCGACCAGCCTAACTTGGAATTTGGCCAGCCCGAGGAAAGTTCGGATCAAATTCCAACAAAGGATTCTCAAATTTCCAAGAGAATTCGGCCAACCGTATTGGAGTTCAGCCAGCCGAATTTTTCCTTGGGATAGTTGAATTTTGGATAAATCTTATCCCTGGTAATCCGATAGCCGTTGGAACGGAATCGTTGGAATCCGACCAGCCGAACCTACTCTTAGGCTAGCTATTCACAACCCTAAGTGTAAGGTCGTGATGTAGCAATAATCTCGGTAAGACCGAGGTCTAATCCACAAGGACTAAACTCGTGTGTATTCCAAACATAACTAGAAGTAGAACTAGAAGAAGATATGAATCTAAATATGAAGCAATTGAGAGAGTAATTTTAAATAAGGTAATTTAAACCTGTAAATTTAAAGGTGGGGACTAAGATGCCAAGGATCCACTTGTAGCTCTTGCGATACTACTTTACTTGATTCAAAAGATCCAACTGGAATCAGAGTCCTATCTAATCCAATGAAGAAAGAGAGATGATCAAATCTCTAAACTTCTCATTGATCTAGCCTTAATGGAAGAAGATTGTGAAGATTTGGAAGGGATTCTGTCACCCAACCATGCCCAGGAGATTATGGCAAACAACAGGATTTACCAAACCACAATCTCATAATAAGAAAAGAAGATACTCAAAGCTATTGTAAATCTACCGTAATTTAGGTCACAATAAACTATTAAAAATGAAAGTATTCCTTAAAATCAACTAGAAGTCAATGAAGTTCAACATAAAAACTATGAATCAAAGAAAAATAAACATCCCGATCACACTACAAGCTTCACCTCTTAGCCCTATCTAAGAGGTTTAGCCAACCATAGATATGATTGAACTAAGAATTCTTAAGAAAAGCATAAAAACCAAGGAAGAAGAAGAAAAACTCTCAGACGGCGGCTCCACCCTTTTTCTCCACTCCTCAAACCCTAGAAGATGTTTTAGAGCATCCTAGGAGGTCTTATTTATAGTTGGGGAACTCCAACTTTCGCACCAAGTTAGAAGATTCCAAAAACCACCTTAAATTTACGTAGTCTGCGTAGGCTCCACGTAACAGCTTCAATGCATCGAAGGTCTTTCGATATGATCTTTGATATAATCTTTAATGCATTAAGTACTTTTGATGTAATCGAAAGTTGTTTAGAACTGTCTAGTGAGTTTGGCTTGAAAATCATGAAATTCTCGATTGCACCTTCGATGCATCTAATTACCTTCGATATAATCTTCGATGCATCCAAGTACTTTCGATATGATCGAAGTCTATTTTGGCAGTTTTCCATAACTAAACTTTTCTGTTCTTAGAATCTATTTTCGGAACACTTTTCAGGATTCCTTTTCTTTACTTCAAATCTTCGATTCTCTTCAAATCTTCGATTCTCTTCCTTCATCACTTAGTTTCTTTGGATCTTTGGTATGTGAATTCTTCAATCTTGGTCTCTTAAGATCCATCCCTTTCCTTGGTGATTCTTAAGCATCAAATCCATGCTTTTAACATTCTTTTCAATCCAAGCTCTCAGATTCACCTTGTAACACAAACATGTACAAAATATACCATTAAGCATTATCATGTTCATAAAACCAAGATATAAACGGGGGAAAGTACGCAATATTTAACACTCAATACACTCCCCAACCAACATTTTGCTAATCTTGATCAAAACATGCGTGAAATAATCTTCAATTCTCCATGTTCAAACCTTTTTCAGAAAACAATCTTTTGTGGAAACAATTATGAATGAGTAGGATTAAGACGAGAGAGTGGGATTTTGAAGACTCAGAGCCGAATCAAATAGGCAATCAATCAAATAGTTTCTTTATCAATTTCTTCAGATCATAAGTTCATATATCAATTTTTTTGATGTGCTTAGTGAAAATCAACTTACTTCCCATAAAAGTACTATCTTTTCATAATGTTAGCCATGCTAATCACTTCAAGATTTATTAAATAATTAAGTATTGTTTCCGAACTTATCCCCTTCTCATTCTTTTTTTAGTTTTTGATTTTATATCAACGGTCACTTGTATTCATTCAGCCTTTTCATTTTCATTCATTTTCATTCTTTTCATTCTTTTTCTTTTCTTTTTCATGACCTTTTTGTCAATCTCACTATTTTTTAACTGGTTCTTTTCATCTTTTAAGGTGGATAAAATTCTCCAGACTCAATTTTCAACATTTATCAATGATTCACATACTAACAATAAAAAATTCTAGTATGACTTACAAAAAGCAAATTGAAGTGTCTTGTGACTTACATTAACATTATATTTTAAACTTCCTCTTAATCAATTGAGTGCTAGAACCGTAAATGATAGTCTACTTAGTTGATCAAACTCTAACAATTCAAAATTTGATTTTTATCTTATCATCATACTCAAAGCATTCTTAAATACACAAGTTATCAATTTCCAAACAAGTTTTTATCTTGAAAAATTGAAAAATTAAAAATTTTCCATAATTTTTGCTCAAAAACTAAGAAAACACCTTATTAGTTTACCTAATCCGCACCCTCCAACCTAAAATCTACATTGTCCTCAATGTAAAAGAAATAAGCATGCAATGTAAAAGAGGCAACAAAAAGAAAGGAGTAGTGATGGAAAGATAATACCTGAAGAAGAAATTTTTTTTAAAGGCTTTTTCCAATGATCTCAATGTGAAGATGAGTTAACCAAGAAAAAATGAAACAAGCGGAAAGCAAACTATCCTAATCCTAAATTCTACGAAAGCAATAAACCGAACTACACCTCCGTCAGACTAGGAGGTCAATCTTAATACACAGGAGCAATCAAAGGTATGAACATGTCCTCTGAATCAAGTTTCTTAACAAATGGCTTTAAACGATGTCCATTCACTTTAAAAGCATTGCCATTGTTCTAATTCTTTATCTCAATGGCCCCATGAGGATAGACATTAGTAACAGTGAAAGGGCCAGTCCAACGAGATTGGAGTTTACCCGGAAAAAGGTGTAACCGAGAATTGTACAAAAGGACTTTTTGACCAGCCAAGAATAATTTTCAAAAGATGTTCTTGTCATGGAGCACTTTTATCTTGTCTTTGTAAATTCTCAAGTTCTTGTATGCGTCATTCTAGATTTCCTCAAGTTCATTCAGTTGAAGTTTGCACAGCGAGCCAGCATTGTCCAGGTTAAAGTTCAGATTTTTAATAGTCCAGTAAGCTCTATGTTTCAACTCCATAGGCAAGTGGCAAGCTTTCCCATAGACAAGTCTAAAGGGAGTCATTCCAATGGGGGTCTTAAAGGTAGTACAGTAGGCCCATAGAGCATCGATCAAGTGGATTGATCAATCTTTACGATCAGGGTTAACCATTTTCTCCAGAATGAGTTTAATCTCCCTATTGGAAATCTCAACTTGCTCACTCGTTTGTGAGTGGTATGGAGTGCTCACCTTATGAGAGATGTTATATTTCTTCATTAAGTTCTTGAATGACCTATTACAGAAGTGTGAACCTCCATCACTAATGATGGCTCGAGGCGTTCCGAACCGGGAAAGAATGCTTTCTTTTAAGAATTTAATGACCGTTCGATGGTCATTGTTCCGACACGGGATCACTTCGACCCATTTAGTGACATAGTCTACTACTAGTAAAATGTATAAATTCTCAAAAGATTGGGGAAATGGCCACATGAAATCAATGCCCCAGCAGTTAAATGCTTCAATGATCAGTATAGGATTCAGAGGCATCATATTTTGACGGGACGACAATCCCAATTTTTGACAATGCTCACAAGCTTTGCAGAACTCATGAGTGTCCTTAAACATAGTGGGCCAATAGAAGCCACACTACAGGATTTTGGTCGTGGTCCTTTTAGCAGAAAAGTGACCACCACATGCCTGAGAGTGACAGAAGGAGATGATACTTTGGTGTTCATTGTCTGACACAAATCTCCTTAGAATTTGGTTTGGGAAATATTTGAATAAATATGGGTCATCCCAGAAGAACTTACGTACCTCGGCGAAGAATTTTTTCTTATCCTGTGTAGTCCAATGAGTTAGCATGAAACCTATAGCAAGATAATTTACAATGTCAGCAAACCAAAGAAAGTGAGAAAGTTTAAATAGTTGTTTATCAAGGAACATGTCATTTATAGGTGTCGTCTCAAGGGAATCAGGGAGGTCAAGTCTTAAAAAATGGTCAGGCACTACGTTTTCTACTCCCTTTTTATCTTTTATTTCTAGATCAAATTCCTAGAGTAGGAGGATCCATCTTATCAAGTGGGACTTAACTCATTCTTAGAGAGAAGGTACTTGAGCGCCGCATGATCAGTGTAGCATCTTATATCCAGTCAAGTAGGACCTAAATTTGTCCAAAACAAATACTACAACTAATAATTCCTTCTCTGTAGTAGAGTAGTTCACTTGGGCAAGATTTAGAGTTCTACTTGCATAATGAATGACGTAGGGCTTCTTTTCTTTTCTCCGGCCTAAAATTGCCCCAATAGCATAATCAGACGCATCACATATAATTTCAAAAGGAATGCTCCAATCGGGTGGCTGCATGATAGGTGAAATGGTCAACATGCCCTTAAGCTTAGTGAAAGCTTCCTGACATTGCTCAATCCACTCGTATGGTACATCCTTTTGAAGTATATTACATAAAGGATGAGAGAGGTGACTAAAGTCTTTTATGAATCTTCTGTAAAATCCGGCGTGTCCTAGGAAGGATCGCACATCTCTTATGCTCTTAGGTGGAGGTAGGTTAAAGATAAGATCAATTTTAACCTTTCTACCTCAATTCCCTTGGACGAGATGATATGTCCAAGAACAATTCCCTTACGAACCATGAAGTAACACTTCTCCCAATTTAGTACCAAATTCTTTTCCTCACATCGCTTCAATGCATTTTTCAGATTTTTCAAATATTTGCTGAAGGATGGACTAAAGACAGAGAAATCGTCCATGAAGACCTCTAAATATTGCCCCACCATATCAGAAAAAATACTCAATGTGCATCGCTGAAAAGTGGCAGGGGCATTTTACAGTCCGAATGGCATCCTTCTGTAAGCAAATGTGTCATAGGGACGTGTGAACGTTGTTTTTTCCTAATCTTCAAAAGCTATCTCTATTTGATTGTAGCCCGAATACCCGTCAAGGAAGCAATAGTAAGAGTGACCAGCTAGCCTTTCCAAAATTTGATCAATGAAGGGCAAAGGAAAGTGGTCCTTCCTCGTGACAGTATTCAACTTCCTGTAGTCAATACACATTCTCCAACTAGTAGTGATTCTAGTTGGCATGAGTTCATTGTTGGCATTGTCTACAATGGTGATTCCATACTTCTTGGGAACCACCTGAGTTGGACTCACCCATTGACTATCCGATATAAGGTATATGATACCCACATCCAATAGCTTAAGAACCTCGGCTTCAACCACTTCCTTCATGTTTAGATTTAATCTACATTGTGGTTGTCAGGAGGTCTTCGTATTATCCTCAAGATGAATGCGGTGAGTACAAATCAATGGGCCAATTCCCTTGAGGTCCGCAATCGACCATCCAAGGGCTCTTTTATATTCAATGAGAGTAACGATGAGTATACTCTCTTGTTCGTGCTTAAGGTGGGAAGAAATCACCACCGAGTATGTCTCATTTTGACATAAATAGACATATTTCAAATCAGCCAGCAAAGGTTTTAGGTTAAACTTAGGCGCTTTGAAGCTAGACGATAGAGGCACTACATCAGTTCGGGGCAATTTCTCAAATTGTGGCCTCCACTGGTTAACTTCAAGTATCGGCGTAGTATCAAGCAAGGCATCTATCTCCCTAACCATATCATTGTCTAAATTAGGGGAGTGGGCTAGCACGTCTCTAGAGGGTCAGAGTATAGGGTTAGGAGTGCTCTATCTTCCACGAAAGAATCAATCATATTAATATTGTGGGAATCGTCATCATCATCTGACTGTTTTTCTGTATTGAAAAATATATTCAGCTTCAATGTCATATTTCCGAAAGATAGGCTCATAACCCCATTCCTAGAATTAATGATTGCATTTGATGTAGCAAGAAATGGACGGCTAAGTATGACAGGGATTTGAGTGCTCACATCCATGATGGGTTGAGTGTCCAGGACGATAAAATCTACTGGATAGTAGAATTTTTCAACTTGGACCAACACATCTTTTATTATTCCTCTTGGTACACAAACTGAGCGATCAACAAGTTGCAATGTAGTTTTGGTGGGTTTTAATTCACCAAGGCCTAGTTGTTCGTAGACCGAATAACGAATCAGGTTTATGCTCGCTCCCAAATCAAGAAGTGCATGCTCAATTCAGTAGTTCCAATTATGCAAATGATGGTTGGGCTACCAGGATCCTTATATTTTTGTGGTGCATCTTGCTTTAGGATGGCACTCACTTTTTCTGTCAAAAAGATCTTCTTTTGTATATTTTGTTGTCTTTTGGTAGTGCATAAATCTTTTAGGAATTTGGCATATGAAGGAATTTGTTTAACGGCATCCAGTAAAGGGATGTTGACCTTCACTTACTTAAGCACCTCTAGAATATCCTGAGAGTTCTACAGAGGTTTTGGTGCGACCAACTGTTGGGGGAATGAAGCAATTGGCTTACCTTAAGGTTCCGGTTCTAAATCTTGTGAAACAG
The DNA here is from genome assembly GCA_030180095.1 of Magnolia changhungtana. NCBI lineage: Eukaryota > Viridiplantae > Streptophyta > Magnoliopsida > Magnoliales > Magnoliaceae > Magnolia > Magnolia changhungtana. Next base: position 1,711,960 of record JASAUF010000231.1, on the reverse strand, counting down.
TGCTAGGTCTATCATTATTGTTATCTTCCGGGTCCTTAGGCTTTTCAGCCCTATCCGGAATGGTTTTGTCAATGGTTTTCCCACTCCCAAGAGTAGTGATAGACTTAGCTTGCTCTATTTAATTTGAAGAGCTTGGGTCACTAACTTCATATTCTGGCTTAGGATTGAGGAGAGGTTGGGTTGGAAGTACCCCTTTCTCTTCAACCATCAAGTGTGACTCAATTTATTGCATAGCCTTGGTAAGATCTTAAAAGTCTTGTAGTGTGCCTTGATTAAAAAGCTCTTGATTTTGAATGTGTTTCAAAACCGGATCCTCCTGAGGATTCTTTTAATCCAAAAAATGGTTAAGGATACCCTGAGGAGTAGCAATTTGCTCATTCCTCCAACTGAAGTTTGGATGGTTTCTTCAGCTATAGTTGTATGTGTTTGAGGTGGTTCCCTTGAAAGGCATCGGGTAGTTTATGACATTCGACTGCTCATTCAATTTTTCTTGAAAGGCGGGTATCGTTGGACAATTTTCAGTCGTATGAATGTTGCATGCACAAATACCGCAAACTACTTCTTTGCCTTGTCCTTCTTATGTTCAATGGCCACGAGTTTCCTTGTGAGACTGACCATGTAACGCCCTGAAAATCGGGGGTCGAGCATAAACTCAACTCCCGAGTTCCAACGCATCACTTATGCAACAAAATGAATGATGATTGAATGTTGTCTGTATTAGAGTAGTGAATATGAGTGAGATTAAGCCAAGACAGCATATCATACTCCAAAGACAGTTAAATTTGTAAGCGGAAGACTGTGATAAATAGATAAAATATATAAACTGTGGTGAGTCTCCAGAGTGTGATAACGTTACCAGGTTAAATAATCACAAGTACAATTTTAAATTATACCAAATGTGTAGTGTCATCTAGACAACATCCCTATAATCCCGTCATTCAAGACACTGCTCACAGGAACCCGCCTGAAACAGCATAAAGGAGGAATCCTCCTCATCTTCATAAAAGTCCGGCTCCGCCTCGCAGCATCGCCATCTGCAATCAGACAAAGTCTGGTTGGTGTGTACAACATCGTCCCGTAACGTGGGAGTGAGTGATCAACTCAGTGGAACAATAAAGCATAGGTTAACATATTATCAAAACAGTCAAGCAGTAATGATAAAGCAGTACAATCAACAATTCTAAATATTCTTATTAATGCAAGTATGAATATGCAGTCATGATGCATGCCCTTGCCAAACCACCCTCATGCGACACCATCTTACATTTGCGATATGCGTTCATCCCTATGTGCTCCACATCTACCAGGCACATGCAGTGCAATGATGAGCATGATTACCGAATAGTTATTAGTCCATTTCAAGCAGCAGTATTGGGAAACTAAGGTACCTCCCTTATATCATTCCCAAACATGATCCATTCTAGGGTCACCAGTACTAGTAAATCTCATACGATAATGTGTTTATAGGTCGCTGCAGAGGCTATCAGGGCTGTTACGCACAATGGTTACACCACTCCCTCATCACCTCTTTAACGGTTACTATACAGATATAGGCCTAGTTCATACTCTATACACCGCGGCAAAACTCTAAGGCTCACCGCAAATTCAGAGTATGCTCGAGGTCACTACAAAGGGCTGTCAGGGCTGTTACATGCATTCGTTGCACCACTCCCCCATCACATTATCAATGTAGGCCGACAGCACGAATATAGTGTCCCATACCACCATAATCAGCTCACAAATCTGAATGCTCACTGGTCACTACGGGGAGGCACATGGCCCCAGCGTAGGCTGACAGCTTGACCACGGTGTCCCATACCACCATGCCCGACTCATGAGTCTTAGCGGATCAAGGTACCATGGTTAACGGGATTCCACTGGTAAGTTTGGTACTCTAGGTTCAAGCAGTAGCGTCCAAACATGGTGAACATACATTAGACATATCGGGTTACTTGACGAGCCTGACTAGCTCGAGCGCCCGTTGAGTTGTACGACATGAAGTGCATAAGCACTTCGTGTGGCCTAACCACTACCAACAAGCAACGCATGACTCGAGTTCGTCAAACACATCCTACGTGGAGAAATGAATCTTAACCACTATCTCAAGTCTGGTACCGATTGTCTGGACTATAAACATAGTCCCAAACTCATTCAATTGCAGATAGGTAAAGCAGTAATGGATCAAGATTCAAATCATACAATCAAAGTCTGATAATATCCGCTTAGGGCTTCCAAGGCTGTTGCACGCACTTGTTACACCACTCCCCCATCACCCTTCATGGATTTATGGAATACAATTTAAACATGTGAAGTAATCAGAGCAGAATTAAATAAACAAGTAATTCAAACATATTAACAAGCATGTTATAAAACACAATGCAAACAGGAAATCCAAACACATACGTTTCATAAAACAGTAAGCGATTAAACTAAATAACTTACATGAAGGAAATCATACACGTCTCTAAGGTAGTTGAGAATCCCATCTCAACACCTACCTAAGGCACTATCATCCAAACACTTACTCTCACAAGCATTTTCACAAATACTTAGAATACACTATTACAACATACATAGTGTATATTAGCAAAACATATATTAGGACGAGTCCTTTCGCCAAGCAAGTATTTTATGCATATATAATATATTCATATAGCAAATAATCATGGCAAACACATCTCCAAAATTTATACATATACGGTACTTTTTAGAATACACTATTTCTACATACATAGTGTATATTGGCAAATCATGTATTATGGCGAATCATTTCGCCAAATAAGTATTTTATCCATATATAATATATTCATACAGCAAATAATCATGGCAAACCCATTTCTAAAATTTATACGTATACGGTACTTTCTACAAATACCTAGAAGATGTAAAATTCCATATTCTTCATCTTTAATCAAAATGGAAAACAGACAACACTTTGTACATGTGCAATTGCATACAGATCATAAATCTATCATTATCTGACATTGAAAGCATTGAAAATCATAACCTATACACCTAAAGTCCGCACCTTTTTTCGTAGAATCGTAACAAATACGATAGGTTTGCTAAGCTCCGTATTCGGCAGTTTGGTAACCTATTGAATGAAATAGGTTAGCTATTTCATAACCTACAACCTTTACAACTCCAAAACAGATTAGGGTTAGGGTTTCTTACCTAGAAATGACACGGGAATCGTCGAAAAAGCGATAAGAATGAAGTGGTGGAGCATGGATAGCAGCAGGGAAGAAGGGCAGGAAGACTCTCCCATATCTCCCACACTTTCTCTCTCTTTTCTCTCATCTGTCTCTAGGGTTTCTCTCAAATTCGTATGGCTATGAGAGAGAGGGTTCTAAGGTCCTTATATAGCCTAAAAACACTCTGAAATAGACTTGTGGATAAGGTATACTTAGGTTATAACCAAAGCGAGTCCCTTTCAGCTCAACGGAGGACTTCTGGCGGCCCCCCTTAAGCCAAAGGTCGGACTTAGCTCACAGACTCTGGATCTAGATGGAGTTAAGTTTTTGTTTTAGTCGGATTTCCAGATCACGAGTGGCAGACCAGTTTTAGTTCAACGGTCAGTGGATCTCGATTGGAGATTCCGAGTACATGGATATGTTTATGAAATTTTTCCTGACCCGAGGGTGTATTTGGGTCAGATTCTGACGGTCATGTTGCTTAATACTGACCCGCAAGTGACAAGTCTCATATTACTATTTGAGATATTTATTTTGTAAAGAAAACAAGTGTTCTCACCCTCTCACGCTCCGGACTCAAGCGAACAGCCGTGGGACACTGTCTGGATTTGATTTCCGAGATGGTTGTCAAGTCCAGCAAGGCGGTCCTAAGTCCTTAACTTCATATTATTCAGACTCCCGATGTGCGGTCTAGACCTGATACGAAGTTTCAATATGCTCCCGAGAGCAGTCAGGTAATGAGTTTGATCCTAGATTTTTGGGTAACCTAGCGTCAATGATTCTACAAGTTTTGGGTCTTGCAGATCGTATTTAAAGTGAATCAAGTGGATTTCGTAGCTAATCTAGTTTAGCACTTAGTTAACTTTGTCAAATTTCTAAAGGATTTAGTCCTGTAAGATTTCTGTCTGAGGTGGTACCTAGGCCTTTGTAGTTTATACATAAGGTGATCCAAGCTATAATACTTAGCTAGTTTAAGATAGTGTCTAGGGTGAAAGTACTTGGAATAATTGAAAGAACAAGGTGGTGAAGGGTGGGATTTGTGAAGGAAATGGGTTCAAAAGCGGTTTTAGACTTTGAGATTGAGTTCTGACGAGTTAATAAGGTGTTAGGAGCGACCCATTGCCTAAGGACGTCTAATTTCAGGTTGGCAAAAATTCGGGATGTTACAGACCACTTTAGCACTTATATGATCTTCTTCTCTCAAAACAAACATTCCACCCCTCTCCTTTGTTTGAATTGGCTTAGAAGTGGTATCGGGTCTAGGGGAGATGTCCCATGATTGTGTGTTTTCAGCAAGCTTGTCAAAATAATCTCACACATCATTGACATCTTCGCTCATGAATTTCTCATTGCATATTATCTCGACCATTTAGCGCATGGAAGATGTCAGTCCATCATAGAAGAAACTTATTATGCGCCATGTTTCAAAACCATGTTGTGGACATGAACTGACAAGATCTTTGAACCGTTCCCAACATTGGAAGAATGTTTCATCTTCCTTTTAGGCAAAGTTCATGATCAACTTTCTAAGGGTGTTCGTTTTATGATATGGGAAGAATTTCTTTATGAACTCTCTTGTCATGTCGTTCCATCTACCAATGGATCGTGGACTAGTGAATGTAACCATGTCTTAGCTTTTTCTTTTAAGGAGAAGGGAAAGAGTTTCAGCCTGACTGTGTCCTCAGACACGTTAGGAAAATACAAAGTGGTTATGATCTCATCAAACTCTTTCATGTGTAAATATGGACTTTCAGATTCAAGTCCATGGAACTTTGGAAGGAGCTGGATCACACCTGCCTTGATATCCATGTTTCCTCTATTTTCTGGAAAAACCATACAAGAAGGTGTGCTCACCTCCACCGGTTGTAAATAATCTCATAAAGTACGAGGCGGGGATGCTTGATGCATCTCGTTTTCATCCTGGATTTCCTCAACCCTAGGTTGAGGAGGATTTTCAGGTTGATTGGCCGGTTGATTGGCAACCATAACTTTAATTGACTCTAAGGATCTCAAGTGGTGTTTAATCCTATGATGGATAGATAACCCCTCAACTAATCCTCCTTCACTGGAGAGACGTCGAGTGTTGTCACAGACCCACTTGAGCATGAAACACTCTTAGCCCTCAATTTCAAAAAATTTAACCTAAGATTTAAGAATTGAAAACTACAACAAATAAGAAGTAAGAAAGAGAGTTAGAATGAAGTTACCAGATACGAGTTGCTAGGTTAGAATCCTACAAAATAGAAAACAAAGATAGTTTCTAAAAACAAAGCAGAAAAATTCTTAACCTAAAAATAAAACAGAAAGTTAACCCCTAATCTTAACCTAATTTTAAAACTAATTAAATTCAGAAAAATGCAACCATTAGTCCTCGGCAATGGCACCAAAAACTTGTTCATAATCCCAAGTGTAGGGTCACGATGTAGTAATAATCTCGGTAAGACCGAGGTCGAATCCACAGGGACTAAACTCGTGTGTATTCTGAACGTAACTAGAAGTATAACCAGAAGAAGATATGAATCTAAATCTGAAGTAATTGAGAGAGTAATTTTGAATAAGGTAATTTAAACTTGTAAATTTAAAGGTGGGGACTAGGGTGCTAAGGATCCACTTGTAGCTCTTGGGATGCTACTTTACATGATTCAAAAGATTCAACTAGAATCAAAATCCTATCTTATCCAGTTGAAGAAAGAGAGATGATCAAATCTTTAAACTTCTCATTGATCTAGCCTCAATGGAAGAAGATTGTGAAGATTTGAAAGGGATTCCGTCACCCAACCATGCCCAGGAGATTAGGGCAAACAACAGGATTTACCAATCCATAATCTCAGAATAAGAAAAGAAGATACTCAAAGCTATTGTAGATCTACTGTAATTTAAGTCACAATAAACTGTTAAAAACTAAAAGTATTCCTTAAAATCACTAGAAGTCAATGAAGATCAACATAAAAACTATGAATCAAAGAAAAATAAACATCCCAATCACACTACAAGCTTCACCTCTTAGCCCTAGCTAAGAGGTTTAGCCAACCATAGACATGATTGAACAAGAATTCTTTAGAAAAACATAAAAACCAACTAAGGAAGAAGAAGGAAAACTCCCAGACGGCAGCTCCACCCTTTTTCTCCACTCCTTAAATCCTAGAAGATACTCTGAAGCATCTTAGGAGGTCCTATTTATAGTTGGGGAACTCCAACTTTCGCAACGAGTTGAAATATTCCAAAAACCGCCTCAAATTTACGTAGTCCATGTAGGCTCCGCGTAATAGCTTCAATGCACGAAGGTCTTTCAATATGATCTCCGATACATCTAAGTACTTTCGATGTAATCGAAAGTTGTTTAGAACTGCCCAATGAGTTTGGCTTGAAAATCATCAAATTCTCGATTGCACCTTCAATACATCTAAGTACCTTCGATATGATCTTCGATGCATCTAAGTACCTTCGATATGATCTTCGATGCATCTAAGTACCTTCGATATGATCAAAGTCTATTTTTGCAGTTTTTCAAAACTATACTTTTCTAGTCTTGGAATCTGTTTTCAGGACACTTTTAAGGATTCCTTTTCTTCACTTCAAATCTTTAATTCTCTTCCTTCATCACTTGGTTTCCTTAGATCTTTGACATGTAAATTCTTCAATCTTGGTCCCCTAAGATCCATCAATTGCCTTAGTGATTCTTAATCATCAAATTCATGCTTTTAACATTCTTTTCAATCCAAGCTCTCAGATTCACCTTGCAACACAAACATGTATAAAATATACCATTAAGCATTATCATGTTCATAAAACTAAGGTATAAATAGGGAATAATATACAATATTTGACACTCAACACTAGCGAAATTTCCAAATCCTTTGGCTATAAATAGGGACCTTCTCTTATTATATTTTATAATGAAATTCACTCAAAATCTTCTGCAAGTAAGAAAGAAGGTCAGGTCCTCATCAAGATATTTGTCTGGTATTTATAAATTTATTTAAGCTTATTTACTTCCCTTTCTCAAGCAGATCTCAAATACATTTTTAGAGAGTATTAAATACTCCACTTGAGAATCAAAAGAATTGAATATGTAGCATCAGGGTTTTCATTTCCTGCAATACTTTAGATTCCTATACTCTTTCTGGTTGACCAAATACCGCCTCCTCTACACTTAAGAAAGAAGATTATTGCTACAAGCTTCGACTGCATCTTCGAATCATCATTTGAAGATAAGTATATTGTTAATTATTTTATTTTATTTGAATTTTTCTGAGATAGCCCAAAAATCTCTGAAGGTTTGATTTGTGATAGCCTATGAAAATCACAAGAATTGTATAAGGTGAACCTGTGAAAACCTTGAAATAGTGAAAGCTAAAATTACGAGGGTAGTAATTTTAGAAGTGGAGTAGGTGTGGGTTTAAGCACCAAACTATTATAACCCCTTGTGCATTGTGGTGATTGTTTATCTATGATGAATGTTATATTTATCGTGGTGAAGGTTGTATTTATTTTATCTTCTCTTACTAGTTTGAAACATTAATTTCGAAGACAATCATGAAATAATGTTGTCATGCCTAAAATACTATGTGAAGGTTGTCTTACGAATTATTTGGAATCAATGTTTCAATAATTAGGCGATTGAGATTATTTATTCTGCTTTATTTCAAAGTATTTGGTATTGTCCTATTCACCCCCCAAGACATCGATAGCTCGTTTTTTCAAGTGGTATCAGAGCAAGGTTGATCTTTTTTGGATTTCCCTCCTGGAGCTAAATATAGAGCTATAAGATATCAAAATTCAAAAGTTTATCCATTACCAGGCCACCTCCCTTTGATGGCTCAAACTATTCATATTGGAATGTCGGGATGAGGATTCTCCTCAAATCCATTAATGAGAGTGTGTGGCAAGCCACTGTGACACAATGGATCCCTCCTATGATGGAAGTCGTAGTTGAAAATAGAACCACGTCCATGAAAGAAATCGCTTATACTTTTTAGACAACTATTCAAAAAAGTGAAAGTAATGATAATGCAAAAGCCTTAAATGTAATAACTTGTGCTCTATCACCAGATGAATTCAAATGAATCATTTCATGTGATACAGCTAAACAAGCATGGGATATTCTTAAAATGACATATATAGGCCTCTTTGACAAATTGTACTTAACTGTTTGCTGTAAATTTTCTAAGTACTTAATTGTATTGCATGTAGGCCTCTTTGACACCTTGTAGTAGGCCCCACACTCTGTAGTTAAGGGTTCTACTTTGGGGGATGTTTAATCCTTATATAAGTGAGCTAGGATGACCTACCTTTTTCAGGAATGATCCGTAAGTGTTTGGAAATTGGGCTCTAAATTGTGACAGACCCCTTTTCTGAAAACTGTCTGATTATTTGTATTTTGTACCAACTTTGGGCCTCTGTGGTGGACTATACGTTGGAGGTTTGAGTAGGCCACCACTTGGAACCTCTAACCTACACTAATGAATAGATAAATACTATTTTAATTGGGCCAAATTAGACCCCACATGATCAGGGAGCGGATCCTAAAATGTGGTCAGGCATGGTTGTGCAGAAAATTAAAGTGCTTATGTTTGGCCCTATACCAAATATTACGTATGCACAACCAGTTGGTCCCAACTTATAATTTTTGAAGTACATATATAGTACAACCAAGGGCACCTGACAGCACACTAAAATGTGCTCCCTTATGATCATGAGATGTACTTAAAATTGGGTCAAAACTAATTCTGCACTATATTTCCTGCACAGTTTCTCCAAGTACCCATGTTTGGGCCATCACCGTAAATTGTACTCACCTAACCAATGAGGCATACCTTATAATTTGTAAAGCCCATACATAGAGCTACCAGGTAGTTATTCTCTTTCACCATATGTAGGCCCCACATGATCGTGAATCTGACTCTAAAATTGCCCAGAACCAACATTGCACAAAAATCTGTTTGATGTAAAATTTATGTGGGGCCACGTCGGTGGGGTCCACCACCATCCCAAAGTATTTAATGCAGCATCTAAACTCTTAAAAATAACTCTCAGATATTGTTAGGCTTAAAAACCTTATGTGGGCCATCTAGTATGGGCCTTACCTTTCATGTAATGAGGTCCACCTGGCATGTTTTGTAAATGGGTGTTGTATAACTTGTAAAATATTTAGTGGACAGATCTTGTTGTCCAAATATTCTCTTAATACATAGGTGGTCTTGGGCCCATCTAAATGATGCAACCCTAAGGCCCGAGCAGGCCCAACACTAGGAGAAATCGTTGGGGAATGAGAAACCCACAAAGGTAACCTTCATTGAGCCCATTGGGCTGGCCCATTGCCTACTGGGCAGGGTGTCTTGTATACTACCTCTAGTCAAGTTGACCACGCTTAAAGAGGCCTATTTTATAATGCATAAACTGGATAATTGAGTTTTTTCTTAGTTTATTGTGTATGTGGCTAGTAGCCGCAATATGATATATGACATTGAAAGCGTGGAGCCCACTTAGCATGTTATCCTTTGTGTTTGAGATTGTGCATTGTTTCTAGTTGGTGGAATGTGTGGAGCCCACTTAGTTATGGAATTAGATCCACACCATTAAAAGCGTTGTAGTTGGACATTTATGCACTTGGGTTGGCCTATTGGTTCACCAAGTGGGAACTCACACTTGACCTATACGACCCCATGCCTTGCATGTAGTTCAAGTCCAGTGTGGAAGTCACACTAGGTAGGACGCACCTAGTGATGGGTGAGATGATGATACATGCATGATAACATGATAATGATGATTGTGAGTTGTTGGTTAAAATGATAGATATGATTTAATGGATGGTGAATTATAGCATATGCATTGATGATGGATGAGTAATTATTTATAACACTTATGATATTGTTTATGTTAATCATGAATTAAAAATGATCCTCATGGTAATGATGATGATATTATATATATATATATATATATGCATGATGACAAAACATGCTAGTTGACCACCATGCTTAATATTCAAAGTGATGTAATGAGGCCCATGAGTGAGTCCTAATGTGATGTATATGAGGCCCTTGTGTGAGGCCCAAAGTGATGTATATGAGGCCCATAAGCGAGACCCAATTGTGATGTGTGATTCCACCATGATATATGTAAAGATGTTTATGATGCCCATTTGTCTTCCTAGTTGGTATTAAAATGGGCCATGCCTTGGGAGAAATGATGGTTAAATATCCACATTGTAAGGGCAATAGTGGTTAAATGTCCGTATTGTAACCCTCCCTAAGGCCCGTTGTTAGGCCCATTCTCATCTCCTCTTAGTGGGCTAACGCAAATCATTAGGCCCCCATAATTATTAAGCACATTCTTGATATGAGTAGGCTATCTAGGCCCATCCTTGATATGAGAAGAGTACATCATTATCATGATTCATGCCCATATGCATCATCTGTTGCTTGATATGAGATGTCGTTGACCATTGTATATGTCATTGGGCAGGTTGTTTATGGGACTCCCTGATAGGCAGAGTTGTCCCACATGAGCACACGGTATGCGTAGGATTGATGCATGATTGGACTGAGTGACTTATGCATCTTACATTGTGTGATTATGATTACTGTATGCCCTAGCAATATCGGGGTTGTAGCCTCCGCAGATATAACATGGATGGCAAGATTGGACATCGAAAATTCTTGTTAAGCACGGGAGCACGAAGGATGTCCCAGGGTGGAAGTCCCCAAACCCTTATGGTACCATGGAGGATAGTCCAATGCCTAAACCAAGTGGATGTATGAGTGCATGAGGATTGAATACCAGGAGGTCGCGTCTCTCACTGTGTTGTGGTCAGTTGAAAGGGGGTGTGGCCTTACCTGCTCGAGGGTAGGGACAATTGCTAGGCAAAGTTTGACCAGCTTATAAATGGGTCCGCTACCGACGTGTCAGGTAGATATTGCCAGACTACTAGTCAAGTAGGTAGTGAGGTCTCTTTCACTTGCACGGTTGTGCGTCCAGTGTAGGGCGGCAATGTGGTGCATAGTGTATTAGACCCTGGTGATTATCCAAAGAGAACTGTACTGATATATGATGTACTAGAGATGAGTTAGATTGATATGTGAATTGTTATATTTGAACCGCATCTTGCATATGACATTGGCTATGTAGGCCTTGCATCGCAGGATGGCCTTGGTGTGGCCGATAGCATTCGTGCCTTGCATCACATAGCCTTAGTACGGCAAATAGTGTTCATGCCTTACATCATATAGCCTTGATACGGTATATAGCATTCATGTTGTGCATCGCATAGACTTGGTATAGCTGACAACATTGTACTAGACCCCGATGATGATCCCAGAGATGTACAGTATTGATATAATGACATCCCGTCACTATTGCTCACGTGGGCGGGCACACGTGGGCGGACACTGATGTAGGCGGGGCCTAAGGGCCTGGGCGAGCTACCAGTGGTTGGTAGGCTACTGTGCTGGCAAGCTACTGTGCAGCAGTTGCATACTCAGTACTTGTCTCATTCATTCATCCATCCACTATCCACTCGAGCTGGTGGTGCGCAACCAAATCATTATGTGCATCTTCGCAATGGCTAGGATTTCAGTTGGGGCGCATGACCAACTTGAGATCAGAAGTTTGCCACATTGAGTCTAACTATCCAAGGATAGGTATGGGACTGGTCTAGATATAAGTCCCTTGTGATAAACCCCACAGCTTGCGATACCACGTATTATCATCCCGACTACACACTCCAGCTTATTAGTTCTTTTGAATTGCATATTGCATTGCATCCTCAGCATATGACATTTGGCTTACTATGACTCCACATGTCATCTCTGCCATTGCCTTTCCATTGTACGCCATAGAGTAGAAAATGGAATTTGATTATCTTGTTCATAATGATTGGATATTTTAATGATTCATGGTCGCTTGTTGAGTGACATGCCTAATATTGATGTCATGTTCATAATGACTTATGCAGTTATACGACATGCTTAATTGACAACCTGCTCACATATGATAACATGTTCGGTTGATAACATGTCTATGATTGTTTTGAATGTCTTTACAGGAGCGCCCTGATAAGCCGTGTTTTACGCCCGGCACGCAGTAAACTCACGAGCTATGGTTTGCTCATATAGATGACTTAGACTTCTTCAGGATGCATACAAGAGTTGTTGGAGTTGCTATCGTTTCCCTCATTACTATTGAGCTGGTGTACCATAGTATGTGTGATATATCAAACATGTTCGTCTCTTTGATATGCGTTGATACCATGCACAAAATGTGTAATCGCCTAAATAGATCAATCGTTCAAAAAAAATCACACTAAAAAATCCTCCTTATAGGATCCCAGGATCGGAATCTGGCATATGGGTGTCGGAAGCCGAGAATGGGATACCATGGATGCTGTCAGCGCCAGATTCGGCGATCAGGAATTTTGTGAGCCCGGTTTCCAAGTTCGGGGCATGACAATTCATGCTACATGGTCTAAAGAGATGAGACTGAACTATGACATAACATCTTGGAAATGTAAACTATAGAGATATATATAAATTGAGCAAAAGAGATCACTTACGTGGCTTACCTAAATTGAAAAAGATGGAAAATAAAGTATGTGGTGACTGTTAGATAGGCAAGTAAATTAGAAGTAGTCATAAGAAAGTGAACTCCTTAGCCACTACAAGACCTCTTGAACTACTTCATATGGATTCTAGTTGGACCAATTAAAATGGAGAATAGAGATGGAAAGAAATATTTCATAGTTGTAGTTGATGACTACACTAGATATTCATGGGTAGCCTTTTTAAAAGAAAAATCGGATGCTCTTGATGAAGTCTCGGATCAATTAGAAGTGATCATGGAATTGAATTTGAAAATAGCAATTTTAAGAAATACTATAATGGCCATGATATACTACATGAATTTTTTGCTCTAAAAATACCTCAGTAAAATGGGGTTGTTGAAAGAAAAAATAGAGTTTTAGAAGAAATGACTAGTGTAATGCTAAATAGCATGAACTTACCTAAATATTTATGGGCTAAAGATGTTAATACTGCATGTTATATAATTAATCGTGTTTACATTAGAACAACTAAAAATAAAACAACTTTTGAATTATAGTTTAACAAAAAACCTATTGTAAAATATTTCCGAACTTTTGGAAGTAAATGCTTTATTTTACGTGACTGTGAAAATTTGAAAAAAATTTGAAGCTAAAAGTGATGAGGGAATATTCCTTGGTTATGCTTTAAACAGTCGACCATACCAGGTTCTAAACAAAAGAACTTGGGTTATACAAGAATCGATAAATGTTGTGATTGATAATCAACCAATCACACCTGGTCTTGATCAAGATGATGATGATAATATATCAGCTTGGTTAATCAACTAGAATCATCATCTAAATCAGATAATACTAAGTTAAGGTTAGTCAAAGACCATCCGACTGATCAAATACTTAGTGACCCTCACACTGGTGTTCAGACCAGAAGACAGCTTGAAATTATAAGTAATCATGTTTGCTTCACTTCCCAGATTGAACCAACTAATGTAAATGAGGCACTAGCTGATGAAAGTTGGATCTTGGCCATACAAGATGAATTAAATCAATTTATGAGAAATGATATATGGTATCTTGTTTCGAGACCAATTGATAAACATGTAATTGGAATAAAATGGATTTTCAAAAATAAATTTGATAAAATGGGTAATATTATTAGAAATAAGGTATGACTAGTTGTGCAATGTTATACTCAGATTCAATGTATTGATTACGATGAAACATTTGCACCAGTTGCATGACTTGAATCTATTGAATTATTTATTTCCATTGCCTATTATAAAAAGTTCAAAATAGATTAAATGGATGTAAAATATGCTTTTCTAAATGGTGACCTAAGTGAGGAAGTTTACGTTGAACAACCAAAGAGTTTTGAAGATCCCAAACTTCCTGAACATATTTACCATCCTAAAAAGTCACTGTACAGTTTAAAACAAGCCTTAGAGCGTGATATGAAAAATTGACTAAATTTTTACTTAGTCATAATTTTGTGATGGGTAGTCTTGAAAAAACTTTGTTTATCAAGAAATATAATGATGATATCTTGATTGTTCAAATTTATGTCGATGATATTATCTATAGATCTACTTGCACTAATCTTTCAACTAAGTTTGCAAATCTCATGAAATCTAAATTTGAAATGAGTATGGTCGGCGAGTTAAACTATTTCTTGGACTACAAGTTAAACAGCTCGAAGATGGTATCTTTATCTCTCAAACCAACTATGCACTGAATTTGGTAAAGAAATTCAATTTTGAGAATGGTAGGAATTTTAACACTCTTATGAGTACAACTCTTAAATTATCAAAAGATGAATCAGGTAAGAGTATTGACTCTCGACTCTATCGCAACATGCTTGGTAGTCTACTTAACTGCTAGCAGACCCAACATTTCTTTCAGTGTCGGCATTTGTGCTAGATATCAATCTGACCCTAAGGAATCTCATTTATCCGCTGTTAAACGAATAATCATATATGTTACAAGCTCTACTAACTTAGGTTTGTGGTATCCACATTATACATTTGTACAAATTACAGGATATACTGACACAGATTGGGCAGGTAATGTGGATAATAGAAAATCTACAAGTGATGGATGTTTCTATATTAGAAACTGCCTTGTATCATGGCTGAGCAAGAAACAGAACTCCGTACATTATCCACTGTAGAAGTAGAATACATCGCTGCAAGGAATACTTGCACTCAGCTTATATGGATGAAACAGATGTTAGCATATTATAGAATTACGCAAAATACAATGAATTTATATTGTGATAACACAAGTGCGATAAATATATCGAAATTTCAATTCAACATTCTCGTACAAAACATATTGACATAAGATATCATTACATATGAGAATTAGTTGAAGATAAGACTATCATGCTAGAATACATTCAAACTAAGAAGCAACTTGTAGATATTCTGACGATGCCGCTTGACATAGTCAAGTTCTCAAATTTAAAGCATGATATTGGATTATGTGTTGTTAAATAATTATTCCGTTTTTACTTTTACTTTTTGCATTTATTCTCTATTGTTTATTTGTAAATAATATATGCATGAAAAGAAAAGTGGAAAAATATTATTATTTTTATTATTTTCGGCTTGCCGTTAGATGATCGAGAAATTTGGCCAGCCGAGCACATCCTCACACTTGCCAAACCGCATGTGGAAGCACAAAAGGGGGAAAAACCCATTTGCTCTCATTCCACACTTCATCTTCTTTGGTCCACCGGTGCTTCATTCAGCTAACCCATCATCCCAAATCTCTTGTAAGTCAATTTTTATCATATTTCTTATAGATTTAGGTTGTCAATTGCTTGATTATCTAAAATTTGTGGTCTTTCTTGCATCTTGAAACCCTTTTCTTAATGGGTTTCTTCCACAATATGATCTACATTGTTCTTGCTATCTTTTTGTGATTTTTTTCTTATTCTATTATATGGAACTAAGAATAAGATGTACTGTACGCAAGGTACAAGCTAGTTCCTCTTCTCGATGGGTCCTCGTGATATGCGGACACTATGCGCACCGGAGGATGACCCAAAAAATGTGTGGGATTTTCGAACTAAGAGTATAATCATAGAAAGATTAGTCAATGTTGATCACATTGCTAGATTTGGTCTTGTTGAGCTCCTTTCTGAGGTTGGATGGGAGAAATTTTTGCAATGGGGTGGGACGACATGCCAGTTCATTGTGTAAGGCATGTATGCCTCTATTTTAAAAGTCTCTTTAAATGAATTATTCTTTAAAATTAAATTTTTAAAAGAGATTGTCACCATAACGCCTTCCACCATATCTGCTTTAATGGAAATTGAAATGGCGAAAGACGAGATACCGATTGTCACTTTTTAAGAGAAAATGTCTAATACTGAAAAAGAGTTGCTTACCTGTGTGTTATAAGGATTTAATGCTAAATGGAGGTCCGGTAACGCCTTACCCACGAACAAATTATTTCCCAAATACCGCATCTTGCATAGCATCTTCACTTCAAATGTCTATCCAAGGGCAGGGAATAAGACCGATCTTACTCCCTTTATGCTTAGAGTTGTTCATGTTGTTGCCACTGGCGTTTGTATTTGTCTGCCTTCTCTGATTTGTTATGTGATTATTCAATTTAGACTGAATCCCAAGCATGGCTTGATTCCTTTTGGACACCTTATGCCTTCCCTTGCACTTTAATATCATGTTCAAATTCCTTCATTTGAAGCACCGGAATTCAAACTTCCATTTAATAATGTTAATCTAAATATGATGTGGCTATATCTCCTTCCTGAACAAAGAGAAAATCATGAAGAACCTCAAGAAGCAGATATTAACATGGACGACATTATTGATGACTTGAAAGGTTCAGAAGATGCGATTGACTCTGAATACACCTTCTGAGTCGAAGTGAGATATTTTTCTGATTTTGTTGGGTCTGTATTAACTTATATTTTACTGTTTTAGATTGATACATTACTTGATACTCTACTTTATACATTGGTTTATATAGTGTTTTCCCTTTTATATGATATTATGATGCCTATTTCCTATGACTTTATGATAGTCTTAAATTTCATTGCATCTACATTTTGATTTCTTCCTTTGTCAACTTGTGATAAAAAGGGGGAGATAAGATATATATATATATATATATATATATATATATCTGATGTGTTTGTGGAATTTTATGGCATTTATTTCTATTATGTGATGAAATTGAAATATCATATATGCTTCTGCTTGTGAATATACTTGAGATTAGTTGGAGCATGCCAGTGCAATAATCATGGCAGGTTTTCGAGGACATGAGACAAGATCGGGCATGTATGAGTCTAAGAGGCCGAGTCCTGGTGGGCCAGACCCAAAACATCACTTATGATACCTAACTAAGGCATTTGTTGTGACCGTTTGATCGTACAGTGAACGGTTTTTGTTGGACTTTGATTACATAGTGTAACACAGACTCTAATTGAAAATCTTTTGGACAGAGCCATTACACGGTGGGGCCAGCTTTTCCACTCACAATAGTCCATCGGTTCCAGACCTAAACCCATCCATTTTCTAGAGATCTAAACATAATAGAAGGGGCGTGTCCTCTTATCACCCGGTTCCTTGCCATTTGTAAATGGAATACAAGCATGTAAGCATCACATGTTTAAAACATTTTGCGAAGAGTGACCAAACTAGCCATCGGCCCACTACCAGTTTCTCCCTTTTGGCAGGCAAGTTGGGATAGGAATCCATGGCCTCAAAAATGACACAACCCCTGCTGTTGAATAGAGAAGTGGTACAACCACAATGAAAGAGAAGCTCACCTATTTGAAGATTGTGCTTCGATGGAAGATGACGCTTGATGGAAGATAACGCTCAATGGAAGATTGTGCATTGATGGAAGATGATGCTCGATGAAAGAGGGAAAAGAGGCAATGACGCTCGGAGGATTTCTCGATGGAAGATGAAGCCCGATAAGATGAAACGACGCTCGAAGGAAATCCTCTTTTAAATATGATAATAACTTGAAATCCAAATCCTGTGAGTTTTCCATTATTTATAACACAAGCTATATTAACGGTTGTGCATGCATGGGACCATTTTCTGGATGGTTAAGATTGTATTATATAATAAAATGTATAAATATTTACCATTTACATCTAGACCGATTATTTGGAAGGTCTGGATAACTCTATATCTTTGCCACTATTGTTATGAATGAGTCACCATTATTTTAAATCAAATACAAAACTCACATTTTTTCTATGTAGATTAAAAACGTTAACTTGAGCTTTGGAACTAGTATGGCTCTATGGGCCCCACCATAATCAATTTGTTTCATCCATGCCATCCATCCATTTCTTAACATCATTTTGTCATCAATCCCAAAAAATGAGCCTAAACTAAATCTTACGTGGACCACACAATGAGAAAACAATAGTGATTTGATGTCCACCATTAAAAACCCTAGCTCCGCTGACAGATTATTGGGTTTTAGCTACGACTAAAATCCGTAGCCATAACCGACAACTAAAATCCATCGGGAAAAGCTTCTAAGGGCCGTCGGCATTGCCCTGTTATTTTATAATGACTGATTGGTGTGGAATACAGATGATTGATGAATCTACATGGCGGCTTCAATCTTTGTTATGGTTGAGATCATGAGTTTTGTATGTATGTATGTTGGTGTATGTGTAGTGTGTGATACATACATACATACATACATACATATATATATATATATATATATATATATATTGTCACGAAATTGACAAAGGGGGGAGATTATAAGTGCTTATATGTTTAACACACATAGGTTGTCAAATTTTATAAGACAAAGATACACAGTAATACTGGTAAGATTGCAACTACACTACATCTTGTGAAGATCAGCTCAAGATCGGCTTATCATCTTAAGATGTCGTTCGGTTTCAAGTTTATCAAGATTAGAAGATCTCTGTATTAGCCAACCAACCGGTGATATGACCCTAGAAAGACCTTAGCTTAAGTGTTTTCAAAAATTGTTCAATTGGGTTAACTTTGGAGTAATTTCACTGAACTTTGGCCAACCTACCTTCAGGTTCAGCTAGCCTAACTTCTTCGGCTAACCTAAAATTCAGGTTTGGGCAAATTTTCATATTTTAATATTTAAAAATTTTGTTGCAAATCGGGTTTGGTTAGCCTAACTTGAAGTTCGATTATCCTAAGGAAAGTTTAGGTCAAATTTCAGTAAAGGATTCTCGAATTTTTTAGAGAATTCGGCCAACCGAATTGGAGATTTGGCCAGTCGAATTTTGGATAAATCTTATCCCGTGCAATTCGATAGCCATTGGAACAGAATCGTTGGAATCCGGCCAGTCGAACCTAATCTTATGCTATCCGAATTTCTAAATCCTTTAGCTATAAATAGGGACCTTCTCTCATTATATTTTACAACGAAATCACTCAAAATCTTCTGCAAGTAAGAGAGAATGTCAAGTCTTTATCAAGATATTTGTGAGGTATTTATAAATTTATTTAAGCTTATTCAATTCCCTTTCTCAAGTAGATCTCAAATACATTTTTAGAGAGTATTCTATACTCCACTTGAGAATCAAGAGAATTGAATATGTAGCACTAGGGTTTTCATTTCCTGAAATACTTTAAATCCCTATACTCTTTTTGGTTGAGTGAATATTGCCTCCTCTACACTCAAGAAAGAAGATCATTGCTATAACCTTCGATTGCATCTTCGAATCATTATTTGAAGATAAGTACATTGTCAACTACTTTATTTTATTTGGGTTTTTTTGAGATAGCTTAAAAATCTCTGAAGGTTGATTTGTGATAGCCCGTGAAAATCACAAAAGGGGTTTTATTGTGGTGAGCTCGTGAAAATTACAAGAATTGTATAAGGTGAACCTGTGAAAACCTTGAAATAGTGAAAGCCAAAATTACGAGGGTAGTAATTTTGGGAGTAGAGTAGGTGTGTGGGTTTAAGCACCGATCCACTATAACCCCTTGTGCATTGTGGTGATTGTTTGTCTTTGGTGAATGTTATATTTATTGTAGTGAATATTACATTTATTTTATCTTCTCTTACTAGTTTGAAATATTGATTTTGAAGACATTCGTGAAATAATGTTATCCTGCCTAAAATACTAGGTGAAGGTTGTCCTACGAATTATTTAGAATCAAGGTTTCAATACTTGGGCGATTGAGATTATTTATTTTGATTTATTTCAAAGTACTTGATATTGTCCTATTCACCTCCCTCTAGGGCATCGATAGCTCGCCTTTTCATACTCCAATTAGAATCGACAAATGTTTAAGATTTAGGAACATTTATTCCATTGACTCAATCTTACAACAACATACTAGCCATGCAAGTTTAAAGGCAATTCCTTTCCCCACTATAGCCTAGGCCCCCACTTAAACCACTGCCAACAAGTTATAACGTAAATGAGTATTGTGCGTTCAATCATTCTAGGGGGCACACAATGGACCACTATTTTACATTAAAACATGCGGTCCAAAATTTAATCGTCCAAAGAAAATTTTTAATGACAAACCTGAACATGGAAGCTAACAACATACTCTAAAATCCCTTATCCAACATCAAGCACCAACACATCGTTAATCCTTTTCAGGACAGGTCTCATCTCCATCTAATCCAGTTCACCCATCCTATCAACTCCCTTCCTGAGTTCGCACCACTCATCTTACTGGGGGCAACATCTTACTGGGGACAGGTCTCATCTCCATCTAATCCAGTTTACTCATCCTATCAACTCCCTTCTGGAGTTCACACCTGTCACGCCCCAAACTTGAAAACCGGGCTCACAAAATTCCCGATCGCCGAATCCGGTGTCGACAACCTCCGTAGTACCCTATTTTCGGCTCTCAGCGCCCATATGCCAGATTCCGATCCTAGGATCCTACAAGGAGGATTTTTTAATGTACATTTGTCTCATAAGATGCATAACACAAGTATACCCAAATCACAAAGACAACATTATCATCACATATCCACTAATATAAATAGTTGAATACAATGCTAAAAGGAAAAAATACATATATCAAAAATCATATGCTCCAGAAATCCGCTGCATGCTCCGAGCTCAATGCTGCTGCGAACTAACGTCACCCATACGCATCTATCGTGCATAAGCTTATGGAAAGCTTAGAGGGTGGTGTAAGTGTGTGCACAAGGTAAGTGCCAAGTATACAATACAATGTTATAAATCGTACAATATCGAAATAAGTAAAAATACTGACAAGATCATGAATCATACGATATCAGTGTAAGCGAAAATACTATAAGTCTATAAACTATACAATATCAGAGTACGGAATACAGATCAGCTATGCAAATGAAGAGTCATAGAGAGCTAAATATCAGATGCTGAGGATACAATGCAATATGTAAACCTGCTAAGTCCGTCTAGGCCATATAAGTGCAGAAACATAGCAACCCAAAATGCCACATGCCTGCGGATGTAATGCAATATGCGATGCGAATGAAATGACCAAGCTGAAGTGTGAAGTCAGGATGATAGTACGTAGTATCACAGGCTACGGAGTCCACCACAAGGGACTCCTACCCAAACCAGTCCCATACCTAAATTTGGATAGTCAGGCTCAATGTGGTAAACTCCTGATCTCAGGTTAGTCGTGCACCTTAACCGAAATCCTTATCATTACGGAGGTACACAATAAATAGTTGCGCACCATCAGCCCGAGTGGATAGTGAGTGGATGAATGAATGAGTATGCACCTCCTGCTTAATAAGTCCACCTACCAGTACGGTTCCTCTCTGGGATCATCACCGGGGTCTATTACACTTTACGCCAGCTTGCCACCCCTATCCGAGCGCACAACTGGGTAAGTGGAAGAGACCTCACTATCCGCCTACCAATATCGGGTCCGGCTCGTCGATAGCGGACCCATTCCTCAAGCTGGTCAAACTCAACCTAGATATTGCCCCCTCACTCAGGCGAGTAAGGTCACACCCCTTCCCAACCGACCACAACACAGTGGAAGACGCAGCCTACTGGTATACAGCCCTCAAGTACTCATATATATCCACTCGGTCTAGATGTTGGGGCATCCTCTGGTACCAAAAGGGTTTAGGGATTTTCACCCAGGGCCATTTATGGCAGTCCGATGCTAGTAACAGATTTCTAGTGTCCTATCTAGCCATCCACGAAATGCCTATGGAGGTACAGCTCTGATGTCACTAGGGCGTACAGTAATCACAACACACAATACAAAATGCATGAGTCATGCAATCCAATCATGCATCAATCCTACGCATACCGTGTGCTCATGTGGGATAACTCTGCCTATCAAGGAGTCTCATAAACCATCGGCACTATGACATATGCAATGGTCAATCATATCTCATAACAAACATGCAGATGATGCGTATGGTCATGTATCATAATGCTATGTTATCACATACTTATAATCGGTATCGATAACCAGCCTCGATAATCGGCATCGACAATCGGTCTCTACAATGTGGACATTTAACCAACATTGCCCCCAAGGAGTGGCCCACATAGAGCCTAACGTATAGTGAACTCATGGCCTCACAAAGGGCCTAATATACATCACCATGGGCCCCACTCAAGGGCTTAATACACATCACGATGGGCCTCTCCCATGGGCCTAATATACATCACAATGGACTCCATCACCTGGCCCTCAAATGCATCACAATGGGCCTCATCACATAGGCCTAATATACATCACAATGGGACTTCAACACGGGCTGAATACACATCACAATGGGCCTCAATAACGGGCCACATATACATCACATTGGGTCTTGTCAATCGGCCTCGGCAATCAGAATCGGCCTCGACAATCAGAATTGGCCTCAACAATCAGAATCGGCCTCGACAATCGGAATCGGCCTCGATAATCATAATCGGCCTCGACAATCAGAATCGGCCTCAATAATCAGAATTAGCCTCGATAATCGAAATCATCCTCGACAATCGAAATCGGCCTCGACAATCGAAATTGGCCTCGACAATCAGCCTCAACAATCAGAATCATCCTCGATAATCAACCTAACAAAGGGCCTAAGGAAAGGTCACAATGTGGACATTTAACCATCATTGTACATCAATGTGGACATTTAACCAACATTGCTCCCAAGGAGTTGCCCACACAGAGCCAAACGTATCGTGGGCCCATGGCCCCACACAAGGACCTAATATACATCTTAATGGGCCTTACAACAATGGGCCTCTCACATGGGCCATAAATACATTACAACGACCGTAAATACATCACATTGGGCCTCACACAAGGGCTACATATACATCACTATGGGCGGCATCGCGTGGGCCACATATACATCACATTAGGCCTCACACAAGGGCTACATATACATCACTATGGGCTGCATCGCGTGGGCCATATATACATCACATTGGGCCACACATATGGGCTAGAAATACATCACAATGGGCCTCATCATATAGGCCGAAAATACATCACAATGGGCCTTACCAAATGGGTGGGAAATACATCACAATAGGCCTCATCATATAGGCCGGAAATACATCATAATGGGCCTTACCAAATGGGTCAGAAATACATCACAATGGGCCTCATCATATGCATCAAGTGGGCCGCACCAACTACACCATTCATCTATTTTAGAGATCATTTTAGAGTATTACCTAAAAATGAATCATATCAAAAGATCATCTAGGCCATACCACAAATAACAGTGGTGATAATGATTTCCACTGTTAAAACTCCACTGGGCCACCATAACGATTATTTTCCATCCGACCTGTTCATAAGGTCACAAAGGCCTTAATTAAGTGAAAAAACAAATATCACATTGACCTAAAGCTTCTATGCACCCAAAAGGGTTTCAAGGGTAGTCGTTCAATCCCCCATTGTTTACTGCAGTGTGGTCCACCTGATAGATCTGTCTCATTTTTGTCTCAAGCCTTAGGATGAGTTCACCAAATGGGATGGACGGTTGGATGTAGCACATACATCGTGGAAGGGCCCACAGAACTTGATAACATCCATACAGATGGACGGTCTTGATAAAACCCATGCATCACGGTGCAACCCACGTGATGGACGACTGGATAGTCCTCAGCATCAAGTTGGGCTGCACGTCCAGCGATCTGGACAGGGTGGCTAAAACATATACATTAAAGTGGGATCTCCACCGTCCCAGACAGTGGACGGTGGAGATGAATGGTCTGGATATTGCACATACCCCGTGATCAGACCCTCTTGCTGACGTCACCACAGTAGGTAGATGGGACCCGCAGAGTTGCTAACGTCAATGCAGCAACCACATAGCTGGTGCAAGGTACGCCAGTTAATCGGCTTCTATCCACGTCCTGGATTAGACAGTGTGGATAGCCACAAATCAAGGTGGGTCCACCGTGGATGAATGGATGAAATGCATACATCTGGTGGGTTCCACGTGGGCCCACCATATTATATTATATATAATATAGACATATATGTATAATATATATTATATTATATATATATATATATATTAAGAATCTACCAACGTCCAACAAGCCACCATCCAAGGGGTGCTGGACGGTGTGATGTACATCACATCATCAAGGTAGGGGCGCACCCCACACGTGCAGCACGTGTGGGTGGGTCCATGTCCTGCCATATGGATGGACGGTGATGGATATACATAACATCAAGGTGGGTTGCACGGGAATGTGGCCCACCTGATTAGGATCAATTTGATATTAGTGTTTTCCCTTCGGTCCGGCCAGTCCAAATGAACAGCTAGATTGGGCCCCAACCAAGGCAACTAGGTGGGCACCGCTTAGGCAGCGGTGTGGCCCACAAAATGGACAGCATGGATCAAGTGGGCCACAACCATCACAAGAAGGGGAGAGAGAGAGAGAGAGAGAGAGGTAAAGAGACGGAGATCGGAGTAACGGAGGGACCCCGCCACTATAAGCCTCTCATACAAATCATACATCAAGATGGGTCCCACCATATGTGGGCCCTCAATTCATCAAAACCACACAAATCAACTCTAGAAAACACCCACCTTAGATCTTGGACTCCTCCTTCCACCGATGCGATCTAGAGCTCTAAGGGAACGATTTCAATGGTCGAGATGATCTTTGGATGGTGGAGATGGGAGATAGAAAGTGGGCCATACAAACTCTATCCATGAAGCTTAGACGATTGATCTCATGGGGTTGCTTGAGAAAATGGAGTGAAGAGAGAGAGAAAGAGGAGTGATGTAAGGGAGAGAGATGGGTGATGGATGGAGTGATGGATGATGGGTGATGGGTTGTGTAAGAGAGAGTTGACTTGGGGAATGACTTGTGTACTTGGGGATGGGATGGAGTGATAGGTTGTACTTTGATTGATTGATGGGATTAATTTGACATTTGGTAGAGATTCTTTTGCACGACATTTTTCCTCGAACTGAACACGGGCCCACATCTCGTGGCCCGGGTATCGCCTCGGCATACGAGACGTGGCATCAGAACTGCGGTCGCTAGGGTACAAGTCTCGGGTCGAGCTGACTTCGATATGCAGGACTCAGCTTAGGATCACGCGCAAATGTCGGATAGAGGTCGAGGGTCGCAAGAATTCGACCGACAGGACTGCGAAAGCCTACGAAATGGTACGGTCTAGGATACGGGCCTCGCAACACCACCCATCTAATCTAGTTCCCCCTCCAATCTTAGTCCTTCATGGAAGGCCCCTTGAGCTGACCTTCTCCCCATCATCAAGATCCATCCAAACATGAACCAATCAATCATTGGTCCTTCAAGGAAAGGCCCTAGAACCACCATGTCCTCCAGGAAAAGATCCACCAGCCAACATTCCCCACCATTCCCTGCTACAGTCCAAAATGGTCTAGTCAACCATTCGTCCTTCAAGAAAGGACACCGCACCAAATTGCCCACCACATATCTCGATTGAGTCAGAACACCATGCTAACCAACCAACTTTCTTCCAAGATCGGGATTCAGCCCCTTCCTTGGGTCCCCCGACATGCAACGAGCTCGTGATCCTCTAAGGAAAGAGCCTGGTAAGTCACTCTGACCCATCAACCTTCGTCACTCATGGTCCTCAAGCCACAGCCTCCCAATCCCCAGTCATGGACATACATCAATCCAAAAATGACACACCATACAACAATTTTGAACTAGAAACTGTAAATTGCTTTCCATATGTGTATTTTAGTGGATCAAGATGTCTTTTGTCCTTCCAAGAACCAAATTTTCTATTATCAAGTCGAATACCAAGACTCGACTAGAGTTGTTGATGTTTGAGAGAATTTAAGCGGGGTCGGATCAGGATATCAACCTACTTCAAATTTGAGGCTAGGTCAGCATGGTCCGACAAAAGAGCGAGGCCATAGAATGGAAGACGATACCTTCACCTGCCCACAAATTAGACACATTAGTGCAGGGATTGTTTATCCCAACGATGGGTTGGACTCTACCTTAGAGGACAAATTGCACAGGATGACCTTAATATAGCTGACTGATGAAGGCTTGGACAAGGGGCAAAAGTTTCCCTTCATTGATTGGACCACCGTCCACATCCCATCCAAGCTACATATATCCAAGGAGCTCCATTGCATCGGGGAGTACCAAAATGCCACCACATTTGCCATCAACTCGAAGCCCAATGCCAAATCCCTCATGACGATAAGGCACAATGGCGAAGGTCCGCCTACTGCAATCTTTGGCGTTGCCTCTTGAGGGGAAGGAGCGTAGGGCATCCATCAAATAACTGTCCCCATGACGACTGAATAAGCCGACCGATCCTCTCAAGATGTCGACTGCAATAAAGGCATCCCCTGGTCTACAGCGTCATCCTGCCTAGGGTACATAAAAAATTCAAAAGACACAATAAATGTTAAAAATCCCAAAAAAAATAAAGACAAAAAATTTGAATCTAGCAAAACATCCAAAATTTTCAAAATATCAAAAAATCAGATAATTTTAAAAAAAAAGAAAAAAAGAAAAAAAAAAAAAACCCTCAACAACAAAGCGCCAAGCCTGTTTGATTATACACATGAATTTGAAGACAAATTTGGTGATTTTGATCAAGAAGTAGACTTCAAACTCATGGGTTTGGAAGAAGTCAAGGACAAAATCAAGAAGTAGACTTCAAACTCATGGGTTTAGAAGAGGTCAAGGACTTTTATGGGAAATGATGATCCTACTCCTAAACTAGAGGACCTCCTCGAAAAGTTCATTTCAAAAGCCTATGTTGTTCTTAACAATTTCAAAATCATGAACCCAAGAGCATTCGAAATCTCTAGGGAAGTGCTTATGGAAAAATTCTTACCCCTGAGAATAAGTAGAGGAATAATGAGTTCTTGGAACTACAACTATCAATTTTCCCTTTCCTCATGCCTGAACATGACCAGCACACAACTTTCTGCCTACAAGTCAAGTTGTCATATGATAGCCACCCTTGATACGCTACATTAAGCCATATTTAGAAGCCCAAACACACCCTGAAGAAAATACACACAGATCATTGCATGTCAGACCAACTCATGTTTCACAGCGACATTTATGAGGGCAAATCTTTCAACCGGGTTTTGTCACTATTGAAGAACGAAATATAGGCAGTGAAAATCATCTCTGAAGTCCACAAAGAAGTCTACAATCTATGCATGAATGAGCACATGATGACCAAAGAAAATCCTACATCAAGAATACTAGCGGATGTCTATGGAATCAAATTACTGCCATCATGTAAAAAATGCTTCAAATGCTAGGAGCGCATGAATCACATTCATACACTCGCTTTTGAGCTTTACAACCTATCAACATCCTAGCAATTGTCAAAGTGAGGTATCAACATCATTAGCTAAAGTGAGCCAAATGGCATTCAACGATCGTGAGTGCATCTCACGGTAGTCAATTACTTCACTAAATGGTGGGAGCAATGTCCCACGCCACCATAGCAACATCTCAGAAAAGCAACGTCACCAACCATCACAGAACCCTACAAGTCATCACCACGAAAAATAGAACACCCTTCATATACCAAAAGTCAAAGGACTTCTTCGAAGAAAAGTGGCCATGAGCTTGTTACAATTGGCTACATCAAGTAGACAAAAGTACATACAAATGTTGTGAGCTGCCAAAGAAGAATTGTGAGAGCTCCTGACAAACAAGTTTGAACCAGAGGTTTCAAAATAGGGGGCACGATAACAAAAAAAAAAAAAAAAAAAAAAAAGAGTCCCACCCCCTCACCCGCTCAATCTCGGGGGCAAGTTCAAACACATTTGGGATAACATGCAAATTGTCAAAGTTGTTTCAAGAGGTGCTTCCTGCCTTACCAATTTGAAGGGTGAAGACTTTCCTAAGCTAGTCAACACCGACCACATCAAAGTCCATCATGGGTGATAGACATGATCGCGAAAGCAGCCCGAGGTTAGTGACCAAAATGAGAAATTCCATACTCCCCCCAAAATGTACCCAGGGTACGAAAAAGTAAAAAACATAAAAAAGGAAAAAAGAAGAAAAACTATATATGGTATAAGCTCTAGAGAATAATAAAAGCGTGAAATTAATATTATTTTTATAAAAAAAAATGATAAAAATTGACCCCCTGGGGGCAAGATCATCCATTCTAACCACAAAGTGTCTCAAATTGGTCTTAAAACCTCAAGCTCTTATGTTCAAAATCTCATACTCCCTAGAAAGACACAATTCAACCGGCAATGAAGGAAATCATGTCATCAATTGCAGCGCTCAAAGAAAAATAAGAAAAAATAATAATCAAAAGAGCATCCAAAGCGCAAAGGGCGAGGTGAAAATCCACAAGGATACCTCAAGTAAAAAACAATGGATGCAGATTTGATGAATACTCGAAAAGGCGTTAAGGGTAAAAAGACATAACTACTAAGAGCAAGAAAGATCAAACATCTAGGACATGGTGAAAACCTAAAAGGACGCCATGGACAAAAATGACGGGCAGACTAGACGTGGCGAAAACTCAAAAAGGGCGCTACAGGTAAAAATGGTCAGAAATAAAAAAAGAAATAAAAATTTCATATCTAGCCAGGCACAGTTCAAGGTAAGATAAACATGACAGTCACGATGTTTCAAAATCCTTCAACCATACTCAAACTTAGGGCATATTTCCTCTAAACACTTTCTGAAGATGTTGTAACTCCCCAAGAATCAACCAGAAAAATGTCAAGTAATGCATGACTAGCTCGACATACCTGATCCCTACAATCTAGAGCACCAAAATTCCAACCCTGAAACATACAAACAAGCTTGCACAAGAGCTAGTTCAATTCATTTCTTCCATTGATGATTCTATGGGCATTTGTCCACACACACACACACACAACAACAACAACAACAACAACAAAATAAATAAATAAATAAAAAGAAGTGCACATACATGTATATAATCAAACACCCAATAAAAAATCTATCTTTGCAAGTTGCATCACTCAAGCTAGGTATGCTTCTCTGAAGTGTCCAATCAACAACAACCTCAACCCACAGCCCTGGTGTCACGCCCCAAACTTGGAAAACGGTCTCACAAAATTCCCAATCGCCGAATCCGGTGCCGACAGCCTCCGTAGTACCCCATTCGGCTCCCAGTGCCCATACGCCAGATTCCGATCCTGGGATCTTACAAGGAGGATTTTCAGTATAAATTTTTTTTTTTTTGTAATGGAGCATAACCACAAGCATAACCAAGTCACAAACAACATCACCACATATCCACTATATCAAAAACTTTAAGTACAATGCGGAAAGGGAAATATAAGGTGATCAAAAAGCTACAAAACAATCTGACGTGCTCACCTTTTCAGTATTTCTTCTTCCAATGACACCTGCACGCAACGGTCGTGCATAAGCTTACAAAAGCTTAGAGGGTGGTGTAGGTGTGTGCGCAAGGCAAGTGCCAAGTATACAATATCAGAGTAATGCGGAAATATGCGGTAAGTCTATGGATGCTGTCAGCTGTACCAAAGCTATGTAATGCAAGGCATGAACGCTATCGATCATACCAAGGCCATGCGATGCGAGGCCTATGTAGCCAAATGTCATATGCGAGATGCAATACAAGCATGTCAATACTCATCAAGTACACATATCAATACAGTTCCTCTCTGGATATCATCGGGGTCTAATACACCTCGCACTGACTGCCTCCTCCCTAGCTGCACAGTCAAGCAAGTGGAAGAGACCACACTATCCGCAACTAGTAGTGCGCAATACCTACCCAAACTCGTCGATAAACGAGACACATTTACGAGCTGGTCAAACTCAGCCTAGCTTATAGCCCCCTCACTCAGGTGGATAAGGCCACTCCCCCTTCCAATCGACCACGACACAGTGGGAGACGCGGCCTACTAGATTTGGCACTCGGGCGCTTGTGTATCCACTCGGTCTAGACGTTGGAGCATCCCCTGATACAAAAAAGGTTCTGGGATTTTCACCCAAGGATATCCTAAGTGCCCACAATGCTAGAGTCAATATTTCTGGTATCCGATATGACCATCCATGATGTATCTGTGGAGGCTACGGCCCTGATGTCGCTAGGGCGTGCAGTGATCAAGTCACACATATGCGAGATGCATGAGTCACACCATACAAACATGCAGAAATCTCGCGCGTACCACATACTCATGTCGGGCACTCTGTCTCATATGGAGTCCCGTAATGTCTCAGCCCAACGGCTTATGCTATGATCAAACATTCCTCATATTAAGCATACATATGATGCATACGGGCATGAATAATGGAATTATACTAAGCATGTTATAAAGTAATGAACTATCTTTACAACGCAGATGGGCCTAGACGGCTTGCACACAACAAGTACGGGCCTATCAATGGGCCCTAAGGAGAGTCATAATGCGGACATTTAACCAACACTATACTTGCAATGTAGACGTCAAACCAATATTGCTCCCAAGGTATGGCCCGCCACAAACCATGGAGAAATCACACATTGCAATGGACCCTAAGGACAACCCATTGGGCCTCGACCCATGGGCCTTAGATACATCAAATGGGCTGCACCATATGGGCCTTTATAAGTCAAGTGGGCCGCATTAAAGGGGCCTTATGTACATTGCAATGGGCCATATCCCATGGGCCTTGGAATACATCACAATAGGCCTTGTAACATGGGCCTTATATGTCAAAGTGGGCCTCAACCACGGGCCACAATTACATCGAATGGGCCTCATAACATGGGCCTTACATTCACATCAAAGTGGGCCTCAACAATTGTTTCGTACACATCAAGGTGAGCCTCAACAATGGGCCATAAATATGATAAGGTGGGCCTAAACACTTGGGCCTTATATAAACCAAGGTGGGGTCCACTGGACCTGACTCATTCTTTAGCTCATACTCATAAAATGAGCTTTTAAAATGGATGGACAGTTTAGATGCAACACGTGCATCATGGTTGGTCCCATAAGGGCCCACCATCATATATATATATATATATATATATATATATATATACATGCACACACACACACATGAGGTGCAACCGCCATACGTGGGGTGGGTCCCATAAAGATGGACGGCATGGATGAAACATATACCTCGTGGTGGGGTCCCCCTGCCGTCTAGCAGCCAATTAAAATGGTTGGACGGTACGTCTAGGTGGGCTCCACCATCCACAGCAGTGAACGGTGGGAATAAAACACATACATTACTGTGGGCTCCACCATCCGCTTGGACGGTGGGAATAAAACACTTATATCATTGTGGATCCCATGTGGGGCCCACCATAATGTTTGTTATCCATCCAACCTGCTGATAAGGTCGCACGGACCTGGATTAGACAGGAAAAACAAATTTCAAGTTGATACAAAACTTCTGTGACACCCAAAACGGGTTCGATGGTTGCCATTTAATTGTCGTTGTTTCCTAAAATGTGGGCCACCTGAACCACAGATCAGGCTGATCTTTGGAGGGGGGCCACTTCAGGAAAGGGCCCACTAAATGAACAATGTGGATATATAACATACATCATGGTGGGGCCCATGGATGGGGCCGTGGGTCCCTGCCTGTCCGCCCGCCGTTGCTGCCAGCGCTCCTCTAGAGCAGCAGGCCCTTTCTTTTTCTTTTTCTTTTTCTTTTTTTTTTTAAAGACACGTTTTTCTAAGGTTTTTCACGTGTGGGGCTTACATCGCAAGAATCAGCCTCGTCCACTGCTTCCCATAGTCCATAACAAATCCATCAAGCCCAATATTGGGCATGTTTTGGCGTGTAGTAAAATTAAGATGAATTTAAATGGTGGAAATCACTGTTTTCAAAGGTATGGCCCACCCAAAAGTCGGATTGACTTCCTTTTTCAGTTCAACGCCTAAAATGGGCTTGGGAACGGGGTGGACGGCGTGGATTTCATTTATGTATCAAGGTGAGGCCTATACAAGTGGCCCACCCCATTGCTTCCTACCAAGCTAATGTTTGCATTTACCATTCCAACGTCCACCGTCCCTGGAAGCTGGATGATCTGGCCTTAACACATACAGTTAAGTGGGCCCCACCCATGGACATGGGCCACCCAAAAAAAAGGGGTTGATGACATAGTAATACATACATCAACATGGGGTCCATCCTAGTGGGCCACACGACTACATCATCACACAAAAAAAGGGGAAAAGAGAGAGAGAGAGAGAGAGAGAGAGAGAGAGAGAGAGAGGGAGAGATGGGACACGTGTGATGGAGGGACCCCGACATTATGGGCCCTCCATTTCAAACATCCAATCATATATCAAGTGGGTCCCAATACATGTGGGCCCATTAAATCAAAAATCCAACGGTGGAGATTCCTTCTCCACTAAAATAGACGGTCTAGATGACCCCTATTCAAGCTAGGAAAGTTAACATCATGATGGGGTCCATGGAAAATGGCCCCATCATGGAATGATATTGATAATCAAGGTGGGTCATCGGCCACATCTTAGGGTCCCAAGTGAGATCCATACCATTGATCGGTAGCCTCACTTGGTCCACCATAAAAACATGATAATCTAGCCTAATAAGCACCCACCTTCGATCTTCTTGGTCCATTGGAAAGTCGGTCACCTTGTGCTCCACTTTGATGGAGGGTGATGAGAGATGGATGGCTAGGATGGAAGATCTTGGGATGGGAAAGTGGGCCACATAAACTCTTTTCTCCCTTGAGAAGGGCTTGGACGTGAGCTCTCTTGTTGCTTGGGGAATGGTTGGGAAATGTGAAGGGAAAGAGAGGGAGAGAGAGAGAGAGATTGTAAGGAGAGGGAGTGATGGGTGTGATGGGTGAATGGGTGAGTGATGGGTGAGGTGATAGATGTGTTGACTTTTGGGGTTTGCATGACTTGTGGAGAAAGAAAGCATGGGGGTGCTTTGTACTTGACATGAGGAGTGATTGATGGGATTGATTTGACATGTTGTAGAGATTCTCTTGGGATTGCAAACGCGCGGCATTTTCTTCGTAATAAATGCTGGCTCACATCTCTTACTAGGGTATCAAATCAATGCAAGAGACGCAGCACCGGAACCGCGGCAACAGTGCGGTCGCAATGGTACAACTCTTAGATTAAGCCGACTTAATTCTACAAGATACGGCCTAGGGTCGCGTGCAATCATCGATTATCGGTCGCGAATTGCCGGACTTAGACGGAAAGGATCGCGGGATTCGACGGAACAGTACGAACTGGGATACGGGTCTTACACCTGGTAGGCATTGATCCATCTATCCATTCCATTTCCATTCACACGCATATAATAAAACACATCTTCGATCTTGATCGTCAAATGCTCTAATCGAGGCATTTGGACGTCGTATGACGGATCAGATTTGCATATCGATCACCCATTCATGCATCACATTTCATTAGGATCCTTGATCTTAACAGTCTCGCATCCATTTGGAGCCCTTCGGACGCCGTATGAAAGATTAGATCCATTCCATTGATCACCATATTTCGATTTTGACCGTCAAATGCTCTGATTGAGGCATTCTGATGATGCATGATGGATCAGATTTGCATATCAATTACACATCACACACACATGACACATATCATGCATTCACACACATTATGCATTTTCATTCCTCAATGGATCCCTGATCTTGATTGTCTAGCATTCGCTTGGAGCCCTTTGGACGTCGGATGATAGATTAAATCCATTTCATTTCATTCCATATATTTTTCTTTTATTTCCCCAATAAAGATCTGATCTTGACCATCCTGCATCCGCTTAGAGCCCTTTGGACTTCAGATGACGGATCGGATTCATTCCATTTCATTCAATGCATTTTTCTTTTATTTCCCCAGCGAAGATCTGATCTTGACCGTCCTGCATCCACTTGGAGCCCTTCGGATGTTAGATGATGGATCAAATCCATTCCATTTCATTCCATGCATTTTTTTAATTATTTCCCCAGTAGAGACCAGATCTCGACCATCCCACATCCACTTGGAGCACCTTGAACATCGGATGACGAATCAGATCCATTTCATTTTATGCATTTTTATCTTATTTCATTCCCTAGCAGATCCCTAGTCTTGACCATCTCGCATCCACTTGGTGCCCTTTGGACGTCAGATGATGGATCAAATCCATTTCATTTTATCACTTCATACTTTGCATTTCATCATACAAAGCATTTGCATCACATATTAACCAACATTTCAACATATCACACATTTGCATCCATCTCATTTCCATGCATCATTCAATAAGGGAACCCTGATAACGACCATCCAAAATTTTCAAAAAGACCTTTTAGACGTCGAGTGACAAATTAGGCATGTTCCGTTTCATTCAATATCAAATCTTGACTGTCTAAAGCTTTGATCAAGGCCATTAGACGTTGTATGATGGATTGAGTCCACATCATTCACATCGATTAAACCCTAATTCATCCAATTTTCTTAAACAAACCTTTTGGACGCCGGATGACAAATCAGGTCTGCCCCATTGCATTATGCATTCTCCGATCCTGACCATCTAAAGCTTTAATCGAGGCATTTATACGCTGGATGACGGCTTTGATCGACACATATCGATCACCCCATATCTTGATCACCCAAAGTTTCAATTGAAACCTAGTGGACATTGTATGATGGATCAAATTTATCCTGAGATATACCACAAGACCAAAATTCTGCAAGCACAACATCCATACGAATGCCAGAAGACATGTTTGCCCAACATAAAAATTCAAAAAAAGAAAAAAGATAAAAAGATATAAGATGACCAACCTGAATTCACAGCTTCGAGCTAGTCATTCTAGGAAAAGGATAGATCCAAAATACTTTGTTTTGGCACTTGGATTAACATAACCACACCACCACTTGCAAGAGAGCTTTTACAAATCACAATGACAAAATCCAGAACTCGATTAGTTAAAAGCATAATCTATACCACTCTAGTCCCGGACACTCACAAAACTATTACGTTGTAATGCAGAATATCCATAAAGCCGTAAAATATGCAGGCAACTGCCCATTACAAACAATACACTTGCAAGTGATCCTAAGGAGTATAACATTGAAAAAACTACTTTGCTAAATCTAACATGTGTTATCCTCGTAAGGTCGCGCACACAGGGACTCTAATCACTCAAACATCCGACCCAGTAGATTTCTTCGATGCATATGCCAATCAACAATGTAAATGAGTTGTAATAAGATATTAAAACAATTTTCCCATCCTCGCGAATTGTCTGAGTTAAGCTTCTTACCAACCAAGCTTCTCGATCACGACACTCTGACAAGCGAAAGATCCAATCATCTATCCATCTAATACAGGTGGGGTGTCCACTCGCTTTGAAATTCGGTTGTACCCCAACCTATACCAAAGAGGGGCATCCGTAGATACCCAACA
This sequence comes from Magnolia changhungtana, assembly GCA_030180095.1. NCBI lineage: Eukaryota > Viridiplantae > Streptophyta > Magnoliopsida > Magnoliales > Magnoliaceae > Magnolia > Magnolia changhungtana. Next base: position 1,676,394 of record JASAUF010000231.1, on the reverse strand, counting down.
TCAAGCCGACACATTTTGAGCGAATGCAGTGGTGCTGCACCCCCACATTTATAGGAACATGGTGGTAGCTCCACCGCATCCGCACAAATGCAGTGGACGCTCCATTTTTTGCGATGCATTTGTGGGATTCATTGCCCTAGTTCGGGCTCGGCTTTGCACGAGCCTTGTTTAACACCTTGGTTTGGGTTCAGTTAACATAAGCCTCTCATTGAGACGAACTTGTGGTTCGGGTGATGAGCTGGACCTTGGCCTATATCCTAGTTCAATTTGCACGAACTTTGTTATCTGACAACGTTGTGGCTCATGAGAGCCAAACCTGCTCAAATCCCTTATGTGTCCTTCTCTAATCGCCTATAAAAGGGGCCTTGCACTCATAGAAAGAGAGGAGAAGTCAAAGTCTACAAGGCAGAGTGCAGAGGCCGAGAGCCAGTAAGCTAGAGGAGTCTGATGAGAGGAACAAAGGTTTGAGGCGAGAGAAAATGAAAGAAAGTGAGAGACAGAGGCATAGGCAAAGCTTTCACCCCTGACCTCCATCATCCAAAGCCAAGAAGTTGCTTCCATTCTTTTCTCTTAGTCATTTCCATTTTTCAATCTCTTATATTTTATTTCAACTTCAAAGCCAACGTCGTATTCTCGATCTATCCTTTTTCAATCTGTATATTCTAAACCCCCCTACTTTGAATACTTAAGGTAATAGGCTCTACTATGACATCACGTTAAGTATGCTTGATAGTTGCCTCTCTTGAGAATCTTCTGTATCAGAATACATGACTTAAAAAGGAGTAACTGAAAACTCTTTATTCTTTCCTTTTTGTATTTTTATCGAAAAACCTTTTTTCTACCATTTTCATTTCGTTTTCAGTTTATTTTTTGTGGTTTAGACATTTAAATCTTAGTATTTTATTAGAAGTTCCTTCAATCTCATTTGAAAGTGAACATCTTGGCAAAGTAGAGACCATGTGAAACATGGGAGGTAAAGGGTTCCTAACCTCTTCCTTTTCTGTAACTGCGGCCTTACCAAGAATCCACGATGCAGACCTATCCAAGAGTCATCTGAGTTGGGAATTCTTCGATTTTCTGAATTTTAGGGTGATTCCATGAATTCTAGCCAATCACGGATTCTGGAGCCTTCATTGTGGCTAGTGGCAACTCTGATCGATATATAGACATGAGTACGTTGCATGAGATATACGAGTGGTATACATATAATTATTTATCTTTGTTAGTGCATTGAATTATATACCCTAGTTGGTTGAGTCCTTGAAAGCTGAATACTGAATACTCAAGTAAAGGTGGAGCATTAAGGAGTAAAGAATAAGTATATACGGTGCCTTGGTGACCCTAACCCTTGACCCAAAACAACCTAAACCTGTAGATGATCTTAAACCCAATAGGTAAACCCTTTATTGATCATTCCTTAAGTCAAGGGAGCCTAAATTGACAACCCATAGATTAGCTTTAGATGTTCCATGTTGCTGAGAAAACTACACAAATTCAACAACCTTCACTTTGACCAAAAACGACTAAAACATGAAAACGTGTTAAGGCAAATTTTCGAGTAATTCGGGTGCAACAGAGTGCCACATTCAATCTCACCGTAGACCACCTTTGGTGCTACCGAAAGTGCCCAAATCTGTCTAGTGGATTTCCTATCTAAAATTAGTTCGACCGAACCTCAATTCGGTGCGACCGAAGACTAACTGTTATAGATTTGTTGAAGCTTTTTCCCTATAAATCTAACACCTAGATCTTTATGAAGATGATGAATTTTGGCATTTTAAAGACCCTAGTGCATCCCAAGCTCTACCAAACCTCCTAATCTCTATTACAATAAGATCACGCTCTCTTCTTAGTAATTCTTCACTCTATCTTCTTAGTAATTCTTCACTCTAATGAGCATTCTAAGCTCCTTTATAAGAAGACAGATCTCAAGCCCTCTCTAGAGTTTACACACCATTTCTCTTAGTAAACCTAAGTGTCTATCAACCTCTAAAGTGTCCATCAAGTAGAATCCCATGGGCTTTTCAACTTCCTATTAGTTGTAGGAGATTCTACCCAACCTCTCATTACCTTTATCACCACATTGGAGTATTACATGTAAAGTGTTCGATCTTGGAGCTGAAACATTGGCAAACCATCCACTTCATGATTGGGGGAGCAAATGGGAGCTGATTGAAGCACGGGAGAACATCGATCAAGCAACCCAACACAGGTGCGTACATGTTAGTCTCCGTGGGAGCTTCTGATAGAAGTAAACGTAGGTCATTGGATTAGGACTGAGGTTGTTGGTTAACCTATAGAAAACCAACTAAAGTTCCTTGTAGGAGCATCCAGCGGGAGTATACATCAATAGGTTTTTGTGTAGGACCAAGGTTCGTGGTAAACCTATAGAAAATTATGTAAAGTCTCTTGTGGAAACCGGTCCTAGAAAACCATGTAAAGTCTCTTATGGGAGTTAATCTTTATGTAGGATTGTAAATGTTAGAGGTGAACCTAATTTAAAACCTTCGATAATAAAATTCGGTACACTCAGTTGAGTGTGTCCGCTGGGAGTGGAGTAAAGTAGGGAAACCGAAGCGCTATATATGCTTGTGTTCAGGATTGTTATTTGAGCACTTGTTTAATTATGTTTATGTGGTAAATGTTTAATTATATATATATATATATATATATATATATATATATATATATATATATATATATATATATATGATTAAATGAATGTTAGGTATTGATAACACATTTTACACACATATGTACATTATCATGTTTATAAACTAATTGTTTAATTCTACATCTTTTGTAATTTATGTGATTGGACCCTCTAGTGGCTTGTAAGCCTTAAAGTTAATTTTCCTTGGTTTAACTTGCACATGGGCTTAAGCAATAGCGTTTTTAAAAAACATAATTTTTAATTGGTCTTAATCATCCCCCTCTAGGATATAACCATCATTCCTTAGCTCCGCCAGGCTTCCGCATGCATAGTCATGGTATCATTTTCCACACAATTTCAAGCCTCTGTTTTCAACCCCTCCGCAAGGTTTAAGCATGGAGATTTTAACTTCACTAGATCTGGATAAACTTCGGGTCTACACCTTCAAATGCTACTATTTATATCAGTCGAGTACCTAAAATCATTAACCTTCTTTTCTCAACCCCATCGTGTGGTTCAAGCATGGAAGTCTTATCTATGGGTTTCACTAGATCTAGATAGACTTCAGATATGGGCCTTCATATGCTATCGCTCGTATTAGATGAGTATACAATATTTTTTTTTATCTATCACTATATATATAGTTTGACTCATGCAACCATTCAGATGGTCTGACACGGACACCTAGTGGGCTGCCCGGGAAGGAGGGGGTAGCCAAACAGACCTTAGCATATGCAGTGGAGCGACCCACATAATCAACGAGATGTGGCTGATCCAGGTAATGGCCTCACAACTTGGGGGTTTGATTTACTAAGGAGTTGGTTCCACAATCACCATTTAAAAAAGAGGGAAAGACGACCCTCAAGATCTTTCCACTGTATCTTTCATGAAGTAGGCAGGCATATTGTAATACCAGATCCTGCGCAACGTACAACCTTGGTCCCACTAGCTAATGTTGGAGATTTGATAAACCCATATGCATTGATAAACCATCTGATCTACACGCCAATAAATATGCCTACCTGACACACCTTTGCAAGATCCAATCATCCAATCCCACTGCATGGATGCCCAGTCACTAAATCAGCACAGACCACTCACAAAGAGCTAGTGTTCAAAACAATGGATAGCTGAAGAAAGTTTTCAAAATTTTCTCAGCCCTGAAGAGCCGACTTGCCCAATACTCCGGATAGGTTATCTATCTTGATGACAGTGTTCCAAATTGGCTCATGTTGTGGCATGCAGATATAAAGGCAGCCTCAGCACTGCCAATTCTGCATGTGTTTGGGCCACTGATCATCCAAACTCGATCACTGCTAGCAAAATGGAACACCTGATATGTGTGCAGGATCTGAGGTTTCCATCTCACTGGAAGTAATGCCTAGGATCTTCTTCCTAAAAATCAAACAGATTCACTCAAGCGGGCAATCTACAAAGCAAATGGATGGCCAACAACAACAATTATCATTTAAAAAAAAAAAAATAAAAAAATGAGCCTCCTAAGGTGTGAAATAACCTGATTCATATGCCAGAAGATCCAAACAGTAAACCACACCAGATGGAAAGATATGGTAAACAAGACTAGCGTTTTAAAATCATTGACATATTTTAAAGATTGTTAGAGGGCACCCAAAGCCAGCTTTTCCAGTGCCTCCCCATTAAGTACTCTCTCCTCATTTCTTTAATAAATTTCGATTTACAATTAAAAAATTTGCATTTAGACTCTTACATGAAAAAAAAAAAAAAAAAAACTCAACTCTTTCTACTCTCCTAATCAAATCCTCTTATTATAGTGGCCAAAATGATTTTATTGAAGAATGGCTAACAATAAATAAATAAATAAATAAATAATGAGACATTACAATTTCAACTTAAATCACATTCATGTTGATTTGCTGATAACAATGTTAAGGTGGTGGTGGTGATTATCAATTCATGTTGCACATGCACTCAAGACACCGAGGATGCCTGTAAATGCTCCTCGCAACAGGTCTTTCCCGAATCTTTTTACTCTGCCTGATTGCTTTTCTTACCCTCTCTTCCAGCTCCTCCCATTCCATGGTGGCATTCTTCAAGAAGATCCCAGCTAGCCGCCGCTTATTGGGCCGTATTGTTGGCAGTCTCCCCTCACCATAGTATATTCGATAACCTGACACTAAGGATGATAGCTGACTCCCTGAATCTGTCATGGCAAATGCATCCGCAGCAGCACATCCTATGAAGTCGAGGGCAGCTAACTACAAACAAAACCATAGTGACATTATGTGAAAGCTGTTTTGCAGCATGACCGAGATTTCAAATTTGAAACTGAATTTTACCAAGTATTGTTTAAGGTTTGGGGTTTGTCGTGGGTCGTGAAAATTTCGCACTTTGGTACATTGAGACACCATTGTACATGTGGCTATACAGTCAGTGAATCCAATCCATCTAAAGGGACTAACCATGCTACAAAAGTTGACAAACCCTAGAACTGTGCAGTTAAGGGACTATTATTACCCTTTGAATGTGGAACATTGACCCTTATTTTATCAAATGCCACAGATTGGATAATTTGGAATTATTATCCAATAGGAATGGTTTTTCCACTGTGGTCCATCCAGGTTAGGACCCTCAAGGCAGCTAAGACACATGGATGGTGGTGATTCATTGTGAACCAAGACAGGTTCAGCATGATGAACCAGAGACATCCTTTTATTTTGTGTATGAGAACCATATTACAATCAGAAAAGAAATTTGCATATAAGTTGTCAAATCGAATCCAAGTTAACACCAATATTGATCATATGTTGGTCAGCCAGTACTTATGGACTGGTGCATTCACAATCAATAAACAATGATACAACTATACAAGCATCCACAATCAAGGGTAGATAACTTAAATGCCACTAATTTTTTTATCTAACTTAAACATACAAGACATACCATGAAACTTTGGGAGAGTGATAGAGCAAAGGTTAAAAGTGTGAGATGTCAGAAAATCAGTTTAAATACATGCTAGGAACGTCAACCATTGAGGCCATTTTCCCACTTAGGTGCCGTTTAGTAAACTGAAAAATAAGGTCTGAAAATTAATTTAAGTGCTAAAAACTTGAGAAGTGCTGAATTTAAGTAGTGTTCGAAATATCGGTATCACATTACGTATCGCATCCTTGGGATACAGAAACATATCATTTATTGCACGGGACAGTTTGTATCGGGTAATTTATCGCACTTTTTGGGAAACATTGGGAAAATGGTTGAAGTTTTCAATGAAACTTCAAGGATTGTTAAAAAAATAATAATACGCATTTTTTAATCACAATGGCTTGAAAAAGAAATGTACATAATAGGTTTCCTTTGTATAGGGTCCTAAGTTATGCGTTATCTGACTGAACTAATGTAACTATATTCAAATTGAATGCATAACATTTCGAGTGTATGTGATAATCATTTAATCAAATACTCTTAAATATTTTAAAATTAGTCTCAATTGACAACTGGTTGAAGGGAAATTTCAATATATATATATATATATATATATATATATATATATATATATATATATATATATATATATAATTTTTTGATTAAAAAATGATTTTTATTTTCCAAAAATTGACAAGGACTTAAAAAATCAGTAGATCGACTCTCATACATGCTTGATTTCATGTTTGGAGTGCAACATTGCAAGCAATTTGGGAGATATTAGAGAAATTTCGAAATTTTCCCAAAGTGGACCACCAACACTTAAATTTTAAAATTAGAGTATGTGATGATCATTTCATCAAATACTCCAAAACACTTTGAAATTAGTCTCAATTGATAGGTCGTTGAAGGAAAAGTTCGAAAAAAAAAAATGGAGAACATGAAGAACCAATGGATATCTAAATCAAAGCTCCGACTCCATGATTTTTCTTGTAAAACATGAAAAACCAGGGGATTTAACATAATTTCAACAAAAGAAGGCATCGAAAATTAAAAATGCTCATTGGATCGAACATGTGGGATATATCGGCACTACCTGTACGTTTCATATCGCATAGGTAGGATATAAGATATATCGTGGGATATATTGACCGATATCGTTGATAATTAAAACATTGAATTTAAGTACTTATAAGTACTGAAAAATCTGTTGGTAATTTGTTTGCAAAAAGTGATGATATCTGAAAATAATCACTTTTTTTTTTTTTTTTACAAAAACCTATTTGGTAAAAACAAACCACAAATGTTTGAAATTTGGCAAGCTGTCATTTTTTGCCCCATTGTCTCAATTTCTATCTTTTGTAGAATATGAGACGAAACATGTATTGCCATGCCACCAATTTGGTACACATGTCTCATCCACCTACATCTCTCAAACATAACCCTTCAATTGATGGACCATGTGTTATACTCGTCTTGATAGAATAATCAAAACCCTTCGATTAGTGGACCATGACATCTCACACTAGCATGATATTGGGTCATTCATCTAGAGGGTCCCACCTACAACATGCTTTTGGATTGATGACCTTGAATATATATATAAAAAAATGCTTTGGCTCGAGAAAAAATATTCGTGTCCTGTCGAATAAGTGGGCCACATGTACAAATTTTTATCTTATAGGTGTGCACGCCACTAAATAGTTATCATCCATCATCCAAAAAACAAAATAGTTTCAATTGCATATCCTCGCATAAAATCAAATTAACAGAAAGATTAAATTGTATATCCATGTCGTCCATCTGTCTTGCCATCCTATTTTAGGAAAAGAGCCCCAAAAATGAAACAAATACAAATTTCAGGTAGACCACACCACAAGAAATAGTGGTCATTGAACGCCCACCATTAAGAACATACTAGGGTCCACTGTAATGTTTATTGACCATCCAATCTGGTGACAAAGACTTGTATGAAAGGAAAAGAAAAACAAATATCAGATTGATCGAAAACTTTTGTGGCCCCCGAAAGGTTGTTAACGGTCAATAGTCACTGTTTCCTCTAGTGTGGTCTACCTAAAACTTGCATCTTCTTCATTTTTGGGACCATGCCCTAAAATAATGTGGAAAAACAGATGGACAACATGGATATACAATGCATACATCAAGGTGGGCCCTATGGTCTGGGTCCCACCCACATTTGGGGTTGCAGCCAAGTCGCACTCCCTGGTGGAGGTAGTCCCCAATGGAAGCGGATTGCGTGGTGTGCGCACACCACTAATCTCGATGGTGTGTTGACGTCACCAAGTTTTGTGGGCCCCACCATGATGAATGTGTTATATCCACACAATCTATCCATTTTGTGAGATCATTTCAAGCAAGGGGCCCAAAATGAGGCAGATCCAAAGCTCAGGTGGAACATACCACAAAAAGCAATGGGGACAATGACGACCACCGTTGAAACCTTCATAAGGCCCACCATGATGTTTATTTGTCATCCAACCTATTCACAAGGTCACACAAACCTGGATGAAGGGAAAACACAAATATCAGCTTGATCCAAAGCTTCAGCGGCCCCCAAGAAGTTTTCAATGGTAAGCATTCAATCTCATTGCTTTCTGTGGTGTGGTCCACCTGAGCTTTCGATTTGTCTCATTTTTGGGCTCATGCCTTGAATGATCTCGCAAAATGAATAGACGTCATGGGTATAACACATTCACCATGGTGGGGCCCACAAAACATGGTGACGTCGACACACCACAACGGTTGGTGGTGTGTGGCACACCATGCAATCCGCTTTCATCCCCAATGGACATGGATTGCCTAGGAAGCTAGATGGGCCCACAGCAATGTTTGTGAGAAATCCACTCCAACCATCTGTTTTTCGAAATCATGTTAGGATGTGGGACAAAAAATGAGGTAGATCCAAAACTCAAGTGGGCCACATGACAGGAAACAATGTGGATTTCAATCCACCATTGAAACATTCATGGGGCCGTGGAAGTTTTTGATCAGGCTAATATTTTTGTGTTTTGACCTTATGAATGGTATGGATCACATATAAACGTCATGGTGCACCCTAGGGAGGTTTCAATGGTAGGCTATTCCCTACCCATTGTTTCATGTCGTGTGGCCCACTTGAGCTTTGGATCTACCTCATTTTTTTGTCCCATGATCTAATGTGATATGGAAAAATAGATTGACAGGGTGGATTTCTCACAAACATCATAGTGGGCCCCACCTAGTTTCCCTAAGGCTTTTGCAGGCAATCAACCTTCCAACACTGCTCTCGCAGGCAATTTGCATTCCAACATCGTTGTGTGTTGTAGGCAGTGTTATCACTGTGGTCACATATTTACGCACTGATCGCATATGCGAGCACATGTATTGCAAATGCAAGCATATGAGATGTATGTGATCACATACCCAACGGTCAGAAATATGGCCGTTGGGTATTTAATTAAATTTTGCAAATCTGGACTTTTTTTCATAAAAAGGCATTCAAGTCCCCTCTATTTACAAGTTACATTCACTCAAACTCTTCCTCTAATTCACTTTTACATTCTCCATTTTTCAACTCTCAAGTTCCAACTCTTCAAGACCCAAGCTCCAACTTTCAAGTTTCAATCAAGAATCAAGGATTCAAGATAGAAGAAGCAAGAATACATTGAATTCCAAGTCTCTTACATTACATAGTTACACTTACATTCTCTCATTTCATTTTCTACAAGACTACATGTATGTCTTTCTAGTTTCTAGTTTTAAGTTTCTAGATACATTCCTCTCATTTCATTTTCTACAACTATCTCATTCATTTCATTTTCTACATTATCTTATTACATTCATTCTCTAGATACTAGATATTAGATAGTTACATAACATTCATTCATCATACATCAAGGTGTTCCGTATCCATTACCATACAGCCATAAAGGCCAATATGTATAGGTAACGGCTGTGACCGTTATACGATATGGGGGTGAAACGGGGCAATTGTTTTTTGGGGGACTGTATTAGCTATTGCGGGGCATAATGACTGTTACCCCCATTTTCTCATCCCAAAAACTTTCCTAGATCATTCTACAGTACATTTCAACCACTTGTACTATAGTTTTTAGAATTACAATAGTAGATAGAAGTGATTTGGGTGAGTAGAAGCTCCGATGACCATTTTTTCAAAAAATCGAAAAGGTAGTATATATGCCTTTTTTGTCGATTTCTAATTCTAATGCTTGGTTGTGATGTGCAAACATTAAACACACAACCATGTTCATAAATTCACTAAACAACCCAATACAACACTCCTACCAAAGAGTGGACCGTTATGCTACCATAAACATGTTCAAAATAAAAAATGAATATAGATTTGGAATATTCACATCATTATAATTTTTCTAGATATTCTTTCAGAATTTTCAAGAAAAAAGAAAATAATAATAATAATAATAATAATAATAAATTCAACCATTGCCAAGGTCGTAATGGACATTATACCCCCTGTATTAGCCGTTACAGCCGATACCCATATCTGTAGCGGTGGTGACCGTTACAGTCAGCATTACCAATACGAAATACCTTGTCATACATTCTCTCTCTCTCTCTCTCTCTCTCTCTCTCTCTCTCTCTCTCTCTCTCTCTCTATTCTACATTCTTTAATCTCTAGATTCTCTACAATCTATACATTCATTCATTTTCATTTCTACATCTCTTTAATCTCTAGATTCTCATTTCTGCAATCTACCTTCATTCATTCTCATTTCTACAATTTACATTCATTCATTCTCACTCTCTACAATCTATACATTCATTTCTATTGAAATTTGAATATATTCTACATTTCTACTTCTCTTTCTATCTCTCTCTACATTCAACAATTGAGAGACATTTTTTTAAAGCTAGGGTACACGCTGAGGATTTTTTATATATTAAATAATTGATATATCACCTCTAATATTTATTTTTTTCTTGGAAGATGAGCAAGAGCAAGAAGAGGTGGCAACAGAAGGGGTTAGACGATTGTGAGAAAGGCAAAGCCAAGGTACATGCTCAGAATGCATCTTCCACCTCTCAAGGGGAATGCTCGAAAGGGAAGGTGGGGATATCCATCGAGAGTGACGCGGCTGAAGGAGATGGCCAGTGGATTACGGTTAGAGGTGTACACGAGTCGAACCGAGTCGAGCTTGGCACAGCTCGACTCGGCTCAGCCACTAGTTGACCCCAACTCGAACTCGGCTCGGTTCAGTCAACAGCTCAAGCCAGTTCAAGCCAAGATCGAGCCTCTGCGGCATTTTCTCAAACACATGGAGTGCACCTTCAATTTCTCACGGAATGTAAAGCAACAGCATCGATTTACAGGTAATTTCATCAAACACTCAGTAGGCAACATAAAAATCAAAATACAAGCATATTTGTTTCATATCCGCACCTTCCTTGCCACCAGCCGACACTTCGTTGAGTCATTTCATCAAACACTTGCTGAGCAACATCAATATCAAAATAACCGAGTCGTCGAACTGGTTTGATTCGAGTTGGGTTTCGATCCGAGTCGAGTCGAGCTTGGGCAAGCTCGAACTTGGCTCGAAATTTTTTCGAGCTCAAAAAATCACTCGACTCGGCTTGAACTCAATTTTGAACCAAGTCGAATCAAGCTTTTTCGAGTCAAGTTGAGCGAGCTAACCGAGCTAACTTGGTACATGTACAACTCTAATTATGGTGGCCAATAGGAAGAAGTTTGCACAGTTAAAGACGGGCAGGTGACCAATCTATCAAACTTACCCCACCTTATTCATCCATGGTTTCCCAGAGGGATGGCTGCTAGCTAATTTCGCGAGGGTTTTTTGCCGAGCCGGGGCAGTGACAGATGCTATCATCCCTCGGGATAGGGTGTCGGCAAGTGGGATAAGATTCAAATTTGTTAAAATGAGCTCTGATGAAGAGTTGGCAAGAGAAGTGGATCCGTTGCATGGTGAGAGCTTTGGAGGGAAGAAACCATTTGTCCAAAGGGCTAGGTATGGTCCCGAACAATCTCGTAGGTGGAGGGAGTTAGGTGGTGGGATTCATACTGTGGAGAGGATACCTCTGAGAGGCTCGAATAGGAGGCTTGATGTGGAGGTTCCTACTACAGGTCTCTCTAGTAAAAGCGAAGGGAAGACCTCTTTTAGGGATGTAGTGTAGGGAAAGGAAGGAGCAGGAAGGAAGAAAGTTGAGGGGAAGGTCGCGGTAAGGGAGGACGTTCCTGATTGAGGGTTTCCACTAGAGGTGAGGAAAGATACACACATTGGGGGGCCTCAGAAATTGGAATCATGAGGAGAAAGAGTAATCAGGTTGAGCCAAGAGGCTATTGCAAATTCCTGGGGTTGGTTACAGGGCACGGTAGTCCTTTCCACTCACCCAAGGGCAACAATGCCTGAGATTTTCCATTGATTGGACAAGTGTTGTCACTGGAAGCAAGAGATGTACTCAATCAAACCCATTGGGCATAATGAAGTTTGGCTCTGGCTGGGCATTGAGGTGAATATCGACACCCTTTTCACAGTCGCAGTGGCTTCACTGCACAGAGAAGGTCCTATTGGTAGGATTCGGAGATGGGAAGAGTTATCGCTATTTAGTTATGAAGAATCCTGGTTTCTTATTTGGGGAGTACCTTTAGAGTTTTGGTCCCTGGATATTTTCGTCGTCGCCGCTGCGGGTCTAGGTGAAGTGATGGATCCCTAGACGGAGTCTAGAGAGGAGACGGGGGTGATTTGGGTTCGTGTGAGTAGGAAGAAGGGATCTCCCTTGCCAAGTTCGTTGAAGGTGGTGGTTGAGGACAGAAGCATCCCGTTGTGGGTTCATAAGGAGGAATTAGGCCTCCTTTATCCTTGTTGGGGGGAGGCTTGGAGGATGCGGGAGGCTGGCAAAGCTGGCAGCCACGAAGGTCGTAGTCGCCTCGATGAAGGTACACAAGCTTCATACCCAAAGGAGTACCAGTTCTAAACCAAGACACGTGTCCAAGGGGGATGGAGCCAATGCAGGCGGAAGAGGTATTGTGGCTTCGGGAGTGGACACCTATATCTCGTAGTTCTGCGGGAGCTCAATTCATCGCATGCGCAGCTCTAGACCTGGTTCAAAAAACAAGTTTGGATCCCGAGCCTGTCCCAACCTTACCTTTGGTCGACAAAGACATGCATATGAGTTTGGTTTGGAGGGACAAGCGGGATAACTGCCCCCCAACCTCTATCAACATTCCTCTCAACTGTCCATTACTACGAGTGCTCAGGATGTCGACACATGGAAAAATGTTGCCCTAGTGGAACATGAGGGCTCTTCGCTCCCTTGTGCCTCTTGTGGGAGTGGCACTATGACACATGTGGAGAGCTTCTCCTCTCCCTCACATGATCACTTAAAAGTCACGTGCGTCCCCAAAGTTTCTATTTTAGGGTTGATCCTACGGGCTCCCCTTTCTCTAGAGCCTTATGTCGAAATGCAGGGAGAAGTGGAGTCGTGTGGACGTCTTTTGGTGCTGCCAAATGCGGAAGATGACTCCAACAAGTTCGAATGTGCTAGGAATAGCTTCAGTTGCGATTCTCAAGGAGAAGTAGAGCCTCTATGCTGCAAGAATTCTCTAATCCAGGAAGTAGGCAAGAGGCAACTGGCAGTGGAGGTAGTAGATGGGGACAACCTTGAGGAAGCTTTGCCGATCACTCTCAACTATAAGAAGACCTCTCCTTCCGCGGTTATGGTCTGTTCTGCTGAACTTGTCCAAGACACCCCTACATAGAAATTCAGGTGGGAGGGTGTGATCCCTAGGGATTAATTCTTGTGGGTGAAAGACACTCTCTTTAGAGTGGGTGGATTGGTGGGCTTGTCCTTTGGTACTCGAGACGAAGATCTTTACGACTTCCTTCTTTTTGCAGAGTTTAGGGCAGTGCAGTTAGAGCAAGAGGGACAAGAGCCCAAGCCCAAGAAATTACCCAAGGGACTTCGTGAATTGCTAAGCCTCAATTGCTCCATCAACTATGAACATGAGATTAAAGCCAGTGGTGGGAAGAGGGCGAGAACATGGAAAGGATGTGACCAATGTTAATCTTATATTGGAATGTTCAAGGGTTGGGCTGTAGGACTAAAAGGGCCCAGGTTTGCTCGGTTCGGTGTGGGGTTCTAAGTGCGTGGAATGGATTGCGGTTGATGCCTTCTCTGCTTATGTTTTTCTGTAGGACATCTCTTCCAGATTCTGTTCAGCATTTTCTTTTGTTTATGGGCCATGCCATTCATCTCTTCGCGACAGTTTCTAGGAGGAGCTCGATAATGTCAGTCAAAGATGGGATGGTGCCTTGGTGTCTCAGTGGAGATTTTAACATAGTGCGTTTCTCTAGCAAAAAGTATGCTAAGGGTGGTAAAGTGACCAAGAGTATGGCTTCGTTTTTTGATTGGATCAATAGGCATGAATTGGTGGATTTTCCGATGAGAAGGCCTGCTTTCACTTGGTTGAATGGTTAGGATCCTCCAGTTTTTTCAAGGCTAGACCGGTTCCTGGTGTCCGCAAGTTGGTTGCAAAAGTTTTCCCTGGTGTATCACCGCGGTCCTCCAAGGTTAGTCTCAAATCATATGTCCATAGTGCTAGACATTTCCAAAGTAGACTGGGGTGGGGGCCTAAGCCTTTCAAATTCGAAGCGGCATGGTTGGAAATAGAGGGCTTCTCTCAACTGGTGGCAGATTGGTGGGATTCCTTTTCGGTCAAAGGCCATGCTGGCTTCAAGTTGTTTAGTAAGTTTAGGTTGCTAAAGGAAAAGCTCAAATGGTGGAAAAAAGAGGTCCTCAGACTACTGGAGGTCAAATTTGACAGGATGGCGGAAGAAATCCAAGCGCTTGACATCCTAGAAGAAGGGGGTGCCCTCTCTGCCAATAGTAAGGCTAGGAGGGAAAGTCTATCTCAACATCTCACTACACGGGCTAAAGAGGAGGAGATCAAATGGTGCCTAAGATCTCTTGCGGTGTGGTTAAAGGAAGGTGATCAGAACACTCATTTTTTTCACAATTTTGCTCGTGCTCGAGCTAGTATCAATAGAATTTCATCCTTACAGATTAAGGGTGAGTGGACAGCAGACAAGGATAGAATCTGTGAGGCTATTTCAGTTATTTCAGAAATTTGTTGTCGAAGGATAGTAGCAAGAGGCCTAGGTTGGATTACCTCGACTTTTCCAAAATTTCCACGAATGATGCTTCCTAGTTGGAGAGACCTATCACTGAGGATGAAGTGAATCCATGTGTGTGGATAAGGCACTGGGCCCTGATTGGTTCCCCATTCTCTTTTTTCAAAAAATAAAAAATAAAAAAAATGGCATGTTATCAAGGCTGATTTTATGGAGTTTGTGGCTGAATTTTCAGAGAGAAGTCGGTTATCGAAGGAGCTTGAGACGTCTTTCATTGCTCTTACTCTGAAAGTACATGGAGCCGAGCATCTTAAAGCTTTCAGACCTATTAGCCCTATTAGGGGTCCTTACAAGATCCTAGATAAGGTTTTAGCTTCCAAGTTCAGGGAGGTGCTCTCTAAAGTTATTTTGGAGAACCGGTCAACCTTCGTTGTCATGCAGCAAATTTTGAATAGCGCATTGGTTGCCCACGAATGCATCGACTCAAGGTTTAGGGAGGGAAAAAGTGGTGTGGTGTGTAAGCTAGATTTTGAGAAGGCATATGATCATGTTGATAGGGGCTTCTCGGATTACATGCTCGATAGGCTGGGTTGTGGGCTGAAGTAGAGAGGCCGGTAAAGGGCTTGCGTGCTCTCCCCTTACTTCTCTATTCTTGTCAACGGTTCACCTAAAGGCAACTTTAAAGCCTCACCGGGACTAAGACAAAGGGATTCATTGTCTCTGTACATGTTTGTAGTAATTGGAGAGGCCTTGAGCAGGATGCTTTCCAAAGGAGTGGAGAATGGGCTGTTTAATGGGTTCAATGTGGCAAGCGGGGGAAGCCAGATTTGCTGCCTTCAATACGCCGATGATACACTTCTTTTCTATGAGGGTAGTGAAGATGCGGTTGACGATCTTTGGAAGCTCACATTGTGCTTTGAGGCGGTATCGAGTCTAAAGATTAATGTGTCCAAGTCGGAGATGCTTGGTATTAATGTCGAAGGTGTCGAGCTGCGATTTTTGGCGAGTATTTTCAGGTGTAAGTTGTTGAATGGATGTCTTCAATCTTTTGCAGGAATAGGGGACATCGAGAGATCGACAGCCATGCTCAATCAATTGAATCTCTCCGGGATTAGATAGATTGCTCTCTGGACGTTTTGGACCATGATCGATCGATTAAACCATCTGGTCGATTGATCGACAGTAATTTGAAAAATACCCCAAACTCTTTGGACAGTTTTTGGCGTGTTCGATTGATCGAACATGCATCCTCAATCGATTGACGACACGCGTGGAACTATTTAAGTGAGTGATTTGTTTCTAATTCCGGTTGTGATAGTATATATATCGGGTATAATCGGGATTAGGGTATTCTGAGTAAATGTTAAGACATTCCCAAGGGTTCTAGAGAGAAAAAGCTAGGGTTTTGGGAGATTCGAAGGTCGTTCTCATCGTTATAAGTTCTCTATCTCTTGTAATATCGTTTCATAGTGGATTGATTGTCTCATTGTGCAGTGGTTTTTTTCCCTGAGATGGTTTTTCCACGTAAAATTCGTGTGTTCTCTACGTGTTTTGTTTGCGTTTGATTTCGTCCTGTTTGATTGAGTTTGGGTTTGCTTCTGCGATATTCCCAATAGGTGATATTAGAGCTATCGTTGGGTGTCGAGTTCTAATTTGAGACATGTCAACGAAAGGGTCTAATGTGAAGTACGAAATAGAGAAATTCACTGGTAGAAACAATTTTAAACTATGGAAGGTGAAGATGAGAGGCTTTCTAGTTCAACAAGGATTGCAACATGCACTCCTTGGTAAGGCGAAGCGTCTTGCGTCGATAAGTGATGAAGAGTGGGATGAAGTTGATGATAGGGCTACAACGTCAATCCAATTGTGTCCAGTAGACAATGTTCCCTACAACTTCATGGATTAAAAGATCGCTGCAGGGGTATGGATGAAACTTAATAGTTTGTACATGAAGAAATCCTTGGGCAATCGTCTGTATCTTAAGATACAGTTCTACAATCTTAAGATGACAAAAGGAAATTGATAATAACAAACACATGAGCACATTCAACGAATTGCTCTATAAACTTACGAATGCGGAGGTTAAGATTGGAGATGAAAATCAAGCCTTAATTCTTATGAATTCGCTTCCACCGTCTTACGAGAATCTTGTAGACACTCCACGGTAGGGATACCATTGATGTTAAAACTGTCATCTTAGCCCTTAATGAAAAGCAACTGAAAGATAGTGCGAGGGTACCTCTACAGATGCATTGGTTGCCATGGGAAGGAATTTTGAATGGGAGAAGGGGAATTCTCGATCTAAATATAAATCGAAAGGGAATGGCAAAATGAAGCGCTGGAATTATGACATGACAGGACACATGAAGAAATATTGTCGAAATCCTAAAGCTCAAAAGGGAAAAAAATCTAATAATACGCTGAAGGAAGCCAACAAAGTGGAATCCAGCAAGGAAGTTGATGGTGGTGATGTTCTCACCATATCCAAATCCAGGTATCTCAGCAACAAGTGGGTTTTGGATGCGAGGGCCTCATACCACATGACTTTTCAGCGAGATTGGCTCACCAGTTACAGCGAGTGCGATGTTGGACAAATGTTTATGTGCAATGACATTTCTTGTAAGGTTGTTGGAATCAGTTCGGTGCGCATCAGGATGTTCGATGGGGTGAAACATATCCTGACGGATGTGAGACACGTTTCTAACCTCAGGAAGAGTTTGATCTCTCTTGGGGCATTAGAGGCACTTGGGTGCAAGTTTACTGGTTTTGATCGGGTCCAGTTTCTAAAGGGGTAGTCGTAGCGATGAAAGCACAGAGGAATAAAAATCTTTAGTTGATCGGGAATACTGTATCGGGTGGAGTTGAAGCGTCTGTAGCGGAGTCCATGTTGGCACATTTGTGGCATGCGCGTCTGGGCCACATGAGTGAGCGCAGCATGAAAGTACTTTCTTCCCTTGAGTGTTCTTTTTTCACTATTACTAGAAGTCTTAGAGAGGCTCTTAATTCTCTTATATGACGACAAGAAATGAAGGAGGAGATGGTTGTCCTTGAGAAGAATCATATATAGAAGATGATTGATTTACCAATTAGGAAGAATCCAGTGAGTTTTCGTTAGGAGTACGCTCTTAGGTACAATCCTAATAGTATTATAACTCGATATAAAGCTCGTCTTGTTACTCTCGTAGCTAAAAAATTTACACGAACATATGATAAGGATTATTCTAGGTAATGATTTCTCTTGTTGCTAATTTGAATTGCGCGTTGTATCAATTCGACGTTAAGAATGCCTTTTTGAATGGTGATCTGACCGAGGAAATTTATATGTTTCCCTTTCCCCTTCCTAGTTTTGCTAGGAAGGGGGAGGAAAGAAAGATTTTTCGTCTCAAGAATGTTATATATGGTTTGAAGTAGGCTCCTTGAGCTTTGTTTGAGAAGTTTAGTGGGGCCGTAATTCACATTGGCTTGACTTGTATTCATTCTGAGCACTACGTGTTTGTTAACTAGTGTGTACAAGCTACCATCATTGTAAGCTACGTGGATAATATCATTGTTACAGGTGATGATGTTAGTGTTAATTCTGAGCTGAAACTCTATCGAAGCAAGGTTTTTGACATAAAAGATTTAGGACCGCTAAAATGCTTTATTGGAAATAAAGTTTCTTGTTTTAAGAAGGGCATTGTTTGGTCTCAACAAAAATATGCCATTGATTAATTGACTTTAACTACTAATCTTGATGTCAGAATTATTAATTCATAGTTAGAGGTTAACAAGGACCTTCGGTCTAACGATGGGCAACTTCTTGATAATCCTCGCATGTAGTATTCGAAATATCGCATTACGTATTGCACCCTTGGGATTTAGATACTTATAGGTTATTGCATGGAATATAACAGTTGTATAGTGAATGTATCATTGTTGTTGGAAACATGGGGAAAGATTGGGAAATTGGTCGATTTTTTCAATGAAACTTCGGTGATTGTTAAAAAAGACATCAACACACACTTATAAATCAAAACCTTACAAAAAACAAGTGCACATAATAGGTTTTCTTTGTATGGGGTCCTAATATATACGTTGTCTAACTTAATTGATGAAAGTATATTCAAAGTCTATTCATATTAATTTATAAATGTAAGAAGACATGTGGAAACATAAGCAATACATTAAAAAACAAAAGAAGAATCACTAGATCAGGTTACATATATGTTTGATTCTATGTTTAGACATAAAAATTGCTACTGATTTGCGAGAAATTGGAAATTTTTGATTTTTTTTTTTCAAATTTCTGCAACTCGGCCAATCTCCAAATCTCGAAATTGAAGCTTCCAAAACATGAAAAATCATGGATTGTAACAATTTGGCACTGATTTAGCATGATTTACAAAAAAAAAAAAAAAACAGGGATCGAAAATTGAAAGTGCTCTCCAGATTGAACATGCGGGATATATCCCACTACTTGTGCATTACGTATAGCATAGGTTGGATACAAGATATACCTTGGGATATATCGGCAATATCTTCGGTACAATTTAAAACACAACTCATATGTACTAGTGTTTGGTTGGTTAATTGATATATTTGACTACTACTCGCCCATATCTATTTCATGCAGTGAGTTTGGTTAGTAAATTCATACATGCTCCTCGATCCAATCACCTTGAAGTAGTTCGTCGCATCTTATGCTATATTAAGTCTTCTTTAGAACATGGCATATTATTTAGTCATCACAATAATATTGATATTAAATGATATTTGATGCAGATTGGGCAGGCTCACTAGATAATCAATGCTCTATGAAAGGATAATGTACTTTTTTAAAAGACAATTTCATTACCTAGAAGACAAAAAAGCATATAGTTGTTGCATAATCCAGTGTTGAGGCTAAGTACTCTGTAATAGCGAGTACTGCATGTGAAAATTTCTGATTAAGAAGTTTTGTTGTTAAATTGGGATTTCCAAGGAAGACTCCTATCTGTATATATCATGACAATCAAGCTACAATCATATAGCTTCTAATCCTGTTTTTCATGAGCGGACAAACCACATTGAAGCTGATTATCACTTTATTCATGAGAAGATTGTTGTTGGCATTATTTATACTCCGTTTGTTACGACTAGCAATCAATTTGTGGATATCTTCACAAAGTCTTGATGTTTAATTTGAGTGCAATATTATTGGCAAGTTGAGCATGATTAATATCCATGCCTTAGCTTGAGGACTGGGCAAACCACATTGAAGCTGATTACCACTTTATTTATGAGAGGATTGTTGTTGGCATTATTTATACTCCATTTGTTACAACTGCTACTCAATTTGTGGATATCTTCACTAAGTCTTAATGCTTAATTTGAACAGCGTATTATTGGGAAGTTGGGTATGATTGATATTTATGCCTCAGCTTGAGGGAGAGTTGATATTTCTAAACCGCGAGCCCTCTCTCTAGACTGTGGGCCTTCTTACTCTAGACCATGGGCCATCTCTTATTCTTCTTTTATTTCTCTTATCATTTTCCTTTCTTTTGTTTTTCCTATTATCACCTTAGTTCCAAGCATATTTTATGTTATTTAGGGGACGTTCAACCCTAAAAGATTTCCCCCCCAAAGGCTTTTTTCTCTTTGACGAAAACAAATAAAGCAGATGTCAAAAACTGCAGACCAACAAACACAGATTTTTCTTGAGTTTAACAACAATGGGTGAAGGATAATAGGTGAAGAGTGTAGACGAACAAAAATCCGGGGAAATAAACAAAGAATACAAGAATAACAAGTATATTCCAAGAAATGCTTCCTTCATTTAGTAGTTATATTTGAATCCTACATTAAGAGTATCAACAAACTAAAAATAATTGAATTAAAAATTTTGAAAGTTCAAATTTTGGCTAGTGACGGAATTGCATTAAAAGACACTAACTGTATTCATTACCTGAGACGAAAAATTCATGAATGGTCTGATCTCGGATGATGAAAGCAGGTCTTCTTTAGTAACGAAGTTAGGATACAAGCTAGTCAAAGCAGCCATTCTCGACTTTCCCCCATAAATATGTGCACCTGCAAGAAATATCAGTGTCTTACGGTTGAAACCAAGAGCAGCAAGCATAAGTACTGCCTCTTCAGGTGTTAGAGGACATTTTCCTTCTGATCGTAGTAATGCAGAAGAAGGTAGCCTGCAAAAACATCAAACAAGCTAAGGGATATAAATTTAAAGTATATGGGAAAATATTGTTTTATCTTGCTAAGATATGTCAACAAAATTAACATAATAGCTGTCAACACATAGGCAAGATATTTAAAAATGGTTACGAACGGTGCATTATGAGGCCAATACATTTTTTTTTTGTATGTCGTAAACCATATCGTCACAGTAACAGCGGTGGCTGTTACAGCCAATGTTACCGTTATTGAATACCCTCCACATCGGAGAATGATCTTCAATTATAGGTGAAGTTTAACGGAAACCCCAATCAATGGATAAGCAGTTCAAGAAAAGAACATAACATACATACTTTGAGCTCTTCTTAAGAAGTGTCAGTGCAGGAAAATGGATTGCACGATATGCATCCAACTCTTTTCTCTCTTCTTCCCCACCACCAAAGTCACACATAGAATGAGCCACCATGTCAATTTCAAACCTTAGATGGAGAGCTAAATATGAAGAAGCATCACCAGGAAGATCCTTTTCTCCTTCCCTTTTTGATTCCACTGCGAATGAACCAAGCAGATTACGATCAATGGGTCCCAGACGTGGTGAATGCTGACGCATCCGTTTGATAAGCAATGCCCCAGTTTCTTGTATTTTAGGAACAAATTGTAGAGCATGGAAGTTGCATCTGCATCGGAGTCTCTAGAACAACACCTTCAATTAGGGATCAAAATTGGTAGAGCAAAAAACTAAAGGAACAAGTGTAAAAGCCAAGAAATTGGTAATCCAGAAGTAAATTGTAAATGACAACGCCTATGAATGCAAATTTGCTAAGTTTCAATATGTACCAAAAAATAAAAAATAAAATAAAATAAAATAAAAATAGTGGAAGAACCATGTTTTTACAGCTTCCCTGTGCCAACAGTGGCGATTAACACCCAAAATTGGTTCCAGGGATTGAACCTGTTTCCAAGCAACCCACGACTTCTAAAGGACTTCTTAAGTTTAGGATAGTAGGAATTAGAGGTAAGGACATGAGAAAAAAAGTAATCATGATTTCCAAACCACAAAAACTGCAATGGAAATCATACCGAGGATTCCTTACCGTTTCTTGCAACCCAAACAGTGGAAAATGGTGATTTTGTGGAAACGGTACTCATGATTTCTCTTCCTAGTGAAATCCTCAATAAATACTAGTGGATTCCTCACTGTTTATTGCACTCCAAACAATGGAAAATAGTGATTTGTGGAAAAAGGTAATCATTATTTTCAAACGCAATGAATGCAGTGGAAATAGAATTGAGACTTCCTTAGTCTTTTACAATCCAAACAGTGGAGGAAAAAAAAAAAAACAGCAGTAGTTTTCTGCAAAAAGAATTCTTTTCCCACAGATTCCTCGTATCCAAACAGGGCCTAGGTTTACTTCGATGGATAAATAACTCTAGCATTTTTAATTCCTATTGAATTTAATATAAAAGATGAAGTTAGTTTCTCTTCTTCAGTTAACTCAATCTTGCAACATCTCCTTTTCCCATTTTGCATGTTAGATCCCTCTCCATGAGCCCCATTTCAGAGATAAGGATGTGAGATCCATAATGGATCCGAAGAATGTAGATATTGTGAGCAGCGTTATAAGTATAGGTATCACTACAAGTTTCGCTGGCCAGGGTTACGGAAATAATATCGATATCGCCAATAATATCGCTGATAACCAGAAATGTGGGGAAACATGGGAAAAATGGTGGAATTTTTGGCAAAATGTCAGGAGATGTTAAAAGGGACATATTTGCATATTTAGAAATAAAAAAATTTGCAAAAAGAATGCATACATAACAAGTTTCTATTTAATGGGGCCTTAAAAGCACGTACTGTTGTAAAAAATCAGTCCAATCATCCTATTTGGCCTATTTAACCATCCAACCTTCCATCTAAACATCCATTGATATTGCAAAATATCAACAACACATGATATTTCACCAAGAAATCATCAACAATTGGAAAGGAAACAAAAGATTGTGGTCTCAATATCACGCATGTTGCGATATTGATAATATCGAGATGTTATCAATATTATCAATGACAAATTGAACACTACATACAACCATGTGCCCATGAAAAAAAAAAACAATTGGAAATAAATTTACTATTGAAATATCGTCGATACACTTATGATACAAGCATTACCTAGAATTTACATAGTTGAAAATATTGGCGATTAAATTAGCGATATTGATACATTGGCGATACTTGGCGATATATTGCTAATACATGGAATTTCTGGTACTACCAGCGTTATCGGTATCGCTAAGCTGGAGATAAAGATAATATTGGATATATTTCGATAATATCGGAGATAATTCGAACACTGATTGTGAGAAGAAACCTAGGCAAGACACTCAATGTAATGACTAGTGAATTAGGGGTGCACACGGTTCGGTTCCGGTTTCAAAACTAGAACCGAATAGTTAAGGAGATAGATGAATTGGTTACGATATAAGCGGTCCAGCTGTTGATATGGACCACTCATGTGAAGGGGGCCACCTTTAGTTCTCATCCCTTTTGAAACCGGAACCAAACCGTGTGCACCCCTATAGTGAATGTAAGAACAAAATCAATGCTATCACCACCTAAACAACAAAAAGCTTTGAGAGGATGTTAATTTCGCACAAAGCAGAGATAGCATGCAGGATATTCACATGTACATAACTAAAAGAAAATAAAGATTTTGCAATGTGTTAGTAAATAAAATATGGATATTCATATAAAGAAAGAAGTCATAAAACCTTCCTAAATGGTGATGCACAAAACCATTAGATACACTATCCACGGAAGTGAACCGCATTTACTGCAGTTAATATACCTGCAATTCAGATGGTATAGGGTCAAAAGCCAGGCGGTTTCCAAAACCAATGAAATGGACAACTCTATTTTTAAGTAGGATAGGGAGAATGTTTTTCAGATAAAAACTTGGCTTTGCTTCCTTCATGTATTCTTCATCAGTTACCTTGCAAAAAATCCATCATTAATGCCAGTAAGATGACATCGAAAAAACAACATGGCAATTAAATTTGACTTCTGTCAATTACATAAGCAACTCAAAAACAACAGCATGAAAATCATACTTACCAGACTACCTATCACCTCCAAATCAAGTGATTGCAGTTCTAGAGGAAGTTCTTTCACAATTCGGATATCAGCTTTCAAGTAGTTCATAAAATGATCCTCCTGATATATATCGCTGAATTGACTAAGAAATTATAGATATGGAATGGTTAATTTTTGTCCATAAAATGCAAATAAGAGATATAACAATAAAATAACATTTAATCTATTAGCTCAACAAATTCAAAAAAGGACGAAAAAGACTGTAAAAGAACATATCTAATACTATATTATAACTCTTAGGTACTAAATCAGACTAGTGAACTTCAGGATCTCGCAGTCATTTAGGGAAAAGTAGGGCAAAGTTTTCATTGGCTGGGGCATATTTGAAGAAAGAGCTAAGATTCTTCAGAGGTAGCTCCCTTTCATGGTATGTTGGAGATTTGGAAGGAAAGGAATAATCAAATATTAATGAAGAAAAGATACCCTTGTCAATGCTCAGAGATAAATTCCTCCCGAATTTTCCAAGGCATTTCTCCTACAAACCTTAGAGGAGATTGGTTACTTGATACAGCCAGAAAGACTCCTTGTGCCATCCAGGGGATCTGATGGATTCCTCCCCAGGTATTTGGAAGCTTAATTTTGATGGGAAATTCCTCCTCTAACAGGTGTTTGGATTCCTCCTTCGACGGGCTCCTTTTCTATTTGCTGTCTATTGGGGATCCCTCATCACCCTCTCTCTCTCTCTAGTAGTCTTGTTCTTGCTTCTAGTGAATTAGTTGTCGCCTTTTAATTTTTTAACAAAAATGGAGTGTTCATTGGCAAACATAGTCCTTCCAGAATAGCTAGAATTTTAAGAAATGATATAAGCCACATTTTTGAAGGCATTCATGGGCCCTATTTCTGCAGGAGATGGATTTAGGACAATGTCTCTCATTAAGGAAGATCTCCATATTTTCAATAGAAAGCTCAGTGGGGAAGTCAAAGAGGACTGTGTCTCAGCTAATGTATTTAATTGGGTGCTGAATTTCGGAGCACAACCATGGGAATTAAGATTTTAGTTTAATAGATCTACCAATTGTAGGTGAAGCACATCATTTTCCGTTGGAACCACCAAGGCTTTAGCTAAAGAATATCTTCGTCATTAAGCTATATAGATATAGGGGGATTCAATACTTTTCTTTTCTTTTCTTTTTTCAGGGGATCCAATTCTTTTTTTTTTTCTTTTTTGTGTGTTTAAGTTAATCCAAGTTACAAGTTAAACCTTCAAGAATAAGGACCTGATGAAGAAGGAGGTTATGAGTTATCCATCGTCTGTAGGCTAAACATATAGTTTACCCTTGGAACCACCAATACCACCATACTCTAGGTAAGGGACAGAGTTGGGTATTTTGGTAATATCGAATCAAGTTTCCAGACTTTGTAGTACTTTTGGAGTTAGTTTATAGTTGTTTCAAGTTCTTTCAATAAAAGGGGAATGGATGAGTGAACCCTTCTTTTTTTTCTATGACAGGTATGGATGATTGAAGCTTTTGAGTTTTTTTTTTTCCAAGTTCCTTCTTGAAGAGAGAGGGTGTCGTACTCTTCCATTGGGCATAAACCATAACATTTTCCCCAGTTTATTTTGTTCTCATTTAATGCTCTAGATCTGTTATTGGACTATTTACTTTTCTTTCCCTTTTTGGGCTGCATCTTTATTATTGCTGCAATTATTCAAATTACACGTGGACCCACCAAAAATTGATTGACGTGTCAATTATGTGTCATCTTACCACATTTCCCACCATAAGACGAATTGATATTGAAGTGCCATAATGCGGCTTATCTTTTAGATAAAACCCGTGGCAACAAAAGGTGACTGCATTAGTGATACAAGGTAAAGATGGAATGAAAGGCATTGCCCAAAATACATGAGATGGAGAAGGCATTCGCCCATGTTGGGCCAGAATTCATGCATGGTTATGACTTATGATAGAACAACACAATGACATGATGAGACCAAATCGTGGAGCGGAAACAAAGAAACTGAAATTGTGTTGAATAGGATACCATGACTATGTGTGGAATTTTGGCGGAGCTAAGGAATGGTGGCTGTCCTAAGGGGGAGGGGGGATTATGATCAACTAAAAATTATGCCTTTTAAAAATACAATAAAGCAATTTAACACTAAAGCTTCCAAGCCATTAGTGGGTCCAATCACATAGACTACAATAGATGAGGCAATTAAGCAACTAGTCTATAAACATGATAGTGTACATGTGTGTGTGGGATGTGCTAGCTATCTACTCCTAGCATTCATCTAATCATGCATACATATAATTAAACGTTTACCACATAAGCATAATTAAACAAGTGCTCTAATATAATCCCAAATACAAGCATGTATACTGTTTCGGCTTCCCTACTCCACTACCGACAGACCCACTCAACCCATGAGTGTACCGGATTTCATTATCGGAGGTTCACCTCTAACCTTTACAATCCTACACAATGATTGACTCCCTCAGAGACTAACGTGGTTTTCTATCGGTGCGCCACAAACCTCGGTCTTAGTCCAAGGACCTACATTTACTCCTGCCGAAGGCTCCCACAAAGGCTAACACATACACACCCGTGCCTGGTGAATTCGGCCCTACACAAAAGTCTAGATCCTACATGAGAACTTATTCAAGTTTGGGTCACAAACTCTTACCCTCAATCCTACACAAGGAATGAGAGTATGGATTCACTTAATGACACTTGTTGAATTGAGCCCCGTTGATGCACAGTCTTGGGTTGTTTGATCGATGCTCTTCCGTGCTTCAATCAACTCCCCTTTGCACCCTAAATTATGATGTTGATGCTTTGCCAAGGCTTTGACTCTAAGATCCAACACCTTGCATGTAGTGCTCCTTTGAGGTGACCAAAGTGATGGGAGTTGGGTAGAATCTCCTACAACTAATGGGAAGTTGAATTCCTAGGGGATTCTACTTGATGGACACTCTAGATGTTGATAGATACTCGGATTTGCCAATAGAAATGGTGTCTAAACTCTAGTGAATGCTTGAGATCATGATCTTCTTGTAGAGGAGCTTGGAATGCTCATTAGAGTAAAAAATCACTAAGAATAGAGCATGAATTTCATTGGTATAGAGCCTAGGAGGTTTGGTAGAGTTTGAGATGCATTAGGGTCTGTAAAATGCCAAAATATATCCTCTCTACAAAGATCCGGTTGCTATATTTATAGGAAAAAGGCTCCAAAGGATCTATAACAGATAGTTTTCAGTCACACCAAATTAGCTTGTGGAAAAACCACAGATATTGCTGGACAATTTTTGGTGCCTTCGGTCGGACCGAACATAACCTTCGGTCACACTGAATCCATCCAACGGTTTGTCCGGCTGGAGCCGAAACATATTGTTTTTCAAGACGGCTTGCTGACCATTTTTTGTCATGTTCAGTCGAACCGAACTCACAGTTCGGTGGCATCGAGTCCAGCCAAAGGTTTGTCCGGCTACAACCAAATTAGGATGAAATTCAAGGTTGAGCTTGCTGTCCTGTTTTGACCAATTTCGGTGGGACTAAAGGGGTGTTCGGTGGGATCGAAGGTTGTTGAATGTGCAATTATTTCAACAACTTGAGACCTTTAAAGCCAATCTAAGGGTGCTCAATTTAGGCTTCTATGGCTTAAGGGATGATCAATAAAAGTTTTACTAATTAAGGTTAGGATCATCTAGAGGTTTAGGTTGTTTTGGGTTAAAGGTTAGGGTCACCAAGACACTTCATCCATTCGTTCCTTTGCTCCTTGATGATCCACTTTACTTGTGTCTTTGGTCTTCAGCTTCCAAGGGCTCGACTAACTACATGACACATGGACTCACGTGATTGACAAATAAGGTGCATGAATCAGTGCACTAACAGAAACCAATGGTTCAGTCAACAGCCAAATAAGAGGATGAGCCAATTCACTCCCCCTATACAATGACGATGATGGTTTGTCAGCCAAGAAGACCTTAATCAAGTGCCAGAGACCCCAAGTACTCGTCACTTTTAACACGGCTAACAATTGCAACATTTTTTTATGATCAGAATAGACCTATTCCTAGTGTCGTTGCATCCAAAGAGGAGAAGGAATCAACAAAGAAATGGGTGCAATAAATGTTCCCGTAAGGCTCTCAGAACCTTATTCCTAGCAAGGAAACGGTTGTTCAATACAATGAGGGTGCGGCGATGGTAGAAGTTTCAGTGACAAGAGGGTTAAATATACAATATTTGAGTCTCAACAATATGCTATAATCGGTCGAAAAGAGACTGCACATGGTCGATGGGTAGAAAAGCCTCCTTCATGAGAAACTTCATTTTTTCCCATGTTTTCACCTTGGAAATCATGCGCCTTTCTCAAGTGGCCTTAACTTGTTCCCACCACGCTGAACCTCTACCTTTTAACTTCACGACAATTATTTTCACCTTTTTTGCTTTGTCCAAATTTTTGTTATCAAAGATCCTTTCCATTACATCAATCCAATCTAGAAATCATCCCCACGTATACTACCATGATATTTAAGGGACTTCCAACTCCCTACTTCGGTCATAATAATCCCTCCTTCCGACTCGTCATAGTTCAACAAACGGAGCTTCATGATGGAACGGATTAATGTCACTCCCACTCGAGTCATTGTCATGACCTTCTTGAGTCAGTAGTCCATTCCTTGCTAATAATGTAGTGAGTTGTTGAGAGATGGTCTACATTTGCCTCTCTAACATGGCAAATCTCTTCTACTGGGTCTGCATCTTCCTCGTCCATTTTTGGTGCACCATAGCCTTTACCTCTACATGGCACAATCGTAGGATAAGAATCTCACACAAGAATGAAACAATGGTAGAAGTGAAGGATCTAATACCAAATCAGGTATAGCTAACAAATGAGAATTGTCAATTGCACGCAACTATATCAAACCCTAAAACCAAACCATACCTAAACACACCCAATCCAAGAGTAGAGATTCTTCCACTTGAAAAAGAAAGGAAAAATAATACAATACCCAGCGAATAATCAAAGCTCCACCAATTTTGATGGCCTAGATCATACATCCCACTTGTAAAAACATGCACTTACACAAACCCTAGATAAGGGTTGATGCACAAGGCTTGTTTATTGAACTTTATATGAAGAAAAACAAAAGAGAAGCCCTAGCACTAATTTGGGCCTTCCATCAATCATAAACCATGGGTTAGACGTTATGATCTGAGCCCCATAATCTTTTTTACAAAGGAAAATTACTAAAATAACCCTATCTACTTAAGTGAGACATAAGCTAAGCATAAGTAAACCAAAATTCGTCCAAAGATAAAATTTGGAACTAAAGGTAAATGCCAGCAAAAGACCCTTTTATAGACCTAAAAGTGTGCCAAGGGTGCCACAATGCGTGGTCCATTGATGAGTCTACGGATTATAGAAGGTATTTGGGCCCCTTTCCACACTCTAACCATCACAACTCCTCAGCAAGTGCATCTACTTGATTCATCAACATTTAATTGTCCATGTCCTCATCAGTAGCAATGAAGACCAAGCTTCAGTTCCCTAGTGCCTACCACCCTCAAACCAATGGTTAAACGGAAGTAGTCAACTGTTTTCCATGAAATGGGATGAGAACTATTAGCCCCATACGCGGTTTGTGAATAAAAGCTTGTCTGATAGTAAGCAAGGAATATCTTTCTATTAAATAGGATTTATTGAACTCATAATTCATTAGATACTTCTTATGAGTGTCAACTAAGTATCATAAGTAAATTGATCCTGGTTGTTCAATCATTTGATAACCAGAGTCGTTCTTTGATAAACAATCACTATGAGTCAGACTCAATAGAATTTGAACAAGTTATTATCGTGTCTTGTCCACGATCATATAACTACATGGGACCTAGTAATACCCATGGCTGAGTTTGCCTATAATAACTCAATCAACAGGTCCATAGGGATGTCAGCTTGTGCAGCAATAACTCGTATATGACCTCATCTTCCAGTCAATTTGGTTCCTCTACCCAGTACCCATAGAGTTGAGACTAAGAGCAAAAGCCGATGACTTCATCTGCTATATGCAGCATGTGTATGACGAAGTTCAATATGAGACCGAAACAAGTAATGAAAGTTAAAGCAACATGTCGTTTTGTCGAATTTGCGCAAGGCAAGGTGGTTATGGCCCATATTCGTCTTGAACAATTACCCACTGGATCTTCAAAGAAGCTTCATCCTCACAATGCGAGACCGTTCAAAATCATAAAGAAGATTAGTGTCAATGCTTATATTTTAGATCTCCCACTAGATTTACCTCTCAATCATACTTCCAATGTGGATGATCATTCCATCTATCACAGGCACCATGTTAATGATGGTATCAAGGAACAAGCTATCACACTTCTGACCATTTTGCCACCTACAAATAGGATCATTGACGTTCTCGATGGCCAGATCGTTTCCACATGCTAAGGTGGTTACCAAAAGTTTCTCGTCCATTGGCAAGGATGACCTCTCTCCGATGCTACATGGATCACAACTACTAACTTCCAGCACCCGAATCCTAACCTCTATAAGCAATATCAAGCCATTAACTCGCCAAAGTCGAGTTCTTTCAAGACAAGGAAGACTACTACAAGTTAAATTGGGCTCGAGATCCATGGGCCAGGCCCAAGCCCCACAACTAGCCAAGGTGTGCCGTATCGGTATCGGTTGGCGTAACGGTGCCCTCTGAAACCGATACGGATACGAGGGCGTAACGGCCAGTAACGGCGCAAATTTTTTTTTTCGCTAAAAAAATATGAAAAAATATGGATTAAATCGGGAATATTCTAAGCATTCCAAATATGCATTCATTTATAAATTGGAACATGTTTATGGTGGTGTAACGGTCCACTCTTTGGTGAGAAGTTGTATCGGACTGTCTGATTAATTTTTGAACCAGGTAACCTGAATTTGACTACAAAATTCATATATTTAATTTTCTAAATATCTAATATATATACTTAACAACTTGATATCATTTTTCCCAATAGTTCTTTAAAAAAACGAAATTAAATTCAGGTAGATGGCGTTGTTAATTTGGGGCTGACTTGGAGGACCAATCTATGCTCCAAATCAGCCTCAAATTCATGTAATTTATTGCCATTATCCTACTTATGAATTGGTGGACATTTATTGGATAGTGAATCATGAAAAAAATCATAAGGTTCTATTTTAAAAAATAAAAGTCTACAAATTAACAATTAAAACTATTTAAACAATTTGATTTTGGCATTGTGAGTTAGCAATTGTAGTCCATAATTTAATTGCCTAATTTTAAGTTAATATATGTCTCGTGTACAATTTTTTAAGGCCCGAATTAGGCGGGACTCGGATCGTGAAGTGTAGCACACGTGTCAAAGTTTTTTGGGCCCCACCCGTGATGAATGTGTTATATCCACATCGTCCATCCATTTTGCCAAATAATTTTAGGGCATGAGCCCAAAAATGAGGCACATCCAAAGCTCAGGTAGACTGCACCATAAGAAACAATAATAATTAAATGTTCACCATTAAAAATTTATTGGGGGTTACAAAAGTTTTAGATCAAGCTGGCATATGTGTTTTCCCTTCATCCACATCAGTGTGACCCAATTAATAGGTTAGATTGAAAATAAACATTACAGTGGACCTTAAGAATTTTTTAATGGTGAGCATTCTATAACCACTGTTTCCTATGGTGTGGTCCACCTGAGATTTGGATATTACTAACTTTTTGGATCCTACCCTAAAATGATGTGGCAAAATGGATGGACGACATGGATAAAATATATACATCTTGGTGGGGCCCACTCGGATCTGATCAGATTGGATGGAAAATAAATGTTACGGTGGCCCTACGAATTGTTTAACGGTGAAAATCATTATCTCTGCTGCTATTTTTGGTGTGGTCCAGATGATCTTTGGATATAATTCAATTTTTTGATAGTGCTCTAAAATGATATCTGAAAATAGATGAACGGTGTAGATATAATAAATACATCACTGTGGAGCCCATGTAACTTTGATCTCTTTCAAACCGTTCGTACAACTCGAAGCTCGAGGAGTGTCAGCGCTCGTCTTAGCGTGACACGTACCTACAGCAGCTGGTGCGTGGTGCACCTGCAGATAAAAAAAAAAGGGGGGCGAGAGGGAAACCGAAAAGAAAAGAAAAGAAAAAAGAGGGAAAGAAGAGAAAAGAAAAAAGAGGGAAAGATGGAGGGAGAGAGAGAGAGACAGAGAGAGAGAGAGAGAGAGAGAGAGAGAGAGAGAGAGAGAGAGAGAAGAAGAAGAAGAAGAAGAAGAAGAAGAAGAAGAAGAAGAAGAAGAAGAAAAAAAAAAGAAGAAGGTCAAGAATAACCTAAAATGAGCCATAGTCAAGAATCAAGCCAAGTAAATGCAGCCTACCCGAGAATAAGAAGAAAAGGAAGAAGAAGAAGAAGAAGAAGAAGAAAAGAAAGGAAAAAGGTAAGGGTTTTTTTTTTTTTTTTTAAATATATATAAAGGCCCGTAACAGCCATTACGGGTCCGTAACGGCCGTTACGGTCACAGAAATCCGTAACGGCCATTTCGACCCCGTATCGCGTAATGGTGTCAACCGTTACCGTTACGTATCGGCCAATACGGCCGTATCGTAACGGATACGGCACACCTTGCAACTAGCCCATCACAGTAAGGAGGCCCAAGCCTCCTAATTAGGCAGCAAGCTATGCAAAATCAATCAGCTAGCCATGCTATAAAATCTCATTATATATCTTTTATCCATTAAGCATCTTTCATATTTACTTTTCCATTTTTGCAATAAGTCATTAGTTGTCAATGACATTAAGAACCTTCCTTTATACGTCATAAAGCTTATTTAAAGGCCTGACATGAGTAGTATCAAGGCATCGTGGAAATGAACGAAAATTCTAGTTATTGTTTCTACTTTGTTTATAATTCTTATGCTTAGTTTGGAGGTGCCTACATTTGGGTGCATCCTTCCTATCAGTTGCCCGCGCCACAAGGTTTACCATCTTAAGAAGTACATTTATGGTTGAAGACAATCTCCAAGAGTTCAACTCGACAAATTCAATAAAGTAGTGTCTGAAAATGAAATAAAACAAAGTCACGCTAACCACTATCTTTATGGGAGAAGTGAGGCAGGCCCACAGGGGTCATTGTGTTGATAGTGTATGTAGATGATATCATTGTCACTAGCAATGACAATGTGGGTATTGACAAGTTCAAGATATTTTTACAACAACACTTCTATATAATGAGCTTGGGCCATCTTCGATACTTATAAGATATTGATGTAGCAAGATCTAAGGTCGGTATTAATTTGTCAAACAAAAACATGTGATGGTTTTGCTGACCGAGCCTGGTCTTCTG
This sequence comes from Magnolia changhungtana, assembly GCA_030180095.1. Classification (NCBI taxonomy): domain Eukaryota; kingdom Viridiplantae; phylum Streptophyta; class Magnoliopsida; order Magnoliales; family Magnoliaceae; genus Magnolia; species Magnolia changhungtana. The sequence goes on along the minus strand of JASAUF010000231.1, from coordinate 1,643,080 downwards.
GGATCGAAACCAGTTGAAACTGTTGGGGGACCACAGTAGGGTGTACCGTATCTGTTACGATACGGCCGTATCGGCCGATACGTAACGATAACAGTTGACACCGTTACGCGAAACGGGGTCGAAACGGCCGTTATGGAATTTTGTGACCGTTACGCCCGTTATGGCCCCCTAACGGCTGTTACGGGCCAAAAAAAAAAAAATGGGGAAAAAAAAAAAGCATACCTTTTTTTAATCTCTCTCTCTCTCTCTCTCTCTCTCTCTCTCTCTCTCTCTCTCTCTCTCTCTCTCTCTTTTCTTTCCCTCTTTAGATTTTCGGTTTCCCTCTCCCGTCTTTTTCGTCTGAAATCGAAAGCCCTCTCTCTCCCATCTTTTTCGTCTGATATCGGAAACCGATTGACTGGTGTACCACACACCAGCTATAGCTATATAGCTACTGTAGGTACGTGTCATGCTAAAACGAGCACTGACACTCGTCGAGTTCTGAGTTGTACGAACGGTTTAAAGGAGATCAAAGTTACGTGGGCTCCACAGTGATGTATTTGTTATATCTACACCGTTCATCTATTTTTAGATATTATTTTAGAGCATTAACCAAAAAATGAATCATATCCAAAAGTCTTTTGGACCACACCAAAAATAGCAGCGGAGATCATGATTTTAACTGTTAAACAATTCATAGGCCCACCATAACGTTTATTTTCCATCCAATTTGTTCATAAGGTCAAAAAGACCTGAATGAAGGGGAAAAACAAATTTCATATTGATCCAAAACTTCTGTGATCCCAAAATGGGTTTCAATGGTAGACGTTCAATCCCCCACTACTTTTTGCAGTGTGGTCCACTTGATAATTAGATCTGTATTATTTTAAGTGTCAAGCCTTAAGACGAGCTCGTCAAATGAATGGACGGTTTAGATATAATACTTACGTCATGATCACACCCACGGGACTTATTGACGTTAATACAGGTACGTCATTGAGGTACACAACGTAATCCACTTTCAAATAAATGTGCGTGGTAGGCTTTTGTACACGTGTTGCGTGGCCCCACCATGATGTATATATTTTATCCATGCCGTCCATCCATTTTGCCACATCATTTTAAGTCATGATCCAAAAAAATTAGTAAGATCCAAATCTCAAGTGGACCACACCATAGGAAACAGTGGTTATAGACTGCTCACCATTAAAATTTTGTTAGGGTCCACTGTAATGTTTACTTTTCATCTAACCTGTTAATGGGGTCACATTGACGTTGATGAAGGGAAAACACACATGTCAGCATGATTTAACACTTTTGTAGCCCTAATAAATTTTTAATGGTGGACGTTTAATTATTGTTGTTTCTTATGATGCAGTCCACCTGAGCTTTGGATCTGCCTCATTTTTGGGCTGATGCCCTAAAATTATTTGGCAAAATGCGGGTGGGGCCCAAAAAACTTTGACAATCGTGTGCTACACTTCACAATTCGGGTCCCGCCTAATTCGGGCCCTTAAAAAATTGTACACGAGACATGTATTAACTTAAAATTTACCAATTAAATTATGGATTGTAATTGCTAATTCACCATGCTAAAATCAAATTGTTTGAATAGTTTTAATTGTTAATTTGTAGACGCTTATTTTTTTAAATAGGGCCTTTTGATTTTTTTCATAATTCACCATCCAATAAATGTCCACCAGTTCATAAGTAGGATAATGCCAATAAATTGCATGAATTTGAGACTGATTTGGGGCATGAATTGGTCCTCCAAGTCAGCCCCAAATTGGCAACGCCATCTACCTGAATTTAATTTCAATTTTTTAAGGAACTATTGGGAGAAATGATATCAAATTGTTAAGTAGATAAATTAGATATTTATAAAATTAAATATATGAATTTTGTAGTCAAATTCAAGTTATCTGGTTCATAAATTCATCAGACAGTTCAATACAACTTCTCACCAAAGGGTGGACCGTTACACCACCATAAACATGTTCCAATTTATAAATGAATGCATATTTGGAATGCTTAGAATATTCCGGATTTAATCCATATTTTTTTGGCAAAAATAAAAATAAAAATGCGTCGTTACGCCCCCGTTTCGCCGTTACGCTCCCGTATCCATATTGGTTTCAGAGAGCATCGTTACGCCAACCGATACCGATACGGGACAACTTGGACCACAGAAGCACATATAGATTAATCAAACAAAGTACTCCAATCGCAACAACCAAGTCCAAACACAGACACTCTGAATTTAACATAGAAAAACCCTTTCGGGAAAAAACCACGACATGACGCGACAAATATAACTATGAAAGCAGAAACTACAAGAGATAAAGAGAATACCCGACTCAAACAAGCCTCGAATCTCCCTTTACAAGCCCTTGAAACCCTAGGAATGAATTAGAAAGCTCTTAGACTACCCTCTAATCTCGATTACACCCCTATTTATAACCTCTAGGAGAATCACAATCAAAATCGGAAACAAATTCCGCAAATATGCAGTTCTGCGTAACTTTTGTGTGATCGTTCGATGGCACCTTCGATGGGACTTCGATATCATCGAACAATCTTCAATGGGATCGAACTAATATCAAAACATTCCAGTGACTAAACATGAAAAATCCAGATTTTTGCGATGGCATCGAGCAGGGCTTCAATGTCATCGAACAACCTTCAATGGCATCGAACCTCACTCGATGGCATCGAATAGGACCCTCAAAGTGTCCTGGAACCAATAGGGGAAATTCTGGATTTTTACGGTAGCATTGAGCAGGACTTTGAAGGCATTGAACTGTCATTGACAGACATGTTAATTTACAGATTTAAGACATCAATCAACAATCTCCACCATGTCTTCAATCGCCATTCTTCATAGCTCTTTTTTCTTCTTCTCTAATTCTACCTTACATCAAAGCTCTACCAATGCTTCTCGTGCATCCTCCGTCTTCTTTTACGCCTTCGCCAAACCCAGAGAGGTTGCACAGAACTTGAATCTCTCTGGGGGAACCACCTTAGTGAACATGTCCGCTGGATTTACGCTCGTGTGAATCTTCTCCAGAGTTACGCCTCCTTCCTTAAGCACCTGTCAGATAAACAGAGTTTTTAGCCAAATTGATAGCGCTTTCGCTGTCACAATTAACCGGCACGGCCTCCTACTAAAGCCCCAACTGATTTATCATCCCCCTCAACCAAACACCTTCCTTGAATACCTCCATCACTGTCATATACTCAACTTCGGTTGTGGAAAGAGCCAACACAGACTGAAGCTTCGACATCCAACCGATTGCTCCACCCGCTAACACAAACGAGTACCCTAAAGTTGACTTTCTAGAATCCAACTAACTTGGCTCCTGATTTCTTAAAAGATAAGACGTAGTCCTGTGTACCTCGAATGTATCGAAGCAACCACTTCATTGCCTCCCAGTGTTGCTTTCAGGGGCTAGACATGTATCTGCTAACAATAACAACCGCACGTGAAATATCCAGTCTAGTACAGACCATGGCATATATCAAACTGCCCACTGCATTCGAATAAGGCACACGAGACATATCTTGCTTTTCTTCATCTGTTTTACGACATTGTTCTGAAGATAACTTGAAGTGAACTGCATGAGGAACGCTAACCAGCTTTGCCTTGTCCATCCTATACTTGATCAATACCTTCTCAAGGTATTCTGCCTGAGATAACCAAAGCCTACTCCTTTTCCTGTCTCTATGAATATCAATGCTTAAAACCTTCCTTGCAGCCCCTAGATCTTTCATCTCGAATGTTCCTGATAACTGAGTCTTCAGTAAATCGATTTCAGGCGTGCTATGACCAATGATCAACATGTCATCAACATACAACACTAGGATGATGAATTTGCCATCACTTAGCGTCTTGTAATAGACACAGTGATCATACTCACTCCTTGAAAACTTCTGACTCAACATGAAAGAATCAAACTTTTTATACCACTGCCTAGGCGACTGTTTTAGGCCGTACAACGACCTCTTTAACCTACAAACCCTATTTTATGCCCCTTTTATTTCGAAGCCTTTTGGTTGCTTCATGTCGATCTGCTCTTCCAATTCCCCATGCAGGAAGGCAGTCTTCACATCCATTTGCTCCAACTCGAGATTGTATTGGGCAACCAGCGTCAACATGAATCTGATAGATAGTTGCTAGACAACCAGCATAAATATCTCAGTGAAGTCGACGCCTTCCCTCTGAGCATATCCCTTTGCCACCAACCTTGCCTTATACATATCCTGTTTCTTCTTGAAAATCTACTTGCACCCTTTTCGGGTAACGGGAAGCTCCGCCAACTCCCACATCTCGTTTTTGTACAAGGAGTCCATCTCATCATCCATCGCAGATTTCCATTTTTCGGCATCAAGCTCATCAAGAGCCTCCTGAAGAGTAGACGGATATCTCTCATCCGTAATGAGGGCATATGCAATATTTGATTCATCCCTGTATTTCGCTAGTAACATGTCCCACGGCGGATTCTCTGATAGGTGGCTGCTCCACCTGCTCCTGTGCCTCTGTCTACGTCTTTATCTCAGCCTGAGTATCATCCATGTCCACCTAAACATCCACAACCAACATTTCTGGTTTCTCTTGCTCATCCTTACGGAATAAGGATCCTTCGTCGAATTTGACGTCACGGCTAAAGATGATTTTCCATGTGACTTGGTTATACAGCCTATATCCCTTCACACCACCACCATAGCCAACAAAGATGTACGTTTTGGCTCTTTGGTCGTCTAGCTTATTTCTCTCAACCGACGATACATGAGAGTAAGCTTCACAACCAAACACACGCAAACCACTTCATACTTCCTTTGGAATTTTACAATCAATTGTCGTAGAAGGGGACAGATTCACCGAGTAACAAATTGTATTAATGACCTCGGTCCACAATTCCTAATGACCTCGGTCCACAATTCCTTTCCCGACCCAACATTACTAATCATGAATCAAGCCCTCCAAGAGAGTTGGATTCATCTGCTCAACCACAACATTTTGCTCTAGTATGTGGCGCATTGTGTTGTGCCTTACGATCCCTTCATCCTTACAGTATTGATTAAATTCACCTGAAGTAAATTCTCCACCATTATCTGTCCACAGAACCTTCACTTTTCACCCTGATTGCTTTTCCACATTGCTTTCCATTGCTTGAAATTGGTGAAAATGTCAGATTTATTTTTCATGAAATAAATCCACACTTTTCTGGAAAAGTCGTCAATGAACGTGACAAACCATGACGACCCTCCAGTGGAAACCATGAGCGACGGACTCCATACATCAGAATGCACATAATCAAGGATACCCTTACATACATGTTTTCCAGATTTAAAAGATAACCTTGAATGTTTACCATATATACAATGCTCACATATACTTAAATCAAAAACTTTAAAAGCTAGAATTAAACAATGGTCAGAAAGTACATTTATGCCCCGCTCGCTCATGTGGCCCAGACGTGCACGCCGCATACATGAAGATGTGGAATCCACTACAGCTGCTACAGCTCCACCCGATGAAATGCTCCCGATCAACCTGTAAAGGTTTCCGCTCCTCTATGCCTTCATAACAACGAGTGCCCCTTTTAAAACTTTAAGGACACGATCAAAGCCGGTGATTTTGCACCCAGGCGCCTAGAGTGCTCCAAGAGATACCAAGCCCTTCCTCATGTCAAGAACATGTCTTATCTCGGTCAAGGTACACTCCATGCCATTAAACATCTTGATGCACACCGATCCAACACCCACCACATTACAAGCATTGTCATTGCCCATAAATACTTGGCCACCATCGCACTCTCTGAAACTGATGAATCAACTCCGATGAGGAGTCATGTGATACGATGCACCAGTATCCAAAATCCACTCGTCCCTATGATCATCGTATAAGTGTTCGACAATAGATACCAACAATACATCACTTCCACTCATGCCTTCATCAGATTCGGCGGTGTTGGCTTCCTTGGAAGAAGCCTCTGAGTTCTCTTTTCTTGCCTTACGATTTGTACAATCATTCTTCATGTGCCCAGATAACCCACAGTTCCAGCACTTCAACTTTCCCTTGCCCTTGCCCTTGGATTTGGATCTTGATCGAGAACATCCAGTCTCACTCAGAATTCCGCCCCCTCGTAACCAATGCGTTAGTAGAGGCGCCCGTGTTACCATTTTTCTTTCTCATCACCTTTCCTTGAAAGGCTGAGATGACAGTATCAACACAAAGGGACGATTTAGCGGTGCACAACATGCCTTTGAAAGACTCATACGAAGCCGGGTGAGAATTCAATAAGATACATGCCTGATCTTCATCCTTAACCGTTTCCTCCACATCCAGCAATTTGCAAATCATTTTGTTAAAGTTGCTAATGTGGGCCTCAACATCACCTCCATCTGCCATCTTCATATTGAACAACTAAAGCTCCAAGTATAGGCAGTTTTCAAGAGATTTCTTTAAATAGATGTCCTCTAACTTCGCCTATAAACCTGCTGCAGTTTTCTCTCTTATGATATTATAAAGGACCTCATCTGTTAGGCACAATTGGATGGAGGTTCTTGTTTTCTTATCCAACTTGTTCCATTCATCATCTGTCAAAGATTATGTTCACTTCTCAAGGAGTGCATCATCTAATCCTTGTTAAACTAGGAGACCAATCATCTTGACCTTCCATAATTCAAAATTATTTTTTCCTGGAGTATTTCTCAATATCGTACTTAAGATTTGAAGCCATTGATACTCTGTTTTAGATCTAATCTGCGCCCCACCGATAAGCTCTGATACCACTTGTTGAGAGACCGCACAAGCACACAGAGATGAATCAAACAAAGTACTCCAATTGCAACAACCAAGTCCAATCACAAACACTCTGAATTTAACGTGGAAAAACCCTTTCGGGAAAAAACCACAGCACAAAGCGACAGATATCACTATGAAAGCATAAATTACAAGAGATAGAGAGAATACCAGATTCGAACAAGCCTCGAATCACCCTTTACAAGCCCTTGAAACCCTAGGAACGAATTAGAAAGCTCTTAAAATACCCCCTAATCCCGATTACACCCCTATTTATAACCTCTAGGAGAATCGAAATCGAAATCGGAAACAAATTCCGCAGATATGCAGTTCTGCGTAACTTCTGCACGATCGTTCAATGCATCTTCAATGGGACTTCGATGTCATCGAACAGTTTTCAATGGGATCGAAATAACATCAAAATGTTCCAACGACTAAACATGAAAAATCCATATTTTTGCGATGGCATCGAGCAGGCTTCAATGTCATCGAACAGCCTTCGATGGCATCGAACAGGACTCTCAAAGTGTCCATCAACCAACATGGGAAATTCTAGATTTTTACAATGGCATCGAGCTGGACTTTGATGGCATCGAAGTCTGCTCAATGTCATCGAACTGTCATCGACAGACATGTTGATTTATAGATTTAAGACATTAATCAACGGAAACTCTTATGGACCCAAATTAAAAGCCTTAAATGGGCTAGGGAGAGTTGATTAATGATCCAAGAAGATATCATCAATTTCATGGAAATTGATTTACTTAACGATCACACAAACTGATATCACTTTTCTTATAATTGTAGTCATGTAGATTACGAAGCTCTTCATGTTCCTCATATGGAAGCCAAGTTTAGTATACTTAGATACCTAAAGGGAGCTCCTAATCATAGTATTCTATACAAGCGTAATAGTCATCTTCGAGGAGAAGGGTATTTAGATGCAAACTGAGTTGGTTCTCCATCTGAAAGATAATCTACTACAGGCTATTGTACCTTTGTACGAGATAACCTACTCATGTGAAAAAGTAATAAACAAAGTGTGGTGGCCCGTTGAGTGTAGAGGAGAGTACAAGGCAATGGCTCATGTTACGTTTTTGCTTGTTTGGCCAAATACGTTGATGATAGAGTTGGGGTTTATGGTTGATGTTCCCATGAAGCTATATTGTAATTATCAAGTTGCTTCTCACAATGCCAATAATTTGGTTTATCACGAGAGAACCAAGCACATCGAAGTTTTTTGTCACCTCATCAAGGAAAAAGTTGCGAGTAAGGAAATTTGCATGTTGTTCGTCTAGTCTTAGGATCAATTGGCATTTGTGTTTACTAGCCTCTTGTTCGTACTCATTTGGATCATCTCTTCATCAAGCTAGGTATTCATAATATATATGCTTCAACTTGAAGGAGAGTGTTGACGAACCATGATGGATGGTGATGATCACGCGTGTGGCTCACCTCACATGGAGATTATGGTTTCTATTGTTTCATTTCATAATTCTTTTTGTTTCATCATTAAGGGGATGTGTTAGCAAATAGTTTTAAGCATATGGCTTTGGTTATGGACTAACTTAAGCATGAAGGTATTTTTGTACTTCTGCATATATTATGAAAGCCTTAATGATAATAAGAGAGGCTAGGGGCATCACCACATTTAGCCTTCTCGCTTTTCTCTTGCTTATTCTCATTCTCTCTCTCCTTCTCAATCTAACTCAAGGAACACAGCTTTTTCCCAATGTTTCCCTCGAAGAGCATATTTTATTTAGTATCTGTGACATTATCAACCATCTCAGTACATGTTTCCATATCTGAAGTCAAGCGCATTGATACTCTAATCATTGAAGGTTCCTAGAGGTTGCCCCTCCATTTTGCACTTGTTATTTGTTGACAATATAATGATTTTCGTTAACGGATCCATGGCTGCCCTTCACAAGGTTGTGTTTTCTAGTGAAGTATGAAGAGTTGTTTGGCCAGTTGATTAGCAGACAGAAGAGTGGCTTTCTAATTGCAGATAATTCGTTGAGAATGAGAATTAAGTCTGTTGCTAATTTTATCGGGTTTTGTCAGCTCCATTTTCCAGTCCATCATCTAGGCATTCTGTCCTATAGTGGTCATATGTAACATGTTCTCCTTAGGCCTATGATTGAGTACAATATCTAGTCAGGTGTCAGGATGGAAGGGGCTCTTACTCTCCTTGTGGTGCTCGACTGATCTTATTGAAAAATGTGTTCCAGAGTATGCTTTTTTTGTGCTCATTAATTTCCTCAAAAGGGGTTTTAAAGGAGATTGAAGCTGTTTGTTCCAATTTCCCTTGGGAACAGCAAATTTGGTCAAATATATCACTGGGTTAGGTGGAAGACCGTTTGCAACTGTATGAAAGAGGGTGCATTGGGGTAGGATTTTACAAGATGTCTCTAAATCTTTCCATCTAAATTTAATCTGGGCAATGGACACTAATTCATTATGTGCTGCTTACATGAATGGTAAATGCACCCAGTCCAATCATTTATTGGAGGCACAGGAATCAGCTTCTGCATCCAGGTGCTTGGGAGATGCTCAGATATTGATCTATTTTCTTATCAAATTTTAAGGCCTTGTCTGGCAGGCGCCAAAAAAAAAGAAAAAAACGAGTTCATTTCAAATTTAGTTAAGAGTAACTATGTACTGGAGATCTTGATCTCTTATACATAATGAGTCATGTTAACAGTAATTAACGTATTAGAGATCTACATAATTACTATGAAATAAAACAAGATAAACTCATTTGGCACCTACCAAACAGGTCTTAAATGGATGGTCAGCAAAGGAAATATAAACTTCTGGCTTGATAACTGTTGGGGAAACCAGCTTCAATTCATTTATTGATTTCAGAGAATGTTGATCTATCCTTGCATCTTTAACCAACGCTGGTTGGGACATCAGCATGTCATCTTCAACTCTTCCAAGTCCAATTGATTTCTAGCTCAAGTATTAAGATATGCAGCTTACTAGATATATTAATATGTAAAACCAATAGTGATGGTCAGTTTTTGGTGAAATCCTCTTGGCACATTGTTCACCGGCAAGGTCAGAGCTTTGAATGGCATAAATGGGTTCGGAGCAAGGTGTCCCATATCGGTTACGTATCGGCCGTATCGGCCGATACGTAACGGAAACGGTCATGGCCGATACGGGATACAGGGTCGTATCGGCCGTTACGGTTTTTTGCACCCGTATCGGCCGATACGGCCCCGTATCGGTCTGCGTAACGGTCAGCGTAACGGTCGCGTAACGGTCCGATAACGGCTAGTTTTTTGGGTCGTTTTAATGACTTTTTTGCTGTTTTTTTTCAAAATTCTTGCTTCCAAACTGTTTTTCATACCTTCCAATAGTAATTTCGACCAACCTTAGCTGGTTATTTGGGACAAAAACACGTTGTATTACGGATTTGGTTGAATCAAAGCTCGGTGGGCCATTTTCAAAAATTCGTCAAAAATAGGTATTTATTTTTTTTAAATATGTTTTACTGTTTTAATCATGCCATATGATGTGTTAATCATAGTAGAACATGATAATGTGCATTTTACAGATTTGGGGTGTCATTTAATATTTTTTTAATATTTTTTTCTATTTACGCATGAATTTTGACCCTTTTTTTCAAATTCAAAAATCAATTTTTAATGGTTTTTTGTTTTTAATCATGCCATGTGATGTGTTAATCATAGTAGAACATATTAATGTGCATTTTACAGATTTGGAGTGCCATTTAATATTTTTTATATTTTTTTCTATTTACGCATGAATTTTGACCTTTTTTTTAAATTCAAAAATCAAATTTTTAAGGGTTGTTTTGCTTGTTTTAATCATGTCATATGATGTGTTAATCATAGTAGAACATATTAATGTGCATTTTACAGATTTGGGGTGCCATTTTATATTTTTTTATATTTTTTTCTATTTTCGCATGAATTTTGACAATTTTTTTTAAAATTCAAAAATCAATTTTTAAGGGTTGGTTTGTTGTTTTAATCATGTCATATGATGTGTTAATCATAGTAGAACATATTAATGTGCATTTTACAAATTTGGAGTGCCATTTTATATTTTTTTTTTTTTTTCTATTTACGCATGAATTTTGACATTTTTTTTTAAAATTCAAAAATCAATTTTTAAGGGTTGTTTTGTTGTTTTAACCATGCCATATGATGTGTTAATCATAATAGAACATGTTAATGTGCATTTTACAGAATTGGGGTGCCATTTTATATTTTTTTATATTTTTTTTCTATTTACGCATGAATTTTGACCATTTTTTTTAAAATTCGAAAAATCAATTTTTAAGGGTTGTTTTGTTGTTTTAATCATGTCATATGATGTGTTAATCATAGTAGAAGATATTAATGTGCATTTTACAGATTTGGAGTGCCATTTTATATTTTTTTTATATTTTTTTTCTATTTTCGCATGAATTTTGACCCTTTTTTTTTTAATTCAAAAAATCAATTTTTAAGGGTTGTTTTGCTGTTTTAATCATGTCATATGATGTGTTAATCATAGTAGAACATGTTAATGTGCATTTTACAGATTTGGGGTGCCATTTTATATTTTTTTTATATTTTTTTTATTTACGCATTTATTTTAGCCCTTTTTTTGAAAATTCGAAAGATCAATTTTTAATGGTTGTTTTTTTGTTTTAATCATGTCATATGATGTGTTAATCATAGTAGAAGTGTGAAACATGTTAATGTGCATTTTACAGATTTGTGGTGTCATTTTATAAATTTTTTTTTGTATTTTCAAATTAGTGACTTTACATTTTTATTTACTTATATTGGACAGGTTTTGGAGCTTCTTAGGGTTTAGTTAGAACATAAAATTATCTTTATTAACATAGGTCATACACTTATACTCATATCCTGAACCTAAAGAAATGTCTGGTCCGCCAACAACAAGTAAGTCGATATTGGATGGCAACATTGTGAGAGGGTTGGTGGTACTAGGCATCAAATGAAGTGCAAGTATTGTGATAGACTAGTGACTGGTGGAATTACCCGTCTCAAACAACATTTAGCACATCGAAAGGGCCAAGTTGCGCCATGTGTTAGAGTACTGAAAGAGATAATGCTTTTAATGCAAGCTAGTTTGGATGAGTCGAAGGGTAAACGTGCTGCTGTACAAAAGAAGAAAGATGATATTTTGGATGCAGCTCGACAGGAAGTGTTTGGTCCTGAATATATGGGCGTTCGTGATGAAGATATTATTGATTCGACGAAGATTCAGATCGGGAATTAACTATAGCTAGAGAGAGAGCGTGCGTCTAGCTCGTGAAGAGGAAGAACGTCGCCGCATGTTTGGCATGCATGGGTCAGTGCGTGATACGGGGGGCAGTGGGAGTGGGAGTGGGACAGGGAGTGCAATCGGAAGTGCAATCGCTTCGCAGTGGGGCCGAGAGTGGGGGGTAGGTTTGGTGGGTTACGACATATGTTTGGGAGCCGACGACGAGACATCTTCACGTGATGCCCCTATACGTTTGGATGAAGAAGTAAATGAGCCTAGAGACCCTCTATTGATCCAATCCTATTTAGGAAAGAATCAACTAAACAAAAAAAATAAAACAAATGTGGAGTAGAACTTCCGTTGAGAAATTAGGTAGAAGCAAGAAGAAAGTTATTTATACATGCCAACATACCTCCTAACGCGGCCAATTCTCCATATTGGCGGTGGTAATCGATGCGACGAGCGAAGCGTGTGAAGGAATAAAAGCTCCCACGGCTAAGGAGATTAGGGGAAATGGACAGATGCGAGTATGTGGATGTGAAAGCATACGTGGCTACCTTTAAACCGGAAAATCAGATTAGTATGGCAAGCCGAGGATGCACGATCATGTGTGATGGTTGGACTGCCCAACCAGACGTAGCATGATCAACTTCATGGTGTACTGCCACTTAGGAACTATATACCACAAGTCAATTGATGCCTCAGAAGCAACAAAAGATTCTGAATATATTATGGGCCTAATGGATAAAGTTGTGGATGAGATTGGAGAGGAGAATGTAGTGCAGATTGTGACAGATAATGAAGCATCATATAAGCTTGCAGGACATATGTTGATGGATGAAAGAAAACATCTTTTTTGGTCACCATGTGTCGATCTTATATTGGAAGATATTGGGAAGAAGAAGAATGTTAAGGAAATGGTCGAAAGGGCAAAGGAAATGACGACGTTTATTTACAACCATAATCAAGTAGTCGCAATAATGAGAAAGTTTACGAAAGGACGAGAGTTGTTGAGGCCTGCGGCGACTAGATTCGCAACAAACTTTATAGCATTAGAGAGTTTATTCCAGCATAGGGGAGAGTTGAGTGAGATGTTTGCTTCCCGAGAATGGCTCAACACAAAACATGGGAAGAAGACATCAGGCACACCGGTCGACGTTGTGAATACCATACGGGACAACAAATATTGGAAGAAGGTTAAGGCGATCCTAGAGGTGATGGAGCCACTAATGAGGGTACTCCGTCTTGTTGAAACCGATGAAGCACCTACCATGGGCTTCCTATATGATGCCATGGATAAGGCAAAGCTTGCAATTCAACGTGATTGTAGAAGCTGGGAGACCTATTGGAAGATGATCGACAGAGATGGACAAAACAACTCCATCACGATCTTCATGCAAACAGTTACTACCTAAATCCTAGGTATAGATATGCCCAATCATTTGTTGAGGATGATGAAGTTCGTGTCGGGCTAAAAATGTGATAAAGAGATTAGAGCGACTTAGATTTACAAATAAAGGCGTTGAATGAATTAGATACATTTGGAAATCGCCTTGGTAGCTTTGGAGATGTTCTTGCACAAAGATGCATGGTTCTAGGGTTGCAACCGGCCGAATGGTGGATTAATTTCGGAGAGAGTACGAAGGCTCTCCAAAAATTGCATAAAAAAAGTTTTGAGCCAAACAACATCTTCCTCTAGCTACGAAAGAAATTGGAGTTGTTTTGTGCTCATTCATTCAAAGAATAGGAATATATTGCAGACTATAACATTAGATAGACTTGTCTTCATGCACTACAATATAAAAATAAGAATGCGACGACATCATAAGAGCATTATAGCTGTCGATGATGGAAACTACTGTCCAATAAACTTGGACAATATTTATGATGAGGATGACTCACTTCTACCTTGGTTGGAAACAAGGAAAAAATAAATTGAAGAGGATAGTGAAGAATTGAAAATTGATGACCTAGAAATTCGCAGACCGCAATAAGAGAGTCGTGCAGATGTGTTGGACCCGGAAGAGGGGCGACATTTATGCCACGTGACGGATACGGCTCAAGATCAACAAAAGAGTACGAGCGGTGGTAGCGTGGCCGTGTCGGATGATGACGACCCCCCCCCCAGTGCCGGCACTTCAGTGTTGCTTACCCCTATACACTGCCGTCTGGATCGCGATGGCGATGAACATCGACGACGTGGTACACGAGGTCGGACTTACGAGTGTACTGAGTCACGATCTGACCAAATGGATGTGGGTACATCTAGTGGTGCACGGGGTCCGGAGGTCCCAACATCGCAGAGCTCATGGTCTTAGTTATTATGATGGATATTCTTATGGTCAATTGGATTATGATTATGATGGTTATATTGAGCTGTTCCATCACATTCATGTTGGAGTAGCCCTCCCGATCAATATCCATATGATTATAGATATCCAGATCCAAATCCAAGTTACTCATCGCACAGACGCACTCTCAATCTCAAGATTCTCAACAACTGAGTATGGGCACCGGTATGGCTACTCGACGGCACTTGGTGGATATCCTTACTCGGGGTCGAGTCGTTGCCTAGTCGAGATCATCAGTCATCCTCTGGTTTCATTGATCTAGTATTTCCTTCCGCACTTGGATATTATGGATATGCGGCACTCTACACCTATTGACGACCTCGGCTGATGGTGACGATGACGATGATGTGGAGGTCGAGCAACCACACAAAAAAGCGATTTTCATTTTGGTGGTGACTTGTGATTGTGAGTATATATTTGTATTAAGGTAAGTATTTGTAGCGATGACTCACAAGAAAGATTATTGCAAGAAGCCATGCGACATGCACACACTTGACAATCGTCGAACTTGTATTTAAAATAACTCCCCGACAACCAATCAAGTAATCCTTAATCAAGTTGCAAGGGAGTATATCAGATACTACTAATTTATTTTTTTTAATATTCTTGACTTGAGGATGACAGTTATAGACAGGAATCACAGTCACGTGCATAGGTATGTTCGAGAAATTCCTCAAAAATAATTGCAAACACCTAATGTAAGATATTTTCATATTACATTCATTCTAATATATCTATCATTGATAGTAGACAGTTAGAAAATTAAAAATATGAATTTTGTAGTCAAATTTAGGTTATCTGGTTCATAAATTCATCGAGACAACCGATACAACTTCTCACCAAAGAGTGGACCGTTACACCACCATAACCATGTTCCAATTTATAAATGAATGCATATTTGGAATGCTTAGAATATTCCGGATTTAATCCATATTTTTTCATATTTTTTTGGCAAAAAAAATTTTTTGCGCCGTTACGGGCCGTTACGCCCCCGTATCGCCGTTACGCCCCCGTATCCGTATCGGTTTTGGAGGTCACCGTTACGCCAACCGATACCGATACGGGACACCTTGGTTCGGAGGGAGTATTTTCTGTGAAAGGTTGATGCATTATTGCGACAAGAAACAAATTCCCACCGACTACCAGCTTCAGCATTCAGGCATATCCCGTTCGTCTCTACATGTTCTTGCAGTGAGAGAAAGGAAGGTGATTGTTTTCTTCTATTTTCCCTTCTTTTAAAGGAAGAGAAATGTATAAGTGAAAGAAGGAAAGAAGATCAAAGACAAAGTCTAGGGTGGGGGCAAATGATAAAAGGAAGCTTGACATATGAGAAAGCTAGGGTCTGTGGAGATAAGGTATTCAGAAAGTGCAAGGAATATTAGGGTTTGTGGAGACCAGGATTTTGGTACTGTGGAAAACATGCAGCGTTATGGCAGAAAAACTGCAATGGTATTGTTGCAGTCAATGAGTTTGAGAGGAAATGAATTTATGGATAGAAATATAAAAAGAGTGTGTGGTAAGGGAAGGATTGGCATAAAAGAAGCAGAGAAGTTGAGAGATTAGAAGAAGAAGATTGGGCATAGACGAGAAAAAAAAAAAAAAAAAACTTTTAAGCAAAGAATCAAAGTCATGATGTTTCGATTTAATGATCCAAATTCCAAAACCAAGGAAGTGATAGAAAACCACAATGACTGAAAGAAAAGAAATATATTTGCATGAAGCATGCTGGAAAGCTGCAAACAGATTTGGGTGAGGTAGCAGGGGAGCATTTGTTTTATCGAGTATAAACAGCTAGGAAGCAAGAGCAAGAATGCAATGCCAAAGAGCGATTCGAAGTGGGAGTGGCACCTGGAGCTCGTGCAACCAAGGCATTCAGAAGTTGAAATATGAAGTAAAGAAAATGAGCAACTAATTTCATCAAGCTCACAAAGTAAAAATACGAAAGGAAACATCCCATATATAGAAGTCAAGCACATATATGAAAAGTCAAATTTATCACAATAAATTTAATGGGAAGATTATTTTCTTTCTTTCTTTCTTCTTCTCTAAGTAACCAAGGGTTGAATGTGCATCAAGTAATCATGTTCTTGGCATGTAAAACCTTCCTCTCCTCTTCTTCATTCCAAAGGCCAAGAGTATAGTAAACGATGAAGCCTTTAGTGGTACGTCATTTTTTACGTACCTCATAAAAGCGGTTTTGTGAATTTGTTAATTCCTAACATAATGCATGGGAGGAAACTCAGTCATGAAGGATTCATCCAGCAGCAGGCATCACTTCATATGTGAGTTTGAATATTTCATCTCACATATATTAGCATAATGAAACTCCTAGGAATAAACCACTCAACTGGTTTAGTGACATCAATCATGTGTAAGGTAAAAGTTCCTTTTATCCATGAAACGCAGGAGGATAACTCTGATGCAAAACATACCAATAGGCAACAGAAGTTCCAAACTGGGAAAAAAAATAAATCAAGAGACGATGTGAAACATAAGATCTTACTATTTGTTGATATGTAAGTCTGCATCACTGTATGATGGCATTGCTTTAATTACTGTGGCAGTATGGTTTAAATGAATTAACCATTAAGGATGAAGTTGCTTGGTGTATATTGTTTATGGGCTAAGTGGTTCAGGTCGACCAGACCAAAGGGTAGGGAAATGCTTAATAAGAGGTCTGGATGACAGCCTTACTGTACAAGTTTAAAGTTTGAAAGAACCAAGACAGACCAGACCGTCTTTTGTATGCAAACTTAGTAGGAATAATTATAGAGGCAAGTTTATTTAAATTGATGCCAGTAGATTCCTCAATGCAATTTCTTCTATTATCATGACTCTATAATTCAACATGACAGGGAGATTAATGTCTCCAATAGAATTACAAGGCGATATGCCTCTAGAGATTGCCACACACCAATGAAACTATGGAAATTCTTGTAAGATAGCCGTCCGATTAGTTATGCTATTCAGGAAAGATGGATCTGGGGAGTCCTGGGCTGCTACTATGACGAAAACCACAATATTGATGATAATTATGTTGGTGATGGTTTCGTGAAATTCAATTTTGCTTGGTGATCTTTTTTTAATGCTTAGCATATTATTTTCCAAAACTACAAATTACTTAAATCAAAAAGAGCAATTTTTGAGTTCCTATTTACCATATTAACATTGTGAGAAATCATCAGGTTAGGTTTTCCATAGTTTTGTATACAAGGATAAATAATAGCAAGAGTAGAACATTCAATCAAAGCAATTAAATGAACATCTCCAAACATATAGGTAAAAGTGGAGTGTACCTCTTATCTTTCCATACACTACTATACAAAAATTTTGGTAGAACAAGAGTAGCATTAAGTAAACGAGCAACAGCCACAGCGTTGCAAACCTGATATCAAGAAAGATAACATAAGAAAAATGGCATCCATTGGAAACAATAGAATAGAGAAGCTAAATAAATCATCAAATATCTTTCTTAACTCCATCCTTAGATCTCAAATAAGTATGAGACTAAGAGAAGGATAGAAAGCAAACTCGTAATAGATTTTGAGAAGGATTGAAGAAATGTCATTTTAAAACGAGACAACTAAACTAGCTTTGGACCCAACTACAAACTCTATTGTCTTTCCATAGCTTCCTGTAGTGTTGGGCCAACTACAATTTTGCTAGCTGGCATCAACTCCAAAGCATTTATGATGCAGCCTAGGGGTGGGGACCAACACCTCACACCTAAGGCTAACAATATTTGTCCCTCCTTTCCTCCCTCCCTCCCTCCCTCCCAGTTGTATATGAGTCAAATAGAGTCAAGCTTAGCACAGCTCGGCTCAGCCAGCAACCAACCCCAGCTCAAACTCGGCTCGGTCAACGAGCCTGTCTGTCCAGCTCGGCCCGGTTTGGTCAATAGCTCGGGCCGGCTCGAGCCGAGTTCGAGCTCAAGCTTTCAAGCTGAGTTCAAGTTTGTGCTTTCAAGCAGAGTTCAAGTTCGATCTGTTGAGTCAAGTTTGAATTCGAGTTGAAGGTTAAACATAAAATATAATCCATTCTAATTACATTGTTCACAACATTAACTTAATATCCTCCATAGGAAGAGTGCCTTGCTGGCATATAACTATAGGCTCCTGCCTCCCACAATTGAACTGGATCCATCACTTACGTTGTTTGATTCATCCGAGCTACTATCTAATTTTTCATATACATATTGGTTCACCTCTTTTGAATCAGAAGGTGAAGAGAGGCTTCATTCGTGCTCTTGTATGGTTTGAACCAGTGTTTTAAATAGCGCGTAGTGTATTGTGTAGCGTTCAACCCCCTATAGCGTGTAGCGTAAGCTACGTCGCGTGTAGCGTAAGCTACACGATACTTCTTTTTTATATTAAAAAAATAGAAAACATATAACACATTGTAAGAATAAATTGAAAAAAATGCAAAAAATAAAAATGGAAATGTCTACACATGTTTCGTTTTTCAAGTAAAAGCAAGCCAATTCACATATTTAAACTAAATCAAATTAGAATCACATCAAAAACATTCTAAGCAAACTACTTTAATTAATGATCTCTAATTAAGAAGTTTAAAACCATAAGTCACAACTCACAAGCATAAACTATTATAAAATCCCAAAGGCCAAAGGTTTAGAGGTTTAAGTACAAAACAAATTTCACATTCCTTGAACTCTCAATTCTCAAATTTAGCACTAAATCTACTAGGCACTAGACTTTAGAGGTCTTCATCATCATCTAATAGATCATCATCATTGTCATCCTCATCCATGTCATCACTAGGTCTAGGCCTTTCATCATCAACATCCGCATCTTCACCATCTACATCGTTCACTTCATTAACATTCTTGCCCATATCTCCTTCCTCTGCTATAGGAGAAAGAAATCGTCCCATAGGACCACCTACACATTAAAGAAAGGAATTCGTTGGTTTTTTTGTGAAAAATGTTCATGAAAAACTTAAGTTGGAACTTGGAAGCTATAAGTAGAAGCACTTAACTTGCTAGCCTTTCTTTTATAAGTTTTACTAATGGAAGGGGGAGGATTTGGGGGACAAGGAGTTGAACTTGAACCACTAGATGCTAGTGGTATGGTGGATTGTTGCAAGCTAGATCATCTACATTCGGAATAGTTGCAATAGCACTAATATCAAATGCCATGCTTTGATCTTCAAGCCACGATGCATCAGTTGGGAGAAGAGGGTCTTCTTTTTCAGTAATCCATTCATCATATGAGGCAAGGTGGTCAACTAATATAGGATCCATTGTCGTACTCCTCTTCATACTCCTTTCCCTTAATTTCATATTATACATCACACATACTAGAGAATTTATCTTCTATTCCTCTAGCCGATTTCTCCTCTTCGTGTGAATCTGTCAATTCCATATGGTGATTAATGTCAATTATTTATTAAAAATAAAAATAAAAATAAAATTTGTTACTGTACTAATTAATGTTGTTTTAAAACATCAAAGAGTAAAAGAGTCACCTGCTCAAAAGTACTCCAATTTCTCTCACATCCAGAAGCACTGCATGTAAGGCTTAAAACTTTGATTGCAAACTTCTTAAGATGTGGTGTTCTATCTCCAAAGAGTGTCCACCAATTAGCTACACAAATTAATTAGAAATTAATGAAATGCTTTCACCAGTTATAAAAATATAGTATCCATAAAAATGAAACTATAAAGTATCAATTACTCGGGGAACGCTTCATCATAGTTGTAATTGCTAGCTGAGAACCAAAATCTCCTCTTCTAAAGTCATATTCATCCAATTGAATATCAGCATCAAACCAATCATTTATATCAAGGATCATCATATCCATGCACTCCATCAACCCTTTTTTTTATCTCAGGGTGTGTAGAGAACTTATTTGAGTACCATATTTGAGGATTCAAATAGTACCCAGCTGCATGTAGAGGACGATGAAGCTGTGGAGTCCATCTCTCATCTATCTTCTTCCAAATTGGAAGAGATCTCTTCTTTACATTATTGCAATTCAATGTAATCTTCTCCTTTGCTGAATCCATTAATTCATAAATGAAGCCCATTGCCGGCCTCTCATCTGAATCTACTTCTCTCAAAACACTTACCAAAGGCATTGTGCTCTTAACGCATAACGCAACATACGGCCAAAACTTTGGATCAAACATTATGAGGCCCCACACCCTTATTCCTTCTGGTTTTTTAGCCCAAGAACATGAAGATCATTGCTCTTATGCAAACATGGCTTGAAGACCCTTCTTTTGCTTATAAATACTTCGAAGGGTGAGGTACGCTGTTGCAAAGCGTGTCACTGCCGGCCGTAGAAGCTCATGATTATTTGTGAAGCTTCTCATCATGCTAAGGACAATTCCATGTCCAATATCCTCCAACATTAGATCTATACAATGTGCAGCACATGGAGTCCAATAGATCTTTCTTCTCTTATCCATCAGCTTCTTACTAGCGCTCACATAGCTCGAATGGTTATCTATGATAACCTGAACCACATTTTCTTCTCCGATTTCTTCCACAATATCATTAAGATATTTAAACAACAAATTTTCATCTTTTATTGAATCTGAAGCATCAATAGATTTATAAAACATCGTTCCGACCGGACTATTTATTAAGAAGTTGATGATACTTCTATTCTTTCCATCTGTCCAACCATCAGACATAATCGAACACCCATAAGTTTTACATGAATCCTTGTATGCTTTCATCAAAGTATCAATGTTACCAACCTCCTCCTTTAGTATCCATGTTCTCATCTCATGCATAGATGGTGGCTTTAATCCCTGCCCAAACTTTCCAATCGCTTCACAAATAGACGGAAAGTATGGGCTATTACAAATGTTGAATGACAAATCACTTTCAAAAAAAAAAAAAAATCTCTCAATCGCCTTGCATGCTTCTTTTCTCTCTTCATTCTTCCACTTTGAATTCAATGTGGCGTGTCGCGGTTCACTGCTAACAAATTGGTCTATGGAACCTCTTGCTCTCACTACAGGTTGGTTACTAGTCCCAGAAGATCCACTGCCAATCACGAATGCATCATTACCCACACTACCACTACCAGAATCAAAACAATATGTCGATCCTACCCTTCCTATATCACGAAACACCTCATTTTTTTTTTATCTTTTTCATTATGATACATTGTTAGAGCCTTTTGACACTCCTCTTTTGCTTCTGCTGTCACTTTTGGGCATGGCTTTATCCCATTGTGTGTTCCAGCCAAATGATTCTTTAGGCAAGTCACGCCTCCCGTACATCTTTGACCACAAAATTTACAGAATACATAATTTCTACGAGCATGTCCTCGTGGATCCTCTTTAATATATTTCCACGAAAAATCTCTCTTTACCATCAGACATCTCCCTCTTTTCAATTTACTGAAAAACAAAAACTTTCCAATTGATAGTCATTTAACCATAATTTACTGAAAAAATAAAATTCACAGATGGACAATATACACTACTGAGTAGACAAATGGACACCATAAACTGTTGGGCTATGCCATACACACATCACAGTGGGCCCCACGCATGTGGGCCATGCCATACACACATCACAGTGGGCCCCACGCATGTGGGCCATGCCATACACATCATAGTGGGCCACACACATGTGACCCATGCCATGCACACATCACAGTGGGCCCCACGCATGTGGGCCATGCCATACACACACCACGGTGCACTTCACGCATGTTTAACATAAAAACCGACCTCCTAAAAAGAAAAAAAAAATTGAAAAAATGAAAAAATAACAAATTTCCAACAAAAAAAAAACCTCAACAATGAATAAAGGGCCAAAACATACCTTGAATAGAGATTAATAGAGATTTAATCAACCGGAAACTGATTTTTTTGAGCTATGTATCCGTGCTGCTGCGAAATGGGGGAAATGTGATTTCTCCGTTGTTTGGGCTTCAATGCTTTTAAAAATACAAGAATAAGATGCTCCCATGGGGCCGATTCAATGCCCGAAATTTCGTCCTCAAGGGGCCTTTGGATCGAGAGGATCGAAAATCTCCAACAAGCTTCTTGCGACAAGTGCGGCGTGAGATAGGGCTTTCGAAAGAAGGCCTTCGTAACCTTTTAAGTTAAAAAGGTTTTTTTTTTTTTAATATGAGTCTCCCACCATCTCCTAAAAGGAAACAAGCCTCATCCATACATTTGGAGGCCCATTTTTAAATGGTTTAGATTGTAGAAAAGGTTAAATGAGCACATGTTTATAATCTACGCAATGCCACGTGTGTGAAGGATGGTCTGGATAGATCTACATGCTGCCACGTGTGAGATATATGAGTCACCACCATTTTAAAACATTTTACAAACTCACATAACAAAGTACTTCTTTTATTTTAACCAAAAGGGAGCATGTTCCTGATGCGTACGATATTCACGCTACACACTACATGTGTAGCTTACGCTACAAGGGAAATACGCTATTTAAGTACTCTACATAGCGATTTTAGTACATTACGCTAAGTAGCGTTTCACAACATTATTTTGAACTAGATTTTTAAAACTTTGTGGAAAGGTTTATACGTAGTACCCAATGCCTTATAAAATTCACCGAGATGAGCGAGAAACTTGGATTTGTTACCCTTCTTTTTGCTCGTGTTCGATCCTGCTTCAGCATCATGTTGTCATGAAGGACATCTTTGATTTCTATAAGCCTCTTCCATACTATGTTTTAAGGCAAGTTAGAGTTGCTCTTCTTCTAGTGCTATTAATCTGGTTTCCTCCTCTACCTCTTCCCTAGTAGTTCTCCGTGTACCAAAAGGTATGGATGGGATAGAAGGTTTCTTATTTGAATCTAGAATGGCCTGGAACAAAAAAATAAAATAAAAAATAAAAAAAATTGAACCTCCTTCGAGGCTTTAGGGCATGGTTTTACATCACCACCCTGACATGTCAGGTGTAACCGAATTCGATTAGTATTGTTAACAAACTTTACCCCACACAAACCACACACAATCTTCATTCTTCCAGACCTTGGGAATTCGACTAAGGAATCATAGTCCCAAATGTTGGTCGATGGGTAGGATAACGACATATCTACACTCCATTTTTTGAAGAAAAAATTAGTATGTTGAGGATTTATAAAAATAAAATAGAAATTAGAAAAGAATAACTTGACGTACACGCTAAGCATAAGCAATATGATAAACAAAAGCAAATA
The DNA here is from genome assembly GCA_030180095.1 of Magnolia changhungtana. Taxonomy (NCBI): domain Eukaryota; kingdom Viridiplantae; phylum Streptophyta; class Magnoliopsida; order Magnoliales; family Magnoliaceae; genus Magnolia; species Magnolia changhungtana. The sequence goes on along the minus strand of JASAUF010000231.1, from coordinate 1,619,519 downwards.
AGCAATAATAAAATATACAAACATAATATAAAGGAAATTAAATAAAAGTCACATTACACCACTTTCAACTCAAGTAACATTACACCACTTTCAAGTTTCAACATAATAGAAATAAGTTATAATCGCCTTCATGTAGTTGTTGTTGCAGGTGCAGATGTAGTCTTGTCTTGACTCTCAACCTCTTCCTCTTCCTCGTCCTCAATATTAGAAATATTACCTCCCCAAATCGGACGCAACCAAACTTTGTACAAATTAATGCTTCAACTGTTGTTGGTGAAAGTGAGCTTCGATGCTTACTCACAACCCTACTCCCCCATTCTAAAAGCGGATTCTAATGCCACTATTGAAATTGGTATTGATAATATGCCTCGTGCCATCACAAATAATGTAGGGTATTTTGATTCACTAACTCTCATCTTCCACCATTCCAAAACATCAAAGTCCGAGCACTTCACGATTAGCTCTTTCATTTACAAGTCTAGCTTTGATTCCTTTGTTTGATCTCCTGTATCATCTTGTGCTAAGAAAGACATGCATTCATTGAGCACATTCACAACATTAACTTAATATCCTTCATACTTCTGGTTACTCTAATGTTGATTGTGCTGGAAGCTTTCATGATAGACATTCTACGTCGGCATATTGTACCTTTGTGGGTGGCAACCTTGTCACTTGGAAACGTAAGAAGCAGTTTGTTGTTGCTTGATCCAGTACAGAAGTTGAGTATAAAGCAATGGCTCATGCTACGTGATAGCTCATTTGGCTACAAACCCGGTTGCAAGAACTTAGCTATCCTTCTTCAAGTCTCATTCCATTACATTGTTATAATCAAGCTACGATTCACATGGCTACCAATCCCATTTTCGTGAGTGCGCTAAGCACAATGGGGTTGATTGTCATTTTATATGGGAAAAAGTTGTGAATGAGGATTGAGACCTCTTTTGTTTGCTCAGGGAGCAGCTAACCAACGTTATCACTAGATCTCTTAGTCGAGATGTTCTTCATCGTATTACTGACAAGTTGGGCATGGGCACTATCTATGCTCCAACTTGAGAGGGAGTATAGGAGATGGGAATATATGTGTTGTGTGTGCATGGTTCTTAGTACTCCTACAATATATTGTTTGGTTCTTTTCTTTAAGTTATAAAAGGGTGTGTGAGTGGTTTTTTGACAAACTCACCATCTCTACCCTAAAAACTTTCTTTGCCTCCCATCTTCTCTCCTCCCTTTTTTTCTCTATTTCTTCTCTCAATCTCATCTTTTCTACTGGAACTCTGTGAAAATTTTCATTTGGATGGCTTAAACCTTGTTTGTTGAAACAATTGTGCTGGATATTTTTAATTTTTAACTGTCCAAAAAATGTCCACTAATCTGATAGTCAAATAATTAAATGTGTAATTTTTGGTTCATCATACATCTAAAATGGTTAAATCTGAATTAGTTATAGAATATTTATTTGAATGGTATGAACTCATTTTGGACATAACTACACTTTGTCAAACAACAGATAGTTTAGGACTAGTACAATGGAAACTTCTTATGCATACTAGTTTTCTTGTAATGCTTTGAGTTGTAAGTGTGTAATCATGTGTTTTTCTAACATCTCTTGAAGTACCAATATAAAATTCCATCATTTTGTCAATATTTCCCTCAGATAGTGATACATCCCCCGATACATGCAATCCCTTGTGAGACTGATATGTTTCTGTACACCAACGGTGCGATACATGCATCAATAACAATACAATGAACACGAGTTATATAACCGATGGTAAGAAGGGGCCTCCAGTAGATGATCCATACCATGAGAATTGGTAAAGTAAATATTTGAATGTTGTAACGTGGTTGCTCCACTCCATGAAACCTACTAGTAGCAATGGTTCAATTTTTTGCAAGAATGCCAAGAAGATATGACATACCATCACTGAGATGCATTCTCAATGTGCTGACTTAGCCTGTACACACCAGTTACGCAAGGAGATACGAACATGCAACAGGGAGAATACGCACTGGACGAGTATTATGCTGCTCCAAGTTTGAAGTGGGAGGAGTTAGATCATTGAATATTGGATGAAACCATCCCTAAGAAACTACAAAAGTTGTTTCAACAGCGGCGCATATTCGAGTTTCTCACAGGGCCCCATCTGGATCATGAGTTCTAGCATGCTCACATACTTGTGAGAGATTCATTGCCATCTTTAGAAGCCATCCATAAATACGTTTGACATGAAGCAAATCATCATGTGTCTTCAGGCCGCAAGTACATCTCTTCCAGATTGATCTACACCTTGTTGCAGGGCCAAAACTACCTCAATGTGAAATGGGGTAGCCATGTTCATTGTGGCCATCATCATACTCGAAACATGAGTTATGATCTCCATCTTCATTTGTGACTAAAGCCCAAGGGTAATGCAAATAGTGTTGAAGTTAAGGGGAAGCAGCCTCACATGGTGCCTACAATCCTATAGATCATACTAGCGCTCTCTACAAGTCGGTGAATGATCTTCGCCTTCAGTTTACAGAGCTTTGTTCTACTCATGTAATCGGTACCTCCGGAAGGGACCCCGGTACATTCATTCATTCTATCCAGTCCCATTATCTTCATCCATTTTACGTCTTGGATTATAGATTCCAATGCCGTGAATCATATGACTGATGCCGAAGATAATTTTCTTTCATATTCTGAGTCCTCAAGTCAGATAAAACTGCAGATGGGTCCCTCTCTCAAGCATATGGGAAAGGAAATTGTCAGCTCTCTTCTTCTTTAGTATTACCTTAATCCTTCATTTTCCCACGTTTCCTTCCAACCTTTTATCTGTTAGTGCTTCGAGTAAACAGCGGAATCGTAGCATCGCATGTTTCCTTCATACCGTGTTGTTCAAGATCTGCTGACAAGGAAGACAATTGGCAATGGACATGAAGACCATGGGATGTACTTATTTGATGTGAGTGATATTCCCTCTGCTTTGCTTCCAAAGTCTCATATCAGGAACAAAGAACATGTTCAATTATGGCATGCACTTTTCAGTCATATCTCTTAGGAGCCTTGGAACTTTATTACCAAATAAATTTCATGGTGTTGAACTTAATTATAAAAAGTTGTCATTTTTCAAAACATTGGCAAACAACTGTTCATGGAATTCCTTTTTATTTAGTTCATTCTAATGTATAGGGACCTGCCCTTATATTTGCGTTTGGCTATTAATACTTCATTTCTTTCATTGATGAATGCAAAAAATTTACTTGGCTTTAATGAAAAGTACAAGTGAAATTCCTTTCATTGTTAAATCCTTTCAAGAGATGATTCTTACATACTTCAAAAAGACAATTGAATGTTCCAGCTGGACAATGCTAAAGAATACTTATATCATGATCTATATAGTTATATTTGTGATCAATGGCATGGAGTTTAAAATCACATGCCCCCATCAATAGAACAGAGCTGCGGAGAGAAAGAACTGTCATCTACTAGAGATTTTTTTTCTTTGAAAGAGAGAGAGAGAGAGAGAGAGAGAGAGAGAGAGAGAGAGAGAGAGAGAGAGAGAGAGAGAGAGAGAGAGAGAGAGAGAGAGAGAGAGAGAGAGAGAACAAAAAATTATTAAGCACCCACCAAGGGCAGGAAAAGAATACAGCTAAACACTAATTATCATGAACAAAAGAAGAAATAGTAGCCGTAGAGCCCAACCCAAAACAAAACCCTTTACAATACAACCCCATCTACCAAGTTCTTTTCATTCCTGAAGCAACACTCATTTCGCTCCTTCCAAATGGCCCCAAAAATCACCATAATGAGGAGCCTCCCAATCGCTTCGCCAGCTTTTTCCAATGCCCCCTCCATGCCAAGCCCAAAGAAAATCCTCCACTAACTCTGGCATAACCCAAAACATTTGATTCATTGCAAAAAATAATCCCACACTCCTCTAGCGAAAGGGCAGTGAATGAGTAAATGATAAATAGATTCTGCATCTGCCACACACAACAAGCAGACAATTGGAAGAATTAGAGACCCGCGGTAGTCAAAACTCTCTTTCTAGCAACCAACCATCCAAACACCGCAACGCAAGGAGCAGAGCCATAGAACTGGGGATGAAAAGGATAAGTGGGCCTAGGAGAAGACTAATAAAAGACTGAAAAAAGAGCAAACAGAAAATTTTCTAAATCGGTGCCCAGACCAAATCATCGATTCCTCTTCACAAGGCGAGGGGGTCACATGCTTGATACACTCCAACAGGCCGACAAACTCTGCAGTCTCGTCATCTGTCAAATCCCTATAGCAAGTAGGGCACCAAGCAACCAAGGCACCACAAATAGAGAAGCACCGCTCCACTAAAACGAAGCAATCCAGAACCAAAGAAGCTAGTCTATTAAAAGACTCTTGGAGTGCCTTTTCGCCACACCACACATCAACCCAGAAGCGGATGCGCTCTCCATTCCCAAGGGTGAAAGCAATACCTCTCCGAACTAAATGTTCTGTCGATGCCACTATAGCTTTCCAAATACTTAAGGCACGATAAAGAGAAGAAGACTTAACCCTCCACCCACCCTCTTGCACTCCATATTTGCTAACGATGATTCCCTCCAAAGCCTACCCTCTTCAATGCCAAGCTTCCAAATCTACTTCCCAAGGAGTGCTATGTTCACGAGGCTCAATTTTTTTAGCCCTGCACCCCCTTCCAAAATCAGCTTAGAAATCTTCCCCCAACTTAGAAGATGAAACTTATGGCAATCCTTTGCCCCTTTCCAAAAGAAGTCCCTTCTCAACTTATCAAGTCTTTCCAACACTGACTTGGGACACTTAAAAAGAGAGATGAAATATACCAGCATGTTAAAAAAAGGTTGCTTTGATGAAAGTCAACTACCCTCCCATTGAAAGATAACGACACTTCGAGCTAGCTAGCTTCGTCTCGATTCTTTCACCTTCCTCATCCCAAAAATGCTTAGCAAGCTTCCTAATGTAAAGAGGCAAACCAAGAGAAGAGGATGGGAATGACCCTTTCTCACACCCAAAAACATTCGCAAACTGCAAAAGATTTGCGTCAAAAACATGAACTCAGAACATTTCACTTTTAGCCACATTAATCTTAAGCCCCTAAACCCCTTCAAAACAAACGAGAATTTTGCGGAGATTATCCACAGAATCCATGTCTGCATCACAAAAATAACAAGGTGTCGTGCGCATACTAAAGCTGGCTAACTTGAATTCCATTCTCAAACACTCTGAAGCCGCTAATAAGACCATTCCCCTCCCTCTTGTAGAGCATCTTACTAAGCACCTCACCAATAACCACAGAAAGATATGGGGAAGGGGTTCCCCTTGCCTTGATCCGTTGGAGGGTCTGAAGAAAGAATTAGGCAACCCATTAGTTAGTATTGAAAAAGAAGTGGACTACACACAAGAGCAGATCCACCCCCTCCACTTTATACCACATCCCACCTAATCTAGCATACAATCTAAAAACTCCCAATCAACGTGATCGTAAGCCTTTTCCATATCTAGCCTGCAAACCAGGCCACTCATTTTCTCTCTGAACCTAGAGTCGATGCATTCATGTGTGATGAGAGCATTGTCGAGAATATGTCTACCCATAACAAAAGCCTTTGGTTGTCTGCAATGATCTTGGAAAGAATTTCCCGAAACCGCAAAGCAAGGATTTTTGCTAATATCTTCTAAGGGTCTCCGATTAGACTTAAAAGAAAGAAGTCTTTCAACTCCCCTTTATCCGATATTCTTCCGTTATCAACAATCAAGCTGCCAATACGATCACATTGAGCTCAAGCTCGAGCTTGAGCACTCGCTATGCAATGAAAGTAGCGCATATTTATGTCCCCTTCCTTTAACCACACTACTCTAGAATGTAGTCGCCATCTAATTTCCTCCTCTTTGGAACGATTCACATAACTTAGAGCAATGCCCTCTTATCCCTATCCTCGGTCAAAAGATCTCCTTCCTCCTCTAGAAGGTCTAGGTCATAAATCTCCATGACCATTTTATCAAAGTTTACCTCCCGTGGCCCAAGCACATCTTTTTCCATATTTTGATTTTTTCTTTCAATAATTCTAGCTTTCTACATAACTTGAAACCAGCGAAGCATTCAACTTCTATTGAACTCCACCATTAAGCTATCAGCCCCTTAAAGCCTTCAAGTTCTAGCCACGCCAATTCAAATCTAAAAGGTTTGGGTCCCCAATTTTCCTTAGCTATTTCCAGAACTATCAGGTGGTGATCTGAGATGGGTCTTGATAGCCCACATTGATGCACCAACAGATATTGCTTGACCCAGTTTGCAGACACTAAAAACCTATCCAAAGGCAATAGAATAGCATTTTTCTGCCCATTAGACCAAGTAAATTTGGCTCCCTCAAGTGGCAAATTCACCATATCATGATTAACCACCAATCACGGAACTTCTTCACATTGTTGGTAAATCTTCCCCCATTGGACTTTTCATGTAGAAAACACACTAGGTTAAAATCACCACCAACACACCATGAGGAATCCCATTTCTGCCTGACACAGTCCAACTCAGCCTAGAACTAGTCTCGCATGCTACTAGAACACAGTGCATGCACAGTAGTAAAAACCCATTGCTTCCTAAAGGAGATCTCGAAAAAGAATATAAAGAGAAAAATAACCCAAAAAACTGTCAATTTTCTTCCATAAATCAGAATTCCAAGAAACCAAAATCCCTCTGTAGCCCCAATAGAATCAACCGATTCCCAACCCTTATTTTTAATACCCCAGAGAATCAAGCAAACTTGTGTCTATTGCTTGAAGCTTTGTCTCCTACAAAGCAATGACTTCCGCTTTAACCTTCTTACAAACCTTCCTGACCTAGGCTATTTTAAATTTATAGCCCAATCCTTTGACGTCCCAGGAGAGAATAATCATTGGTCATTGGCTTTGCTCGATCTCCCCTACTTGCCCACACTGGCTTTATGGTGCAAACCCGAAAGGGAAAGCAAATAAATCAATAAGAATTTAAAGAGATTGCAAGAAAAGACCCAACAATCCTCTGGCTGAATGTTAGATATCACAAATGCAAGACTGTGAGCAAGCTCAATAGTCCTCTAGTCTTTAAACTAGAGACCACTCCCCCTCCCTTCAATAGCTACCGTAAAGAAAATGAGAGAATTTCATAAAGAGAATATTAGTCAGCTTGTCTTATTCCATAGGGGCCATATACCCTATTTATAATCAAACCTTACAATCTGTAATAAAGGCTATGGAATCTAAAAATCTGTGAAAATAAGAAAGCATCTAAATAACAAAGCATTATAATTAAGAAAATGCCTAAAATAATAAGATACTTAGATAAGAAAATATTTAAAATTATTCCCTATCTAAAATAAAGATATGAAAGAAAGAGAAAATTTCTTAATCTAGAGATTTGAAAGAAATGGAAAGTGGTGATGGGCTAAAAAAGAAAGGTGGTCCTTTTCTTGTACACACGTACGAAGCATGCGCGTGTGGTATATGGGATGATTGCATCACTTTGCTTGCTGACTCATAGTTAATGGTGCATTCTAGGCTAAGGAGCTCCCTCCATCCCCTTGGGGACTTCCTTGCCTTCACTTGTTGACACTCCTACTACCTTTGACTTGCACCATTCCTAACAAATTGATTAAATATGATCATCACAAGTCCCAAAAGACAAACCTACCAAGCGCCCAACCCTTCTGAGGATATCCATGGACCACCTAAGTTGTTCTTCTGTTATGAAGTCCTGCCTTGGGAGGTGAACTTCATCCCCAGCAACAATGCCATTGTTGCCTATAGTTGGTCTTCTGCCTCTAAAGCGCCCTCCATATTCGAAGCGCGAAGAGTGGTGATGATTACAACCTCTTCCAATGAGTCTCCAAGCTCCAGCAACCCTTCTGAAGCCACCCCACCCTGGTTCCCCGCAAAAATCTTTGTAATAGCCCATCAATCCTGAGCATGATAACTATCATGGCCCTCAAATTCCAACTCATAAACTACAGCATCCTGAGAGAAATCGCTAACATGGTCCATTGTCTCCATCTCACAATCTTCTAATTCCACTACAAGAAACTAAAAAGGCAGGTCTTCAAACACGCAAACCAACTCTATCTCCTCTTTTTGTTCTAAGCTAACTGCGACCTCTGCAGTATGTATAAGGAGAGGAAGGCTTTTCGATAGAAACTTAAAGGGAGAAGGCTCCCAGGTGCAACGATGGGGTCACATGTCGGAGAAAGTAAGTGCTTCACATGTGCTAAAGGAAGAATAACAACCAACTCTCCTTCTACCCTAACACGTGTCGGCATATTAGCCACATATAAGGTGGGGCCCAGGCACATGTCGACCCCCACCATTGTTCCTTCCCCCTCTTGAGAATCTCCACCGACCGACTTTGTCTCTAAAGGACACGTTGCCTGATCCGAGGTTTGAATAGACCCAAGGCTACCAAATGCTGGGTGAGGGAGGTACAGACCAAGATCGGATTTCAAACCTAAGACCGAAAAGAGGTTTGGAGCCGCATAGCTCACAATCTATACTCTAGAATGACATACCACATTAGGAGATGAGACCCTCTTTAACCGACTCTCACCTACCACATCTCCACCACTAACAGACTAACAAGTCATTGGGTTAGCAACTAGTGCTCCACTAGAGCGTATGGGAAGTACTCCATCCTCCAATTTCCGAAGGGCATGGCTGCCTACCAGAGGCCGAGATTCCCTACTCCAGATCTCACCCCATTTGGGGAGAGACCTCCCTCTCTCCTCCCTTTTGACCCTCACCACCAACGTATCACACCTTGCCATGATTTTGATTGATTTGGGATTGTTGTCGATCTCTTATTCCTAATACAAACCCTATCATGTCCCCATTTTTTGTGGCCCCATCGATGGCAATAACCTCGCCAATGCATGACCCGACAACAACAAAGACATCTGTAAACTAGAGATCCATCATAATGCCCCATATCAAAAACCAGGAGTCTTCTTTTCCGAAGGAGTATTCCGCCCATCTACGCTCCATCTCTGTATAAGGCCACAGCAAACATCACTTGATCAATATTCACCTCCAAACGCACATAATCCAAACCTCCTTTGCTTCACTTGGTTTGATCTTATCATTGTTATCATGTAGATTACAGAACTTTGCAAGCCACCTCTTGACCTGCAGGATAGTGGTGCCATCACTAGTAGCAGTGACAAGAAACCCTAAGCTCGTTAAATCGCTTATAGGTTAACTCTGACCGTTTGGTCGCTCCCGAACCCGTTTGATCGGATCCACTTCCCCTCCCCTAATTTCTCTCCCCCACTTTCGAGTTGCTTCTCTCTCCCCCACCACAATATCTCTAAAAAGAGGCAAAACCTACCTCCCCATTTGGTTGCACGCCCACTTGTCCCTTCCCTTCCTCACTCCAAACCTTAAACACACACATACAACCACCCCCCCCCCCCCCTACTAAAGCTCTCGTCGTGAATCAAGTTCTCCACCTCATGTTCACTCATCCAGACTAATGTGAATCCTTAGTAGGCTCCTGTATATGGAGCCCGAGGGATGACAAACTCCATTACAATTGCAGCATTACTGAACACTAGCGAGAAGTTGATGCACAATCATCCTTACCTTAAGGAAAGCCCATGACATACAAGGTTAGCAATTCAGAAAAAGCTCTAGGCTTACTGAGCTTCCACCAACTGACCTCAGTTCATTCTCCAGCATCAACATCCTCCGAGTTGTTAGCTTCACCAGAGCTCCTATTACCACCTCCCTGAATCGCCGTTCCCTTATTAGAGGTGGTGATATCACCACTGCTTGCAATTCTACCTGTTAGGCCTTGCCCTAACCTGCCACCACCAACATTCACACTCCCTTTCATTCACCACTTTGCATGTTTCAAAGATCTATTGCAATGAGGCAACCCTACCGCCACCTCTATGATCAATTGGATTCCATCTTGATTAATGGGTGACAATTTTCCTCTAAAACTTTTAGAGTGTTACATGCAACTCTTTATGATTTCCCTAAAAACATTTGGTTGTGTCAATTTCATACAACTTTTAGGACCATGAAGAGTTAAATTTGGACCTCAGTCTATTAAACATAAATTCCTATGGTACTCCAACAGGTACAAATGTTACAACCTTGTGGCTCTTAAGGGTTTGTCTCCTAAAATGTTACTTTCTCGAAAATGACATGTGTCCAATCCCTCATTTTGAGGAAACCCTCTTCCCATTGCAATATACATTATGAATGATAGTGAACAGGTTTCTACCCCTGTGATAAAGTTGCTACAAGTATGTATGAGGTGGAGACACAAGGACCAATCCATTGACACCCATGATCATCACTTGTCCTCTAATTTGCAGCGATCATCTTCCTATCTTGACTTGCCCATCACTTTGCATCAAGAAAAATGCTTGTGTACTTGTCATCCTATTAGTAATTTTGTCTCTTACCGCTCTATTTATCCAAGGTCTAAGGCATTTCTTTACTCTATTTCCTCTTCTTCCATCCTTTCTAATGTCACAGATGCCTTAGCTAACCCTAGTTGTGAAGCTGTAATTATGAAGGAAACGAATGCTTTAAAACAACAAGGTGCATGGGAACTTGTTGACCGTCTAGTGAACAAATTGTTGATTGTAAGGGTTTTCACTCTCAAGTATCACTCAGATGGATTTATTACAAGGCACAAAGCTCGTCTCACTGCAAAAAGCTTAACGCACAAATATGGAGCAAATTATCACAAGATGTTCGATCTTGTTGCCAAGGTAAACTCCATACAAATTCTCCTTGCTATTATTACACATCATCATTGGCCCCTTCATCAATTGGATGTGAAGAACGTCTTTTTGCATGGCAATCTTCACAAAAAGGTGTATATGGCCTTGCCTCCTGGATTTTGGCCATTGAACTCAAATAGTATACAGACTGAAAAGGCATTGTATGGCCTTGAGCAATCTCTACAGGCATCTTTTGATTAGTTGTGAGATGTTCTTTCTACGATTCGCTTCTGGAGGAGTGCGTGTTATCAATCTATTTTTTTGTCAAAAGCACAGGCCAGTTGTTCACTATTCTTGCCGTGCTTGTTAATGATATTACCCTAATTTGGGCATTGTGAAAAGTGAGATATCCATAGTGAAGAATTTTTGTCCAAGTCATTCGAGATTAAAGATCTAGGAATACTCAAATACTTTCTTCGGATTGAAGTTGCTTAGTAGCTCCTGCTTGAGTGTAGAGAGAGAGAGAGAGAGAGAGAGAGAGAGAGGGAGAGAGAGAGACTACTTCTATTCTCCACATGTGTATGGGATATCACTAGGTGAGGGTGTATTATCTTTGGGTGATCCATGTACCATACATATTTATGTTTAGGGTTTTATATAGAAAGGATATATAGGTTTGTGTGAGATTAGATTCTCTACGACCTCCCTCTCTAAAACCCTTCTCTTTCTCTTACTTTTGTCTTTGACAAATGAAAATTAACAGTCCTAGATCCACGTGAAGTTGCAAGGCTGCTCGAAAGCGTCATCCATCCCTACCAGGGGGCTATGATACTGTCACTCCTCATAACAATCGTATTCTCATCAGCTCATGAGGTTATGATACCATGCCATGTACTCTCAAACATATCAATGAGACTCCTCCATAGCAATGTGCACTAGTATATCAATTGGTGAATATTGACAAGTCATTATAACTGTCACAGTTGCTCCTAGCGGCACTAGTTGTGGTTCCAGCTATGGTTCTGGTTGACAGCTCAATTCCTATATCTGTATTCCAGATACATCTGTCCATAGCCATACCCCTCTCCGTATTCGCATTATAACTCGTGACTACAGCATATTTTATAACAAAAATGTGTAATAGCCTAACATATTCATTATATAGTAATAAATAAGAATTTTAATTTCATCAGTTTCAATAAGATTATTTTTAAATTAATAAAACAATTTTTAATGAACTATTTCTTTAATAATAAAGTTTACTTATTTAATAGAAACAAGGGGTCAGCCACTGAATATCTCTATCCTAATAATTTTTAGAATATGTATTTTTAAATAAATAAAAAGTTGACTTTTAAAAAAGATGAACTCTGGTCAATCTATAGATCAGAATATGCTGATCAACATATATTTTTCTACCCTCATATAACATTTTTTTTTATGTTAAAACTGAAGAAATTTGGATTTTGCCAATTTCTTCTAGTTTTCACCTTGGAAATCAAATTTTCTTGCCTGAAATCCATTTTAATACATCAACATCATGCATAGACATGGATTTCAATTTTCAATTGATTTCGTTGTTGATATGTTGAAACAAAAATGATACCAGAAAATTGCATTTTTCTCACCTTTTCTCCAGCCCAAAATCCCTCTCCAATCCATGCTTTGAGGCGAAACAACTCAGGTGGAACAAACACAATAACAAAGGGAGTACCAAATATTATTCTGAGAAAAAAAAAAATATTTTTATAATTTTTTCTGATTTAGTCTGGTCTTAGTCGAAACTTTGCAAGTTTATAACTAGCATGCGGCAAATATCAACGTTAATTATCATCGATAACTGTAAACCACAAAGGCCCCACTGAGATAATTGGGATAAGGCTTAGATGATGATGAGTGGCCCCACTGAGAAACACTACAAATAGGCCAATATTGATGATATATTTAGAATACTGCTATTCCAAGATATCATATTGTCATGATTCATGTTAAAAGTTGTGGCAAAAGTTTCACACCAGCTGCCAACCTGATGCAACTCCCATCCTTTATAGTGCAGGCTTGGGACCAGCAATGAGAGCACAAAACTCCGACAAAACTGCTTTTCCAAGATATATGAAGTATGATTCTCTCTCTGAATTTGTCTTTTCTCGCGTCTTGCAAGAGGTTAATGAAATGGTTGATTCTCGTGCCAAAGCAGATCAATGAAAGGGTCAATAGTAGTTGGCACTTCTTTGCAACTCGTTGTGCCTCTCTTTGTATGCTGTGTTGGTTCTGATACAGGATATCTACCAAGCAGAGAAAGAAAAAACCTTACAACTGCTGAAGTTTGATTTAGGCCATCCCAAACTCAATTTGCCCCAGCAAATCTCCATATCTGTTGCTTCTTGTGACCTACAGTTGTGTCACATCTTCAATTCATATATACTTCACAGCATGTTTAGAGAGATCGATAATACTCTCCAATAGAGGAATCAAAATGATTCTCTAGCCATCTTTGATGAACATGTAGAAACAGTTCATTCTACTAATAGCCTGCATAATTTTGTACTCCCCGCAGAAAGAGATCTTTAGTAGGATTAGTTTATTCATCTACATGTTGGTACTAGTGCTTGTATTATGTTCACCACTACATCAACATATAATGTACTGAAAATTCAGTTTATGAATTTTAGACATGGAAATGGAGTCACCTGGCCAAGTACCTATACAAAGGACATTCTTGCTTAGTCCTGGGGATGCAGCACCTGTTTATCCTAAGAGAAAACATGCAACTACTTACTGTATGATGGAATCGGAGTACATGACTGAGTGATGCTATTGGGGAAATTATTGTGACACGTTTTATCCGACTTCCATATAGTCTACCAGCATTCAGCCGCACAGATACTTCTTACCGCAAAAACTATTAACAATGTGCTATTGTAATACATCTTGGAAGTAAGTTTTATCGTTTTACAATTTCAATCACCTGAATACAGCATCAGGATAACTGCTGCACAGAAAAAAGCTGGTCTCATAAATGTTACTGAAATGGAATCGTAAAGCCTAGTAACATCACGCTTCATCTTAGATTATTTTCAGAGTATCTGAAAGCCTGAAGCTACCTGCATGATTATTGCAATGCCATCCCATATTTCCTGCCAACCTGCCATCCATGTAGGACCATCTGTGCCATTCAAACGGTAGGCCCAGCCACGATGATAACCTGGCAGAAAAACCCAGCCAGTTGGCTCATCTGGTGGGCCACAGCATTGGAATCAATGTACAACCAATGGTCTGACTCAACATACAGGTGAGGACTGACTCAACATACAGGTGAGGCCTGACCCAATGAGTGGATCGGACTGATTTCAAGATGGACGATCTCCAGATATAGGTGAGGCCCACCGCCCGCCCAAGTAGGGGCCTACCGTTTGAATGGTACAGAAGTCCTACAAAAGTGGCATGCAGATGTGACAGCATGACAAGTTATCATGCAGGAAAGATGAGGCCTACTGTTTGCATGGTACATACATCCTGCAAGTGACGTTTTGGCAGGAAAGATGGGACAGCATCACAAATAATCATGGAGGCAGCTGCAGGTGATCAGTTCTCTTATTTTGAACCTCAAGCATGATATCATACACTTGTAATCGATCCCCAGCTTACCATTCCCAGACAAATCCTCAGATGAAGGAAATGGAAAATCTTTTTAGCCAACAAAAGAATCTCAGAAGATGATATTCATGAAAGCAGAGAATTATCTGAAAACATTACTCACAGCAACTCGCTGCTGGTTTATGCCGCCATTTGCACTGACTAGAATGTAACCATTGTTCCCCTCTACAATGTCAAATTTCACAGATATAGACAAAATGGGGTCAGAAGAATAAAATTTTATATGATTATCAGAAACTAGGAATAATGATAATTAGAGAGAGAACAAAGATGTCTCATCCCACATGTGCAAGATCAAGAATGCTAAAAAGAAATCAATTAATGGAACTCTTAATTGGTATTACCATGATCTTGCCAACTGCGATGATGAGCACAAGGTGTCCAAACAGAATCAGGAATCAATGGTTCCTCCCATAAGCCTTTGGGATCCGGTTTATCCACTCCCTGGATGGGGAAGATTTAAAAGGTCTCAAATACTCCAAAGCTAAAATGTGCATTCTCAGGCTATAACTAAAACGTTCACACCAAACCCTACCTCAGCCAATGCATGGGCAGCCAAAGCCAACAGCCTAGCATACAAGACTCTTTGGGGCCTTTTCCCTTTTGCAAACTTACTCCACTCACCCTGCAAATATTAGGAAAGAAAGAATAACCCCACCTTATTGGTGCCTCATGTATCACCAAGATGAATCTACAACATAAAGAAACATAATAAATATCTCATGTATATCAAATTTTCGGATAAAAGATCGCCAATTCTACATGATAATACATGGCTTATAACAAACTCAGTTTTTTTCCTGTACTTCGCCATCTGTATGAAACTGAAAAGAGTCAATTTTTCTGATATTATCAAATAATATCAAGTATTGTGTCAAAAATAAAGGGAATTCGACAAAGAGAACAAATCAAGAAAACTATGCTAGCATATGAAAGGAGCCTTCTATTTAGAAAGGTCATCTACAAAGAATTTTTTGTGAAAGTAGGAATGTAAATGTACATGAGCACTTCATGTTTGTGAGGGCTTTGTGCTTCTAAAAACAATAATGGTAACACAAACTTTTATTAGCACCAATCACTGAGGGCTGTGTGAAGTGATTGATTCCCTGCTGTTACAGTTTTAGGGACTACATTTTGGAGAATGTATTGTTTCTCTTACATTGAGTTTGAAGAAAATATATAGAAGAGTTGAGAGATCTGTAGAGAATAGAAATCTATAGAAGATCCTAACAGATCTACAATTGATTCATCTATATATCTATTTATAGTATGTACAATTCTACATACAGA
Source organism: Magnolia changhungtana (assembly GCA_030180095.1). Taxonomy (NCBI): domain Eukaryota; kingdom Viridiplantae; phylum Streptophyta; class Magnoliopsida; order Magnoliales; family Magnoliaceae; genus Magnolia; species Magnolia changhungtana. Next base: position 1,603,877 of record JASAUF010000231.1, on the reverse strand, counting down.
TCCTATACTCTTAACACCCCCACCAAGCTCAAGGTGGCTGAAAGAATAACTTGAGTCTGAAAAGAATGGAGAACACTTATTCATCAATAAAAGGAAACATCCAAGTAGCAATGAGTAGCATTAAGGCAAGTAGGCAAAGTTGCAATATGATGCACCAAAGGACAAGTGAACATATGTGTACAACACTCTCGATGACTCATAAGATATGAACCATTTGCGCTTCCGATGACTAGCAAATGATCTAGTGGTACTTCTGATGGCTAGGATTTCAATCAATGCTCTTTTGGTGGGTCTAACATGTTTGACACTAGTTCCAATTAAAAAGGCATCAGAGAATATATTCAGTTGGAAGCTGGCATAAAAACAATGCAAGAAAAGAGCATGCCAAAGATGGCATAGAAAACAAATGGTTAATGGAGCGAGTGTGCACGCCGTTCAGTGCACTTACAAAGCACTAAATCCCCCAAAATTATGCATTGAATCTGGTGCATCGAAGGAGCACCGGATGAAAAGGAAACTTGAAAAGGGTATCAAGCCTCTTCCTCTTGAGGAAAAGATAGGTAGTGCTGTGCAATCGATGAGCAAGTAGATGTGCAAATCTGGAGTTTGTTGGGATTGCAAAAACAATCTGGCTGTGGGGGATTCATGATGCCAAAAAAATGTTGCCCGAGAAGAGGCGGACAGCGGCAGATGACAGGATAGTGGGGCAGCAATGGGTTGGGTGAGGGATGGGTTCTGGCTGTTGCAAATAAGTTTGAATGGGTTTGGATGAAGAAGATGCAACAATGGCAATGAGTTCACTTGATGAGTTTCCAGTGGTTGCTAAGGAGGTGTCGGGTTGCAGCGGTAGGTGGTCGATTCAGATTTCAGCAACTACTGGGTCTGGCACTGGCGATGATTGATAGTCTGTGAATAAGATGTGGTGATAGATGATAGCGGCAACATCACTGGTGGGTTTCAGATGGTGATCGGTGTTACAGACAATGGTGACATGTGCAAAAAATGAGTTCTGCCAGATCCGCTGTGGCAGTGGTGGTGCTGAGATGCATTCGGAGTTCAAGGCTGCTGAAGATCATATCTGTGTGATTGTTGGCATTCAGAATTCTGATAGGGTTTCCAATGGATCTAGTTGCCAGTGATGTTATTGATCCAGTATAGACATATGAAATCAGAGACAGATATGCAGTTGTAGCCAAATAGGCTAAGCAGCAGCAGCAGCAACGAAAATTGGCGGTGGTTTTGCAAAAAGTAGCAGGTGGGTTCAGTGTTGTCATGGCAGCGGCTGAGGTTGGGGCTGCAACAGAGATGAAGATGGTGATGGAAGCCGACAGTGATGCTTCAATCCGGCAGCACTAGGTTGCAGATGAAATTAATGGCAGGTTGATGGTGTCAGGCATGGTTGGTGAGGCAGATGGGGTTGCTGTGGCAGTAGGTTCGTGCGGTGAATAGGGATGATAATGGATGATTCAGACCTGTTGGAAAGACAGTACAGGGCATTACAGAGGGTTATAGGTGATGGGTTGATGATAGATGATACAGATGATCGGAGATGAGCAAAAAAAGAGGATTTAACAACTATGATCAGGTCCACAGTCATAGCTCTGATACCATGTTGTTTCACAAGAGACTACATTGGAGCAGTTGCAGCAGACAATTGTAGATCTGGTACAGATCTGACGAACACCCACAGATCCGGTTACGATTCATGGTTTCAGCCTTGTTGATGGGTTCAGGCACTGGCGGTCGTCAGAGAGGAAGATGAAGAAGATACCAGTAGCAGCAGCGATGGTTGGAGGTCTTGACCAGAGATGGGGTTTGGGGAGACGATGGGAACGTGTTCGTCGATCCTGGCACAAACAAGGCCTTGATTCCAACGATGGGTTCGATCATCAATAGCGGAGGCGATGCTGATGGGTTTGAGGAAAGCAGATTGGAGCAGCAAGGGTTGTTAGATTTGAGCAGCAGAGCTGTTGGATTCAAGCAGCAGCAACAATGGCTGTGAGTCGTAGCGGCAACAGATCGGACTGATGAAGAGAGCACCTGAAGGAGATATGAGTATTCCAACAGTGACAGGTTGCAGCAGGTCAGGCGGATGATGGGGGATTGTGCAACCAGATTAGCGAACAGGAGGAAGATTAAGGGAAGAAGATGTGTAACGTCTCGGAAAAATACGTACAAAGACCCGAGGACCACCTCAGGCAGAAACCACTAGGGACCAAATCCTTTAGAAATTAGACGAGAATTAACTAAGTGTTAAACTAGATTATTTGTGAAATTAGCTCTAACCACTTTAAATACGAACTGCAAGACCCAAAACTAGCAGAACCGTTAACGCTACATTGCCTAAAAACCTAGGATCAATCTCTAAACCCAGTTGCCCTCGGGAGCACATTGAAACTTCCTATTGGACCTGGACCGCGCGTCGAAAGTCCGATTACCGCGAAGCTATATGATTATGACCGCCTTACTGGGCTTGACAACCATCTCGGAAATCAAATCATAATAGTATCCAGAAACGCACAACTTGAGCCCGAAGCAAAGTGTGTGAGAAACGCGAATACCTTTAGAAAATGAACTCAGATTTAAGTGATTTGGGTCATTCACTTGTGAGCCAAATTTAAGATTTCAGACCGTCAGAATCTGACCCAACTACACCCTCGGATCAGGGAAATTTCCCAACACAGGTCAATGTACTTGTGGCCCTGATCAAGTGACGATGACCGTTGAATTGAAACTGGTCCACCACGGTCGATCCTTAAATCCGATCGAACTGAAATCTTAACCTGACCTAGATCCAATGTCAGGGAACTTTCCCTGGACCGTATGTAGAAAAGGGGCCTCCAGATATGCTCTGTTGGCCCGAAACAGGCGACTTTTGGCTATAACCTAAGTATACCATAGCCCTGGGGCCATTCCCATCAGTTCTGGGCCTATATAAGGGCCTTTACCCACCCCTCTCTCATTTCATACGAATTTCAAACCCTAGGAGAGAGAAGAGAGAGAAAGAGAAGAAGAAAGTGAGGAGAAGAGAGTGGGAGTGAGAGAAAATTCCTAGGATTCGATCCCATCACTCCACGTGCTTAACCACTGCTCCTGTATCGCCGTACCGGCGATTCCGATCCTGTTGTTGGGTAAGAAATCCTAACCCTAATCGGTTTTAGGGATTCAAATAGATTAAGTGGTGCAATAGCTAATCTATTTTATGCTATAGGTTGCCTTTATGCCGTAGACGAAGACTTAACGTATAAACTGAGTTCGTTACGAGTTTACCGGCGAAAGGTGCGGACTATAAACGTTTAGGTTGTAGTTTTCAAGGCTTTCAATGTCAGTTAATGATTTACGACTGACTTGATTGCTATCACATATGCTCAAATACGATGTTTCCCGTATATTGCACATATATGAAAACTATGTTGATTATAATGCATTCCAAGTGTTTGTTGAAATGTTTGAATGAATATGGAATTATGATTTGTGCTTGCCATGATTATTGATTGCAAATACATGATCGTTATATACGTGGCAACTCCTTTGTGAAAGGATTTGCTATAATATGTGTTTTAACTAATTTATTACACGTATGTAATACGTGGTGTTTGATAAAATGCTTGAATGAGAAAATGCTTGTTTACATATATCTAATTGGAGTGTTGAGATGGGGTTCTCAATTCCCTTACCTATGGTTACAGTTCCTTTATGTAACTTATCATACGACTATGTGATTTATGGATGAAATGCCTATGTATGTTAACATGTACACTATGTGTTTGTTAAAATGTTCAAATGTGATTCATAGTTGGATTGATGGTCACCTGCTATCTTTGACTATCATATGTGAATGCTATCGCATGGAGTGTGATTGGGGCTACGATGTGATCCAGGCAATCGGTAATGATTCCCGAAATAGTGGCTCAGGTCGTTTCGCCACGCGAGATACGTTCGATAAATCTAAGTCGTACAGTAATTATCAACAGTGGTTAGGCCACGCGGAATGCTCACGCACTCTATGTCGATCAATTCAACGTACGCTTGTACCAGTCGAGCCTGTCAAGAAACCCGATTGGCCAGATGTATGTTCACCATGTATGGACGCTACTACTTGAATCTAAGGTACCAAACTTACCAGTGAAAAGCCCGTTTAACCTTGGTACCTCGATCCGCTAAAACTCATGAGCCGGGCATGGTGGTATGGGACACCGTGGTCGAGCTGTCGGCCTACGCTGGGGCGACGAACCTCCCCGTAGTGACCAGTGAGTGAACCAAACTCGTGAGCCGAATACGGTGGTATGGGACACTGCATTCGAGCTGTAGGCCTACACTAAGGTGACGAGTCTTTCCCGTAGTGACCTCAAGTATAAACTAAGGCCTATGAGGACGGTGACGAGCATCTTCATGGTGACCTGAACTTGTCTGTCCACTGCTTTACATTCAGAGGTGACGAGTCTTTCCCGTAGTGACACTGCATTCGAGCTGTAGGCCTACACTAAGGTGATGAGTCTTTCCCGTAGTGACCTCAAGTATAAACTAAGGCCTATGAGGATGGTGACGAGCATCTTCATGGTGACCTGAACTTGTCTGTCCACTGCTTTACATTCAGAGGTGACGTTGCCCTATAACTTGCCCATCGTATGTGATAAACTATGATTGACGACCCTAGATGGATCATCGTTGAGGTAAATGATATAAAGGGAGGTACCTTAGCTTCCCGAACCTGCTGTATGAATAAGTCTAATTAAGAACTTGGCTAATCACGTACATGCACCACATTTGCAGGTGTCTTTGGCGTTGGTGTTGAGCACAGAGGAAGGGGTGCATACCGCGATCGTAAGATGTTGTCGCAAGAGGGAGCGCAGGCGAGGGCATGCATCATAATACCATATCATCGTTGCATTAACCAGAGTACTTAGGATTGCTTGCTGTATTGTTTTATCATTACTGCTTAATTGAATTGATAACATGTTAACCTTTACCTTATAGCTTCACTGAGTTGATCACTCACTCCCACTCTGGGACGGTGTTTTAAAACACCAACCAGACTCTGGTTTAGTTGCAGATGATGGTGACGCTTGTGAGGCGGAGCCTGATTTTTATGATGACGAGGAGTTCTCCTACATGCAGTTATCAGGCGGGTCTATGTAGGCCATGTCCTGATCGACGGGGATTACTGGGATGCTGACTAGATGACATTACACATTTTGTATACTTTGGAATTTTACATGTAATAAATTGACCTGATAACATGATCATACTCAGGAGACTCGCAATCACTTATATGCTTTATATACTTATCATAGTCTTCCGCTTGCGTAATTCAACTGTCTCTGGAGTATGATATATTGTTTTGGTATAATCCCGTTCATGTTTAATGCACTAATACTGTCAACATTTAATCATCATTATCTATGTTGCATAAGTGATGCGTTGGAACTCGGGAGTTGGGCACCTGCACGACCCCCGATTTTCAGGGCATTACAAGTTGGTATCAGAGCATCATTTAGATTAAAATGGACCTGGGTTATGGTCACACGACGCACATTGACGTATTTTGACTTAGAAAGGTGTGATAAAACGTATAAATAGTCATAGGATCCCAATTTCACCGACAGGTGAAACTGACCGTTGGAAATGAGACCCGTACGCATCTGAGATCATGCGTGGTGACCCCAGATCTTTTCTGAACCGTTAATCGATGGGTTTAGATGAGAATCCAGCCTATTCCACACTCAAACAAACTCGAAATTCACAAATATACGTAAGATGGGACGCGAAACGACTCAAACGGACTAGGGGGCCCAAACAGAGCAAAAAAGGGGGATCCAAAGTGGACCCCGCACACATACGGCACCCGGGGGGGGGGGGAATGTCATCGCCCATAGTCCAGGGACTGGCGATGCCATCGCCGGATCGGCGAGGGCTCGCCGCCCGCTCGGTTCGGGCCTGTTGGGCTGGCTCGTGTCCAAGGCTGTGGGGCCCACCAAAACGTGTGGGGACCCCTATAACCTCCCCATTTGCTCCCCTCTCCCTTCATACGCACCTCCAAGCTCTCCGAACCCCTCAAATCTTCATTTTTCTTCTCTTAAATCACCCCTCCAATCTCATCTTCTTGCACCACATACACCACTCTCGCAAACCTATCTTCTACAACCACCTATATCTCTAAATCCCTCTCATTTGGGTGCACAATCCCCCTTTCTTTTGTGTTTCAATTTCAAAGCTCCACACCTCCTTTTTCCCTCCATTTTATCTCACGCAAGTGGCTCTTTTCGAGCTTGTGGCGGCAATTTTCTCGCTCTCCACACTTCTCTCTCATGGGGAAAAAGAAGGCTCCTACGGATGAAGCCGGGCCTAGCCGCCCTACCCGTTCACGGAAGTAGAAAGGCGTCGAGGCTAGTACAAGCACCAACGAGGAGATAAGGACAAAGCAAGACCTCGATCCCCAGGCTCCTCTTGCAAGAACTCTACTAACGGACCTGTCACATGGAAGATTTCAAGGCCGTAAGGTTCTCTTCGAAGCACATGTAGAAGAGAGACTGTTCGGGCTTTATTCGTTGATGGACCGCCTGTTTGATGCTGGATGGGGGCCCATATTTGAAGGCAAGTCACGGGCGATTGCCGACACTGCCTGGGCCTTCTACGCCCATATACGAGACCCATACTGGAGCCACTACAATTCAAGATCTCTGTGGCAAGGCAGGAAGCGGTTGTAGACGTCCGTCTGATATCTCAGCTCCTAGGAATACCATGTGGTGAAGTACACGCCAGTGAGGATTATTTCAGGAGTGAGCATGAAAGAGACCGCCGCACGCGAATCCTTTGTGGCCGACTGGCCCATTGGAATCCCAACAATACCTTCTTAGCGTCCAAGATGATCGACGACGTCCGCCTGCTCCACCACATCTTCACGTACGACGTATATCCCAAGTGGAGCAATTGCAGCGAGTGTACGTGCTTGATGGTGGACTTCTTGTACCGTGCTGGGCAGGGAGACAAGCTGTGCCTGCCTACCTTCGTCCTACGAGAGATAGTCCTGACCACCCGTTCTACCAGAACAGCCAATTCACTTCCGTTCGGTCGACTCATAAGCAACCTTGCTCATGAGCTCGGCTACAGACTTTGCCCTGATGTGGTGGTGCCGATTCACTTTATAAATAACACCACACTCGCCAACATGAAGATTGGGCCCCTACAACGACGTGTTGGGTCCGAGGACAAGGAAAGTAGTGACGGGGCTGAGGAGAGTGAAGAAGAAGAGGAAGAGGATGAGAATGAGATAGAGGAAGAAGAAGAGGAAGAGGAAGAGAATGAGATAGAGGAAGAAGGGGAGCAGGAAGAGGAAGAGGATGCCCAGGACACTGATGAGGGCTCTCCTCTTGCTACACAGGAGCGTGACAGGGATCGGGCTGCTATAGAAGCCCGCTAGGCTCGAATCGAGGAGGGCCAAACCGCCCTGCAACAGGAGGTCGGACAGGTCCTGGCCAAACTTGGAGAGACCCGAGCCAAGCTTGAAGAGAATGAGGCCTTCGTGAAACGGAAATTCAAGAAGGTGTCTCGCACCTTGAGGGCCTGCGACCTGAGATACGCTCGAAGATGTGTTGCGCTAGCATATCCTACTATGTTGAGCTAGTGGGCATGTCTTTGCGAGCGGAGTAAAATGGAGATAGATTATCCCGTACACGTGTGCCTATGGTTCCTAGGCCACGACCAGGTCTGCTAAGCAGGCCGTTCCTCGGCAAGAGGCCCCGTGCAGACTCGCCTCCCAGACTTGCGGCTCCACCAGCCCCGATGAGGCGATCGAACTTGTGGTGCACATACTGCAGGAGGTCGGGCCATTCATATACTTATTGCTTCACCAAGATAAGGGATATCGGCTTCTCGCCGCCTCAAAAGATCAACCGCCAGCTTCCTCAGGCTATTACACCCCCACCTCTATGGTCAGCACCAGCACATCCATCTTTTCAGCCACCTGCACCTCGATTCAGGCCCCCTCAACGGCCCATGGTACCGCAGCGGAACCGTTCTCAACAGGCTTGTGTGCACTCACTCGCAGCTGAGGCATCCAAGACAGCGGCTATAGCACCGATGGCTTTTGAAGTCACGGCTCATGTCCAAGGTACACCAGTTTTCTTGTTGGTGGACACCGGGTCCACTATCTCCATCATATCATGCGCGGCAGTCAAGCGGCTAGCGTTGGATACAGCTCCTACGAAGGGAGGATCCTTACAAGTACAGGGACTTTTTCGGACGTTAGCAGAACTTGTGAGGGTTGCTCGATAGACTTAGGAAGCAGGACAGTTCTTGTTGACCTGATCGTTGCCCCACTATACCATTACGACGTTATCCTCGATATGGATTGGCTCACCGAGATGAAGGCTGAGATCGATTGCGACATCAGAGTGGTGACAGCCCGTACACACCCGAGGGCATGACCTTTACCTTTCCAATTCAGGTCAGTTGGCCCTGCCACGTTAGCTGTTATGCCACCTTGCTTGAGAGTGTTGATGATCCGACACTTGGGAGCACACCAGTAGTTCAGGAATTCACGGACGTGTTCAGGACGATTCCTGGATTACCTCCTCAGCGCGAGATCGATTTTACCATTGATCTTGTACCTGGTGCAACACCCATTTCATTACCGACATATCGCATACCTCCATGTGAGATGGAGGAACTGAGGAGGCAGATCGACGATCTATTAGAGGCGAGCTTTATATGACCAAGTGTGTCTCCGTGGGGAGCACATGTGCTGTTTGTGAAGAAGGATGGATCTCTGCAATTGTGTATTGATTATCGCAGATTGAACCAGGTGACAGTAAAGAACAAGTATCATTTGCCCAGGATAGATGATCTATTTGATCAGTTGAAGGGAGGGCAGTATTTCACGAAGATCAACTTACAGTCAGGGTATCACCAGTTGCGCGTCAGGGATGAGGACGTGCAGAAGACAGCTTTCAGGACCAGTTTTAGGCACTACGAGTTCCTTGTGATGTCGTTTGGACTCACAAATGCACCAGCCGTGTTCATGGACTTAATGAACCGGGTGTTCCGGCCGTATCTATTCTGATTCGTCATCGTGTTTATAGATGACATCCATTGTTGTCATGTGCGATCGCATATGCGCATATGCGATCCATATGCAGATCGCATATGCGATCTGGCATATATGCGATCGCATATGTTGCATATGCGAAAATATGTGATCGCATATGCGATGTATGCGATCGCATACAGCATATGCGATTGCATATTGGCCATGGCACATTGAATTTTTATTTTTTATTTTATTTTTTTGCAAAAAAAATAACATTTTATCTATAAAAAAGGCTTCCAAATCTCCTCCATTTGCAATATTCTCACCCCAAAACTCTCTTACTCTATTTTTCTCTCACATTTCTTAATTACAAGTGGTCTTAATCTCCCTCTCTCTTGTATTTCCTACTTCCAAGTGATCTTAATCTCTCTCTCTCTCTCTCTCTCTCTCTCTCTCTCTCTCTTACATTCTCATCTCTCTTGAAGTTGGAAGATCAAGATTCAAGCACTTTTAAGTTTCAAGGAAGAAAGCTTGTTGATTTTCTACCATAATAAATAAATAGCTTGTTGATTTTGTTGTTACTTCTTGTCAACTATATTGTTAAATGTGGATGACTTGATGTTTAATTCATTGTTTAATTGATTTAATCTCTTTCAAATGTATTTTAAATATGTAAAATTAGTTATTTATTAACTTAGAAAAGTTCTCCTCAGTTTCTTATAATTTTTTTTACAATTTTTTGAATTTTTCCCTAATACATATATATATTTTTTAATTTTTCAAAAAAAAAAAAAATGCGATCGCATATGCGATCGCACATGATCACATATGCGATTTGACAACATTGATGACATCCTGATATACACCAAGAGTCGGGAAGATCACGACGAGCACCTACGATCAGTCTTTGATACCCTCGGGAAGAACCAGTTGTTTGCACAGTATAAGAAGTGTGACTTCTGGAAGAAGAAGTCAAGTTCCTGGGACATGTGGTGTCCAAGGAAGGGATAGCTGTGGACCTTGCTAAGGTAGCCACAGTTCAGGACTGGGAGCAGCACGGTTCGGTTACTGAAGTGAGGAGTTTTCTTGGCCTGGCAGATTACTATCGACGATTCATTCGGGATATTTCCAAGATAGCCAGACCGTTGTCTCAGCTGACTCGGAAAGATCTCAAGTTCGCCTGGAATGAGAAAGCAGAAGCAGCTTTCCAGGAGTTGAAGGACAAGTTGACGTCCGCCCCTGTGCTAGTATTGTCAGAGCAAGGGGTCAAGTATACTATATACACCGACGCCTCTCGTGTGGGTTTGGGTTGCGTTCTGATGCAGAAGGACAAGGTTATTGCCTATGCATCGCGACAGTTGAGGAAACACGAGAAAATCTACCCTACACACGACCTAGAGTTGGCGGCCGTTATCTTTGCATTAAAGCTCTGGAGACATTACCTCTACGGAGAAGAGTTCGAGCTCTTTTGCGACCACAAGAGCCTCAGATACATATTCACGCAGAGGGACTTGAATATGAGGCAGCGACGATAGATGGAATCCTTGAAGGACTTCAAGTTCGAGGTCTCCTACCATCCTGGCAAGGCCAACCTTGTGGCAAATGCGTTGAGCCGCAAGAAGACGATAGCATTTGCGGCTCCACTGATGATAGCAGAGTGGGATATGGTAGAGTTCGTGCGAGACTTTGAGCAAAGACTTACGATAGAGGAGCCGTTCGAAAGCATCGCACATATTCGTGTTCAGCCACTTATCGATGACCGAATCATAGTGACTCAGGGGGAAGATGAAGGGTTGCTAGAGTTGAGGAAACGAGCTAGTAATGATACAGGCTCTGAATGGAGAGTTGGTACGGATGGGGGTTTACGTTATCCTGGCCGCCTATGCATCCCAAATCTTCATGACTTGAGAAAGGAAGTTCTCGAGGCTACTCACAATTCGAGGATGGCAACGAAGATGTAACGAGACATTAAGCGCCCGTACTGGTGGGACAACATGAAGGCCCACATAGCAGACTATGTATCCCGTTGTCTCACGTGCCAGCAGGTCAAGGCAGAGCATCGCCGACCTCCTAGACTGCTCCAGCCCATGCCCATAGCTAAGTGGAAATGGGATTTCATCTCTATGGATTTTATCTCAGGGCTACCGAAGACGAGGGACATGACTCCATATGGGTGATTGTGGACCGGTTGACGAAATCGGCTCATTTTCTCCCTATTAGAGTTTCGAACTCAGCAGACGAGTTGGCCAGGCTATACATCAAGGAGGTAGTACGTCTGCATGGAGTTCCTATGGAGATCGTGTCGGATCGAGACACACGATTCACATCTATCTTCTGGACTCGTATCCACGAAGCAATGGGTGTGAAACTGAAGTTCAGTACCGCATTCCACCCACAGATTGACGGGCAGACGGAACGGGTAAATCAGGTGTTGAAAGATATGCTGAGAGCTTGTGCGCTTGATTTCAAGGACAGTTGGGATGACTGTCTTCCTTATGCTGAGTTCGCCTATAACACAGCTTCCAGGCAAGTATTGGCACGACCCCCTATGAGGCACTGTATGGACGTCCATGTAGAGCACCGCATTGCTGGGCAGAGGTTGGCGAAAAGAGCTTAATTGGCCCAGAGTTAGTACAGGCAACCTCAAAGAAGATCGACATTATCAGGCGTCGACTTCTGGCAGCGCAAAGCAGACAGAAGAGCTACACCGATACGAGGTGACGACAACTAGAGTTCGAGGTCGGGGACCACGTATTCCTGAAAGTCTCCCCAATGAAGGGAGTCCTTCGATTTGGGAAGAAAGGGAAGCTCACGCCGAGATTTATTGGCCCGTTCCAGATACTAGATCGAGTGGGTGTGATAGCATACCGCCTTGCCTTGCCCACACCACTCGTAGGCGTGCACAACGTATTTCATGTGTCGATGTTGAAGAAATACGTTCTTGACCCTTCCCACATTATCAAATGAGAGCAGGTATAGTTGAATGAAGATGCTACTTATGTACTGTGACCGACACGTATTCTAGATAGGAAGGAGCAGGTGCTGCGCAGTAAGGTGATTCCACTTGTGAAAGTTCTGTGGACACATCACACTGAGGAAGAGGCTACTTGGGAAACAGAAGCCGAGGTCCGAAAGAACTACCTTGGATTCTCAAGGAGTACGAAAATGTACTAATTTCAAGGACGAAATTTTTCTTTGAGGGGGGTAGATTGTAACGTCTCCGAACAATCCGTTCAAAGACCCGAGGACCACCTCAGGCAGAAACCACTAAGGATCAAATCCTTTAAAAATTAGATGAGAATTAACTAAGTGTTAAACTAGATTATCTATGAAATTAGCTCTAACCACTTTAAATACGAACTGCAAGACCCAAAACTAGCAAAACCGTTAACGCTACATTGCCTAAAAACCTAGGATCAATCTCTAAACCCAGTTGCCCTCGGGAGCACATTGAAACTTCCTATCGGACATGGACCGCGCGTCGAAAGTCCGATTACCGCGAAGCTATACGATTATGACCACCTTATTAGGCTTGACAACCATCTCAGAAATCAAATCCTAATAGTATCCAGAAACGCACAACTTGAGCCCGGAGCGAAGTGCGTGAGAAACGCGAATACCTTTAGAAAATGAACTCAGATTTAAGTGATTTGGGCCGTTCAATTGCGGGCCAATTTTAAGGTTTCAGACCGTCAGAATCTGACCCAACTACACCCTCGGATCAAGGAAATTTCCCAACACAGGTCAATGTACTTGTGGCCCTGATCGAGTGACGATGACCGTTGAATTGAAATTGGTCTGCCACGGTTGATCCTTAAATCCGATCGGACTAAAAACTTAACCTGACCTAGATCCAATGTCAGGAACTTTCCCTGGACCATATGCAGAAAAGGGGCCTCCAGATGTGCTCCGTTGGCCCGAAACAGGCAACTTTTAACCTAAGTATACTATGGCCCTCAGTTCTGGGCCTATATAAGGGCCTTTACCCACCCCTCTATCATTCCATAAGAATTTCAAACCCTAGGAGAGAAGAGAGAGAAATAGAAGAAGAAAGTGAGGAGAAGAGAGTGGGAGTGAGAGAAAGTTCCTAGGATTCGATCCCATCACTCCACGTGCTTAACCACTGCTTCTGTATCGTCATACCGGTGATTCCGATCCTATTGTTGGGTAAGAAATCCTAACCCTAATCTGTTTTAGGGATTCAAATAAAGTAAATGGTACAATAGCTAACCTATTTTATGTTATAGGTTGCCGTTGTGCCGTAAACGAAGACTTAGCATATAAACTTAGTTCGTTACAAGTTTACCGGCGAAAGGTGCGGACTATAAACATTTAGGTTATGGTTTTCAAGGCTTTCAATGTCAGTTAATGATTTATGACTGACTTGATTGCCATCGCATATGCTCAGATACGATGTTTCCCGTATATTGCACATATATGAAAACTATGTTGATTATAATGCATTCCAAGTGTTTGTTGAAATGTTTGAATGAATATGGAATTATGATTTGTGCTTGCCATGATTATTGATTGCAAATACATGATCGTTGTATACATGGCAACTCCTTTGTGAAAGGATTTGCTATAATATGTGTTTTAACTAATTTATTACACGTATGTAATACGTATAGTCTAAGTGTTTGATAAAATGCCTGAATGAGAAAATGCTTGTTTACATGTATCAATGGGGGTGTTGAGATGGGGTTCTCGATTCCCTTACCTATAGTTACAGTTCCTTTATGTAACTTATCTTACAACTATGTGATTTATGGATGAAATGCCTATGTATGTTAACATGTACACTATGTGTTTGTTAAAATGTTCAAATGTGATTCATAGTTGGATTGATGGTCACCTGCTGTCTTTGACTATCATATGTGAATGCTATTGCATGGAGTGTGATTGGCGATACGATGTGGTCCAGGCAATCGGTAATGATTCTCGAAATAGTGGCTCAAGTTGTTTCGCCACACGAGATACGTTCGATAAATCCGAGTTGTACAGTAATTATCGACAGTGGTTAGGCCACGCGGAATGCTCATGCACTCTATGTCGATCAATTCAACGTACGCTCGTACCAGTCGAGCCTGTCAAGAAACCCGATTGGCAGATGTATGTTCACCATGTATGGACACTACTGCTTGAATCTAAGGTACCAAACTTACCAGTGAAAAGCCCGTTTAACCTTGGTACCTCGATCCGCTAAGACTCATGAGCCGGGCATGGTGGTATGGGACACCGTGGTCGAGCTGTCGGCCTACGCTGGGGCGACGAGCCTCCCCGTAGTGACCAATGAGCGAACCAAACTCGTAAGCCGAATACGGTAGTATGGGACACTGCATTCGAGCTGTAGGCCTACACTAAGGTGACGAGTCTTTCCCGTAGTGACCTCGAGTATAAACTAAGGCCTATGAGGACGGTGACGAGCATCTTCATGGTGACCTGAACTTGTCTGTCCACTGCTTTACATTCAGAGGTGACGTTGCCCTATAACTTGCCCATCGTATGTGATAAACTATGATTGACGACCCTAGATGGATCATCGTTGGGGTAAATGATATAACGGGAGGTACCTTAGCTTCCCGAACCTGCTGTATGAATAAGTCTAATTAAGAACTTGGCTAATCACGTACATGCACCGCATTTGCATGTCTTTGGCGTTGGTATTGAGCACAGAGGAAGGGGTGCATGCTACGATCGTAAGATGTTGTCGCAAGGAGCGCAGGCGAGGGCATGCATCATAATACCATATCATCGTTGCATTAACCAAAGTACGTAGGATTGCTTGTTGTATTGCTTTATCATTACTGCTTGATTAAATTGATAACATGTTAACCTTTGCCTTATAGCTCCACTGAGTTGATCACTCACTCCCACTCTGGGACGGTGTTTTAAAACACCAACCAGACTCTGGTTTAGTTGCAGATGATGGCGATGCTTGCAAGGAGGAGCCTGATTTTTATAATGACAAGGAGTTCTCCTACATGCAGTTATCAGGCGGGTCTATGTAAGCCATGTCCTGATCAACGGGGATTACTAGGATGCTGACTAGATGGCATTACACATTTTGTATATTTTTGAATTTTACATGTAATAAATTGACCTAGTAACATGATCATACTCAGGAGACTCACAATCACTTATATGCTTTATAAACTTATCACAATCTTCCGCTTGCGTAATTCAACTGTCTCTAGAGTATGATATGCTGTTTTGGTCTAATCCCATTCATGTTTAATGCACTAATACGGTCAACATTTAATTATCATTATCTATGTTGCATAAGTGATGCGTTGGAACTTGGGAGTTAGGCACCTGCACGACCCCCGATTTTCAGGGCGTTACAAGATGGGTATCTGAATTTATCAGTGTGTGGATAAAAAAGAAGACGTCACTGTCTTCTTCTGGGAAAATGGCCCTTGAATCCACAAGGAGAGAGAAATCTCTCAGGGCCTATTTGGTTCTCTAATTACAATGGTAAATGGCTGTAAATGGGTGATGATTATTTACTCTTGCAATTATGTGGTGATATCACTTACATTTGACTGCAATGATGATTTTACTACATTGTTTCACCCAAAATTCAAAGGAGTGATTTTACAGTGTGAAAATGTAATTATTACAATTTACTTGCTTTTTTACCTGTGTATTTGACTCTCAATTTACGAGCCATAATTCCAATTTAAACAAACACCTGGAAATGATAATGATGGCTTATTTACTTTGCATTTCATAGAAAATTGGAAAACCAAACAGGCCCTAAAAAACAAGAGAAGGAAATTGATATCATTGATGAAAGTCTTAACAAAGTCTCTTTACAAATGACTTATATAAGCCCTAAACCCAAATTCATAACTCTATCAAAATAATAAACTTTTCTAAAACAGTAAATTTACTAAAAATAGTAAACCCCTAAATTGACACCAAAATCTTTCTCGTGACTCAAACAAGGACTTTAAGCTATTCTAGGACTCCAAACTCGAAAATACCCTTAAAATAATAAAACTCCTAACTTGCTAGAAATAGTAAATTTTTACTTAAAAACCAAAATTAACCCTAAAATGACCTATTTTTGGAAAACTATTTGGGGGCCAATTGCCATTGGCATTGGCCAATAAGTAGAGCTCCTTGATAGCTTTCCAACAATAGATTATATGTGTGAAACTTGATAAGTAGTCGCAAAGTTATGGTCGTCGGTGGCTATAGTGTGCGCTAGACCCTTAGATCGAACTTTCCAGCCCGAATTCTTTCAGACCTGGCTATCCATGAGATTCTCCTTGACTAATCCTAAATCATACCCCTCCATTTGAAAAATTAAACTCTCCCTCAATGTAAGAATTATAATAGCACATTGCAATGATCCACCCTAACAGCGCAACTTCTTAGGGTTAGGCATTAACTGATGGTGAAGGCCTGCACATCATATTTGAATTTTAAACTTATGATGAAACTTTTGAAAACTGATCCTCACCTTCCGCTTCTTTGTAATCTTTCGCGTCTAGGGTATCGACATCCACCTCTTCTATAACAATCATGGTATTATGTAACGGTAACAGTGGCCATAACAGCCACCACCTTTACCGTTACGATACAGGTCGTAATCGCCGTTACGATCTTCATCATTTTTTATTTTTTATTTTGAAAAAAAAAAAAAAAACTGTATCCATAACGGTTGTTATGGCACACTTTGGTAACAATGAATTTGTGATTGGCTGCTCTTGATTAATGTCGACTGGCCACATCATTGTTGTCGTTGCTACTGTCCTTCAATCTAGCACTTTGGTGGTTGCAAAGAAGGTAGAAGGGTGACAATCTACTTAGAGCTTGACGCAATGATCATGAAAGTATCGATCTCCTTAGCTATCAAATCATCTGTATCCATCAAATCATCCATCAACTACATTTTTTACTCAAGAAACTTTTTTTCTAGAAAGAGCGTCAATCCATTCATGGATTCATCCAGCAATCGGATAGTGGATTCCTCTTAGTGTAATGGCACATTTTAATGCAAGTCGTGAGCAGTTGATCCATCCATAGTTCCATCATGCAATCAAACGATGGATTCCTCAAGAGGCACTCCTTGATCTACATAAGTCCACTTTGTTTCAATATCTGATGTCTAGAAAACATCTGGCCACAAACTGATTAACTGTGAGCCCCTTCAACGGTCATTGATCGTTTGTCACCATGAACATATTTGCAATAAATGGCATCAATTTATCATTTAATCAATGTTATTATCTCATGCATTGATCATAAGTTCTCTTGATGAAAAGCATGGAATATCACGTTAGTCACTACATGATTCCTCATAGCACCATCCAAAGGATTATTGTCACTCGATCCACTATTGGACACCATAACCTGAGGGAAGACCTCGCTCCGATGCCAAATAACATAGTAGGTGCACGGATAAAAGAGAAGTTCTCAGAAAATGACCCTTTAATCCACAAGGAAAGAGAAATCTCTAAAAGATTAAAGAAGGAAATTGATGTTATTGATGAAAGTTTGAACAAAGTCTCCTTACATATGACTCATATGAGTCATAAACCCTAAATTTGTAACTTTCACAATATAGTAAACTTTGCAAAAATAGTAAATGACTTTTAAAATAACTCAAAACTCATTCTCGTGACACGAACAAGGACTTTAAGCTATTCCTGGACTCTCCAAACCCTAAAATACCCTTACAATAGTGAAACCCGTAACTTGGTAAAAATAGTAAATTTTGACTAAAAAACTAAAGTTAACCCCTAAAACGACATATTTAAAAAAAAAAAAAAAAAAAAATTTAGGAGCTAATTGCTTTTAGCATTGACCACAATGTAGAGCTCCTCGATTGCTTTCCAATGACATTATATGCGTGACAAGGATTACTGGTCACAAAGTTGTAGTCATTGACCGTCGAAAGCTATAATGCGCACAAGACCCTTGAATCGAACTTTCTAGCTTGATTTCTTTCGATCCTAACTATCCATGAGATCTTCCTTGAGTTGTCCTACATAAGAATACAAACAGAAGACGGATCTAGCAATGGAGAAAAGGATCTTACGAACAACGACCATAGATATGGTGAGCGCAACAACAAGGTATTCAAAAACTATTACATAACAATCATTACAACCATTATGTAATGGTAACGGTGGGAACCATTCGTGTTATGAAAAAAATGCACTATAATAGCCACGATGGGGTCGATACGCATTTTTCCAATAAAAAATTATCATAATGGTAATGGCAGTGGCCGTTGTGGCCACCATTTCAATTATCGAATACCTTGGTAACAATGTCGGCTATCAGAGATGATGAAATGATGAAAACCATCTGATTCAATGGCACATATCAGGTAAAGATAGTAGGCAGGGGTTGTTATATAGACGGAGATTCACTCTTGCTTATATTAAAGACAAACCCTGATTACACTACAAATCTAATGGTCACAACAACGATAAGATGGCCATCAGATAGCCATTGTTTAGGGAGCTCATAGATTAGACGAATGGGGTTATATGCACACTAATGAAAAGTAAGGATCAATGGACCAGATCGATGCTCTAATACTGTGAGGGGGCTACATTTTGGAGAATGCGTTGTGTTGATTCCATTGAGATTGAAGAATACAAAGAGGAGGTAGGAAATATGCTGAGATCTATAAAAGAACTTAACAAATATACTTATATATAATGTTCAAAGTGTCAGTATCACTCCAAGTTTCACTGGCCAGGGATACAGAAGCAATATCAATATCATCAATAATATCGTCAATAACCAAAAATGCGGAGAAACATGGGGAAAATGGTGGATTTTTTAAGTGAAACATTAAGATATGCTAAAATACGCATATTTGCATATTTAGGAATTTTTTAAAAAAAATTGCAAAAAAGAATGCAAACATTATAAGATTCCATTTAATGGGGGCTTGAAAGCATGTGTTGTCGTATGAAACCAATCCAATCATCCCATCCAACCTTCCATTCAAATATCTATCGATATTTCACAATATCGACAACAGACGATATTTCGTTGAGAAATCATCGATAACAGGAAAGGAAATGAAAGATTGTGGTCCAGATATTGCCCATCTTGGGATAACGATAATATTGTGATATTATTGTCGACAATTTGAACACCGCGTATAACCATCCCATTAAAAAAAATTGAAATAGGAAGTTTTTTAATAAACAGATTTTTGGCGATGTCAATACATTAGCAATATTATCGAAATATCACCGATACACTGGCGATACAAGCAACTTCTGGAATTTACACAATTGAAAATATTGGCCATACATTGGTGATACTTAGCGATACATCGCCGATACCTAGAATTTCTGAGACTACCAGAGTTATTGGTATCGTTCCCAGTGTTATTGGTATCGCCAAGCTAGAGATAGGGATAATATTAGGGATACTTAAACAATGCCTATATATAGTACGTACAACTATACATGCATATCCTATAACACCTATTGTTTATGTAGCCAACTATTCATGTGAGGCCCATGTCCCTGTAAGACCATCCGTGCGCTTGGTTTCCGGTGTCGGCACGCCACGGATGGACCAAATCGGCGAGCACCGCTCAAGCACCCTGTTTTAGTACCACAACGCCCCGAGACCTATACCCTGGCGACTGCGCGAGCGCTACGATTCCAACGCCGCATGAAACACCCCATTGCGATACCTAGTTTAAAAGTTGTTATCGTTGGCACAATCTAAGGCGAATCATGCAATGCACGCGTCATGCATGCCCCCACTTGTGCATTTCCCGAGGAATCTTGTCAATCAAACCCCATCAACCCATCAATCTATCACCTGCCAACCCCCATCACCTTTTTCTCCATCAATCCATCATCATCACCCTAATTACCCAAATACCCTACTAAAGTACCACCTACCCCCACAAAACCCCAATACGCCCTACCAAGCTACCTTTCTCTCCCCAAAGTCAACCCCCCCCCCTCATGATACGTAGCTTAAGAGAGAGAGAGAGAAAGAAAGAAAGAGAGATTAGAGAGAAGATTAGGGTAGGGAGAAAGAGAGAGTGAAAGAGAGATTGAAGAGATTGAAGAGAAAGGAGGAAGAGATTGGGGAGAAGGGAGGGTTTTGGATAGCAGAGCCGTTGGAGCATGGTGGTCGTCCGATCGCCAATCCGACCACCCGCCCTTTGTAGTGAGTGCAAGGGAGGATGAAATCCCCCTTTGTGGTGAGTGCAAGGGAGGATGAAACCCTATAGTGGTGGTCATCCGATCGCCAATCCAGCTGACATGCTCATTAAGGTGGTTCCCACAGAGAAGTTCAAGTTATGTGCAACTTCTCTGGGCTTAGCAAAGGTGTAAAAGGAAAACGAAGTGTGCACGAGAAGCGATGGTGGAGCTATGATGCAAGGCAGAATTAGATATGAGGAAAAGAAGCTATGAAGAATGAAGATTGAAGACATGGTGGAGATTGTTGTTGATGTCTCAAATTTGTAAACAATAGGGTTTGTTGATGTCATCAATAGACCACTCGATGCCATCGAGCAGATGCCAATGCCAACAACAGATACTCGATGCCATCGGAAAAATCTAGAAAATCCATGTTTTATCGTTGGAACGTTCTGGTGTTTTCTCAATGCCATCGAAGGAGTTCGATGCCATCGACAGACTGTCGATGCCATTGAAGTGTAACGCCCCAAACTTTTCAATACTCGGGTATTGAAAGTTCTCGAGCGTCACCATGAGAGTCAATATAAAATGTATGACCCTTGAGTTGAAATTAAGACCATGCACACAAGAACCGATGCATAAACTTCCCTATAAATAAACTAGTAGGTAACTCCCCATTCATAACTGTCTAAAAACACGCTTACAATCAGGTAGAACCATTATATTTTGCAAAAATCTTATATTAACAACATATATGAAAAATGCCATTAACATAGGCTCGTGATTCTAGAACACATGATTCATCCGTTGGACGCAAAATTTCACACCATGTCTCTATACCACAAATTAAACATACACGTCGGATTACAACCCTTAGATCATCAGAGAAAAAACCCAATGGTAAAGATCAGCTAGTAGCCACTGATTTGGGGCCACCTAATCTTTGGATACGCTCCGGATTTGGGCTCAACCCCTTAAATTGGATGGAAAAATGGATGAACGGTGTAGATTTCCCACGAACAACACTGTGGGGCCCATTTGTATCAAGCAGGTGCACCAAAAAGTGTGCACCGATGTTGCACCGGGCTGCAAGCCCAGTCAAAACATCTTTGACACGAGCTCTCCCGCCCGAAAGAGTCTTCTCCCTCTTCTTCCATTCCTTCGCAGCCAGGACGAACGATCGTCCGTTGGACGATGGGTGGGCCACCAACGTCGCTCCGTTGGATGATCGGAACCGTCCATTTGAAGCGGGGTGGACCGTCGACCAAAACCCGACGGAGTCTCGTCGGAAACAGACCAGGCATCAACCCCAACTGTCCGCTGCGTCAAAACCATCACTGAGGATCTGATTGGATGGGCCACACTGAACTCAGATCGATAACCCCTTCCTCTAGGTCAGAACCTTGTGAGGAGCTCAATGGAGGGTCCAGATTTAGCGAAAGCTCCGGATTGGAGGCCCCACTGATGTTGCCACAACCAGCAGGGTCCGTGCGTCCAAGGAATCCGGACGATCCGGAACCATACACGATCAAACCCGGGATCAAGAAACTGATCTAGGCCGTTCACACACGGGAGAAAGGAATTTCGATCACTCCCACGTGATCGGATTGTTCGGACGGAACGACCTTTCACCCCGAATTCAGAACAACCGCAAGTCGCCTCCGTGTTTTCGCAGCGCAGAAACAGAGTTTGTGCAAACCGGCTCTGCAAAAGAACTTGCTGGAACGTTCTAGAAAAAGATGCAACACCCTATAAATAGGGTGTTGTCCGGTGACGAGGAGAAGTATTGAAAGAAAAGATAGCAATAAAAGAAGAAGAACAAGAACAAGAGAGGAAAGAAGAAGGAGAAACAGAGAGGAAGACGGTCAGTGGCCCAATTTAGTGTTGAGCAATTATCGGAAGGTAAAGATTTCGGTTCTGTCTATTTTTGGGTTCTCTTCTTCCTTTGCCTTCCCTCTTCTTTGCAATAGAAAGAGGTGGAATATTCCACCGTCTTGGACCGAGTCAACTTGGTGGAATGCACTTCTAAAGAGAAAACACAAACCTAGATTGGGTCTTAGAATCAAGTTTAATTAAAGCTAACAAACTCCGTAATCGATCTGAGTCAGGCAAATATAGACAAGATTTAATCCTAAAGGGCGCCTTCGAACATCTGAATACCTAACTTTTGTAGGGGACGATCAAACAGCTAAAGGTGAGGGTTTTATCCTTTAGGCTTACTTTAATTTAAGTTGGTGAAATTCAATTTGTCTCTGTATAAGTTAAAAGCTTTCCCCTTTATTTTACTTTAAATCAAGATTTTATGGTTTATCCTGCCTTCTACCTATTTCATCTGGCCTCTTTCATGCCTTTTACAATATGAATTATCCTGTCTTTCAGGTTTACACATTTTCTGGGAATTATCCTATCGATTAATTTAGTTAATATCATTTTAACTATTGGCCCTTTCGGGATTATGACATGATGTCAAATATAAGTGATTTCTCTGAATTTATGTGAGGCTATGGATATAAGCCGTACCCCTACCTTATCAAATTTATTGAGTTGGCCCTGCCACTCATCTCTTTATTTGAGTTAGCTCTACCACTCGCCTTTTCTTTTATGTTAGCCATTGCCACTTTTGTTGAGTTGGCCATCATCACTCTTCTCTTTATTATTTTGGCTTCGTGTTATCTATCTTTAAGGCTTGGGCATGTGTCTTGCTATTCCAGAACCTCCATGATTGAGATTATATTCTTCATGATTCAGTTTATATTCTCTATGATTCAGTTTATATTTTCTTGATGCAAGTACTATGTTAGGAATCTCTCCTCTAGCGATCGATTAAATATCATCGACGTAATGCATTTTCGATAGCGACCCTGGGGCGACACGTAATTCCATGTTTCTCGGGTGAGAGTGCAATAGTTGGTGTGTGTAAATCGTTCTATATACGTGACACATCAGTTTGGGGAATTGGATGTTGCTTAGTTGCTCCTTTTCCGGTCTTTTGGGGGTTAGATGTCGCTTAGTCGCTCCAATCCGGTTTTTCTTCGGGAACTGGATGTCGCTTAGTCGCTCCTTTTCCGGTCTTTTGGAGGTTGGTTGTCGCTTTAGTCGCTCCAATCCAGGTTGCGATTCACCTGGGCATGTGTGGTGTCCGTTTTGGGATAACCGTGTAAAACCATGTTAAACGTGGGACACGCCGGCGAATCTCCGTAGTATGGGATGCGGGGCGAGTCGGATAACTCTAATCATATTCCACATTGTGGCGATCGCTAAGTGTGATATACAGCATATACTTAGCTAAGCATGCATCTCATATAGATTGCTTGTGCATTGATACCTCTTGTAGTGTGGAGTACTTGACATATCAGAACATTTATCTTGCTTTCATGAATCTCTTGAATTATTGTTAATCTTAAAGGATAATCATCACTATGAATAGGGCATTAACCCTCTCCCAACCATACAGATTATGCAGGTGACATACAGATTTCAAGACTTAGAGGACCATCTCCCTATAGAAGACTGTACCGAAAGAATACGAAGATAGTTTATTTATTTAACTTTATACTTTTGCTGCGAACTCGACCAATGTAATAAGCTCCCATTGAGAGGGCATTTGATTATTCTTTTTACTCTAATGAGATATAATCTATACAGTTGATTTTATCCTTGTAAATGTTATCTTCATAAATGTATCTAGATGTAATCTAAATGGAAAAAAAAAAAAAAAAAAAATAGGGTGCGATTTTAAAGCATCCAGGTTTATACATTATTAACACCCGGTTTTCTCGGGCACGAGTATAAACTCTAGCCGTAAAATCTCGAGCTGTTACACAAAGTCCCATAGAAGGAGCCTTCGAGCGCAGGTGCAGAATTGTGTGAGTGCAGGATTTGTTTCCTATTCCGATTGTGATAAGAGCATGAGAGGTGTTCTATGTTTTCTAAATTCATTCCCAAGGGTTTCAAGGGCAAAGCTTGGCTTGTGAGGAAGATTCGAGGCTTGTTCGAATCGGTAATCTCTCTCTTGTAATTTTCTACTTTCATAGTGCATTATTGTCACTTTGTGCCGTGGTTTTATCCTGCAAGGGTTTTTCCACGTAAAATTCAGTTTGTTTGTGTTTGAACTTGGTTGTGCGATTGGAGTACTTTGCTTGATTCATCTCTGTGTGCTTCTGCGATTCCCCAACAACAGTAAATCTTGACTGATCTCAAACCAACCATCTATCTTAGTCAATGACATTATTGTCAATGATCTCTATGCAATTCATCTCCATTCCTAGTTTGATTGATGAAAACCAACCATAGCTGTTCACTAAAGATCTATAGCCACCTTTGCTACCACTAACTGTACATCGGACTCATCCATCCTACACATGGCATACATGTATTGCAATATGAGCAAGTCCAAACAACAAAGCCTATCTTGTGGATGGAGCATGGCCCAGATTTCACAATGGTCGAACAATCTAATGAATCTAATTTTTATATGTTGAATTTGGACCACTGACCACAATTCATTCAATTAACCATCTATTCCAGAGACAAATTGTATGCTTAGGATCTTTTGATGCGTGTGATTTTCGGGCACGACCAGTTGGAAGGTATGGATTGATGTGCACGTAAGCAAACCACATGTCAGTAGATTAAAGATAATAAGAAGATGTTGATAGTCCAGTCCTTGTTTTCAATGCTGAATTCAACAACATGAACACATGACGCAACGAAAATGTACAAGAAGTAAGCAATAGATACCCGAATAGACAGCGAAGATGATTTGTTAAAGAAAGGCCCAGTGTCCTCATGACGAAGATCGGAATCTTGAAGATGCAAAAGCATCCACCAATTCAGTAAGAAGAAGAAAGACAGCACCAGCCCAATAACCACCGCAACACCCCTGACCCGTTTCCGCCGATGCCAGAGGCGCATCACCCCCTTCCTTTTCCCCAATAGATGCTGCTTCACCCCCGTCACATTCCCAGCACTCCCCCAAGGAAACCAAAAACCAGCCCAAAGCTTCCATCTCCACAAACAACCGAAATCAAGAAAAGAGGAAGAAGAAGGAGAAGGGACAGAAAGCCTGCTACTGCTTCTCAAGGGACTCGAGAGCGAACCAAAGCCAGAGTCCCTTAGCTGATGAGGACTCTTCGGAGATAAAAAGGCAGAGCCCCCTTGCCTGCTCCTCGGAGTAGTAGTGGAATGGGAAGTTCTAGCATGGAAAGAGCTGGACCAGGCGTTGGTCTCGTCCCGATCTGAAGCCTTAATTTCCTCTATCTCTGATGCCGAACATTTCCTTTGTTCTTCTCCTCCTCCTTGCCCATCTGCTACCGCTGCTGCTGCTCTCTCAGCGCCTTCAGCCCACAAAAACAAGCTATGGGAAGTCGACATTTCTCTTCTTCCCTTCGGAGGACACGTTTCTTTCTGATTTGAGATTTTTGGGAGGAGGTGGTAGCGTGCGTTATTCGCGTGGGAAGAGAGAGAGAGAGAGAGAGAGAGAGAGAGAGAGAGAGTGGAGGTGGTCGTGAACTGATATTTCTTTTTTTTCTTTCTTTCTTCCTTTCTTTACCAAACAAAGCAAATGGTCTTTTTCTTCATTCCATGAATCCTCTCAGCTTCCGACAGCCCGACGCAAGCGGCTCACGACCCGTAAAGCCACGCTTTTCACCCCCCTTTCTGTCTGAGGCCGGATCCTCTGCAGGTTTGTAGGAAAGGGAGTTATTTTTACTCCTGTGTACGACGCTTGATATGCAAGCGAAGCGAATTGCGTCCTGCCCCCGCCAGGACAGAAATCGGTCTGGGCAGTGGCTCTGTGGGACCCACCATACATCATGGGTTTTCTCCGCGCCGTTCATCCATTTTTTTCAGGTGATTTTAGAATGAGAGCGCGAAAATAGCCACGTCCAAGGTTCAAGTGGATCACACCGTTGAAACCCTCCTGGGGCCCACCGTAATGTTTATTTCCATATACCCTCTCCGTAAGGTCACAAAAACATAGATTTAGTGAAAAAATAAATGTCAGCTTGATCCCGTACTCCTGTGGACCCCAAGAAGTTTTCAACAGTAGGATTCAATTCCCACTGTGGGGTCCACTTGAGCCTTATGTCTACCTAATTTTTGGGCTCATACCTTAAAATGGTATGGAGAAATGGATGAGCGGTGAGGATAAACATCACACTGGCTCCACAGACCCCTGCCAATTCCGTCTAAGGTGCCGGACTCAATCCGCTTCCATATGTAAGCAGTCAGATATTTTGTCGAACAAATTTTGGATCCCACTAATGAATTATGGTCCGAAAACGAGTTAGCTAAACAATCCTGACCTTTGATTCTTGGATACTTGATTAGGACCTTTGGGTTTTTTTTTTTCAACCGTCCACACCAGTCCGATGTTTCAGTTTATTAAATGAGAATAATTTGTAGATCATAATACAACAATTAGAGCTGCGCACAGGACGTCTCAACTCAACTTGCCCAACTCAACTCATCCGACCCTACTCAACCCAAACCAAATTAGTGAGTCTTTCCATACCGAGTAGGCTTCGCCCAATCCGAATTTAAACCAAGTCGAGTCTGAGTTACCCAATAACTCGACTCGATTTGGATTTGGGTATTGTAGACACCCCACCCAGGCTAACATCTTGAAGAGGCAAGGACAATCCAGGCCATGATTAACAATCCGAACCTGAAACCCTAATCCGAACCATACCCGAACTCGAAACCCTAATCCAAACCCTACCCGAACTCGTAACCCTAATCCAAACCCTACCCCAATCCGAAACCCTAATCCAAACCTTTAGAACCTCCCAAACCCAGCCCGAAATCCCAAATCTAGGACCTATTCGAGCAAAGTTAGCCTAGAAATACGTCCAGCCGAGCCAAAAACCCAAAAAAAAAAAAGACCACCGGACAAACCAGCGCCCCACACGAGGACCGCACGTTTGGGCCCGGCTCGATCCTGGCCCGGGCGGTAGTTTGACTACTGTCCATTCTCCAAACGCGTGTGTCCTCCGAGCAACAGCTGGCACAACGTCCGAAAGTCAACTTTCTCCAGGAATTACCCCCATATCCGATCCTATTTACAATTTTACCAAGCCTAGGAGCCAATGAGAGCGCGCCATGTGGCGATTCTCTTTCCTCAACCAATCACCACTTGCCACCTCAGCTTTTATCCCTTCTAAACCTCGCAATTACCGCAGTGCCATTAGAGAAGCTATAAATAGCCCTCTCCTCTCATTTTCAACAACAACAACAACAAAACAACCATCTCCACATCCAAGAGAGTGAGAGAAGGAGAAAGGGAGAGAGAAAGAGAGAGAGGAAGAGAGGGAAGGAGAGGGAAGGAGCTCTCAAGCCCCCAAGATTTGATCCTTTAGCCACCCCCTAACATTTCCTTTGGACTCTTCTAGCCTAGCCCATGTTGGTCATGGTTCAATCCATGTTCTAGCCTATCCAAGTCTAAAGCCAAGGATCTACTCATCTCATATACCATCATGACATTTACTCCCTTCTTAACCCCCTGCTCCTCTAGACTTCTAGCGAACGTATACTCTGTGCTTACCGTATTACAGATCCTGTCACATCAGAAATTTCTAGTAGTCTAGTCCATTTTTCCTACCTCTTGGCATAAGCATCATTACATACACCTTCTAGACACGCCGTGGACGTATGCTCTGTGGCTTGCCGAGACTTTGGATCTTGTCACATCAAAAAATCTGCACGTGTGCCTAGTCTCATCTCGACCAAAACATTCATCTTCCCTTGAGAGTATTTTAGTACACTAAGTAGAGACCGTACACTTGTACGGACAGAGAGGGTGCCTAACACCTTCCCTCTCTGTAACCGAGGTCTCTTACCCGGAATCCCGAATCGCAGATCGGGAGTCAATTTGAGGGAGGGAAGTCTTCAGTCTTCTCCAACCTTACGTATTCCGTGGTTCTAACCGACAGCGGGATTCTGAGATTTATCGGCTAGTGGCGACTCCAACATGTACATATCAGCCTAATCCCCCCATCATCAAATCGCATCAAACGTCAGAGCCGGCGTGGGCGCCGATTTCCAGTGTCCACAGAATGGCGACTCCACTGGGGAATGCTAGCTTTCACTAGCTGAGATCCGACTCGAAAGTGTGTGATACTTTACTCTCAAGGGACATTCACCATTGCATTCAATAAAAAAAATAAAATTTCTTTGGCTTACACTTGCTTAGGCACTAATCCGAACCATGACTACTCGATCCTGCGCAGCCATGACCTCTCAGCTAGTTCCTAAAACATCAACACCCACACCTACACCAACACCCGCACTGTTACCTCCAGCAGCTCAACAGACCTAAAAGCTAACGCAACCATGCAAGAGGTGGCCCAAAGTCTCTGGGCAATGCAAGAGTTATTACTTCGCCTGGTACCGAGTGCCACACCAAATACACAGGCAACCTAGCCTAGTGTACAGAACAGTTTAATCCCTCAAACTCCTTTTACTTTTTCCCCCATTCCTCTAGTAAATCTTGTCCTCCCTCTCCTAGAGAAGTCAGCACAAGATCAACAACAACCAGCAAATGAGAGCAACCCTCCCACACATCACAACAATCAGGTTACAACATCTGTTCCCCCTAACGAGAACCACAAACAAGAACTGGCAGATGCCCATGAAGGGGGTCAGTTTCGAGTCCAACTCACTCCCCCTAACGGGAGCAATATTCCGGAATTGACAAACACCCCAGGCAGGAGCCATTTTCGTACATCACACCCTCCTCCGAAAGGGAGCGGTGTTTAATTTCAATTACCTCCTGCCACCGAGAGTCCATCTTCTTTCCAACAACCCCCCTTTCTGGTAAACTAAAGGATCTAGGAAGTCGATCCTTACGAGGAAGAGGCAGCACAAGCCCTACAACAAGGGGCAAGATATGCGCAGCATAACAGAGAAGAGATCGAGGAATTGCGGAAACAACTACAAATGGTGCAAAACCAATTGCAGAGGCAACAGGGGGTGGACTATCCATCCACCAAGTTCAGGACCTATGTCCTTTTCCAGATGCTCGGGTACCTCCAAACTTCGAGGTGCCCAAATTCAAGAGGTATGGCGGTAATGGATGTCCCCCAACACACTTGAAATCTTTTTTGTAAGAAACTCAATGCGATAGCAAGGAATGATGGAGCCTTGATACGGCTCTTCCAGAAATCCCTTAAAGGTGACACTCTGGATACACCTCGATGGACAGTTATCAAATCAGGACTTGGGAAAGACTCTCCCAGGCATTCATTAACAGATTTTCATATAACTTGAACATGGCTCCGAGAAGGGCAGACCTGGCTGCCCTGAAATAGAAAAGCGACGAGTCATTATCAGCATACGTAGGGCAATGGCGGGCCATGACAACCCGAATGAGAAACCCCATCGATGACGAAGAGCAGATATCCATGATTGTCCATTCTGCAAACCCAAGCATTTCTGGATATCTGATCTCGTACCCATACGTGAATTTCTCCCAGCTCATCCGACCTAGGGAACAGGGGGAAGCCGGGACCATAGTCGGAACCATTTCTCCATGGCAGCACCAAGCCCCCTTAATCAAAAGAAACAAAGTCGAGGGAAAACCTGTCGGATATGGGAATGGAAACAGTACTGCTCCTGTGCAACGCACCACAGAGGTCAACAATATTATCGCCAACGCTCAAGGCAACCAGTACACCCCGCAACCGAAGCTACAACAAGATAGGCAGTACCAGCCACTAAACCAACAATACTAGTCACAGCAAGCCCAACAGAGATATCAGGCGCAGTTGCCTCAGCAGCAGCGGCAACAGCCTCGGGGAAATGCGCAAAGCCCATACAAGCAGGCGATGTTGGGCATGAAGTTCACCCCTCTAGCACAAACATACAGTCAGGTCTTGACAATGCTGATGCAAAAGCAACTCTTGACACCACTTCAGCCTCGGCTTCCGCCAAATCCCCTGCCACCAGGATACAATGAAAACCAGTATTGCGCATATCATCAGGCTCCCGGTCATCTAACAGACCGCTATTTCGCCCTGAAACATGCGGTTCAAGACTTGATCGAGAGCCAAAAGATCACAATTACCCCACAGGCTAGCAATGCCAATCAGGCCAACATTCTCCATAATCCCCTATCATCGCATCCAGCAGAACCCAACACGTTTGGCACCTCTACCGTCAACAACATTGAAAGAGAGCATCCTACATACTCTTTCCCACATCACTCCATACAAGCAATCATGCCCGATACAGCAAATCGGACATGGGGATACTAACAAGTGCCTCCACCTGGACCACAGATATACCTCGAAGCAGCACCGACAGCTTCACCTCTCATTCTCGAAACAGCATAAACCACACCGCTTCTCATACTCGAAGCGGCACCGACAGCATAACCTCTCACCCTCCAAAGGGCATCAACAACATCCAGGTCACAATCTCAATCTTTCACCCTCTAAGGGGCACATCTAGCGCCACCCCCGGCATATCCAAACAGGTCAGGTCCTGAACCTATCATCCTTCCGATCGGTCTCCCCGATCTCGCCTTGCTGACCCTGCAAGGGGCACCCCCTGTCCGATCTCCAAGTCTCCTCTTGCCTCACCAATTGGCACATGCCCAGAGGATCCCTCCTTCACAAAGTACACATCAAAAGGAGGAGGAAAATCCCATTGTTAAACCCTACGAGGATTTAGTCGCATCCTAGGGAAAGTCCTCGAGTCTACCACAGACAGATCTCGCCACTCAACCTCAAGAACCGGCAATATATCTAAAAGGGAGGATGGTTCCCTCCTATAACCCAAAGGCAGTCCCATGACACTATCCTGAAAGTGCCGAAGTGGGCAACAATGACAAGTATTTTAGAAGAGATAATCAGAACTCGAAAGAAACCCAGGGAACTGTGGCAGGAACAACCCACAAAGCTGACTCCGCTTACGACATAGCAGCTTAGCTCAAGTCCATTCCCGCACAGATTTCCATCTAGGAACTCTTGTGTACATCAAGATCACATCAAGAGATCTTTGCAAAGACCCTGAATTATGTGCACATCTCTCCTGATGTACCACCTGAAATGGTGGCAAGTATAATCGGCCTACTCCTCGCACCACGAGCGATCACATTCTCAGACGAGGAGTTGCCACCCGAGGGCCACAAACATGGACGCTCATTAAATATAGTTGTCCGATACAAGAACTTCAAAGTCCCACTCGTGCTTATAGACAACGGATCAAGCCTAAATGTTTGCCCTCTGAGGACTGCCGAACGTTTAGGGATAGAACCATCTTCTTTCCAACCCAGCACCATGAGTGTCCGAGCTTTTGATAACTCCCGAAGGCAGGTAGAAGCGGAAATTGACATTGACTTACAGATTAGACCAGACATAACTCTAGTCACATTCCAGATTATCGATATTCCTGCCTCTTTCAACCTTCTATTGGGACGGCCATGGCTCCACGCTGTCGAAGCCATCCCATCCACTCTCCATCAAAGGGTCAAATTCCTGTCGGGAAATCAAATCATCTCGGTGCTAACTGAGCTAAAAATCATCCTACCAGTGGCGATCAATACCCTAGAAACCAACATTCCAGTGATTGATGTCTAGCATACCGAGGGTGACATATTGTATCACAGTTTCGAGTTCGAAATAGTGAACTCCATTGCCAATCCTCTCCCGCTTGCAGTCAAATATGTCATCCCTCCTACCGAACGTCTAATCCTGAACTTCCGTACCGAGTTCCATGAGAAAGATATGGTAGTAAAACCAGCCCGTGCCAACATACAAAGACAGGCACTGGGGTATCAACCAGCACCGGAAGATCAGGCTGTAAGGTCTAAGAAGAGGCAACCATTCAAGTGCACACACATCAAGTTCGTCAAGGCTGGAACAATCTGTGGTGACACGATGATCTCCCTTGAGGATCACCTCCAGCGGCTCAATCTAACAAGACATTCCAGCCAGGAGTCCATTTGGCCGCCAATAAGGTGGGACAAGATCCTCAAGGCATCAAAAGCGCATCCAATGCTAGGGGCAGAACCCCCAGACCCATCACATGAGACTATGGGCATGGAAGCAGGGCCACCCACAGAGGACCCAGGACCAGGAGTGCCCATCACCAAGGACACAGGCAAGAACGGGAAGGCAACCATCCCCACCAACAGTCAAGGGGAAACACCCCCACCAACAAACCATCAGCACAAGGGGCAAAAGCAGCCCATCCATTGGATTGATAAAGGGAAATGGCCTTCCCTCGACTGGACAGATATCAACATCCCACCACAATGTGAACTTAAGGAGCTTGAAGAGCTTCAACTTCTAAGTGAAGAGGTCATATTGGACTCAGATTCCGAACCCGGCCCAGCAGACATCATGGTCATCAGGACCGATGGCCTACAGGTACAAATAGAGCAATGCAACAGATCGAAAGAGGGAAAGAACTAGGCTAGACAGCCACCCCCTTAACAATCGAGTCGGCTGGTGAATCACCCATGGTTGCCGGTAAAAAAAAAAAACGCTAATGTAAATAGCAGTTGGTACCCTGAACCAGGGCAGGATCAATCATAGTTTGCAACATCGTCCTGTTTGGGATCCTTTGACGACACAAATAAAATCAGAAAACCTTCAAAACACAAAAATATCACATATTCCAAAAATCACGAAAACATCAAATACTTCTCAAAATCACAAAACATCAGAAAATCTTCAAAACACAAAAACAACAGAAAAACTTTCAAAAATCACTATGCCAAACACTTCACACACAGCACCTGAGTTTGAGGTCAACTCATATGATTTCATTCTAGAGTTGGACTTCGAGCTCATGGGTTTGGATGAGGCCCACGATGAGGGAAATGATGATACAACTCTCGAACTTGAGGACTCCCTCAAAAAGTTCAAAACGAAGGCCAACGTTGTGACAGACGACTTCGAGACTGTGAACTTGGGATCAACGGAACTCTCCAGAGAAGTGCGTATCGGTAGATCACTTTCTCTGGAGTACAAGCAGAGGATGATGGAATTCATAAAATCGAGGTTATCCAACTTTGCTTTCTCTTACGAGGACATGTCAGGGCTCGATGAAGACTTGGTAGTACACCACTTGCCAACAAAGCCAGACATGAAGCCTATCAAGTAAACGCTACGAAGAATGAAACCAGAATGGGCCCTGAAGGTCCGTGATAAAGTCATCAAGCAATACAACGCAAGGTTCCTGGTAGTCTCCAACTATCCGGAATGGCTTGCAAATATCGTACCAGTTCCAAAGAAGGACGGCAAAGTCAGGATGTGCATCGACTTTAGGGACCTCAACAAAGCAAGTCCTGAAGACGATTTCCCTCTGCCTCACATCGACACACTGGTAGATAATACTGCTAGATATAAGATCTCCTTCATGGATGGCTTCTTGGGCTACAATCAAATGAAGATGGTCATCGAAGATCGAGAGAAGACTTCTTTGATCACACATGGGGAACTTTCTACTACCAGGTTATGCCTTTCGGGTTAAAGAATGCGTGAGCTACGTATCAGCGAGCCATGACTGTCTTGTTCCATGATATGATAAACAAGAAAATGGAAGTCAATGTGGACAATATGCTTGTCAAATCTTGCACAATCGAAGGACATTTTGAAGACCTCAAGAAGCTCTTTGACATGTTGGATAAGTTCAAGCTTCGCCTCAACCCGCAAAAGTGTGTCTCGGCGCAACCAGAGGCAAGCTGTTAGGCTTTATCATCAACAAAGATGGCATACAAGTGGACGAGACCAAGACCAAGGTAATCATCGAAATGCCGCCACCCAATACTAAAAAAGAGATTCGGGATTTCCTCGAAAGGATCTAGTATATCAACCGATTCATCGTGTAGCTCACACCAACTGTGAGCCCATATTCAGGCTTCTAAGGAAGAATTCGCCAAAGGAATGGAACGACGACGGTCAAACGACCTTTGATAAAATCAAGAAATACCTGCTAAATTCTCCAGTGCTCATGCCACCTACCCCAGGTAGGCCACTATTGTTGTATATCTCTGTCGCAGCAGAAGCAATCGGATGTGTCCTCAGCCAACACGACGACACAGGAGGAAAGGAGCAAGCTATCTACTTTCTAAGCCGACGGTTCACAAGCTACGAAGCCAAGTACTCCAGCTTAGAGAAAACGTGCCTCGCCCTAGTTTGGATAACACAACGGCTACGACAGTACATGATTGCTCACCCAATCCTACTGCTCGCTCGCATGGACCCGTTGAAGTACTTGTTCAAAAAACCAGCACTAACGGATAGGATCGCAAAATGGCAACTACTGCTTTTCGAGTTCGACATTACCTATATCACTTAGAAGGCGATCAAGGGGCAATCACTGGCTAACCACCTAGCAGCACACTCTCTGCCAGATTACCAACCGCTGAAGACCTTCTTCCCTGACGAGGACATCCTCCTGATTAAGGAAGAAGAAGAAAGAAAGGTAGGAGAGTGGACACTCTTCTTCGATGGAGCAGCAAACTCAAAAGGGAGTGGAGTAGGCTCCATACTCTACTCTCCCGATGACGTCCCAATTCTCATATCCAGGCGATTGGCATTTTAATGCACCATCAATGTAGCTGAATATGAAGCATGTATCACTGATCTGAGAGAAGCCATCATCCTCAACGTGAAGAAGTTGCGAGTCTTCGAAGATTCACTACTCATCATCAATTAGATGAATGGCGACTGGAAGACCAAGGATGAAAAGTTAATCCCTTATCACGTCTATCTGGAGAATCTAACTGAGGAATTTGAAGAGATCACATTCTCTTACATGCCCCAAAGAAAAAACTAGTTTGCGGACACTCTGAATACCCTCGCCTCAATGCTGGAGATCCCAAAAGGAGTTGCTGAATGGGAGCTTACTGTCGAGCTCCAGGAGGAACCCGCATTCTGCCTGCAGATAGACGAAGCTGAAACCTCCTCGAATGATCAGCAGTGGTACACAGACATCAAGGAATATCTCGAGCATCAGAAGTACCTGTAAGGAGCGACATCAACTGATCGTCACACTATCAAGCAGTTACAATCACTGGGGGCATCCTCTACAAGCGATCCTTCAACCAAGTCCTTCTTCGCTGTGTGGATGAAACAAAAGCAGCACAGATCATGTCAGAAATCCACGAAGGACTATGCAGCCCACACACGAACGGATATATGATGATAAAGAAGATCTTATGGCTCGGTTACTATTGGCTAACAATGGAGGCAGATTGTTGCAAACATGTTAGGAAATGCTTCAAGTGTCAAGAACATTGAACCAAATCCATGCGTCTGCTTCCAAACTTTACAACCTGATGACACCATGACCCTTCTCTATATGGAGACTTGACATCATCGGCAAGGTTAATCCAAAAGCTTCAAACGAGCATGAATACATCCTGGTAGCAGTAGATTACTTCACCAAGTGGATAGAGTCAGCATCCTACACCACCATCGCAGCATCTCACGTGGTCAAGTTTATGAAGAACAATATCGTCAGCCGATATGGGATTCCTCAGGCCATTATTACAGACAACGGAAGTTTGTTCGTCAATAAAAGGATGGGCGATTTCCTCGACAAATTCAGAATTCAACGTCATCGGTCAAGCCCCTACCATCCTCAAATGAATGGTGGGGTCGAAGCTGCAAACAAGACTATCATCCGTATACTGGAGAAAATGGTCAAGACATATCGCAACTGGTCGAAAATGCTCCATACGCACTCTAGGCTTATCGGACGTCTGTACGGTCTGCTACAGGCACAACCCCATATGAACTTGTATACGGAATGAAAGTAATACTACCAGTTTAAATCGAAATCCCATCACTCCGAGCATTACTGGAGAGCAAGGTCAAGGAAGGCGAGTGGCAGTATGCAAGATACGATCAACTGCATCTGGCAAATGAAAAGCACATGCGTGTGTTGAGTCACTCACAGTGCTACCAAAGAAGGATCGCACGGGCCTACAATAAGAGGGTCCGAAAAAGAAGCTTTAAAGTCGACGACATGGTCATGAAGCGTATCCTACCGCCGCATTTGCCAGATCCTAGAGGAAAGTTCAAACCCTCGTGGGACGAACCACTGATCATTTAAGAAGTACTCCCGGGAGGTGCTCTTTGGCTCACCAGTCTGAGAGAAGAAGATCTTCCCGAGCCCATCAACACCGACAACGTGAAAATCTATCACGAGTAACTATACCTAACCTTGTCAATGAGTACAATCGCAAAGTTGTATCCATCACCCCTCTCACAAAAACAAAGAAAAATCTCCATCACTTCCCTTAACCAAAAATCCCCATCACTCCTCCCACCAAAAAAATAATTTTAAAAAAAAAAAAGAGAAAAAGAAGAAACAACACGACAAACAACAAAAAAAAAAAAGAAAAAAAAAAAGAAGAAAAAGATAGAAAAACCTCAAAAAGAAGACTGAGAAGGAGAAGAAAATAAGACCATCCCAAATAATCCGACCAAAAATAGCTTATGAATGTGTTTAAAGACTGGGATAGGAAAGTAATCAGTTGGCCATCTATGAAGGAAGTCTCTCTGTCTCTTCCGGCACTCAAAAAAAGAGAAAAAAAAAACATGCCTAAGCAAAAAGGGCGAGTTGAAAACCCGAAAGGGCAGCTTAGGTAAAAACAGCGAGCATGTAGCGGACTTGGTGAAAACCTGAAAAGGCGCCAAGGGTAAAAACAACATAGCTGCCAAGGGGCAGGTAAGATCAAAAAACCTGGGACATAGTGAAAATCTGAAAGGACACTACGGGCAAAAATGACAGGAAAAGCCGGTCGTAGTGAAAACCTGAAAGGGCGCTATGGGCAAAAATGGTTGACAAATAAAAATGAAAAAAAATGCAGGTACAGAAGAGGCCAAGGAAACAAATACAACGAAGAGATACAAGGAGAGGACCAACTTCGGATCAGTGTTCTATCAAGACTCTGCTCAAATCTAGAGGACACGATCCTGAACACGTTCTTAGAGAACTAAAATCCCAAGTACACAACCCAAATTACTGCACACAACGTGGGCTGAGCCTAATATTCTGATCTCAATCATCCAAAGCACAAATCTAAACATGAGCTAGCACTCACAAGTTTTGGCACACATAAAAAATCTTTTTCTTTCCAAAAAGTCTTTTACATCATTTATCTTTCTATTTTAAAAAAAAAAAAACAAAAACAAAAGATATATATCCATCCATACAGGACAAGCAGCCAATCAGATCAAGGACTCCAGGTAAGTCCCTATCACTTATACATCGACAGTTTCTGCCTAAGCCTCTCTACCTCCATGCGTAGGTAAAAGACCTCATCCCTCTCCAAGCGATGTGCAGCAAACATGCTCTCATCGTACCGCCTCCCCACTACTAGCCGACGGGCCATGTGATATCAAGTGGCCGTGTGTCGCAAGAAGAAATGACGGATCAATGAATGGTCACTCCTCGAACGCCTCCAGTGAATCATCAACACACGAGGAAGACGAAGCGGTATCATTGACCATATCTCGATCAGCGGCCTCATCCACCAAGTGCCAACTTGGGACCTGACGATAAAGTGACTGCTCCACCACCCATCGCTGATATGGCACTGTAGCTAAAGGTGGAGCCCAAGACTTAAACTTCAGAACCACCGCATCTAAGCAACCCTGCCAAGATATCTAGACTCGGCGATACAAAGATATCAAGTCGGAAGGAAGAGGAGCATGTCCAAATCCAGAAAAGGCGAAGTCCGAGACATCCTGCTAGAAACTGAACTGCCAAAGAAATCGCATAGGATGGTAAGAACAGTACCCTTGAAGACCCAGCAACAGTAAAGGAGTGCGAGCTGCGCTACAAATCAAAGGCAAGCGTCAAAGCCATGGAGCCTCCCAGCTAACCTCCCATCCCCGGAGCTGAGAAAGCATACAATGGTATAGCGACTCAGTGGCCTCAGCACCGGAAGGAAGGCCATCAACAACAGAGACAACACATCATTACAGCGGGACTCAGGCCACACAAGCCGAGGAGTCATATGGAGGTGCTCCCATAACCATACTTGGATGGAGGTATGAGTTAAATTCAAAGGCACAAACAGACATCAGAGTAGAAGAAAAGCAAAAAATGAAAGATACCTGGAGGAAGGAATAACAGCCCCGGAGGATACGAGTGTGACCAAGAGAGCAATCGGTCAAACCCAGAAAGAGCTCCGCCATCACCATAGAAAAAATACTTCTGCGGCCTAGAACGCGATGCAACACATCCAGTAGAACTGCTAATGAGGACTGCTGCCAGCTTGAGAAGAGCAGCTCACCCAAGACACAAAATATCAGTGCATTCAAGCACTGAAGCTGACGATCGGATCCAGAGCCCCCTCGAGCAGTCGAACAATGATCATATAGAAGCTCGAGCGAAAAGTCATCGGCTCCACCCTCTGCAGTGGGAAAAGCAGCTGAAAATCCAAACCAACGGATCAGGTCAGTTGGATGAATCGTCTCAGATGAAGGAACATAAGGCTCTCGAGTGAGAGGAAGATCAGATAAGAGCGCAAACTCCTTCGAAGATGGGCCCAGCTCCAAATCATTAAAGGAAAAGAGGTTCAAAGCTAGAACCCAATCATATGAAGCCACACTCAACAGTCGCCAATCTTAGCGAACTCGGTTGAAGTGAAGAACCTCTCGGAAGCCCAAGGAGCCCAGCTCAAAGATCTCAGACTCGGTCAAGCTCTCAATCCAGATATGCAACCACTCAGAACAGGTGTCGTGTGGCTACAATCGGCAAGTCCAAACAGGCACACCCTCTACAATCTGGAACCCCGGGTCAGCAAGAGAATCATCGAAGATGGGCATCCCCTCGTCCAACAGATCTATCTCATGGTGACGGAAGAAACTAGACTCACCCATCACGTCCCGTAGAGTCTCCTAAAATGTTGCAACAGGTGGGCCCGAGCCTCCGATGATCACCACATCGGGATCAGTTTGGAAAGCATATGTCCCAGGAGCTGCAATGCCTAAAGTATCCCAGTAGCTGACTGGACCAATACCCTGATCCCTGATAATAGCCACTTGTCCCATCACTACCTCAAAGTCCGCACCAAATATCTGACCCAGGCCATCCGCAAGGAGTCCATCGTCTACCAGATCCAAACCGCTCAAACCACCAAAGTGGGTCCCGCCACCCATTTGGACCCGATCCATCCCATCCACACCATCCACTCCCATCAACATAGCATCTTTGACACCCAAAAGTGACCCACCAAGGTCCGAACCGTCCACCACCCCTCCAACACCATCCGCACCATCCGATGGTCCCACAATCCCAACACCCGATGGCCCACTGGGCATGGAAACATCAAATCCATCCACACCAACAAACCCATCAAACCCATCAAACTCATCCATCCCATCCCATCCAATCCAACCTCGTACCCTCCATTAATGGTGGTAGGAATCATGCCATAAATGGCATTAACCTCTCCATCACTAACCTCCATCAACCCATCCATAAATGAGCCTCTATTACCATAAATTCCAAAACCCCCACCCATCTCCCCTTCATTCATGGACCCACCAACATTCTTATCATGACCAGCCATAAAGGACAAGGAGGAAAAGACAAAGAGGAGAAAAGACAAAGGAAATAAGAAGGGGACAAAAGAGATGGATTCGGAGGTCAGGGCGGAGAAAGAATGTCCAGAAAGGTGCTGAAGAATGTACAGAGAAGAAGAGGATTTGTTGGAAGAAAAGATGGGCGGAGGCAGTAATTGAATTACCGCTAGCGGTACTCGGAGTACCTTGCAGGTACTGACATCCCTGTATCACTGCTGCACCTGACAAGACAGGGGAATGAGCAAAAGTCAACGGGCAGTAATCTAACTATCGTCTCGGCCCACAATCGCACACAATCAAACTTAGGGTCTGGTTCTGAAACTCTGGAGTCCAATTCATCTTCGGAAAAACTATTTGGGTCATCAACAACAATGTTTTAAGAGTTCAAGGGCAAAGAAGGCAGGCGAGAAAGTTTTTTATATATGTCTGAGAAAGGTTGTACAAAATGTGCATACAGATCACATGATACAACAGGAATTAGTCATCCTCATCGGGTATATATTCATCTCTACCCTTTCGACGGACATGCAGCCCTAAAAGACCTCCACCGGCGAAGCGCGAACCATCACCGGGAGAATAAGTAGGCTGCAATATGGGGCCGATACCATACTGCTCACACCAGGAGCTGTACTCCCTCGCTAGGTCGACGAAGGCGCTAGCGTCAAAGCCCTCCAAAGCAGCAACCAGCTCTCGCTCAGGCACCGTTCTCAAGTTAGATGAACCAGATGGGGGATTGAACGGAACGAGCAGACTCCCATCCAACTGCTAAAAGAGCCTCTCGCCGAGGTAACACTTCGTCACTCAAGGGTCTTCTAGGATATGACGTCGCCTCGAAGCCTGAAAAGCTTCCTGGGCAGCAGGAGCAAGGGCCGTGTTCGATCGAAGGTACGACCGAGTACGAAACTGCAAAAGCAAAGGGTGCACATAAATCAAACAGTACCGAGCAAAACTACATAGGGTAACACAGGACAGGGCAGTGACTTACATCATCAGGGACCAGGGCGTCTATGTTCGACCTCCAAGCGAGATCAGAAAACATGCATGTGTGGTTGCGATTATCCTTGTACGACAACATCATGCGAGGAAAAGGAGGCGAATGATCGATTAGAGTGGGCGCCAAGTGAGGGAAATGGTTGAAAAAGCACACCTACATGCGATCACAGTCAGAAGTCGATCCCAATCATCCCAAAGCTGAAAAACGTGAAGGAACGTATTCAAAGGATACCTCAACAACCGGATAAAAGCCAGTTAGAGACCTGCTGATGTAGTGGCTGGCCTTGTCCAGTCCTTCATACAGATGTGCGAGAGAGCCGCATTCCAATTGTATAGTGTGGGGACGGTGATATCTGCCACCAACGTCAATAGACGGGAACTCACCAGCTCATTCCCGTGGCAGAAGATTATCACCCTCATAGTATACAGTATTAAGGCGTGGGCCTTCATGATGGTTGTGGCCTCGGTCTCAGGGATATGCCGGGCAAAGTTCAGCGACAGCCAGAGCAACCTGAACTGATGGCTGGAAAAATCTGAAATATCCGGCATCTTCCCCAGCAGACTCATCCAATCATCCTCAGAAGGTATCGGGAGGTCATCCTCAAAAGGGACAGATCCCTCGTCATACCTAAGGCCCAGCTGCATATAGATATCATATGGGGTGATCCCCCACTCTTCGAAGGGCAGATGGAAGGTATGAGTCCGAGCGTGCCACCGCTCTGTCAAAGCAGACAGGAGAGACATGTTCGTCTTGCTCAGACGAACCTGGAACAGACTGGCAAATGGAGTGCGCTCCAACACATCGAAACATAGAAGCTGAGGGTCATGGAACCAGTCTGGTAAGTGAGTCCTAACTCTCCGACCCCTCAGGATTGCAGGAGCACCACCCTCACGAGCCACATCAGATAAATGACGACCCTTAGGAGGCACGAAATAAGGGTCGATTGACTGACGGGAAGAGCCAGCGTCACTTCTACCACGACGAGGCATGATACACAAGCAAAACCCATAGGTAAGCACCTCGTTACTATCAAGCTTAAAAGATAAAAGCCCCAAAAATTGGAAAAAAAAAAAAGAGCCCAACTTAAAGTCCAAGTCAAAATTCAAAGCTTAAAGTCAAGGCCCATTTTCTAAAGCCCATTCTCAAGGCCCATCCAAAGGCCATTTTCTAAAAACCCATTCGAGAGGCCCAATTTCAAAGCCCATTCCAAAGGCCCATTTTCCAAAACCCATTCCAAAGGCCCAATTTCAAGGCCCATTCCAAAGGTCCATTCCAAAGGCCCATCTCAAAGGCCCATTTTCCAAAGCCCATTCTCAAAGCCCATTCCAAAGGCCCATTTTCCAGAAGCCCATCTCCAAAGCTTAATTTTAAGGCTCGTCTTTCAAAAAGCCCAAACCATTTCCCAAGGCCCATTTCCCATAAGAATCCATGAAATCACATCTAGGGACCACATCTCCAAATCAAGGTCCACCTCGACTTGGCCAAATCAGAATCATGATTTGTGGCCCACTCAAGGAAAGCCATCCATGCATCAAATCAAATAAATCACATGGGATGTACCACAAATAGTGGCCCGCCATCAAGATCCATACCATAAAAGTGCTCAAGTGGGTCCCAAATCACCCATCCTACGGTCCAGATCATTAAAAAGAGAAGAAAAAGAAAGACAAAAACTAAATAAAAGTGTGGGGCCCCCTTTCTTTTCACACCCCACTCTAACAAAGAAAATAAAAAGTATATATGCAACAAAAAACAAAAAATCCAGCCATCCCTATGACACAAAATAAAAAATCCAGCAAGATCCAATGGTTGAGATCTGGCCAAAATGTCCAATGGTCCCGATCATGGCCTCCCTAAGCCTAAAAGGAGATCTAAGGGTACACCAAGTGTTTCACAAAGAAAATCTAGCTAAACTCCAAGCAAAACACAAGCAAAGATTCAAGATCATCCACCTAAAATTGAAGGAAAAAGAAGGATAATGGAAAATCACAAAGATCAACGGTCAGAAAACACTCCAGGGAGCTATAATGGCGTCCCTGGACGTCCCTGAAAGGAGAAGAAATAGGAAAGAAAGCCACACCGATCGGACCAGTGCACAGCCTGGACCACCGGACAAAGGCTCAGACCGGCGGTAATCGGACTGCCGCTGGCGGCAGTCCGATTGGCGCCTCGACCTAATTTCGCATGCGTCAGCGAGCTTGCCCCTTATGTAATGATGGGATGCTCGAATCTCCCTTTGATCCATTGAGTAATACCTCAAGAAAAGGCAAAAATGCAAAAAGTAAAGATTCTATGATTCCATCTCAAAATCTCATGAGAAATTCAATATCTCATGAGAAAATGAGAATCTTGATATAGTGCACCAGGAAATTGCTAGAAAATGACAAAAAAAAGGAGAAAAGGGAAAAAATGCAAATAAATTATACTCAATGCCTCATTATTAGTGGAGGCCATTTGACTGTTTAATCTACACCGTACAATAAAACTGAACGATCATGACCATCCACGAGATCGGTCGGATCTTTTAAAAATCCAAAAATATTTCAACCACTAGCCCCATTAATTTGTTAGTGGAGGTCATCTGTTAATTTATTATAAAAATCGAACGACGATGCCCACCCGCGAGATCGAACGGATATTTTCCAAAAATCCAAAAATATTTCAAATAAAATCCCCAAGGAGTCTAGTTCCAAAGGAATTAGTTTTCGAACAAAATTTTTTAAAAAATCGCATGCGCCGCACAGTACACTGAGGAATCTTCCATATTCTCCAGTTGCGGTCAGTGCAAATAACTAAATAAGATTCGATCTCTTCCAGTTTCCCCAGAGGATGATTGAATCTGTACATGATACATGTACGATTGGCCCATCTATATATCTAGACAGTCGTACAAGTGCTAGTAGAAATGAGTGGATCTATCTCTAGGAAGAATAATCAAACTCAAAGTGACAACAATCTATTGTAACCAAAGTATCAGAATCAGAAGATTGTATGACAAAAGATTACCTGCACATACCTAGTTCAGGATGTTCGTAAA
This sequence comes from Magnolia changhungtana, assembly GCA_030180095.1. NCBI lineage: Eukaryota > Viridiplantae > Streptophyta > Magnoliopsida > Magnoliales > Magnoliaceae > Magnolia > Magnolia changhungtana. Next base: position 1,560,121 of record JASAUF010000231.1, on the reverse strand, counting down.
ATTTGATCGAGTCCAAGTCGGTGTAGTGAGTTCCCCGTAGGGCCACACTAACGCGCAGGGTAGCTAAGCACTTTGACGATCAAATGGATCGAATACTTCTAGGGTGATTACGTAACAAAGGAACAACAGACGAAACAGTATGGGAATCCTCGTAAAGCTGCACGAATGCGTAGAGGCCCTACTCTTTAGACTTACCCTCCAATGCTATTAACAATCTGACGTGAAAGGGTTGTGATTGGTAACTCATAATACCGCACCAACGCGCAGGGACAATCACAACGTTTTCCTCAACCCTCATGATATGCGCAAGTCACCTCTTTTTCAAATAGTCAACTGACAATGATACAATGACAGGCAACAGATTCGAATCACTATCCTTTCTGACTAGAAGGGTGGGGTGTCCACTTGCTTTGGCCTTTGGTTGCTCGTAACCTTGGCCAAAGAGGAGCATCTGTAGACACCCCACCCAGGCTTACATCTTGAAGAGGCAAGGACAATCCGGACCATGATCAACAATCCGAACCCGAAACCTTAATCTGAACCATACCCGAACCCGAAACCCTAATCCAAACTCTACCCGAACTCGAAACCCTAATATAAACCCTACCCGAATCCGAAACCCTAATCCAAACCCTTAGAACCTCCCAAACCCAGCCCAAAATCCCAAATCTAGGACCTATTCGAGCAAAGTTAGCCTAGAAATCCACCCAGCTGAGCCAAAAACCCAGAAAAAGGACCAACTAGCATGCCACACGAGGACTGCACGTTTGGGTCCGGCCCAAGCCTGGCCCGGGCGGTAGTTCGACTACCGCCGGTGGTACTCCGATTACCTCCGTTCGTCGAACGCGTGTGTTCTCCGAGTAACAGCTGGCACAGAGTCCAAAAGTCAACTTTCTCTAGGAATTACCCCCCTATCCGATCCTATTTACCATTTTACCAAGCCCAAGAGCTATGAGAGCATGCCACATGGCAATTCTCTCTCCTCAACCAATCACCACTTACCACCTCAACTTTTACCCCTCCTAAACCTCACAATTACCACAGTGCCATTGGAGAAGGCTATAAATAGCCCTCTCCTCCTCTCATTTTCAACAACAACAACAACACATCAACCATCTCCACATCCAAGATAGTGACAGAAGGAGAAAGGGAGAGAGAAAGAGAGAGAGGAAGAGAGGGAAGGAGAGGGAAGGAGCTCCTAAGCCCCAAGATTTGATCCTTTAGCCACCCCTAGCCTTTCTTCTGGACTCTTCTAGCCTAGCCCATGTTAGTCATGGTTCAATCCATGTTCTAGCCTATCCAAGTCACTCATCTCATACACCATCATGACATTTACTCCCTTCTTAACCCCCTAGTCTTCTAGACTTCTAGCGAACGTATGCTTTGTGCTTGTAGTACTACGGATCCTGTCACCTCAAAAATTCCTAGTAGTCTAGTCCATTTTTCCTACCTCTTGGCATAAACATCATTACATACGCATTCTAGACACGCTGTGGATGTATGCTCTGTGGCTTGCCGAGACTTTGGATCTTGTCACATCAAAAAATCTACGTGTGTGCCTAGTCTCATCTCGACCACAACATCTATCTTCCCTTGAGAGTATTTTATCACACTAAGTAGAGACCGTACACTTGTACGTACATAGAGGGTGCCTAACACCTTCCCTCTCTGTAACTAAGGTCCCTTACCTGGAATCCTGAATCATAGATCAGGAGTTAATTTGAGGGAGGGAAGTCTTCAGACTTCTCCAACCTTACGTATTCCGCAGTTCTAGCCAACCGCGGGATGCTGAGATTTATCGGCTAGTGGCAACTCCAACACATACATATCAGCCTAATCCCCCCATCATCAAATCACATTAAATGCCAGAGTTGACGTGGGCGCCGATTTCCAGTGTCTATAGGTATATATAATAAAAAAACTCTAATTTCTAAGTATCTCAGACCCTACCCGCTTCACCTTTCCTGACCCGATTCCAAACTCTCTCTTTCCCTCCCTCTTTTTTCTTTCTTTCTTTCTTTTTTTTTTTATACACACACCTGACACACGCCCCATGCACACACTGTAGTGGGATTTCACCACATATGGGTATCGAACCAAAACCTCGTGTTAAAACTCCTCTGAGTCTGCCATTGAGGTAAGGACCCAAACCCTCATCCTCCTCCTCTTCCAAGCCTGGCACCCACCCACCACCACCACCACCCTCCTCTCTCTCTCTCTCGATCTTACTCTGTAAGTGCTATAATGTTCAAAGCACGATTCACACCTTGTTTGTCAAATTTCGTTTAGTGAAAACATCTTAGCAAGTGATCTTAAAGTTGAAAACCAACTTTAAGCTCAAGTTGAAGATTAAGCTCAAGCTCAAGTTGAAAACCAAGCTCAAGCTCAAGTTGAAGATTAAGCTCAAGCTCAAGTTGAAGAATAAGCTTGATCCACTTAAGTTCTAACAGAAGATCAAGCTCCTAAGAGATGTTCAAGTCTCTAATATATTTCAAAGCAATGAAGTTCAGTCTATACAGGTATTATAAACTCTAGAAAGACCTTAGGTTTAGGTGCTTTCAAAATATATTTTAAACTAGGTTTTTATACTTATATTTGGTTGAGTTTCGACCAACTTAAGTTATGGTTCGACCAGTCTAGGAATTTCTCGACTAGTCCTTGTTTAAGCCGAAATGAAATAGAAATTCTGTTGGATCTTTAACTAGTCGAGTGAATTCCTTGACTAGTCGAAGGACCCTCTTCCACCAGTCGAGCGTTCCTCAGCTCGAAGTTCAGCGTCCAATTTAGTTTAGATTTTTGGCTTTTTCGACTAGTCGAAGACCGTATTCGATTAGTCAAAGACCACCTTCGACCAGTCGAAGATCTGTTAGATCTTATCCCGCTCAAAATTGAAAATTTATTGGAACTGAATCTGGTGCTTAGACGAGTCGAAGCAACAACTTCTTTGCCTATAAATTGAGGTTCTTTCTCAATCCGAAAATACAATTCAAGTCTATTAAAATCCTTTTGCAAGAGAGAGAAACCTCAGTTATTGTCAAGCTATCAAGTGATATTTATAAATCATTTTATAGCTTTTTTATTTAATTCCTTAATCTCTAATTCTATCATTCTGATTCTAAAAAGAGAGGGAAAACTCTTCTTTTTGAGATTTAAAGGAATAAATACAAGTAGCCATTTTTTTAAATTTTAATTAAAATCAATAGAACCCTGCACCTTTTCTATCGGACTGAACATTGAACATTCGTCATTTAAGAAAAGCGGTTCTATGGCTACAGTTTCTTCTGCGGTGAAGATAAGTATACATTTACATTTTGTATTTGATTTTTTTGAGATAGCTAAAAAATCTCAGAGTTGGTTTTTTTGAGATGAGCCATAAAATCTCAGTGAGGGGTTTCTTTGTTTGTGATAGCCGGATAAAATCAAAACTGTATCCGATTTTAAGGTAACCCTGTGAAAACCTTATTCATAGTGAAAGCCGGGATTATGTGGTTAGTAATCTTGGGAGTGGAGTAGGTGTGGCTGTTTGAGAACAGTTGTTGATACACTGAACCACTATAATTCTTAGTGTTGTCGTAAATGTTTTTATTATTTTTGTGGTGAATGGTTGTAATTTCTTTTATGCTAAAGTGGTGAATGTTTGTAATAGATAGTTTTATTTATTCTTGCTTTGTTTGAAATTTTGATTCTTATCACATTCGTGAAATAAGGTTGTCTTGCCTAAACTTGTTTAGGTGAAGGTTGTCCTACGAATTAGTTTGAATTAACGTTTCAATACTAGTGCGATTGAGATCTCTGATTTATTTATTATTCAGCTCTTTATTCGATTATTTGACATAGTCCTATTCACCCCCCGGGACTTCTTAAGCTCGCCTTTTCAAACTCAGTGCCAACTTGACGTAGAGTGGGTCGTGGACACTTTCATGTCCAAGATGGACTAGAGAAGGCCCGATTGGAGGCAGAAGTCATCAAGACTGTCAGAACCTTAAAATAGACATATCTCGCAAACTAGAATGAGTTACTCGACGTACCATATATGATTTTGGGGTAGGACAAGCTACTTTAGCCAACCGACCCGGTATTTTTGGGTTACCTAGGCCAAATTTGTGAGATTTCATCAGATCGATGGTCGAATTCCATGTTTATTTCCGTTTTTACTATTTTTAGTAAGTTTTAGTTTGATTATAACTCTTCATCCGTTGGGCTTTAGGAGTTGTGTCTAACATGAAAAGTGTTTAGAAAAATTAGGAGAATAATGTGGTTAGGCCACATAGGACACTTACTATAAATAGAAAATTTACGATAGATAGTAAGTTATGAATTTCGGGAGTTTTAGTTATAGTTTAATTCTTAAACTTCTTCTTAGTCGGTATCCCTATTTAAAGGGTTGTAGACTCGTTTATTTCATCTATCAATCAATCAACAAGTTTCTTTCATATATCTTAGAATTATTTCTATTTCTTTTCCTTGTGGATTCTAGAAGTCTCTATGAGGAGTCCAGAGAAGTTTCACGGATTCGGAACAATAATCCCCCTGAGGAAGACGGTGCTCAACCTCACGTCTTTCCCTACGTTAGTTTGGTATCAGAGCGAGGATTTTTCTCAGATGTATGGCTTCTAGCGACAGGTCGGGCAACAATCCTGTGGATGGTACTCTATAAGGTCATCTTTTAGCAGCTTTTGAAGTAGCACAACGAAAAAATCGACAAGCCATATAAGGGCTGCAGGTTTCCATCGCTCTTATGATGGGGGCCATAGGGCAACTCCATGTTCCTGGTGGTAATCCTCCACCACCAATTGTTGAAACTAATAATTGCCTTAATCATGGGATAGTGTCGGTAACGCATCAAAGGATCATTCTTGAGGAAGGGGGATCCAGCGAGGAGGAGATCGATGACATAATCCTCCAATATCCCAGACAAGGCGGCGATCGAGTCGATTGAATAGATCGGGAGTTCAAGATGAGGGTCGATATTCTTAGTTTCAATGACCAACTATACATTGAGGATTTCCTTGATTAACTTTCTGAAGTTGAGCGATTCTTTGACTATATGGACATCCCTGAAGTAAAAAATATCAAACTTGCGGCCTACAAGTTGAAGAGCAGAGCTTCAGCTTGGTGGGAACAATTGTAACTCACACGGACCAGACAAATAAAAGCATCAATCCGCACATGACAGTAGATGAAGCAACTACTCGCGCCTAATTCCTCCCTAGCGACTACGATCTGGTATTATTCCAATAATACCAAAATTATCGACAGGGTAGTCGGCTAGTGAGAGAATACGTAGAAGAATTCTACCGCTTGGTGGCACATAACGATTTGGTCGAGACTGAATCGCAGTAAGTTGCCTAATTCCACGATGGATTGCGTATGACGATCCAGGGTCGGGTCCAGATGCAGTTCGTTTGGACGATGAATGATGCAATCAAGTAGGCTACCTGGGTGGAAGTGCAGCTGGAACATCTTAACACACGGACCTATCCTAACGCAAGGGTCACCATGGCAGGTCCACCCTAGGGAGCCCACAGCCCAAGGGGAAGGAGCCCATTAGAGCACACACTCAACCTCCTACACCTGTGAACCGGGATCACGGAAGTGGACAAAATAGGCCCCAAAAGGGCATATCGACTGTTGTTAGCCCAAGCAGGATCCCGAACCCCTATGCTCAGCTAAGGCCGAACCATTTCTTTCGTTGTGGCCAGTCGGGTCACCTATCAAATACTTGTCCCCAGCAATAAGTGGCGAACCTTACCATCAATGATGATACTATTGAAAACGCTGACGAGGATCTGGGTATTGAGGAACCAGAGCATGCCACAGAAGATGAGACAAATGAGTCAGGTTGGGTCCAACAGGATTATGGCGAATTGCTCGTTGTGAGACGACTATTGTATGCTCCAAGGAAAGAAGTACACCCACAACGACATAATATCTTTCGAACTAGGTGTACGGTGAATCGAAAAGTCTATGATGTGATCATCAACAATGGGAGTAACAAGAACATCATCTTCAGGGTAATGGTAGAAAATTTGTAATTGAAAATGGAGCATCATCCCTGCTCATATATGATCAGTTGGATCAAGAAGGTTAGTAAAACAAAGGTAACTGAACAGTGCACCATATCCTTTTTAATTGATAAATGCTATAAGGATGAAGTAGTATGCGATGTGGTTGACAAGGAAGCATGTCACATACTACTCGATCGACCCTGGAAATCCGATCATGACGCCACTCATAAAGGGAGATATAATGTGTATATTTTCGTTAAGGATGGCCAGAGAACCATATTAGCCCCTATGGATCCAGAGAGACCACCTGAAACTTCTAAAGTGGAGGGTTATTTCCTCTTAACCATACGAGACTTCATGGAGGAATCCAAAGAAATGGGACAGGCCTATGCACTAATTATAAAAGGGAAAGAATTTGATCCCACCAACATCCCTGATGAACCGAAACCCTTACTACATGAGTTTAAAGAAATTTGACCTGATGACCTTCCCGATGGATTACCTGCATGCGAGATATCCAACACCAAATTGATCTTGTCCCTAGGTCCAACTTACCAAATTGTCCTCACTATCCGATGAGTCCGAATGAGTGTGAATTTTTCAAGGACAAGTGAGGAACTTATCCTTAATGGTCTTATCCGAGAAAGCATGAGCCCATGCACCGTACCGATTCTATTAACTCCTAAAAAAGATGGGAGTTGGTGCGTGTGTGTCAACAGCCAAGCCATCAACAAGATCAGTATAAAGTATAGGTTTTTGATACCACGGTTGGACGATATGTTGGATATGCTTGTGGGCATAAAATTATTCTCTAAATTAAATCTAAGGAGTAACTACCATCAGATTCGTATACGGCCGGGGGATGAGTGGAAAACAGCCTTTAAGATCAAGGAAGGATTGTACGAATGGATGGTCATGACCTTTGGTCTTTCGAATGTTCCTAGCACATTCATGAGGTTGATGAAATAAGTTCTGAAATCTTTCGTTGGGCTGTTCGTTGTGGTTTATTTCGATGATATTTTAATATACGGTCAAGACGAAACCAACCATATGGAATACCTCAAGAAGGTCCTTCAAGTGCTCATTGAAAATAAACTGTATCTCAATTTTAAAAAGTGCAGGTTCATGACCGATAGTCTTTTGTTTTTGGGTTTTGTCGTGTCATCCATGGGCATTCGGGTGGATGAGGAAAAGGTGAAGGCAATTAGGGAATGGCCAATTCCCACAAATATTCACGAAGTACGAAGCTTTCATGGACTGATAATATTCTATTGTCGATTCGTGAAGAATTTTAGTACCATCGTGTCATCAATCACGGATTGCATGAAGAAGGGGCAATTTCAGTGAACCAACGAAGCTGACAGGAGCTTTACTGAAATTAAGCACAGGTTATCCACAACCCCAGTTCTTGTACTTTCCAATTTTAACAAACTATTTGAAGTCGAATGTGATGCCTCATATGTCGAAATTAGGGGAGTTTTGTCTCTAGAAGGTAGGCCAGTAGCCTTTTACAATGAGAAACTTAGAGATGCCCACAAGAAGTGGTCTACATATGAGATCGAATTGTACGTAGTGGTCCAGGCACTGCGACACTAGCGGCATTATTTGATTCAAAAGGAATTTATACTTTACACAGACCGTCATGGTCTCAAATTCATTAATAGTCAAGCTAACATTAACCATGTGCATGCTAGGTGGATTTCATTTTTGCAGGAATTCACGTTCGTGCTAAAACATAAGTCTGGAAAAAAACTAAATTAATCGATGCACTGAGTCGCTGTGCAACTTTGTTAGTTACTATGAGCATTGAGGTTGTCGGGTTCGAGCGCCTCAAGGACATATATGCCGACAAGGACGACTTCAAGGATACATGGGTTAGATGTCAAGAAGGTCACCTTAGTGACCTACATATGCAAGATGGGTTCCTTTTTAAGTGAAATCGACTGTGGATCCCCAAAAGTTCGTTAAGGGAACAGATCATCAAGAGCTACATGGAGGTGGCCTTAGTGGACACCTTGGGTGAGAAAGACGTGAGTTCTTGTGGAAGAGCGGTATTATTGGTCACAATTGGTACATGATGTGGGAAAAGCAGTTCAATGTTGTTATATTTATCAGTCCTCCAAGGGACAATCTCAGAATACGGGCCTCTACACCCCATTACCTGTGCCTAATAGCCCTTGGGAGGATTTATCTATGGACTTCGTGCTTGGTCTCCCATGAATACAACACGACATGGATTCAGTATTCGTGGTGGTAAATTGTTTCTCCAAGATGACACACTTTATCCCATTCAAGAAGACTCTTGATGCAACACACATGGCGAATCTATTCTTCAGAGAGATTGTGTAGCTATACGGGGTTCCTAAGGCTATTACTTCTGACTGTGACACGAAGTTCATTAGCCACTTTTGGTGGACTTTGTAGACTCGATTCGATACATAACTTTAATTCAGCAGCGTATACCACCCACAGACTAACGGACAAACCGAGGTTGTGAATTACATGTTGGGAAACCTCCTTTGATGTATTTCAGGAGAAAAATTGAAGTAGTGGGATTTGACCTTATTCAAGTGGAGTTTGCATTCAACAACATGGTGAACCACTCGACAGGAAAATCCCTGTTCCAGATTATTTACGGATGAGTGCCTCACCACACACTTAACTTGGTCCCTCTGCCCAAGCTCCCAGGTATGAGCATTGTAATAGAACATTTGGTAGAAGGATCATGGGCATGCGGAGGTGCAGACCAAGCTATATGCCTCGAACAAGAAGTAAAAGGAGCAAACGGACAAGCATCGGCGACAAAAAGTGTTTGAGGTGGGCGACCACGTTATGGTCCATCTGCACAAAGAAAGATTTCCAACCGGGACATATAGCAAGTTAAAGAATAAGAAGATTGGACCGGTACCAATCATCCGAAAGATCAGTGACAACTCTTACATTGTTGATCTTCCAGATGACATGGAGATGACATGGCGATCTCACGGACTTTCAATGTTGCGGACTTGACCGAGTATCAAGAACAAAATAGGATGAGAACTGGAGGACAGTTCTATTGAAGTGGAGGGGACTGATGTAGGATGGGTCGTGGACACTTTCATGTCCAAGATGGACTAGAGAAAGCCCGATTGGAGGTGGAAGTCATCAAGATCGTCAGAACCTTAAAATAGACATATCTCACAAATCGGAATGAGTTACTCGACGTACCATATATGATTTTGGGGTAGGACGAGCTACTTTAGCCAACCAACCTGACGTATGTGGGTTACCCATGCCGAATTTATGATATTCCATTAGATCGATGGTCGAATTCCATGTTTATTTTCGTTTTTACTATTTTTAGTAAGTTTTAGTTTGATTATAACTCTTCATCCGTTGGGCTTTAGGAATTGTGTCCAACATGAAAAGTGTTTAGAAAAATTAGGAGAATAACGTGGTTAAGCCAGATAGGACACTTACTATAAGTAAAAAATTTACTATTTATAGTAAGTTATGAATTTTAGGGAGTTTTAGTTATAATTTAATTCTTAAACTTCTTCCTAGTCTTAGCATCCCTATTTAAAGGGTTGTAGACTTGTTTATTTCATTTGTCAATCAATCAACAAGTTTCTTTTATATATCTTAAAATTATTTCTATTTCTTTTCCTCTTGGATTTGAGAAGTCTCTGTGAGGAGTCCAGAGAAGTTCTATGGATTTGGAACAGTTATCCCCCTGAGGAAGACGGTGCTCGACCTCACGTCCTTCCCTGTGTTACAACTAAACCTGACTCAGTACTTTTGACCAGGCCAGATTCAGTCTGGATTAGTCTAGTCTAGACCTAGACTCAGATTGGGTCAGGCTTGCTAGACTCAATACCGAGTCGAGTCGAGTCGAGTTTGGGTCAAGCCTATTTCAAAACCAAATCAAGTTGGGTCAGCCCTAACTCAATCCGACTTGACTCGATGCCCAGCCCTAACAACAATACAGTCTAGATAACTTAAATTCAATTGCTATTATGCTACGTGTATCGCAAATTTTAGGGTCTAAATGTTTTTTTAGAAACATAATGGGACTGATCATATGTTGAACGATTGGTACCATTTGTCCTAAATTTGGGAAGATCTGACTATTGGATCTTCAATCTATACTGTTGGATCTTTGATCAGGACCGTTTGTCCTATACCTTGAAAGATCTAACTATTGGATCTTCGATGGAGACAATTTGTCTTGAATTTAAGAAAATCTTATCGTTGGATCTTTGATCCAAACCATTTGTCCTAAATCTGGGATGATCTTACTATTGGATCTTTGATTTATACCTTGGAGCTTCGATCTAAGCCATTTAAACTTAAGATTTACTATGAGATCATCAGATGGACCATTGAAAATGAAATATGATAAACAAATCTTCTAGATCATGAAAGATGAGAGTTTGATCCTTTGATTCACTCGTTGATCTTTGCTTATTTTGTTAAGTTATGGTAAATTGGTATCTGATTATGTACATCTTTTAAATAGATGTGTAAATTTCTTTATATTGATCTTGGCTTGATTCCCATGCTTGATCCAAAACTTTCATATAAACAATTTAGATAACCATAACATCACTTGGGTCACCATAATTAGTTCTGAGTGTATATGGTTATGGATATGTAGTCGCCTCTATTTATTTTTGTGAGGATTTTGTTAGATTAATAGATGAGATGGATAGTTTTCTTTAAAATGCTTTGACCTAAGTGTTACATTAAGTCACGATTAACGGATCCTCACCCTTATATCATGTGAACTGTTGATGTAAAAATTTGGAGCACCATTTATGGACCTTCGAGTAGCTGCATAGGAGGAAGACAAAGGAGACCCATGCTAAAACAGGGGACCCTCCGATGCCAAAGTTAGGCTAGGAATTTGGGTTAGTAGTATCGAGGGGTTTTGGGTGAGAGATTCTGCATACCTTTCACCATTAGGAGTACTCCTATTTATAGGCGAGAGAAGATGGTGACGTGAAGGGAGATCTCCCTATTTAGCAAGGGCATATTATAGAGGGATTTGAATCCTGAGTGTGTCGTAGATATTCTTCGAATCCTCAACCAAGATCTTGGAGAGATCCGTGTTGTGGTGATCTTTCGAGATCTCAGAGAGATCCGTGTTGCGGTGATCTTCCGAGATCTTCAGTTGGGATCTCAGGTGAGATCGGTTGGAGTCAAGTCAAAACTTTTGAGGACAATGCCATGCCGACTTGAATTTGTGCCAACATGAGGTTTTCGTTGCTTTAGGGGTTATGTCATTCTGAGATCGTGTTGACCTGGTGACTTTATGAACGGTGAACGAGGCCTAGTTGACTTTAAGCTTCCCGACTTATCCTTGATGGTGGTCATGGAGTCGAGTCTGAGCCGGTTCCTTGATAAAAAGTGGTCTTAAACTGAGTTGGCCATTTGATCGAGCTCGTTTAGCCTCTCTGACCCGACTCTCTAACTCTTAGGACATTTTAAAGGTGCTGAAACAAGTGAAGGTCAACATTCCACTACTGGATGCCGTTAAATAAATACATTCATGTGCCAAATTTATGAAAGACTTGTGTATGACCAAAAGAGGGCAAAATATTAAAAAGAAAATCTTTCTGATAGAAAAAGTGAGTGCCATCATAAAGTAAGATGTGCCATAAAAGTACAAAGATCCAAGTAGCCCAACCATCGCTTGTATAATTGGAAATTACTGGATTGAGCATGCACTTCTTGACTTAGGAGCGAGCGTAAATCTGATCCCTTACTCGGTCTACAAACAACTAAGTCTAGGTGAATTAAAACTCACCCGAACTACATTACAACTTGTTGATCGCTCAATTCGTGTACTAAGAGGGGTAATTAAGGATGTGTTGGTCCAAGTTAACAAATTCTACTACCCGATAGATTTTATTATCCTAGATACTCAACCCATCATGGATATGAACACTCAAATTCCTGTCATCCTTGGTCACCCATTCCCTGCCTCATTAAATGTAATCATCAATTGTAGGAATGGAGTCATGAATTTGTCTTTTAGGAATATGACATTGGAGCTCAATATCTTTTTCAACATGAGGAAACAAGCAGAGGATGATGACGATGACCACGATGTTAATTTGATTGATTCTTTCGTGGAAGATAGAACACTTTTGACCTTATCCTCTTACTCTCTAGAGATGTGCCTGACCCACTTTCATGATTTAGATGATGATATGATTAGGGAAATGGGTGTCATGCTTGATACTGTGCTGGTACTTGAAGTTAACTGGTGGAGGCTATAATTTGAAAAATTGCCCCAAACTGATGTAGTGCCTTTACCATCTAACCTCAAGGCATTGAAGCTTGACCTAAAACCTTTGCCCTTTGAATTGAAATATATCTATTTAGGTCAAGATGAGACATACCTGGTGGTAATTTTTTCCCACCTTGAGCCAGAATAAGAGAGTATGCTTATCTCTACTCCCGTTGAGCACAAAGGAGCCCTTAGATGGTCGATTGTGGACCTCAAGGGAATTGACCCTTTGATTTGTATTCACTGCATTTATCTAGTGGATAATGCGAAGAACTCCCGGCAACCACAATGTATGTTAAATCCAAACATGAAGGAGGTGGTTAAGGCTAAGGTACTTAAACTATTGGATGTGGGTATTATAACTCGATATCCGATAGTCAATGGCTGAGTTCAACTTAGGTGGTTCCTAAAAAGTCTGGAATCACCATCGTAGCCAATGCCAATAATGAACTAGTGCTAACTAGAGTCACTACTGGTTGGAGAATGTGTATTGACTACATGAAGTTGAATACCGTCATGAGGAAGGACCACTTTCCTTTGCCCTTCATTGATTAAATATTAGAAAGGCTAGCTAGTTATTCCTACTATTGCTTCCTTGACGGATATTCGGGCTACAACCAGATAGAGATAGCCCTTGAAGATCAGGAAAAGACCACATTTACATGTCCCTTTGGCACATTTGCTTATCAAAGGATGTCATTTGGACTGTGTAATGCCTCCGCCACTTTTCAGCGATGTATGGTGAGTATTTTTTCTAACATAGTAGGGCAATATTTAGAGGTCTTCATGGATGACTTCTCTGTCTTTGGTCCATCCTTCACCGATTGTTTGGAGAATCTTAAATGTGTGCTGAAGCGATGTGAGGAAAAGAATTTGGTACTAAATAGGGAGAAGTGTCATTTCATGGTTCGTAAGAGAATTGTCCTTGGACATATCATCTCGTCCACAAGAATTGAGGTAGATAAGGATAAGATCGATCTTATCTCTAACTTACCTCCACCTAAGAACATACGAGATGTGAGATCCTTCCTAAGACACGCTAGATTTTATAGACAATTCATAAAGGACTTTAGTCACCTCTCTCATCCTTTATATAATCTACTTCAAAAGGATGTACCATACAAGTGGACTGATCAATGCCAGGAAGTTTTCTGTAAGCTCAAGGGCATGTTAACCACAACACCTATCATGCAGCCACCTGACTTGAACCTTCCTTTTGAAATTATGTGTGATGTGTCCGATTATGCTCTTGGGGTGGTTTTAGGCCAGACAAAAGAGAAGAAGCCCTATGTTATACACTACGCAAGTAGAACTTTAAATCCTACTCAAGTGAATCACTCAATTACAGTAAAGAAACTCTTAGCCGTAGTGTTCACTTTGGACAAATTTAGGTCCTACTCGATCGGATCTAAGATCATCATCTATACAGATCATGCGGCGCTCAAGTATCTTTTTTTCAAGAATGATGCTAAGCCCTGCCTGATAAGATGAATCCTCTTACTTTAAGAATTCAACCTAGAAATAAAAGATAAAAATGGACTAGAGAACGTGTGGCTGACCATCTTTCCTGCCTTGATCTCTCTGATTCCCTTGAGACGACACATATAAATGACATGTTCCCTGACGAACAATTATTTAAAGTCTCCTATTTACCTTGGTTTACGGATATTGTTAATTATCTTATTATAGGTTTCACGCCAACAAATTAGACTGCGCAAGATAAGAAAAAAATTCTTCACCGAGGTATGTAAATTCTTTTAGGATGATCCATATTTGTTTAAATATTGCCCAGACCAAATCTTATGGAGATATGTGCTAGACAATGAACACCAAAGTGTCATCTCCTTCTGTCATTCTAAGGCCTGTGGTGGTCACTTTTCTGCTAAAAAGACCACGACCAAAATTCTGCAATGCAGCTTTTACTGTCCCACTATGTTCAAGGACACTCATGAGTTTTTCAAAGCTTGTGAGCATTGTTAGAAATTGGGACCATTGTCTTATCGAAATATGATGCCTTTGAACCCCATTCTGATCATTAAAGCATTTGATTACCGGGGCATTGATTTCATGGGACCATTTCCCCAATCTTTTAGAAATTTATATATTTTGCTAGTGGTAGACTATGTCACTAAATGAGTCGAAGCAATCCCGTGCTAGAATAATGATCATCAAACGGTCATTAAATTCTTAAAAGAGAACATCCTTTCCCAGTTTTGAATGCCTTGAGTTATCATTAGTGATAGAGGTTCACATTTTTGTAATAGGCCATTTGCAAACTTAATGAAGAAATATGGCATCTCCCACAAAGTGAGCATGCCATACCACCTACAAACAAGTGGGCAAGCTGATATTTCCAATAGAAAAATTAAACATATTATGGAAAAAATAGTTAACCCTGACCATAAGGATTGGTCAATCCGCTTGACCGATGCTTTATGGGCTTACCATACTGCATTTAAGACCCCTATTGGAATGCCTCCCTTTAGACTCATCTATGGGAAGGCTTGCCACTTGCCTGTAGAGTTAGAACATAGGGCCTACTGGGCTATTAAAAATTTGAATTTCAATTTAGACAACGCTGGCTCACTGCGCAAACTTCAGTTGAATGAACTTGAAGAGATCCAGAATGATACATACGAGAACTCCAGAATTTACAAGGACATGATGAAGGTGTTTCATGACTAACACATTCTTCAAAAATCATTTACACCAGGTCAGAAGGTCCTTTTGTATAATTCTCGGTTACATCTCTTTCCGGGTAAACTCCGATCTCATTGGACTGACCCTTTCACTATTACTAATGTCTATCCTCATGGGGCTGTCGATATTTAGAATCCAAACAATGGTAACATTTTTAAAGTGAATGGACATCGATTAAAGCCATTTGTTGAGAAATTTGATTCAGACGACCCGTCCATACCTCTGATTGATCCTGTTTACCATGATAGACCTCCTAGTCTGACGAAGGTATAGTTAGGTTTATTGCTTTCCATATATGATTGTTTAGGATAGTTTGCTTTTCGCTGTTTAGGATAGTTTACTTTCTGTTGGTTTAATTCTTGTGCTAACCCATCTTCACACTGAGATCATTGGAAATGCCTCAGAATTCCTTCTTCAGGTATTACCTTTCTGTCACTTCCCTTTTCTTTTCATTGTTTCTTTTGCATTACATGCTTTTTTCTTTTACATTGATGACAATGTAGATTTTTAGTTTGGGGATAGGGGATTAAGTAAACTAATAAGTGTTTTCTCAGTTTTGAGCAAATTTTATTTAAAATTTTAATGTTTCAAGTTGAAATCTATTTGGGAAGTGATGAATTGTGTATTTAAGAATGCCGTGAGTATAATAAGATAGAGATTGAATTTTGAATTGTTGGAATTTGATCAACTAAGAAATCTATCACCTAAGTTCTTGCGCTCAATTGATTAAAAAGAAGTTTAAATATCATGTTAATCTAAATCGCAAGACACATTCAATTTGTCTTCTGTAGGTCATACTAGAATTTGTAATTGTTAGTATGTGAATCATCGATAGATGGTGAGAATCGAGTCTGGAGAATTTTATCCACCTTAAAAGAAGAAAAGAACCAGTTGAAAAAATAGGAGATTAACAAAGAGGTCATGAAAAAGAACGAAAAATCTGGGAAAGAATGTAAAAATTAAAAAAAAAATGAATAAAAATTGACCGTCGATATAAAATAAAAAAAACCTCAAAAAGAAAGAGAAGGGGATAAGTTTGAAATTAGTACTTGAATTTCAAACCAGTCTTGAAGTGCTGAGCTTGGCTAACATGATGAAATGATAACATTCGTACGGGAAGTAAGTTGATTTTCACTGTGCACATTGAAAAAATGTGATATCCAATGCCTTGGTTTAATGGATAAAGAACTTATTTGATTGGTTGCTTATGTGATTCAGTTCTAGGTTTTCAAAATCTCACTTTCGTATTTTAATTATACCCATTCATACTTGAGTGTACAAAAGATTGTTTCCTTAAAAGAGGTTTTGGACATTGAGCATTGAGATTTATTTCACGCATACTTTGCTCGGGACTAGCAAAATGCTGGTTGGAGATTATGTTGAGGGTCAAATATTGCATATTATCCCCCATTTATATCTTGGTTTTATGAACATGATACTGCTTAATGTCCTATTTTACTCATGTTTGTGTTGCAAGGTGAATTTAAGAGCTTCGATTGAAAAAGGTGCTAGAAGCATGGATATGTTGCTCAAAGATCACCAAGGCAAAGAATGGATCTTAGGAGACAGATTGAAGATTTCAAGGTCATAAGATTCAAGAAAACCAAGTGGAGAAGGAACGAAGTCGAAAGAACAAGTGCATAATTCATATTGACTGTGTCATCGATCACCGTTTGATGACATCGAGGACATATTCGATGACATCAAACACAGGTTGATGACATCGAATTTATGAGAGAAAATCGAGTTGGTTGCTGGACAAATTGAAGACATTTTTCGATGACTCGAGGACTTGTTCGATGACTCGAAGCCTTACTCGATGATATCGAAGCCAGTTCGATGACATCGAATTTTCTATGGATTTTTGACAAAACTCGCTAGACTGTTTTGGACGCATTATTGATTCCTTGAACAACGCTCGATGACATCAAAGACACCTTTGATGACATCAAAAGAAGGTTCGATGACATAAAAGGTTACGCAGTCCGGATGAAGTTACAATAGCATGAAAAAGCACATATAAAAGGCACCTTCGATGACATCGAAGGCAGTTTGATGTCATCGAACGACTTATGTAGAGTTGCGCAGAATTACGCTGAGTGCATAAATTTGAGGCAATTTCCATATTTTTCCAAGGAGGTGCGAAAGGAGGTGTTGCACAACTATAAATAGGAGTCCCTACGGCATCCCTAGGTATATATCTAGGGTTTAGAGGAGTGAAGTACAAGGGTGGAGAGCCGTCCCCAAGCATTTTTCTTCTTTCTTCCTTAGTTTTTCATACTTTCTTCTAGGGTTTTAGATCCAATCATGTCTATGGTTGGCTAAATCTCTTAGCTAAGGTTAAGAGGTGAGCTTGTAGCGTGATGGGATGTTTCTATTGCTTTGATTCATGTTTATGTTGAACTTACTTTGATTCTAGTTTTATATTTAAGGAATACTTTTAGTTTTTAATAGTTTGTTATGACTTAAATTACAATAAATCTGCAATAGTTTTGCGTGTCTTTTTTTCATGCTTTGAGATTGTGAAATTAGGAAATCCTTTTGTTCACCATCGTCCCATGGGCATGGTTGGATGATGGAATCCCTTATAATCTTCACAATTCTCCTATGTTTGATTATGGAATTAGTATATCCTGTTGTTTTCCATTGTCTCCTGGGCATGATTAAGTGATGAAATCACTTGCAATTCTCACAACTTTCATCCATTGAGAATTAGGTCGATGGAAGTTAAGATTTGATCTTAATTGCTTTATCTTTCAACTGGACAAGATAGGACTTTGATTCCAGTTGTGTCCGTGAATCAAGCATAGTATTTCCATGATTGCTACAAGTGGATCCTTGGAAACCTTAGTTCCCTCCTTTGAATTTCGTAAGTTTATAATTAAACACTTCACAATTACTCCCTTTAATTTCAGATTTAGATTCACATCTTCTTCTAGTTCTACTTCTCGTTACTTTTAGAATACACACAAAATTAGTCCCTATGGATTCGACCTCGGTCTCACCAAGATTATTACTGCATCATGACCCTACAATTGGGGTTATGAACAATAATCATTGCGGCAATTGTCTATTTATCATGCTGGGTCGAGTTTTGTGACAAGACGGCCGATGGCAGATGGATCTTTGATGGTTTGTTTGTCGTATGTTGAGGTTTCATGGCGAAATGGCCACTAAAAATTACAATACATTCAATACTTTGCACAGTTAAGCTATATATGTAAGTCGGTCATTGTTTAGATGATTGACCATTCGACACACAGCCGCATTACTTCATGGCGGGAAGGTCGGTGGGGTAACAATCTGTCACGCCCTAAATCGGGCACCTGGGTATTCTCGACATTGATCGCACACCTGAAGACATAACTTATATTTCACATGCTTATAAGCCAAAGTGGATATTGAAGATCTGGAAAGAAGTAATCAAATGATACAATATTGGCTTCCCGGTGGTGTCCAACTATGCGGAATTGGTAATGAACATTGCATTAGTTCCATAAAAGGACGACAAGGTTCGAATGTGCCTTGATTTTTATCACCTCAACAAAAAAAAAGTTCCAAAGATGACTTTCCATTCCCACACATTGATACCCTAACCGACAACACAATGGGGTATAAGATATACTTATTCATGGATGGCTTCTCTAGTTGCAATCAAAACAAAGATGATAATAGAAGACTGACAAAAGACATCATGCATTACACTATGGAACTTTCTACTACAAGTCATGCCATTCAAGTTGAAGAACGTTGGAGCTACATACTAGTGAACCAAGATAACCTTGTTTCAAGTCTTGTAGCATCTAAGGGCATTTTGAAGATCTAAAAATATTCTTTAACTGATTAAAAATGTACAAGCTCTTACTCAACTTACTGTAGTTTCTTCAGTGTCGCCAAGACCAAGTTGTTTGGATTCATCATTGACAAGGGAGGCATTACAGTCGTTGAAACTAAGACAAAAGAAAACATCGAGATGCTGCCTGCAAAGACCAAAAATGAAATTTGTCTTCTTAGGTAGAATTTAGTACATCATTTGCTTCATCACCCAACTCACTCCCATCATTGAGTAATCTTCAAACCACTTCGAAAGAACTCACTAAAGGAATGAAACAATGACTATTAGGTAGCTTTCAACAAAATCAAGAAATACCCACTAAACCCGTTAATGCTAGTGTTGCCTGTCCTCGAAAGACCATTATTATTGTACATCTCAGTATTGACAAATTCAATCAAGTACATCCTTGGCCAATACTATTACACTAGAAGAAAAGAGCAAGCAATCTACTATTTGAACCGGAGGCTCACCGATTACAAGGTATTTAATGATCAGAAAAACATGTTAGCCCTCATCTAGGCCACTCAATGCCTTAATTGGTACAAGATTGGCTACCCAATGCACTAGCTGGTCATTTTGTAACGCACTCTTTGTTCAACTATCAACCATTGAAAACATACTTCTCTAGTGAAGAAAGAAAGACAGGTGAGTGGATAATGTACTTCAACGAAGTTGCTAATGCAAAAGGAAGTGGAGTAGGGGCGGTCCTTTATTCCCTTAACAATGTACCAATTCCAATTTTAAGGTGATTAGCATTTAGATGCACAAATAATGTGGCAAAGTATAAGGCATTCATCGCAAGTCTTAAGGAAGCCATCATCTTAGTGTAAAGAAGCTAGTGGTCTTCGGAGACACATATATCATCATCAATCAGACCAATGATGACTGGAAGAACAAATATAAGAAGCAAATCTCATACCATGTCTACTTAGAGAATCTGATGAAGAATTCAATGAGATTAGCTTCACATACATGTCGTGGTCAAAGAATCAGTTTATTGACGCCCTTGCCACCCTTGCATCCATGATGAAAATTTTGAAGAAAAAAAACATCACGATGGGAATAGTAAATCTTCAAGAAGATCCAACATTTTGTTTGAGGATCAAGGAGGTTGAAGCATCGGCTAACAATTGCTCGTGGTAGGCCCACATCAAGAAGTTCTTAGACTAAATATATTCTAAAGATGCAATGCCTACTAATTATCACACCACTCAACATTTAGTTGTGCAATTCATGGTTAATGGCAATGTCCTTTACAAATGGTCTTTAAATTAGATAATGTCATGATGTGTGAACAAAATAGAAGCAGTCAAGATCATGTTAGAGAACCATGAAGGCGTTTACGGGCCACACATGATCGGACTTTATGATGAAAAAGAAGATCTTGCAACTCATATATCATTAGCTTACGACAGAGATTGACTACTGTCAATGCATCAGAAAATGCTTTAACTATCAAGGGCATGCCATTTATATACAAGCACCAGCCTCAGAAGTCTACAATTTAACAACTTCGTGGCTATTCACTATGTGGAGTATTGATATCATTGGCAAGGTAAGACAAAAAGTATCCAACAATCATGTGTACATACTTATGGCAACCAATTACTTCATAAAGTGTGTGGAGGTAGTATCCTACACTAACATCATAAACATCTTACATAGTGAAATTCTTAAAGAACAACATCATCAGTCGTTACAGAGTTCCATGTACAATCATCATCAATAATGGGACATCCTTCATGAATCAGAAGGTTAGTGACTTCCTCAAGCAATTGAAAATCAAAAGACACCAATCAAGCCCCTATCGCCTGTAAATGAATGGAGGGGTTGGATCCACCAACAATGCTCATCTGTGTCTTCAAAAAGATGGTTAAGACTTATTGTGACTAGTGTTGACCCATTTTTGATATCAGCATGCAACTCACGTGGTATTTAGTTCGAGATCTTTCATTGACAACCATATAGCATTCACCAACATACAAGAGATAATGGGATACGTAGATCGAGAGCTATTTTATTTCTCTGGATTTATATACATTTCAAGTGTGGTGCAACACAACCCTTAATTACATTCTAGAGAAATAACCATTCATTCTAAAGTTCAATGAGTTGTCATCTAGTGCATGATGCGTTGCTCATGCTATGCATTGCTAGACTTGGCTGATAAAGGGATCACTTTGGCCTTCTAAAGCTTAAGATCATCAACTTGGGGCTGTAATATGATTATTGCGTATAGTGGATGGTAACGAGGTGGTGCCCAAAAGATAAGTGCTCATTCAGTGAGCAATAGATCTAGTCTTAGTGTACTATTGAGATTGGCTTATTTCTCAAACATAGCTAAGGTGATGTTGGCCTCGTGGGCTCATCACATAGTAGCATAGAAGGTGATTGTGTTAGGATGATTGACAGGGAGCTTTCTTGCTTTGTTAAACTAGCTAGGCTCATGGCCATATGACCAGGAATCAAGGCTCATAGGCCAAAACTTTGTGGCTTTTCTCAAAAGATGGTCTTTCTCGGTTCGTCGTATGAGCTGACATATACATGCAACTGTGCAAGAGATAGTAATATGATCAACATGAGTATGTCAAATGATTAACACGAGTATGTCAAATGATCATGGATTTTCAAGGGTCCGTGTGCTATCAACCCATGCAGAGGACATAAAGGAGTTAGTTAGGGGTTATAAGAGGGGCTTTGATGGCTTTTAGGACATGAACAAACATCTTATCTATAAGTAACTTAAGGCTATGAATGAGATGAGGTGTGATATGATGCATGTAGATATGAGTGCATAATTGTTGAGTGTCAAATATTGCATATTTTCCTTTGTTTATTTCTTAGTTTTATGAACATGATAATGCTTAATGGGTATATTTTATACATGTTTGTATTGTGAGGTGAATATGAGAGCTTGGATTGAAAAGAATGTTAAAGGCATGGATTTGATGATCAAGAATCACCAAGCCAAGGGATGGATCTTAGGAGACCAAGATTGAAGAAATCACATGCCAAAGATCCAAGGAAACTAAGTGAGGAATGAAGAGAATCGAAGATTTAAAGTGAAGAAAATAAATCTAAAAAATTCGGCTAGCCTGAGTTTTGGTTCGGCTAGCCCAAGCTTGAAATTCGGCCAGCCTGAGAAAGTTCGGGTGAAATTCCAGCAACATGTTCTTTTAAAATTCGCGTGAAATTCGGCTTACCGAAGGTTACGTGGAGCTTACATGGAGTGCATAAATTTGAGGCAGTTTACGGATTTTTTCAACTCAGTGCGAAAGTTGGAGTTCCATAACCATAAATAGGAGTCCCTAGGATGTTCCAAATCATCTTCTAGGGTTTGGAAAAGGGATAAAAAGGCCTAGGTGGAGCATCGATGATGTTCTTCTACTTTGATTTCTTCATGGGTTCAGTAGATATTTCTGGTTTTTTTTTTTTATAAATGTTTTTGTGTTAGCTATGACTAGCTAATCTCTTAGCCGGGGCTAAGGGGTGAAGCTTGTAGCGTGTTGAGATGTTATCTTACTTTGATTCTTATTTATATTGAATCTCATTGATTTCTAGTTTGATATTAAAAGAATATTTTCAGTTTTCTATGATTTATTGTGCCTCAAATTACAATAGATGTTGTGATCACTTTGGGTATGTTCTTTTTCTGTTTTGAGATTGAGAGATTGGTAAATCTTATTGTTCATCATCGTCATCTAGGCATGGTAGGGTGATGGAATCCCTTCCAATCATCACAATTCTCCTCCATTGAGAATTAGGTCAATGAAATGTTCAGATTTGATTTAAATTGCTTTATCTTCCAATTGGATGGGATAAGACTCCAATTCCAATTGTGTTCCTTGAATCAAGCAAGGTAGCATCTTGATAGCTACAAGTGGATCCTTGGCACCCTCGTTCTCACCTTTTAATTGATAGTTTAGATAAACATTATCTACAATTACTCTCTTTTATTCTAGATTTAGGTTTAGATCTTCTTCTAGTTCTAGTTCTACTTATTTTTAGAATACATATAAGTTTAGTCCCTCTGGATTTGACCTCGGTCTCACTGAGTTACTACTATATTGCGACTCTACACTTAAGGTTGTGAACAAGTTTTTGGTACCGTTGCTCGGGACCATGGCTACGTTTTTTTAGAATTAATTGGTATTAAAATTAGGTTAAGATTATGATTTATTTTTTACTATGTTTTTAGGTTATGATTTTTTTTTTTTGAAATTATTTTTTAAAAACTAACATTGTTTTCTGTTTTGTAGGATCCTAATATAGCAACTCTTATTCGGTAATTTTGTTCCAACCCTCTCTCTTATCTTTTCTAGATTTCTTATTTGTTTTAGTTTTTCTAGTTTTCTTTCTAGGTTTAATTGTTTAGTTACTTGAGGGCTGAGAGTGTTTCATGCCCAAGTGGGTCTGTGATAATACCCTACAGCTTTTGAGTGAAGGAGGATTAGTCGAAGGATTGTCTATCCATCACAAGATTAGACACCACTTAAGACTCTCTAAGTCAATAGAAGTGATGACTGCAAATCAAGCTCAACCTCCAGTTGAGGAAGTTCAAGATGAAAACGAGGTGCATCATGCACCCCCGTCTTGTACCTACGAGATTATTTACAACCAGTGGGGGTGAGTACACGTTCCTGCATGATATTCCCATTGAATGCAGGAACCATAGATGTCAAACCTGGAATGATACAACTACTTCCTAAATTTCATGGACTAGAATTTGAAAGTCCACACTTGCACATCAAAGATTTTGATGAGATAGTCGCCACATTACATTTTCCAAATGTGTCTGAAAATATAGTGCAACTTAAACTGGTTCCCTTCTCATTGAAGGAGAAGGCTAAGACATGGATGCATTCCTTAAAGCCACGATCTATCGGCACATGGGCTAGATGACCCAAGAATTTCTCAAAGAGTTTTTCCTGTTTCATAAAACTAACACTTTAAGGAAGGCAATCATGAACTTCACCCAGAAAGAGGAAAAGACATTCTTCCAATGCTGGGAAAGGTTCAAGGATCTCACGAATTCCTGTCCATATCATGGCTACGAAATATGGTGAATAATAAGCTTTTTCTATAATGGATTGTAATGTCTAAGAAAAATTTGTACAAAGACCCGAGTATCACCTCAGGTAGAAACCACTAAGGATCGAATTCTGTAGGAATTAGATGAAAATTAATTAAGTACTAAACTGAATTAATTGGTGAATTAGCTCGAACCACTTTCTATACGAACTGCAAGACCCAAAACTATTAGAATCACTAACTTAACATTTCCTAAAAACCTAGGATCAGTCTCAAAACCCAGTTGTTCTTGGGAACACATTGAAACTCCGTATCGGACCTGAACTGCGCGTCGAAAGTCTGACTACTGCGAAACTATACGGTTATGACCACCTTACTGGGCTTGACAACCATCTCAGGAATTGAGTCCAAATAGTATCCAGAAACGCACAACTTGAACCTGGAGCGAAGTGTGTAAGAAACGCGAATATCTTTAGAAAATGAACTCAAACTTAGGTGAATTGGGCCGTTCGCTTACAGGCCAAGTTTAAGGTTTCAGACCGTCAGTTTTTGACCCAACTTTACCCATGGATCAGGAAAATTTCCCTGACATGTTAGTATACTTGTGGCCTTGATCGAGTAACGGTGACCGTTGAACTGAAACGGGTCCCTCACGATCGATCTACTAATCCGATCGGACCAAAACCTTAACCTGGCATAGATTCATTGTTAGGGAACTTTCTTAAAATCGTATGCGGACAATGGACCTCCAGATGAGCTCTATTAGCCCGAAACGGACGCCTTTTGGCTATAACTTGAGTATACCATGGCCCTAGGGCCATTGACATCACTTCTAGGCCTATATAATGCCCTAAACCCACTCCTCTCTCATTCCATACGAATTTTCTCTAACCCTAGGAGAGAAAAGAGAGAAAAGAGGAGAAAAGAGTGCGGAGAAGAGTGAGAGATTAGGAGATCATTTATGGGATTCACTCCTACCACTCCACGTACCGAATCATCTCTCCCGTGTCGCTACACCGTTGAATCCAACTTCATTTTTGGGTAAGAAATCCTATCCCTAATTTGTTTTAGGAATCCAAATAGAGAAATCGGTGAAATAGCTAACCTATTTCAATGTTTAGGTAGCCGTTGTGCTATAGACAAAGATGTTGGGTACGAACCGAGTTCGTAACGAGCGTACCGACGAAAGGTGCGGACTATAAACGTTTAGGTTATGGTTTTCAAGGCTTTCAATGTCAGTTAATGATTTATAACTAACTTGATTGCTGCCACATGTACTTAGATACGATGTTTTCTATTTATCACACAACTATGAACTATGCTTAAATATAATATATTCCACGTGTTTGTTGAAATGTTTGAATGAAAGTAAAATCATGACTTGTGGTTGTCATGACTATTAATCTAGAATACGTGACTGTTGTATGTATGACAACTCCTTTGTGAAAGGATTTGCCCTAATATATGTTTTAACTAAATTATTTCATGTATGTTGAAATATGTAGTCTAAGTGTTTGATAAAATGTCTGAATGAGAAATTGTTGTTGAAATGCATTTAATGAGGGTGTTGAGATAAGATTCTTAATTACCTTATCTATAGTTACAGTTTCCTTCATGTAATCTAAATTCAACTACATGATTTATGTATGACATACATATGTATGATAATATGCTCACTATGTGTTTGCTAAAATGCTTAAATGAGATTTATATTTAAATTGGAATGTCGTTTTGACTATCACATATGAATGCCTATTATATTTGAGTACGATTGGGACTAATATGTAGTCCAGGCAATCGGTAACGGTTTCCGATCTAGTGGTCGAACTAGTTTCGCCACAATGGATACGTTCGATAAATCCGAGTCGTACGGTGATTATCGGTAGTGGTTAGGCCACGAAGAGTGCGTATATGCTTCATGTCGATTAATTTAGCGTGCGCTCATACCAATCATATTTGTCAAGTAACCCGATTGGCCTAATGTATGTTTACCATGTATGGACGCTATTGCTTGAATCTAAGGTACTGCTTACCAATGTTAAGCCCGTTTAACCTTGGTACCGTGATCTACTAAGACTCATGAGCTGGGCATGGTGGTATGGGACGTCGTGGTCGAGCTGTCGGCTTACGCTAGGGTGACGAGCGTCCTCATAGTGACCAGTGAGCAACCCAAACTCGTGAGCTGAATACGGTGGTATGGGACACTGTATTTGAGCTGTCGGCCTACGATCAGGTGACAAGCCTCTCGTAGTGACCTCGAGTGTAAAATAGGCCTACGTGGATGGTGACAAGCCTCCCGTAGTGACCTCGAGTGTAAACTCATGAACTTGCCTATCCACTGCTTTTAAATTAGGGGTGATGTTGCCCTATAACTTGCCTATCATATGTGATTAACTAGGATTGACGACCCTAGATGGATCATTGTTTGAGTAAGTGATATAAAGGGAGGTACCTTAGCTTTCCGAATTTGCT
Organism: Magnolia changhungtana; assembly: GCA_030180095.1. Classification (NCBI taxonomy): domain Eukaryota; kingdom Viridiplantae; phylum Streptophyta; class Magnoliopsida; order Magnoliales; family Magnoliaceae; genus Magnolia; species Magnolia changhungtana. The sequence continues at coordinate 1,533,801 of JASAUF010000231.1, read as the reverse complement.
GTATGAATAGGCTTAATCAAGTACTCGGCTAATACGATCATGCACCGCACTGCATGTGCTTAGGTGATGAAGGCACAGTGGGAGTAACATGTGTGACCGTGAGATAGTATCATTGAGGGAGTGTAGGTGAGGGCATGCATCATTTCCACATATCATCCTTACATTAACCAGAGTAGTTAGGGAATGTTTATTGTATTACTTTATCATTACTGCTTGACTGAATTGATAACTGTTAACCTTTGCCTTATAGTACCACTGACTTGATCACTCACTCCCACTCTGGGACAGTATTTTAAAACACCAACCAGATGCTGTTTTAGCTGCAGATGATAGCGAGGCTTGCAAAGCAGAGCTTGACATCTATGACGATGAGGAGGAGTTCTCTTATATGAAGCTATCAGGCGGGTCTATATAGACTATGTACTGATCGACGGGATTATAGGGATACGAATTAGTTGGTCATAACACTTTGTCATTTTATATATTTTGGAACAAACATGTATATATTCAGCATGGTGACATGATCATACTCTGGGGATTTATAACCACTTATATACATTATATACATACCTTAGTCTTCCACTTAACTTAATTCTCTCTGGAGTATAATATGCTGATTTAGTGTAATCCCATTCATGTTTAATGCATTAATACAGACAATATTTAATCATCATTATCTATGCTACATAAGTGATGCGTTGGAACTCGAGAGTTGAGATTTGCTCGACCCTTGATTTTTGGGGCGTTACACGGATTAACTTCATCAATGTGCCAATTCGTAGAGATGATGTGTAATGGTGAATTCATGAATAAGGAGACCGATGATGCGTGGAGTTATCTTGATTAATTGGCAGAAAACGTGCATTCATAGGACACCTCCCTAAAACCTACCACTTCTAAGCCTACTCAATCAAAGGAAAGGGGAGGAATTTATGTTTTAAAAGAGGAAGATGACATGAGGGCAAGGGTGGCCAATCTCACAAGGAAAGTCGAGGCCATGGAACTTAAGAAGGTAAAACTTATCAAACCCGATAAGGCTGCAGAAGTTGTTTTGGTATTTGTGCTTGCAACATACAACAACTGAAAATTTTCCAACAATTCCTGCTTTTCAAGAGATATTGAATGAGCAATCATATGTCGTAAATAATTACTAAAGACCTTTCAGAGGACCCACGTCAAATACATACAACCCTAGCTGGAGAAACCATCTAAATTTCAGTTGGTGGAATGGACAAACCACTAACCCACAAGCGACCCTTAATTTTTAAATCAAAAGAGGTGTTAAGAGGATACGGTTCAAAAATTCATGCAAAACCAGGAGCTATTCAACTAGAATATGGTACAAGTATTCCAGGATCTCAAAACAACAATGAGAATGTTTGCATAATCCATTCAAAGGATTGAGTCACACTTAGCTAGTGGGGAGAAAGGGATGCTTCCAGGCCAATCTCTCCCCAATCCAAAACCACAATGTGAAATAAGTGACCTAAGCTCTTCAAATCAGATGGAGCAGGCTAAGTCTATCACCACTCTTAGGAGTGGAAAGACAAATGACAAATCTATTCCAGTGAGGGCTGAAAAGCCTAAGGACCTAGAAGAAGACAAGAATGATAGACCTAACATTACTCCACATGTGTTGGAACCGAAACATCAAAGTAAGCTGATTGTGCCATTCCCTCAACGGTTGATTGCACCAAAACCTCTAGCTAACTCACAGGATATTTTAGAGTTGTTGAAATAAGTGAAAGTCAACATCCCTCTGCTGGACGCTGTGAAACAAATCCCCCGTTACGTCAAATTTCTAAAAGATTAATGTACAACCAAGAGATGACAGAGCATTTAAAAGAATTTTTTTTAATAGAACAGGTGAGTGCCATCTTCAAGCATGATGTGCCACAAAAATATAAAGATCCTGTTAGACCAACTATCACCTGTATAATTGGAAATCACCCGATGAGCATGCACTTCTTGACTTGGGAGCAAGCGTTAATTTAATTCTCTTCTCTGTATAGTGAATTAAAACCCACTCGGACCACATTACAACTTACCGTTCGCTCAATTTGTGTACTGAGAGGGATGATTGAAGATGTGTTGGTCCATATTGATAAATTCTACTATCCAGTAGATTTTATTATCTTGGATACTCAACCCATCGTGGACATGAGCACTGAAATTCTTGTCATTATTGGTTGTCCATTCCTTGTTACATCAAATGTAATCATTAATTGTAGGAATGAAATTATGAATTTATCTTTTGGAAATATGACATTGGAGCTTAATATCTTTTTCAATATGAGCAAACAGGCAGAGGATGATGACGATGCCCATGACATTAATATGATCAATTCTTTCATGGAAGATAGAGCACTCCTGACTCTATACTTTGACCCTCTAAAGACGTGCTTGGCCCACTCCTCTGATTTAGATAATGACATGATTAGGGAGATGGATGCCTTGCTTGATGTTGCGCCGGTACTTGAAGTTAACCAGTGGAGGCCAGTATTTGAAAAATTACCCCAAACCAATGTAGTGCCTCTACCGTCTAGCCTTAAGACACCGAAGCTTAACCTGAAACCATTGCCCGCTGATCTTAAATATGTCTACTTAGGTCAAGATGAGACATACCCGGTGGTGGTTTCTTCCCACCTTAAGAAAGAACTAGAGAGTATGCTTATTTCTACTCTCATTGAGTATAAAGGAGCCCTTAGATGGTCGATTGCAGACCTCATGGGAATTGACCCTTTGATTTGTACTCATCACATTCATTTTGAGGATGATACGAAAACCTCCCGACAACCACAACATCGATTAAATCCAAACATGAACGAAGTGGTTAAAGGAGAGGTACTTAAGTTGTTGGATGTGGGTATCATATGCCCTATATTCGACAGTCAATGGGTGAATCCAACTCAGGTGGTTCCTAAGAAGTCTGGAATCACCATCGTAGCTAATGTTGATAACGAACTCGTGCCAACTAGAGTCAGTACTGGTTGGAGAATGTGCATTGACTATAGAAAATTGAATACTGTCACTAGGAAGGACCACTTTCCTTTGCCCTTCATTAATCAAATTTGCTAACTGGTCACTCTTACTATTACTTCCTTAATGGATATTTGGGCTGTAAGTGCTATATTGAATAAAGCACACCTTTGTTTGTCAAATTTCGTTTAGACAAAATAGCTTATGATATGGTCTGACTGATGTGGATCAAGATGGAAAGTTCATGAAAAAATTTAAGTCTTAAGTCAGTCAAGTTCAACATCTATGGAGACCTTACTGAAGTACAAGTCATGAAGTTGGAAAGTTTAAGCTTAAATCTTACTGAAGTACAAGTTATGAAGTTAGAAAGTTCAAGCTTAAACGAGTTCAAGTTCTACTACACTTAAAGTAGAACATCAAGCTCCATCTTCAAAACACTTCAAGTAGAAGATCAACTACATGTTCTATTGAAGAAACAAGAAGAAGAATCAGCTTCAAACTTCAATGTTCAGTCTTCTTAGGTATAACAGACCCTAGAAAGACCTTAGACTTATGTGTTTTCAAAAGACAAACTTATATGGGTTTTTATACTTTGGTTAGGCTTAAGTTCGACTAGTCTAGGCTTAGGTTCAACTAGTCTAAGTTGTAGCTCGACTAGTTTAAGAGAATCTTCGACCAGTCTAAGTTTAAAATCCAAAAAATGGATATTTCTGTTACTTTCTCGACTAGTCAAGCAGACTGCTTGACCAGTCGAATAGGGACTTTTGACCAGTCGAGGGTGGGTTGCTCGACTTGAAGTCCAGCAACTAAAATTAGGCACCCTTTACCAGTTGAAGCCCATGCTCGACTAGTCAAACAGGACCCTAGACCAGTCGAGAAGGACCTTTGACTAGTCGAAGAATGGTTTTATCTGATCGCGCCCAAAATTTGAAATTTTGTTAGATCTTATATGAGTCGAAAGAGACCTTAGACGAGTCAAAGTAACAACTTCTCAGCCTATAAATAGAGGCCTTCTCTCAATCCGAAATTACTCATCCAAGCTAGTAAAAACCTTCATCAAGATGGAGAGAAGTCCCCACTATCTTCAAGCTATTACACAGTATTTTAATATTTTGTTTAAATAGGCTTTTGTTTTAACTTTTGGTATTTTTTCATGAATCTTATTCTTTAAAGAGAGTAATTGCTCTTCTTTGAGATCTTGAGGAATTCAAACAAGTAGCCTTTGGTTTGAATTAATTTAAAATCAATCTAAAACCTAAAACCCTTGTTTATGTGACTGGACACTGAACATTCTACTTTAAGAGAAGCAGTTCTACAAGCTACATCAAGAGATAAGTCTTCAAGGAGAAGATCCACATATTTCTTTTCTTTGTATTTTGATTTCTTTGAGATAACCAGAAAATCTCATGTGTTGTTTTTGACCGAGATAGCCAGAAAATCTTAGTGTAGGGTTTTTGTTTGTGAGAAGCCCTTTTAAGGTGACCCTATGAAAAACTTGTTTATAGTGAAAGCCAATATCATGTGGTTTGTGATTATTGAGAGTGGAGTAGGTGTGGCTGTTTGAGAATAGTTGGTGTACACACCGAACCACTATAATTCTTGGTGTTTGTGGTGAATGTTTACTTTTTGCATATGTGGAGAATGATTGTAATTTTATTTATGCAAATGTGGTGAATGCTTGTAATAGATACCTCTATTGGATCTGGCTTTGGTTTGAGATCTTGATCCTTACGATTGTTCGTGAAATAAGGTTGTCCTGCCTAAACTTTGTTTTGAGTGTAGGTGTCCTACGAACTAAGTTTGAATCAATTTTTCAATACTAGTGAGAATTTATTTCCTGATTTATTTATTATTTCGGCAAGTTTATTTTATTTGGCATAGTCCTATTCACCCCCTTTAAGACTGTTAAGCTCACCATTTTCAAGTGGTATCAAAGCTAAGTTGCTTATTTTTATTTGGATTAATTTCCTTGAGTTAAAAGATCTAGAGCTTTCGTTATATCAAATTTCGATAGCTTGTCTAGTACTAGGCCACCACCTTTTGATGGCTCTAACTATGCATACTGGAAAGCCAGAATGAGGATTTTTCTAAAATCCTTAGATGAAAGCATTTGGCAAGCCACTGTAACCAAATGGAAACCTTTTATGTCTGAAGTATTAGGCAGTGATGGAACTATATCCATGAGAGAAACTACATTCTTTTTATGGATTAGAGCTTATAAGAGCAAAAGCAATGCTAATGCTAAGGCCTTAAATGCCATAACTTGTGAACTACCGCCTGATGAATTCAAAAGAATCATTTCATGTGATACAACCAAACAAGCCTGGGATATTCTTGAAATGACACATGAAGGAACTTCTATAGTCAAGAAATCTAAAGTTCAATCCTCACTATAAAATTTGAGGAAATTCATATAGAAGAAAATGAAGCTTTCATAGACTTCTATACGAAACTAAATGACATAGTAAATTCCATGTAGGGTCTAGGAGATGGAATCTCAGAAAGTAAGGTCTGTGCAAAAATACTGTGATATCTTTCTGAGAGATTCAATTCTAAAGTAACTGCCATTCAAGAATTAAGAGATACTGATTATATGAAATTGAGGAGTTAGTTGGTTCTCTCCAAACGTATGAGTTAAATTTTAAAGCTCCTAAAGGTAAGTCTATAGCTCTTAAATCATCTAAATCTGTTTCGAAAGAAAATAGTGTTAATTCTTATATTGAAGATATTGAAGATGATATGGCTTTACTTGCTAAGAAATTTTACAGAATTTTCAAAAATAAGAAAAGATCAAAATTTTAAAAACCATTTGACAAAAGAAAAGGAAAAATCTAAATCTTGGAAATCTGTAAAAGATAGTCAATGTTTCAAGTGCCATGAATATGGGCACTTGGCGAATAAATGTCCTAAAAGGGATAAGTAAAAAAGAAAGGGCATGTTGGCTACTTAGGATCAATCATCCAGCTCTGAAAGTTCATCTGAGCCTGATGAATCGGAAAAAGAAAACTCAAATGATGTAAAAGCCCTAATTACTATAGCCAGAGTCACTTCCTCAGATAGCTGTAACTTATCTGATTATGAAAATCTCAGGAGTGACCCTGAAAATGAAAATGAAGATGATCTTTAAGACGCCTACAATGCCCTATATAGGAAAAGTTACAAAATTGCTGTCAAATTAAAAATTTAATGGGAAAAATATCTTAAATTAAAAGAAGAACTTGAAAACAATGTTTTAGAAAAATCTCATCTTTCAGATTATTTTGAAAAAACAAAACTAGACTTGAATTTCAAAACCTTATAATTGAAAATGAGAATCTAAAACTCGAAGTTTTTTCTCTTTTGAGTTTTAAGGATACTTGGAGATATGCCCATGGAGACCCAAAGTTGGAAAAACTATTAACCGCATCCAGAAAATGTGGCGACAAATCAGGTCTGGGCTATATCAAAGATAATTCTCTGAAAAATAAAAATGCATCTCCTATATTTGTAAATGGAGAATCCTCAAACTCAAAAGGTAAGAATTTAATAATCTATGGTTAAAAAAATTTTAAAAATACAAAATCTTTTCAAGTTTCTAAGATTAATTCTAATGCCATCAACTATAGAAATCAAAGATATAACAAACCTCCTTTAGCTAAAAAATAATGGACTTGCTCAAAGAGCTTATAAAATCTAACTCAAATGGAATCGGAGTTGATAGAAAGGGGAGAAATTCCAACTCCCTGAAACATAGAAAAACTAATGGAACTCCTAAAACCAGAACCATAATGAAATGGGTTCCAAAGGTTACACGTCATGTTGCCCACACAGCCTTCAAAGCCAGTAGCTATTCAAAATGGTACCTGGACAGTGGATGTTTAAGACACATGACAGGTGACAAAGAAATATTCACCAACTTCAAGGAAGTAATCGACGGATCAATTACTTTCGGTGATGGAAGCAATTACAGAATTATAGGCCAAGGTACTGTTTAACTATATAATCTTCCTCCTTTTGAGAATGTTTTGTATGTTGAAGGTCTTAAACATAATCTCCTAAATATTTCCGAAATCTGCGATAATAAACACAATGTAAAATTTACAAATCACGGATGTGAGATTTCGAATGAGAAGGGATGTGTGATATTAAATGGTTGTAAGACTTCTGAGAATTGCTACATTATCAATGAATCATGCTCTTCTAACTTTTCATGTTACATGGTCCAAATAAACGAAATTGAACTATGGCATAAACGTCTTGGACATGTTAACTTTAGAAATCTTTATAGATTGAGTAAAAGAGATCATATTTGTGGCTTACCCAAATTTAAAAAGGTAGAAAAGATTTGTGGCGCATGTCAGATTGGTAAGAAAACTAGGAGTAGTCACAAGAAAGTGAACTCCTTAGCCACATCCAAACCTCTTGAACTACTCCATATGGATTTGGTTGGACTAACAAGAATGGAGAGTAGAGGTGAAAAGAAGTATTTTCTGGTTATTGTTGATGATTTTACCAGATATACATGGGTAGCTTTCTTGAGAGAAAAATCAGAGACTCTTCATGAAGTCTAAAGAATTCTAAAACGAATTAAGACTGAAAAAGAAGTACATGTGATCAAAATTAGAAGTGATCATGGTACAGAGTTTGAAAATAGCAATTTTGAGAAGTTTTGTACAGATCATGGTATATCACATGAGTTTTTTGCTCCTAAAACACCTCAACGGAATGAGGTTGTTGAATGAAAGAACAGAGTGCTATAGGAGATGACCAATGTTATGCTAAAAGCATGAACTTACTAAAAAACTTATGGGCTGAAGTTGTTAATACTGCATGCTACATTATAAATCATGTGTATGTTAGAAAATTAAAAGATAAAACAACCTATAACTTATGGTTTAATAAGAAGCCAACAGTTAAATACTTTCAAATTTTTGGAAGTAAATGTTTCATTTTACGTGACCGGGAAAGTTTGGGGAAGTTCGAAGCCAAGAGTGATGAAGGAATATTCTTAGGTTATGCTCTGAATAGTCGAGCATATCGTGTTCTTAACAAAAGAATAGGAGTGATCCTGGAATCCATTAACGTTGTAATTGACGATCACCTGATCACACCCTCACCAAGTCAAGATGATGATGAAGTCAACATTATCGATAAAGCTGACTCTTCATCTAATTCAAATAATGCTGAATTAAGATCAGTCAAAGACCATCCGACTGATCAGATATTAGGTAACCCTCGTACTGGTGTTCAGACAAGAAAACAGTCAGAGAATATCTGTAATTATGTCTTCTTCACTTCTCAAATTGAACCAGCTAATGTAAAAGAAGCACTTGCCGATGAAAATTGGATATTGGCCATGCAAGAAGAATTAAATCAATTTGTTAGAAATGATGTTTAGTTTTTAGTTCCTAGACCATTTGATAAACATATAATTGGAACTAAATGAATTTTTAAGAACAAATCTGATGAAATGGGAAATATCATTAGAAACAAGGCACGACTAGTTGTACAAGGTTAATTGACTATGATGAAACCTTCACATTAGTTGCGTGTCTTGAATCTATTGGATTATTTATTTCTATTGGTTGTTATAAAAAAAAATCAAAATATATCAAATGGATGTTAAAAGTGCATTTTTAAACGGTGATTTACATGAAGAAGTATATGTTGAGCAACCTACGGGTTTTGAAGATCCTAAATTTTCAGATCATGTATATCGTCTTAAGAAGGCACTTTAGGTTTAAAACAAGCTCCTAGGACATGGTATGAAAAGTTGACTAAATTCTTATTTAGTCACAACTTTATTATAGGAAGCGTTGATAAACATTATTTGTCAAAAAAAATATAATGAATATATATTGATTGTACAGATCTATGTTAATGATATTATTTATGGATCTACAAGCACTAACTTGTCCATTGAGTTTGCAGATCTAATGAAATCTAAGTTTGAAATGAGTATGGTTGGAGAATTGAATTACTTTCTTGATTTATGGTATTTTCATTTCTCAAACCAAATATGCTTTAAATTTGGTAAAGAAATTTGGATTAAAGAACGATAAAAAGTTTGATACTCTTATGAGTACAACTCTTAAAATCTCTAAGGACGAAACATGTAAAAGTATAGACTCACTTTTATATCGAAGCATGATTGGTAGTCTTTTATACTTAACTGCTAGTAGACCAGATATTACTTTTAATGTTGGAGTCTGTACTAGATATCAGTTTGATCCTAACGAATTATATCTAATTGTTATTAAACGCATAATCAGAAATGTCGCAAGTATTGCTAATTTCGATCTTTGGTATTCGCAGGATACAATTGTACAACTTGCCGGATATACCAATGCAGACTGGGCAGGAAACATCGATGATAGAAAATCTACCAGTGGTGGATGTTTCTACGTAGGGAATTGTTTAGTTTCCTGGCTTAGCAAGAAACAAAATTTTGTATCACTCTCAACAGCTGAAGTTGAATACATCGGAGCTGGTAATGTTAGCACCTAGCTGGTCTGGATGAAAAGAATGTTAACTGATTATGGGATTCGCAAGATACAATGATATTATATTGTGATAACTCAAGCGCAATCAATATTTCAAAGAATCCTATTCAACATTCTCATACGAAACATATCGACATTCGATATCATTATATTTAAGAATTAGTTGAGGATAAAAACATTTCATTAGAATATATCCAGACTAAAAAGCAGCTTGCTGACATTATGACCAAACCACTTGATAAGAATAGATATTCCAAATTAAAACATGATATTGGTATGTATACTTCTAATTAATTAAATTATGTATGCATTTTATTATTATTATTTATTATTTGTATATTTATAATTTTTTTAAAATGCAAAAAATTTAAAAATGAATTTTTTGTCAGCTGTTCAATGAGTCGAGCACGTCCTCGACCAGTAGACCTTCGACGAGTCGAGGACCATACTCGACTTGTCGAAGATCGTGGGTTTGCTCATTAAAAGAGGGAAAAACACCTTTTTCACCCCATTTCTCCTTTCTTCCGCGACTAGTCATGGTTCCACTCATCGAACCCATCTCCATTTCTTCATTGTAAGTGGTTTATTTCACATTTTCTTCTATATTTGGGTTCATATTTGCTAGTTAATCTTTCCTTTGTGATTTATTTTTGAGTTTCACACCCTTTCTATAGTGGGTTTGTGCAAAAATTTGATTTAAGCCAAACCCAACTATCATCTATAATATTCTCTATTACAATCTCTAAATGGAGCATCTCACTAAGAGGAAGGTTACTTGCAAGGGCCCTAGCGGCTTCTCCTCTAGGTCGACTCCAGTTAGGGTGAGTGTTGAGGGTCAAATATTGCATATTGGACCCCATTTATTACTTGGCTTTATTAACATGATAATGCTTAATGTTCTATTTTAATCATGCTTGTGTTGCAAGGTGAATTTAAGAGCTTGGATTGAAAAGGATGTTAAAGGCATAGATTTAGTGTTCAAGAATCACTAAAGCCAAGATTGAATCTGATGAAACCAAGAATGAATAATGCACATACTATAGATCCAAGAAAACCAAGTCAAGAATGAAGAAAATCAGAGTTTTGAAGTGAAATTACGTAATTCTTGACCAGTCCTGGCCTCTGCTCGACTAGTCTAGGCTACGCACGACCAGTCCTGGACACCGCTCGACTAGTCGAAGCTCGACCGGTCGAGGTGCCTCAACTCGAACTCCAACGAGTAAAACAACTAAATTTCGGTCCTGCTCGACCAGTCGAGGGTGTCTCATGACCGGTGGAGGATGGCCCACGACTGGTGGAGGACGTCCTATGACTAGTCGAGGGTTACATAATTTTTGTGCGGACTGCAAAAATTTGAAGCAGTTTTCAGAAATTTCCAACTCGGTGCAAAAGTCTAAGGCCTAAAACTATAAATAGGAGTCCATAGGGCATCCTTAAGCATCTTCTAGGGTTTGAGAAGTGGAACAAAAGGGTGGAGCCTGAAAAGGCCGAGGTCAAAGTCTTAGAGAGGGGGGGGGGGGTGTGAATAGGACTGCCAAATAAAAATAAATACTGAATACAAAGATAGATAACACAATTAAATAGAAAACTCAAATTCACTAGTCTTGAGAAGTTGATACAAACTGAGTTCTAAGGACAACCTTTCACCAAAAACCAAGGTTTATGGTAGGACAACCTGATGTCTAGAATGTTGGTAAGTATCAAAAACTCAAACTGAGAATAAGGTGAAGGAAATAAACTAAATTATTACAACATTCACCATAAGTGCATAAAGAAAATTACAACATTCAACACCACACATACATCACAACCATCATCCAAACTCCGAGAATTATAGTGGTTCGTGTGTGTACACCAACTATTCGCAAACAGCCACACAACTACTTCACTCCCAATATCCACACCCATAGGATATTGACCTTCACTAAGAAATAAGGTTTTCCAAGGTTCACCTAAAAACCCTCACAAATGTGTTTTTCAAATGGGCTTACACAATCACAAAAACTGCATAATGAGATTTTCCTAGCTGAATCTCGTAAACCAAAAATACAGAAAATGAAATTGTACTTATCTAAAGATTTTTCTTCCGATGTAGCCCGGTAGAACCAATTCGATGTAGACATAGATGTTCAATGTCCAATCTCATAAATGAAAGGGTTTTAAGTCTAAATGATTTTAAAATTAAATTAACCTGGGGTTAGCTTGATTTGATTTTTGATCTCAAAAGGGTAAATCAAAATTCCCTTTTTAATAGAATTGAATTGAATAAAGAGATCTCAAAATCAAATACAAAAGGCTACAAAAGAATCTAAAATGAATAAGTAATAGCTTCACAATTGCAAGGACTTATCTCTCAGAGTGATGGCTTGATTAGGCTTGGAATTGATAAATAATTCTGAGAAATGTCCTCTATTTATAGGCAGAAATTCTATTCCCTCGACTGGTTGAAGGTTCGGTTCGACTTGTCGAAGCACCAACCAAATTTCAAAAATTCTGGCGTGATAGGATAAACCCGTTACTCGATTGGTCGAGTGTGACCATAAAAGCTTGCTGGACTTTGAGTCGAGCACTGTTCACTCGACTAGTCAAGCAGTGTACATGACTAGTCGAGAGTCCATCAGAAAATCCAAAAAATCTTCAACAAAATTTGGACTGGTCGAAAAAATCCTTGGACTGGTCGAGCTAGTGCCTGGACTAGTCGAACAAAGGTTAGGACTAGTCGAAGAAAAGCCTATAAACTTATACAATGACCCAAATTTAATATGTAATTAACATGACCTAACCTATGGTCAATCTAGGGTCATTCATATCTTAAATGTGTGTTTGAAACATCGAAACATCGATCGCTTCGGTAACTCGATTATCTTGAAGTACACAAAGCTTGACCTTATAGTCTTGAACTTGAGCATGAGCTAGAGCTTATGTTCTTGAGACATAAGGTGGTGATCATGAACTTTAACTTGAGCTTTGAAATTCTGTTCTTGTACTTGAGCTTGTGTTCGATCTTTGGCAATGTTCTTCAACTTGAAAATGTAGAAGAGTTGACGATTGTGATTTTAAACTTTCGATTTTATCATAACAAGATACTGACTCCAAGTGGTTTGACACAATAAAATTTGACAATACCGGGTGCTAGAATTACAACATAATACTTACAATCTCCCCCTTTGTCAAATTTGGGACAAAACCGACTAAAGAATCATGCACTAGTTTATACACATCGCAAGGCAATGTTACTACTACTCCCCCTCAATTCAAGCAAGGTGATTTGTAGAATACCTGTACATATACAAATAAAAATATGCATAAAAAAATATGCAGCATTTCCATACACATTCCATACACATTGTCTCTACAACCCACATTCAACAATCATCATATACCACTCATATACTATTCTAATCACATTTCTCCCCCTTTTTGTCACAATATGACAAAGGAAAGTAACTAAAATTCATAGATGATTGAAGTAAAAATGTAAGAGAAGAGAATAAGATAAGAGAGTTAATATTAGTAGAGTAACATCATTTCCAAGCATCAACCAGTATAAATCATCATCAAGCATAAACATGTCCATAAAGTAAGAAATAAAAACATGTCCAAGGATCATCTAAGCAAAAGTAAAGTTTAAGATTTTAATGCATGCCAACATAAATAAAAACACTAGTCAGAACCAGAAGAAGATGGTGGAGGAATAGATGGGTCAATTTGATGTAATCCCTTGTTAATGCGACAAAGGTATTTGCGCATATATTTAAATTGAGTTTCATGGGATACATGTAGACCTTCCACCTTCTCTTCTAAGGTTCTCAACCGCTCATCAAAAATAGATGACTGAAAATCAGGATTAACATCAGAATCAGATTCTAACTCATCAAACAGATCATCCATATTCACGTCGTCAATGGGTAGTGCCTCTTCCTCTCCAACTTCTTCTCTAACTCCTTCAACATCCCTGTCAACTTGACCAGGAGCCAACTCTAATTTTATCTTATTGATATTTGAGTTATTAAATGGAAGATGGGAAATAGGAGCTTCTCCAGATGGCATGACCATGTGGTAATGAGTAGTAAGGGTGGTTATCAAATAAGCGAAAGGAATATCGCTATGCCCTAGGTGTAAACGAAATTGGATTATAATATAGCAAATTAATGAAGAAAGACACTTGAATACCTGAAACAATAGAATGAAGAATGCGCACCATGAAAGAAGTTAATTCATCCTTCTTACCAGATCTAGGGTAAACATTAGAAATAAAGATACACTGAAGTACTCTGTATCTGGGTAACATCTGATTGGCATAGAGCGCAATCCCGAAATTCCATTCCGAGTTCATGTTGCATAAATTTCTGGTTAAAAGACATTTTTCAGATTCATTCAATCTCTCAGCCAATGTGGATATTGGAATCCCTTTATCATTAACTGGTATATCCATCAAGCTAGAGATCAAGTGACGATCTACTGAAAATGGACCTTCTCTAAATATAATAGTGAAGGTTAAATTTTCAATATAAACATCACTAATACATGCATACATGGCTTGTGCAATGGACCGATATGCAGGTTCGCCCCAATTTAGTATGTTATCCCATCCTACAGCCACAAGGAGGGGAATGATATTGAATTGAACCAAATAATTTGAATTGATGGTCCGTTCAACAATGATGTTGAGGAGACGGATGTCCAGCACATATTCCGAGTCCTCTTCGAGTGGTCGAAGAGTACGAGTTGTTTTCTTCTTAGATCTACCTTCCATTGTAAGAAACAAAAATAGAATGCAAGAGATTTGAGGGTTTCACACAAATTAGATTTTATCCAAAAAATGCAAGGAAACCACTAGAAAACTTGAAATAAACTTTAGAATCAAGCAAATAGAGATGCAAGGAACCTAAATCTAAAAGAAAAATAAAATGATGCACTAACCAAGTTATATTCGGAGGTGAGTTCAACTGGTCAGAGAAGGGGCTGTTGGAGAAGATGAAGAAAGTGAAGAAAAAGTTATTTTTTTCACATTAAAAGCAACCCAACCGCGCATCTCGACTGGTCGAGTATATACTCGACCGGTCATGCCACGACCGGTCGAGTGTATACTCGATTGGTCATGTAAAAAAAATTCTCAATTTTATTCAAATTTGAAATCTGGAAAGTTGTAAAAAATAGTATAAGTAGACACAATAATCTCAGATCAAATTACACATACCAATATCCAGTTTTGATTTAGAGAACCTGTTTCTGTCAAGTGGTTTGGTAAAAATGTCACGCCCCAGACCCGGAGACCGGGCTCATAAGATTCTTAATCACCGATTCTGGCGCCGACAGCCTTCGTAGTACCCCATTCTCGGTTCCTAGTGCCCATTCACTAGATTCCGATCTTGGGATCCTATAAGGAGGATTTTTATAACATAAGTCTGATTTATAATGAGCATACCCAAGATCATAACATCATAACCACATGAACATCATTACAAAATCCACAAGAATTTAAACTTTTTACAAGTACAAGGGTCAAAGGGAAATACAAAGTCTATATGAAGAAAACTCCAAAAGGATCAATAACACGCTCTAGCTCCTGCTCCGCTCTCAATCCTAGAATCACCTGCATGCATCAATCGTGCATAAGCTTATAGAAAGCTTAGAGGGCGGTGTAAGTGTGTGCAGGACAAATGTTAATAATGCAATATCAGAGTATGCGGGATATACGGCAAGATCATGAATACCAACAACCGTAACAAGGCTATGCAATGCAAGGTAGGGATATCATCTGCCAATCAAAGGCTATGCAATGCAGGGCTATACAACCAAGTGCCATATACAATATGTAATGCGACCATGCTCATCCTCATATCAAGTCCACATCAGTACAGTTCCTCTTTGGCAAATCACTAGGGTCAAATACACTACCTACTGACTGCCACTCTCCTAGATGCACAACCCAACAAGCGTAAGAGACCTCATTACCCGCCTGTGGATAACCAATCACTAGCAAGGCTCAATGGTAGCAGACCCATTTACGAGCTGGTTAAACTCAGCCTAGCTATTTCCCCTTCACTCAGGCGGGTAAGGCCACACCCCCTCCCAACCGACCATGATATAGTGGGAGATGTGGCTTAATGGTAAAGACACCGACGCTCATGTTTTCCACTCGGTCTCAGCATTGGAGCATCTCCTGGTACCATGAAGGTTCTGGGACTTTCACCCAAGGACATCATACGTGCCCTAAGTGCTCAAACAAACATTTTCGGTGTCCAAATCTGGCCACCCACAATATACCTGTGAAGGCTACAACCCTAATGAAGCAAGGGTGATTATCAATATGCTATGCAATGCCAGATGCATGAATCGCACAAATCAACCATGCATCATTCCTGCGCACACAACGCGCTCAAGAGGGGCAACTCCATCACTCAGGGAGTCCCATAACAGCTTGCCCAATGGCATAAACCATGACCAATTACATTTCAACCAAGCACACATATGATGCATGGGAATGGGTCATGATGATAACTAAGTATGCCATGTGTTAATGTTGTACTCTCCTCATAACAAGGTAGGGTCTAGGTACTTAGACAAAATCCTTAAAAGGTGAAAGATACATACTACAAGTGTGGGCCCAATGGTTTGGGATAGCCCACAAGGTCTAAGTAAGCCATTCTACGGGTCTAAGGGTTAGGAACGGGCCCAAACAAGGTCTAAGGTGGACCTCCAACCACCAAGGATGAGAATGGACCTAACAAATAGGCCTAAAGTGGACATTCAACGACAATTGGGCCTAGAGGGATCCACAATGGGGACATTTAACTACCATTATCCCCAAGAAGGTGGCCCAATCAAGATAGCTAACTAAACCAAGGCCCAAGGCCCAAAAATTACTATAAAAGTACCATGGGCAGCCATACACTCACATTACAACACATAATGAGCATTAGGAAAATGGCCCAAAGCCCTCATGAATATCATGGACACAAAACATAGCCCAAGTACCATCATTATGGGCCAAATGGAGCATTTATGGCCCAACCCTCATATGTCACCGGATCCATGCATTAAATGGATCAAATGGGCAACCCATAAGCCCAAGGATACAAGGCCAAGGCCCAAATTATTTATGTAGGCCTCTCAAAATCAGCCCATGACTTGGCAAGGCCTAAGCAACAAGTTACAAAGTAGGCCTTACAAGTCTGCCCATACTAGGGGTTTAATTATGGGCATTCAAGATTTTTTTGCTTAACTTAGGCTCATAGATTGCTCATTGGGCCCATAACACAATAAGGTTAGCCCTTGCACAATACTGGGCTTAAATGGAGGGTTTCCAGCCCATATAGGCCTATTGGACCATAAAAATATGGTTCATACATGGTCCACATTGTACCACATGGAATGGGCCTCATAATGCATCAATTAAGCCCATAAATATGCCTAAAAAATAGACTGGATATGTGTGTACTCAACACTTCATTTGGTGGGCCACACATCCCTCAAAACATCACAACATGAATCATACATCTTCTAGTATATTGCTGGACTTTCATCCCACCCGGCTTCCTGGGCTTGCTGAGGTTTAGCAGGTGGGATTTATAGAAGAAAATAGATCTAGTGGTAGTTCTTAATAATCATAGCGGGCCCCAACAGATGAAGAGCATGGATACATCACTCAAAAGAAGGTGGGCCTGCTACTGGATTGCAAGTCCAACAACACCACCAACAAGCTAGAAGTCCAGGTGGGCTTGTGCGTCCCAGGGCCTGGACAGCCTAGAACGCACATATCAAAGCAGGCTTTATGAGGTGGGCGTCCCTCCAGGGAGTGGTCCACACATCAGTGGGCCACCCCTAGGGAGGACGACCTAGATAAAACACATACATCCAATGGGCCTCAAGGTGGACGACCAGTCCACACCCTTGGGCGTCCCAAGGGTGGGACGACTGGCCCATCTAAAGGTCCAAGTGGGCACCACTTTGGGATGGCCCCTGTAAGTGCTATGATCTCATACTCCTTTGGTTGTCAAATTTTGATGTGTTAAAACATCTATCTGTGTCTTGTGTTTGTATGATGATTTATATGTGTTCAAGACACTGCATCAGCACTTCATGACATTGGATGTCTTCAAGAAATACAAAGTGTACTTCATCATCCTATCAATGTTCAAAGCTACAATATTGAATTTCAAGACTTAAGAAACAACTTCAAGACTCAAGAGCAACGCATGAAGTAGCTTTCAAGCTGATGAAGATTTTAAGATTAAAGCTATAATAAGTTCAAGATCTCAAGCTTGATAAGGTTTAAATGTCTACATTCGTTGAATGGTTGAAGTTCAATGTCCATACGACATGATTCAGGTTTGCATGACCATTAGGTTGACCTTAGAGTAGGTCATTTTGGATACATAGCTCTATTAGATCTTTAATAGGTTTTTGGTCTGTTCTAAGACCAGTCCTAACCCCTGTTTGACCAGTCCTGGCAATGACTTGACCAGTCCAAGAAATTCCATGACCATTCTTAAGTTGTTGAGAATTTTTGAAATTTTTTGGTACACCTACGACCAGTCCTGGTGGTCCTTCGACCGGTCGTAGGAGTGACTTCGACTCTATCTCGACCAGTCGTAAGTCTATGACTTAAAGTCCAGCAAGCAATTTTATGGTCCTACGACCAGTCGTAGGTGACCCACGACCGGTCGTAGGTTCTCTAAGACCAGTCGTGAAACGACTTTCAAAAATTATGCTCCTTATTTCAAATATCCGTTAGAGCTATGACCAGTCAAAGGTTCCTAAGACTAGTCGTAGATGCGATTTCTACTTTTATAAATTGAACACGAATTTTAGAGTTTTTCATTCAATTCATAATATTTTCAAGGCTCCACTCTAAGATACGTTTTTGTTTGTTTTTAAGCTATTTTGTGCATAATTGCTTTCTCTTTTTGCTAGCTTATTTAATATGATTTTGTTTCTATATTCCAATCTTATTTGAAAAGAGGAATTACCTTATTCCTTCTTCTTGGAATCAAAATTAAATATAGATACGCCCAACTGGTTAAAATCTAAAATCTATTAGAACTTAGAACCATATTAAAGTGAGTATTGGAAATTGAACTTTGACATTCAATCATCTACTCCGATTGGTTCTACCTGCCGCTACTCTGAAAAGGAGAAATCCAGGTATTTTACAATTCTATAAAATTTCATTTCTTTTGGTTTTGTTTGAGGTTAAGCCAGAAAAATCTCATTGTATTGGTTATCTGAGAAGAGCCAGAAAACTCAGAAAAGAGGGGTTTTTGAATTGTGTAAGCCCAAGTGAAAAAGACACAATTGTAAAGGTTTTGGGTGAACCTGTGAAAACCTATTTGATAGTGAACGCTAATATCCCCTATGTGAGGATATTAGGAGTGGAGTAGCATTCTGTGTGGCTGTTGAAAGACAGTTAGTGTACACATAGGCGAACCACTATAACTCTTTGTCTTGTAGATTGAATGCTTGCTTAATTTTCATATCTTTTATCATTCAATTGTGTGGAATGTACATGTGAATGTGAATGTTGTAACAATTTACATTTCAAGCAAGTGTGGGGATTGTTGTAATAAATTGATCTATATTTCTGCATTTAATTTCAATTCTTTGCTATTCATTTATTTCTATTAAAATTGAGTTCTTGATCCAAAAGACATTCTAGAAATAAGGTTGTCCTACCATAAACCCTTGTTTATTATAGTGTAGGTTGTCCTTAGAACTGTATTTATATCAATCTCTCAATACTTATTTATTAAGGTGATTTGATTTCAGCATTGTGAATTGATTTATAATTTAAGGCTATTGATTTATTTTATTCCGCTGATTTTATTTTAATTTGGCATAGTCCTATTCACCCCCCCTCTAGGACATATAGCTTGGCCTTTTCAAGTGGTATCAGAGCCTAATAGCTCGTTCTTATTACTTTTTATTTGGATTTATTTTCTGAGCTAACGATCTAAGCTATGTAAAAAGATGTCAAATTTTGATAGCCTTTCAGTCACTAGGCCTCCACCATTTGATGGCTCTAACTATGCCTATTGGAAAGCTAGAATGAGGATCTTCCTCAAATCAATGGATAAGAGTGTGTGGTGAGCCACAATGACCGAATGCAACCCTCTTACCATTGAAGTAACTAAATCTGATGGTTCAAAAACTGTGTTTGTACCTGCTTATTATTTATGAACCACCTTCAGAAAAGTGAGTATAGTGCCAATGCTAAAGCACTAAATGCAATCACTTGCACACCATCACCGGATGAGTTCAAAAGAATTATATCCTGTGATACTGCAAAGCAAGCCTGGGATATACTAGAAATGACACATGAGGGGACATCAATTGTCAAAAAGTCTAAAGTCCAACTCCTCACAACCAAATTTGAAGAAATTCATATAGAGGAAAATGAAATGTTTATGGACTTTTACACTAGACTAAATGACATTGTAAACTCAATGTGGGGTTTTGGCGATAAAATTCCAGAAAGTAAAGTGTGTGCAAAGATACTACGCTCACTTCCTGAACGATTCAATTCTAAAGTAACCGCGATCCAGGAACTTCGTGATACAGATAATATGAGGGTAGAAGAACTAGTTGGTTCTTTACAAACCTATGAATTAAATTTTAAAGCTCCTAAAGGTAAATTTATAACTTTGAAATCATCTAAAGGTATTTCTCAAGAAAACTCAGATTTAGAAAATTCTGAAGATAATATGGCTCTTTTGGCGAAAAAGTTTTATAAAATTTTCGAAAGCAAGAAAAGGGTCGACTTTCAAAAGGCAAATGAAAAGAAACGATCTAAACTTAAGTCCAAAACTTGGAAGTCTTTGAAAGATAGTCAATGTTGCAACTGCCAAGAATATGGGCATTTAGCAAACAAATGTCCTAAAAAGGACAGACCCAGAAGGAAGGGTATGTTGGCTGCTTGGGATGAATTGTCTGATTCTGAAGCATCTTTTGAATCAGAAAATTCAGAAACCGAGTTGGACAATGAAGTTAAAGCCCTTATGACTCTAGCCAAGTTTACTTTTTCAGATCACGATGATTCAACATGTGAAGAAAATTTGGATAGTGATCATGAAAATGAAGAAGATCTTCAAGATGCTTATAATGCCTTATATAAAGAAAGTTGTAAAATTGCTGTCAAACTTAAACTTCAAAAAGAAAAGTTTTTTAAACTCAAATAATGTTTTGAAACTCTTATTTTAGAAAAATCTCAAATTTCAGATTGTTTTGAAAAATTAAAGTGTGATTTGGAATTCAAAACCTCCCTGATTGAAGATTTGAAATTTGAAAATGAGAAACTTAAAAATGAAGTATCTTCTCTTCTGAGTTTGAAGGACACATGGAGATATGCCCAAGGTGATCTAAAATTAGAAAAATTATTATCCGGATCAAGAAAATGTGGTGATCGATCCGGGTTGGGCTATGATAAAAATACATCTCCTAAATAGAAGAATACTCCTTCCAATTCTGTGAAAGGAGAGACTTCTAACTTAAAAGGAAATGGTACTAGTCAAGTTTTTTCTAAAAATACAAAAACTTTTCAAAAACTTAAAAGAAGCTATATAAATTTTAAAAATCAGATCAGAAATCCACTAGCTGAAAAGATAATTGATTTACTAAAGGAGCTCTTAAAATCTAACTTAGTAGGTCACTCTTACAACTATAAACAAAAGAAGATCAACTATACTCCTAAACCCAAAACAGTTCTAAAATGGGTTCCTAAGGTTGCCTGTTTGGTTGCTCACACTGCTTTCAAAGCTACAAGCCATTCAAAATGGTACCTAGATAGTGGATGCTCCAGACATATGACAGGTGACAAGGCTCTATTCACCGATCTTAAAGATATGACTGATGGGTCAGTCACATTTGGTGATGGTAGTAACTGCAAGATAATTGGCAAAGGTACGGTTCAACTCTATAACCTTCCCTTATTTAAAGATGTTTTCTATGTTGAGGGTTTAAAACACAACCTGTTAAGCATATCTCAAATATGCGATAACAACCATAGTGTTAAATTTTCTAATCAAGGTTGTGAAATTATAAACAAAAAGGGTTCTGTAATATTAACTGGTCGCAGAACTTCTGAAAACTGCTATATAGTAAGCGATAGTAGCTCATTTAACCAAACGTGCTACATGGTCCATACCAATGAGACAAAATTATGGCATAAAGGCCTCGGACATGTACACTACCGAAATTTATACAGATTGAGCAAAGGAGAACTAATTAGAGGTCTACCTAAGATGCAAAAAGTAGACAAGATTTGTGGTGAATGCCAGTATGGTAAACAAACTAGGAGCTCTCACAAAAAGGTGAACTCCAATACCACCACAAGACCACTCGAGTTTCTCCACATGGATCTTATAGGACCAACGAGAACGGAAAGTCGAGGTGGCAAAAAATACATCTTGGTTATCGTAGATGATTATACAAGATACCCTTGGGTTTCATTCTTGAGGGACAAATCAGAAACCCTTGATGAAGTGAAAAAGATTATAAAACGGATCCAAACTAAAAAATGTTCTCAAGTTAGTAAGATCCGTAGCGATCATGGATCCAAGTTTGAAAATTATAGTTTTGAGAAATTCTGTAGCGATCAGGGAATATCACATGAATTCTCTGCACCTAAGACTCCTCAACAAAATGGAATTGTCGAGAGGAAAAATAAAGTGCTTCAAGAAATGGGAAATGTTATGTTAAATAGCATGAAGCTTCCCAGGAATCTCTGGGCTGAAGCAGTGAATACTGCCTGCTACATTATTAACCGTGTTTATATTTGCAAATCTAATGATAAAACAACTTATGAGATGTGGTTTGAGAAAAAGCCTTCTGTCAAATACTTTTGAGTTTTTGGCAGCAAGTGCTATATTTTGCGTGACCGTGAAAATTTGGGAAAGTTCGACACTAAAAGTGATGAAGGGATCGTTTTAGGATATTCTTTAAACAGTCGTGCATATCGTGTTCTGAACAACAAGATCGGTGTGATTCAAGAGTCAATAAATGTTGTAATTGATGATCATTTGAATACACCTGCCCCTAGTTCAGATAATGATGAAGTTCTTATACTTGAAAAACTAGAAACTTCATCAAGTGAAACTAATTCTGAATTAAGGACTGTTAAAGATCATCCAACTTCTCAAATACTTGGAAACCTTCTCACTGGTGTGCGCACTCGTATACAATTAGAGGACATATGTAACTACGTATACTTTACATCCCAGATAGAACTGGTTAACGTGAAAGAAACACTTTCTGATGAAAATTGGATAGTTACAATGCAGGAAGAACTTAATCAGTTTGTCAGAAATGATGTCTGGTACCTTGTTCCTAGACCTAAAGATAAACATATTATTAGAACAAAATGGATTTTCAAAAACAAGTCTGATAAACTTGGAAATATTATTCGAAATAAAGCAAGGCTAGTTATACAGGGGTACACACAAATTGAAGGTATTGACTATAATGAAACCTTTGCCCCTGTAGCTCGTCTTGAATCAATTAGACTTTTTATTTCCATTGCTTGCTTTAGGAAAATTAAAATTTACCAAATGGATGTAAAGAGTGCCTTTTTAAATGGTGATTTACATGAAGAGGTATATGTTGAACAACCTACAGGGTTTGAAGACCCTAAGTTTACTGATCATGTGTATTGTCTTAAAAAGGCTCTCTATGGTCTGAAACAAGCTCCTAGAGCATGGTACGAAAAACTGACTAGGTTTTTACTGAGTCATAATTTTCAGATGGGAAGTGTTGATAAGACGCTCTTTGTTAAGAAACATAACGATGATATTCTAATGGTTCAAATATATGTTGATGATATTATTTATGGATTAACCTGTACTAACATGACTGTTGAGTTTGCAGATTTAATGAAATCTAAGTTCGAAATGAGCATAGTTAGGGAATTAAATTATTTCCTAGGGTTGCAAGTGAAACAACAACCTGATGGAATTTTTATCTCTCAAACCAAATATGCTCTGAACTTAATTAAGAAGGTTGGATTTGAGAATGGTAAAAATTTTGTTACTCCTATGAGTACAACTTTGAGACTCTCAAAAGACTCTACAGGTAAAGATGTGGATCCTAAATTATATCATAGTTTGATTGGTAGTTTGCTTTACTTGACTTCAAGTAGACCAGATATCGCTTTGAGTATTGGTATTTGTGCTTGTTATCAGTCAAATCCTAAAGAATCTCACTTAACTGCTGTTAAGCGGATTATGCGATATGCCGCAAGTTCTGCTAAACTGGGTCTCTGGTATCCTCATGAGACTAGTGTTCAATTAGCCAGGTACTCAAATGCTGACTGGGCTAGAAACATTGATGATTGGAAATCAACCAGTGGTGGTTGTTTCTACATCGAAAATTGTCTTGTTCCTTGGTTTAGCAAGAAGCAAAGTTCTATATCGCTATCAACAGCTGAGGCTGAATACATTTCAACTGGAAATGCATGTACTCAGCTTGTTTGGATGAAACGCATGTTAAGCGATTATGGAATTACACAAGATTTTATGATTTTATATTATGATAATTCCAGTGCAATAAATATCTCAAAAAATCCAGTTCAGCATTCACGTACTAAGCATATTGACATTAGATTTCATTTCATTCGTGAATTAGTGGAAGAAAAATTAATATCTTTGGAATACATTCCAACCGAGACTCAACTTGCAGACATTTTCACTAAACCACTCGATAAAAGCAGGTTTAATAAATTAAAGTTTGATCTCGGTATATGCGATTTAAATTGAATTTGCATGCTTTGGTGTATCATAATGTACATATATTTGATGGCTTATTTGCTTAAATTTTGAAATCATTTGAAAAATTGTAAATTTTGGTCGGTACTCGACCAGTCGTGAGTGTACACGACCGGTCTTGCTTCGACCGGTCAAGCACATCCACGACCGGTCATGAAACTCGTGAATTCACTTTATTTTGGGGTTTTGGCTCTTCTTCTTCATTTCCTTTTGTCTCACCAACGAGCCTAGCCTCGACCGGTCGAACCCACCTTCATGATACTTTAAGGTTAGTGGTTCTTTTGCAATTTTCTTGTAGATTCTTGTTATTGGTGCTTCAAATTTAACTCTTGTAGAATCTATTTGCTCTTTCATTGCAAGTTTGCGGTTTTCTCTTAAAAAATCTGTTCTATCAAAACCCCACTTCTTTTTTCTTGAATCTTGTAGTTTCCTTGATTCCTCCTTTGAAAATGGATGCTAGGGGTAAAAAGAAAACTACCCGTGGTCCCTCTTCATCTCGATTAGTATCTATTACGCAACGTCATCTTCGATCTCTCGAAAATGATCCATCAGATGCTCGGGATTTGCGTATGTGCAATGTTATAGTTGAGCATCCTGTTAATATTAATCACATTGCTTCATTTGGTATCCTTCCTCTATTGCAATCTGTGGGATGGGATAACATCTTACATTGGGGTGGAGCTGCATACCAGTTCATTGCCCAATCCATGGTTGCATGTATCTGTGATTTTTCTCTTGAGAATTTAACTTTTAAAATTGATACTCAAGAAGGCTTATTTACTGTGGATCACCATTTGATAGCTCACCTTATGGAAATTCCTATCAATGATGAGGGCATTCCGATTCATATATTATCCGATAAAATCTCAGAATCTGAAAGACGAATGCTTACGAGGGATTTATGTAATTTGGATGTTCACTGGACTCATAAAGGTAATGCACTTCCTTTAAGGTATTTATTACCCAGACACAGAGTGCTTCACAGGATTTTCATCTCAAATCTATATTCACGTTCTGGTAATAAAACCAAACTCACTTCATTCATGGTTTGTGTTTTGCATTCCGTCATCTCTGGTGCGAAAATCTGTCTGCCTTCGTTAATTTGTCACTCCATTATTCAATTTCATCTCCATCCAGGTCATAGGGATATTCCCTTTGGTTATCTGATGACTATGTTAACTAATCATATGCTTGTGGCTATGCCTGTTAGAGAGAAACCCATCCATCATATCCCTTTTAATAATTCCAATATTAACAAGATGAATTTAGAATTGGCTGATGGCCAAGTGGATGTTGGTAGCAGTGGTGTTGAAGCAGGGAATGTAGATGAAGCTGGTGAACTTCCTGCAGACATAAATATAGATGATATTTTTGAAGACCTTGAGTCAGACTCAGCTGATGATCCTAACTTTTAGCCTTCTGATTTTGATGAGAGGTTGAATTCTCTTCAGGAACAGGTGGCTCAAATTCGTGTTACCCAAGACACTCAATTTTCTTATTTACGCAAATATATGAGGCGTGTTGCTAGGGGTTTACACAAAAGTGATCCATCTAATCCTGCTCCCTCTTCTGGTTCTGACTGACAATTTTACGTTTGGTCTGTAATAACTGGTATTTAACTTTACTCTATGGCTGCACTATGTTTGCTTGACTGACTGTTGTTGAATTATGCACTATGCACTTCGAACTTTTTATCTCTTGCATCTATATTCCATCTCCTACCTTCCTTAACCTTAGCTTGCCCTTATTTTTTCTTCCTTTGTCATTTTGTGTCAAAAAGGGGGAGAAGTTTGGTGAAGTTTTGGCTGTATTTAATGATTATGATTATGGAATTGTAGAGTAGTTTAGATGAGCTGTTACTCAGGGGGAGTAAGCTGGATGTTGCTTATGGGAGTAAGCTGGATGTTGCTTATAATGTCTATATAACTGGTGCATGATTCACTATTGAACCTGTTGTGCTTGTATCTCTCTTATTCTTATTGGAAGTATTATTATTTGAGTATTTTGTCACAAATTTGACAAAGGGGGAGATTGTAAGTGCTATGATCTCATACCCCTTTGGTTGGCAAATTTTGATGTGTCAAAACATCTATCTGTGTCTTGTGTTTGTATGATGATTTATATGTGTTCAAGACACTGCATCAACACTTCATGACATTGGATGTCTTCAAGAAATATAAAGTGTACTTCATCATCCTATCAATGTTCAAAGCTACAATGTTGAAGTTCAAGACTCAAGAAACAACTTCAAGACTCAAGAGCAACGCATGAAGTAGCTTTCAAGCTGATGAGGATTTTAAGATTAAAGCTATAACAAGTTCAAGATCTCAAGCTTGATAAGGTTCAAATGTCTACATTCGTTGAATGGTTGAAGTTCAATGTCCATACGACATGATTCAAGTTTGAATGACCATTATGTTGACCTCAGAGTAGATTATTTTGGATACATAACTCTATTATATCTTTAATAGGTTTTTAGTCTGTTCTAAGACCAGTCCTAGCCCCTGTTCGACCAGTCCTGGCATTGACTCGACCAGTCCAAGAAATTCCACGACCAGTCCTAAGTTGTTGAGAATTTTCAGAATTTTTTGGTACACCTACGACCAGTCCTGGTGTTCCTTCGACCGGTCGTAGGAGTGACTTCGACTTGATCTCGACCAGTAGTAAGTCTACGACTTAAAGTCCAGCAAGCAATTCTATGGTCCTACGACCAGTCGTAGAGATTTACGACCAGTCGTAGGTGACCCACGACCTGTCGTAGGTTCTCTAAGACCAGTCGTGGAACGACTTTCAAAAATCGTGCTCCTTATTTCAAATATCCGTTAGAGCTACGACCAGTCGAAGGTTCCTAAGACCATCGTAGATGCGATTTCTGCTTCTATAAATTGAACACGAATTTCAGAGTTTTTCATTCAATTCATAATATTTTTAAGGCTCCACTCTGAGATATGTTTGTGTTTGTTTTTAAGCTATTTTGTGCATAATTGCTTTCTCTTTTTGCTAGCTTATTTAATTTGATTTTGTTTCTATATTCCAATCTTATTTGAAAAGAGGAATTACCTTATTCTTTCTTCTTGGAATCAAAATCAAATATAGATACGCCCAACTGGTTAAAATCTAAAATCTATTAGAACTTAGAACCATATTAAAGTGAGTATTGGAAATTGAACTTTGACATTCAATCATCTACTCCGATTGGTTCTACTGGGCTACTACGAAAAGGAGAAATCCAGGTATTTTACAATTCTGTAAAATTTCATTTCTTTTGGTTTTGTTTGAGGTTAAGCCAGAAAAATCTCATTGTATTGGTTATCTGAGAAGAGCCAGAAAACTCAGAAAGATGGGTTTTTGAATTGTGTAAGCCCAAGTGAAAAAGACACAATTGTAAAGGTTTTGGGTGAACCTGTGAAAACCTATTTAATAGTGAACGCTAATATCCCCTGTGTGAGGATATTAGGAGTGGAGTAGCATTCTGTATGGCTGTTGAAAGACAGTTGGTGTACACACAGACGAACCACTATAACTCTTTGTCTTGTGGATTGAATGCTTGCTTAATTTTCATATCTTTTATCATTCAATTGTGTGGAATGTACATGTGGATGTGAATGTTGTAACAATTTACATTTCAAGCAAGTGTGGGGATTGTTGTAATAAATTAGATCTATATTTCTGCATTTAATTTCAATTCTTTGCTATTCATTTATTTATATTAAAATTGAGTTCTTGATCCAAAAGATGTTCTAGAAATAAGGTTGTCCTACCATAAGCCCTTGTTTATTATGGTGTAAGGTTGTCCTTAGAACTGAATTTGTATCAATCTCTCAATACTTATTTATTAAGGTGATTTGATTTCAGCATTGTGAATTGATTTATAATTGTAAGGCTATTGATTTATTTTATTCCGCTGATTTTATTTTAATTTGGCATAGTCCTATTCACCCCCCCCCCCTCCTAGGACATATAGCTTGACCTTTTCAGCCCCCCCTAGGGGCTGATTCCCTACTAAGTGGGCCACACAATGGATGGAAGGTTAGGATAAAAATAAACCCAAAGGTGGGCCTAAGGTGGGGTGGATGGTCAGCCTATTGCTGGACATTCAACCTAGCTGGATGTCCAACAAGGTATTGCTGTCCCAACCCCAAAAATACCCAAAAATATGATCAGGTATGTGGCCCACAAGCACTTAAGATTATCCTCTACAAGGTGGGCCATGAATTGGGTGAGTGGGAGAGCCACCACCACACAAAAGCCTAGGCAAACATGCATGGATAGCAAGGTAAAACAATTACAGCAGAAAATCAAAAACATTGCTGTCCCTATTTTGAGCACCCAAAGGGGTGGGCCCAAGTTCTCCAAAAATTGGAGAAAAATATTTTTAACCTTCCCATATATGTGTACTACAAGGTAGGGTCTACAAAAGTGGCCCACCATTACAAAAACTATTTTATATTTAAGGATTTTCAAACTGTAGTGTTGTTAGACAGTCCAGAAAATCTGGGCTGTCCACCCCACTTGGGCCACTCCTTTGGGACCTCAATCAAGGTGAGATGGAACTGAAATTTGGGGTACATGTAGGTGGGGTCCACACCTTCAAGAAAAGTATATTTAAGGGATATAAATAGTTCCCCAAACAGCCCAAAAATTTGACCCAAAAACAACCAGAAACTGTCCAGAAAATTTCTGGACAGCAACATGCATATGAAATAAATTGAGTATATAATTCAAATTAGGGAGAAAACACCCTATGAAACCTGAGTTTTAGTCCACCTCAGTGGGCCCCACAAACATCCAGACCTATTCCTCACATAAAAATTCATTGCATATGCCCCTAAAATGGCAAACAAGTCACCACCATCCATACAGTGGACTGCCATGGGCGTCCACTCTCCTTGGATGATCTGGATATTTCCAAGCCATATGGTGGGCCGCGAACCTTAAAAAAATAAGAGATTATTAAGAGAATAAAGAGAATCAGCCACAAGGGAAGGGGCTCCGCCACATTGTGGCCCTTCCCTTCATCACAAACTTCACATATATCACTACATTGATGGAATGACATGATCTACCCATGCATGCAATTTCTAATCAAAATCCAATGGTGGAGATGCCATCTCCACCAAGGATCAAGGGTCTAGATGACCCAAGAATCCTTCTAACTAAGAAAAGAAACCATGGTTGGGTCCATAGAGAATGGCCCCACCCATGGGTTATGCATGCACAAAAGGATGGACTAATGGCAACATCCAAGAAGACATGGGGCCTCCACCATCATTTGGTGGGCCCCACATGCTTCAAACATGAGGTGAAGAAGAGAAATAAGGAATGAAAATCCTAAGATTCTAAGTACATCACACCCACCTACAAGGTCTTCAAGCAAACACCTCCAAGATACTCTTCAAGCTCCAAAGAAAGAGGTTTAATGGTCAAGATGCTAGACAAAGGGCTGGATTATGGGGTAGAAGGGAGGATGAAGGGCTGGAAAATGGGTGGAGGGTGGGACATCCAAGAGCTTGGAGAGGGAGAGGGAGAGATGAGGAGAAGAGAGGAAGAGAGGGAAATGAGGTGGATTGCTAGCAACTAGGGGTTTTTACTCAAACTAATGATGGCATTGCTAGAAAAGAGAGGGCATGATGGTCTCTCTCTCTCTCTCTCTCTCTCTCTCTCTCTCTCTTTCTCTCTCTCTCTAGAGAAGAGGGAAGTCAGAAATTTTCAGATTTGGGAAGAGTAAAAGGTGGCTAATGCATGGGATAGAGAAAAAGAAGCTCTCTTGTTAAGAGAAATAATCATGACTTGCTAGCTAGGGGGTCTAGCAACCTAGCCTAGGCTAGCTACTTTAATGATGGCCTATGGTGATGAAATCAATGTCTAGGGATTTTTGCAAATCCAAGGTGGGCCCTACAATCGCGATCTATGACCTAAATCATGCACGACCCACAACTCATGATCTACAACTCGGATTGCCGCACGAGACGCGGCGATGATGCGGTCACTATGGCACTAGTTTTGGGTCGGATCTGGGTTAAATTTATATGATGAAACTTAAGGGTCATTGCAAATGCAACTCGTAGGTTGTGGGTCACTGGAATTCGATTGGTAGGACCACGGTACCCAACAAAGCGAAATGGACACTAAGGTTAGGGTCTCTTAGAAAATGTCTGCAAGTTAATTTTTAGTTTTCACATAATCCAATGAAATAATCTTATCTTCCACTAATTCACGAATGTAATGATATCTAATGTCAATATGCTTGGTTCGTGAGTGCTGGATGGGATTCTTAGAGATATTGATTGCGCTAGAGTTATCGCAATACAGTACCACAATATCTTACACAAATCCATAGTCATTTAACATACTTTTCATCCACACAAGCTGAGTGCATGCATTTTCGGTTGCAATATATTTACCCTCAGCTGTGGATAGCGATATGAAAATCTATTTCTTGCTATGCCATGAAACTAAACAGTTCCCGACATAAAAACATCCACCGCTTGTAGACTTTCGGTCATCTATATTACCAGCCCAGTCATCATCCATATAACCAACTAATTGAATATTAGTATCATATGGATACCTGTAATGCCCCAAAATTTTAACAACCCGGATTTAGATGTCCTTAGGTAAGGGGGGGGAGGGGGGGGGGGGGGGGTAGATCCTAACCCCTTATGAACCTCTCAAACCTCAAATCCTTTAGAAATTAGACAAGTTTAACTAAGTGCTAAACTGGATTAGCTATGAAATCTGCACTAATCACTTTAAATACGATCTACAAGACCTAAAACGTGTAGAATCATTGACGCTAGGTTATCCTGAAATCTAGGATCAATCTCATTACCCAGTTGCTCTCGGGAGTATCATGAAACTCTGTATCAGATCTGGACCGCATGTTGAAAGTCCGATGACTATGAAGTTATAGAATTAGGACTGCCTTGCTGGGCTTGACAACTATCTCAGAAGTCAAAACCAGATAGTATTCCGGGGCTATTCGCTTGAGCCCGGAGTGAAGAGTTTGGGAAAATGTGATTTTCTTTAGAAACTAAATCTAATTTAAGCAATATGAGACCTGTCATTTGTGGCTCTAATATAAGAAATCAGACCGTCAGAATTTGACCCAAATACACTCTCGGATCAGGAAAAATTTCATACACAGGTCAGTATACTTGTAACCTTGATCGAGTTTCGGTGACCGTTGAACTGAAACTGGTCCGCCACGTGTGATCTAGGAACCCGATTGGAATGAAAACTTAACTCAACCTGGATCCATAGTCAGTGAGCTTAAGTCTGACCTTTGGCTCAAGGGGGGCTCCAGAAGTGCTCCGTTGAGACGGAACAGACCTACTTTGGACATAACCTAAGTATACCATGACCCTGAGTCTAATTTGGTGAGTTTTTAGCCTATATAAGGACCTTAAACCCTCTCTCATTTAGCCCATGCGAATTTGAGAAAACCCTAGGAGAGAGAAGAGAAGAAAGAGAGAGAAAGTGTGAGAGAAGTGGGAGAATCTTCCTTCTATTCTACCCTGGTGCTATAAGTGCTTAACCATCACGATATAATCGCTTTTCCGGTGATTTCGACTTCATTTCTAGGTAAGAAAACCCTAACCCTAACCTGTTTTAGGGTTTCTATTGGTACAAGTAGCGAAGTAGCTGACTTACTTTGTGTTATAGGTCATCGTATTGACGTTGACGAAAGCGTAGAGTTTCTGTTAAGTTCGTTACGTTTCCATGGTGTAA
The DNA here is from genome assembly GCA_030180095.1 of Magnolia changhungtana. Classification (NCBI taxonomy): domain Eukaryota; kingdom Viridiplantae; phylum Streptophyta; class Magnoliopsida; order Magnoliales; family Magnoliaceae; genus Magnolia; species Magnolia changhungtana. Next base: position 1,501,850 of record JASAUF010000231.1, on the reverse strand, counting down.
GGTGCGGACTTTAGACATATAGGTTAAGGTTTTCAAAGCTTTCAATGTCAGATAATGATATATTCATGATCTGGGTGTTATTGTATATGTACAATGCAATGTTCATTTTGTGATTTAGTTATGTATGCAAATTATGGCGTATAGTGTATTCTGTATATTTGTAGAAAATACCGTATACGTACAAAATATGAAAGTGTGTTTGCCATGATTAATCATTGTGTATACATGCTATATATAAGTGTAATACTTACTCGGTGAAAGAATTCGCCCTAATACTTGTTTTGGCTAATATACGTTATGTATGTTAATAAGTGTATTCTAAGTGTTTGTGAAAATGCTTATATGAGTAAGTACTTAGATGATAGTGCTTTAGGTAGGTGTTGAGATAGGATTCTCAACTACCTTAGTGATGTGTATGATTTCCTTCATGTAAGTTGTTTAAGTTAATTGCTTACTCATGAAATGTATGAGTTGTATTTCCTGTTTATATTGTGCTTTATAACATGCTTGTTAACATGTTTGAATTACTTTGTTAATTCTGCTTTGACTATTATACATGCTTTCTGGTTATGACTTGAATGTGATTGGGGTTATGTGATAGTCTAGGCAATCGGTAACAGACCTGAGTTCGTGGTTGAGATTCCTTCGCCGCGTAGGATGTGTTTGACGAACCCGAGTCGTACTTCGGTTGGCGACAGTGGTTGGCCCACGCGAAGTGCTTATGCACTTCATGTCGTTCAGCTGGTTGTGCACTCATGCTAGTCGAGCTCGTCAAGTAACCCGATCTGTCTAATGTGTGTTCACCATGTTTGGATGCGACTGCTTGAACCTAAGGTACCAAACTTACCAGTGTAACCCCGTTAACCTTGGTACCTCGATCCGCTAAGACTCATGAGCCGGGCATGGTGGTATGGGACATCGTGGTCGAGCTGTCGACCTACGCTGGGGCCACGTGCCTCCCCGTAGTGACCAGTGAGTAACCCAAACTCGTGAGCCGAATACGGTGGTATGGGACACTGTATTTGAGTTGTCAGCCTACACTGATAAGGTGATGGGGGAGTAGTATAACGATTACGTGTAACAGCCCTGACAACCCTTTGTAGTAACCTCGAGCATACTTTGAATCTGCGGAGAGGTGACGAGCCTTCTCGTAGTGAACAGAGTATAAACTAGGTCTGTATTGATAAGGTGATGGGGGAGCGGTGCAACGAGTGCGTGTAACAGCCCTGACAGCCCTTTACAACGACCTAGAACCACATCATCGTATGAGATTATCTAGGACTGACGACCCTAGAATGGATCATTATTTTGGAATGGTATAAGGAAGGTACCTTAGTTTCCCAATACTGCTGTATGAAAAGGACTAATAATAACTAGGTAATCACGCTCATAACATAGCACTGCATGTGCCTGAAAGATGTGGAGCACTGAGGGATGAACGCATGTGGCGGACGTAAGATGGTGTCGCATGAGGGTGGTTTGGCAAGGGCATGCATCATGACTGCATTCCATACTGGCATTAATAAGAATATTTAGGAGTGTTTGATTGTACTGCCTTATCATTACTACTTGACTGAATTGATAACATGTTAACCTATGCTCTATTGTTCCACTGAGTTGATCACTTACTCCCACATTATGGGACGGTGTTTAAACACCAAACCAGACCCTGTTTGAGTTTCAGATGATGGCGATGCTTGCGAAGTAGAGCCAAATTTTTTTATGATGATGAGGAGGGTTTCTCCTTACACAGCTATCAGGTGGGTCTATGTAGACCATCTTCTGATCGACGGGGTTACAAGGTTGCTGATTAGATGCCATTACACTTTAGTTTGCTCTTTTGGAGCACCCTTGTATATTCATTTTGTCCATTTTTGGAGTATACATTGATATATTTAACCTGGTAACATGTTCACACTCTGGAGACTTACAATAGTTTATATATATTTTATATATCTATCACAGTCTTCCGCTTGCATAATTTAACTGTCTCTGGAGTATGATATGTTGTTTTGGCTTAATCCCATTCATCTTTAATGCACTAATACGAACAACATTCAATCATCATTCTTTATGTTGCATAAGTGATGCGTTGGAACTCGAGAGTTGAGTTTATGCTCGACCCTCGATTTTCAGGGCGTTACAATACCAAAGGCCAAGATTGGCCGAGCATGTGACATATCTCATAATTCACTTGACAGCAATCAGGTGAGATTCCTTAGGATCTGATTGATATCTATCATAGATACCTATGCTGAATGCTATATCAGGTATGCTCGCTGTTAAATATAATAAGCTACCAATCATACTGCGATACAACCTAGGATCTACACTTTTACCTGTTGCATCCTTAGAGAGCTTAAGAGTCGTACTCATAGGAGTATCGAAGTTTTTGCCACACTTAAAACCAAACTTCTTCACCAAGTTTAGAGTATACTTAGTTTGAGAAATAAAAATCCCATCTTCAAGTTATTTCACTTGTAGACCTAAAAAGTAGTTCAATTCTCCAACCATGCTCATTTCAAACTTGGACTTCATCAATTCTGCAAACTCAGTAGTCAAATTAGAACATGTAGAACTATAAATAATATCATCAACATATATCTGTATTATGAGTATGTGATCATTGTGTTTCTTTAGAAATAGTGTCTTATCAACATTCCCCATTATAAAGTTATGACTTAGTAAAAACTTAGTCAGCTTCTCATACCATGCCCTGGGAGCTTGTTTTAAACCGTAGAGTGCCTTTTTCAAGCAATAAACATGATTAGTGTATTTAGGGTCTTCAAAACCCTTAGGTTGTTCTACATATACTTCCTCATGTAAATCGCCATTCAAGAAAGCACTCTTGATATCCATTTGATAGATTTTGAACTTTTTGAAACAAGCAATGGATATAAATAATTTGATAGATTCAAGACGAGCTACTGGGGCAAAGGTTTCGTCATATTCAATGCCTTTTATTTGAGTGTACCCTTATACAACCAGTCTTGCCTTGTTTCTTATAATATTTTCTAATTTATCAGATTTATTTTTAAAGATCCACTTAGTTCATTACGTGAAAAATGGAAAAAATGACGGATTTAGAGACGGTTCTGAACCGTCTCTAAAATTGCTTGGTTTAAAGACGCTTTAGAGATGGCCATAAACCGTCTCTAAACTTTTAGACGGCTCTTGACCGTCCTTAATATTGTCTTAAAAATTTGAATGTCTACAAATCATTTAAGACAATAAAAAACCGTCGTTAACTGCAAATAAAAGACGTCCATTGACCATCTGGAATAAGAGAGTCTCTGACCATCTTATTTGCAACCTTTTGAGACGGTCAAAGACCGTCCGTATTTGAGACGGTCATTGGCCGTCTCTTACTGGTAATTTGAGACTGTCAAGGACCGTCTCAATTAGAGATGGTCATTGGCCGTCTTTTCCTATAAACTGAGACTGTAAAAAATAGTTTGTATTAGGGACGGTTCTTAGCCATCTCCATTTGAGACGGAACCGTCCCCATTTGAGATTGTCAAGGACCGTCTCTATTAAAGACGGTCTTTGACTGTCTCATATGCAGTCATTTGAGACGGTCAAAGACCGTCCGTATTGGAGACGGTCATTGGCCGTCTTTTATCGGTAATCTGAGACTGCCAAGAATCGTCTCAATTATAGACGGTCATGGGCCGTCTTTTATTGGTTACCTGACAGAGTTAAAAATAGTATGTATTAGGGATGGTCCTTAGTCGTCTCCATTTGAGACTGTCAAAGATCGTCTCTATTAGAGATGGTCCTTAGCCGTCTTATAGTGGTCATTTGAGACTGTCAAAGACTGTCTGCATTAGAGACGGTCCTAAACCGTCTCTAATGCTCAAGTCAAAAATTAAGAACAAAAAAATTTATGAATTTCGAAAAAAAAAAGTTAAAAAGCTTAGAAAAATAACTAACAATGCTTAAGAAAAAAATTTAGATTTTGAAAAGAAAAATGTAATTTTATAAAAATCTAGATTTCGAAAAAAAAAAATTAAGAACTTTGAATAATGTTGGTAATTTTGAAAAAAAAAAGATTTCGATAAGAAAATGATATTTTTTGAAAAAGAAAATTTAAAAAATTAAACAAAATTGTGAAAAAATTGACAAATTGTAAAAAAATATATATATTTTAAAAAAGAAAACTAGATTTTATATTTTGAAAACAAATATTAAAAAGTACATAACAAAAGTGATATTTAAAAAATGATATCTTGAAAAAGAAAATTTAAAAAATTAAACAAAATTGTGAAAAATTTGACAAATTATAAAAAAAATATATATTTTAAAAAAGAAAACTAGATTTTGTATTTTGAAAAGAAAAATTAAAAAGTTATATAACAAAAGTGATATTTAAAAAATGATATTTTGAAAAAGAAAATTTTAAAAATTAAACAAAATTGTGAAAAAATTGACAAATTATAAAAAAAATATATTTTTTAAAAAAGAAAACTAGATTTTGTATTTTGAAAAGAAAAATTAAAAAGTTATATAACAAAAGTGATATTTAAAAAATGATATTTTGAAAAAGAAAATTTAAAAAATTAAACAAAATTGTGAAAAAATTGACAAATTGTAAAAAATATATTTTTTTTAAAAAAAGAAAACTAGATTTTGTATTTTGACAAGAAAAATTGAAAAAAAAAGGGATCTATACCAAATTGAATGGATGTGGCCTACAATACACAAGGTGGCATTAAAACATGTAAACGTGAAAAGAAAAAAGAAGAAGAAGAAGAAGAAGAAAAGTGCAACTCGAGGTTAAGAAAAAATATATACGTTTAAGAAAGAGGAGTGCAAATCAAAGTTCCTCAATACCTTGGTCAAAAAGAAAATGGTCTAAATTCAATAGTAATATCAGATGGTTGAGATTATCCAATCATTGTGATATTAAAATAAGTGTTCTACCCAACAGAATAGATGTGCCCTTCAACACAATAGGAGTGCAGACCAAAGGAGATTGAAGCATATAGATGCTTAAAAAGAATAGTACAACTCAACGTTCCTCAGGATAGTAAAAAAGAAAATGGTCCAAATGAATCCAACGGCAATTTCAGATAGTTAAGATCATCCAAGCAGTGTGACCTTTGGGGAGGTCATTCTCATGTTATCATTTTTCGGCTATTAACTCGTCTCCAAAGCAATGAGATGTAAACTTGCACAGCTTAGATATAGTTTAAGCTACTTGTTAAAAAGGAATTGGAATATAGTTTAAGCCAAATGGAATCTCAAAAAAAAAAAAAAAAAAAAAAAACAACCAACATCCATCCAATCGTACCAAGTCCACTAATCAGGCGGCAAAGATTGTTCCACGAAAGGCATTCCCAACCCTCCACCCATCCATAGTCGGCCCCCACATATTAGCTCCAAGGACTCCAAAATAGTAAAACACAACACATAAGTCTCACTAGAAACCCTAGAACTTGCAAAAACACAAGACATTGACACAGACGGATTTTTCCCAAATGGAATCAAATTAATATCAGAGGTTAGTTTCCAAACACCACTAGTAGAGTCGAACAATCTTTAACAAGAAAACAAAATCAAACCCTACAACCCCTAGAATTCAACATACAGCCTCATCAAAACAGCAAAATCCAAAGGTGAAAAAGTCATCATAAGAGCGATTTCATGATCCACCTGAGATTATTGAGTTCTTATGATTCTAAATCACATCCTAAAATATGATGGAAAAATATATGGACGGTGTCGATATACATAAAATATATCAAGGTGGGCCCTACACGGTTAGCGTAACACCCATGAAGGAGTTACCTAAATAGTGAAATGGTACTATAAGGTCACATCATGGGAGCTTCCCATGAGGTTAATCTGTGTGCACCCCACCATGATGTATGTAGAACATCAACACCATGCATTTGATGTGTCCCATTTAAGTCAAAAAATCAGTCGTATACAAAACTCAGGTGAGCCATATCATCTAAAACTATGTGAAGACATCCCTAAAACATATAAAAACATTTAATTGGTGGGGCTCACATGAGTTTTTGATGTGTATGAAACTTGGGCTGACTCCTCATCCAAGTGGGACACGTATATAATGAATGGGCTGGATCTATGAACCACATCTAGGTGGGCCCAATAAATGATTATGAATGCTTTAGTGGGAGGGTAACCCTCTCAACTATAGTATGTGGTGTGGCCCACCCAAGTCATGAATTGACTTTATTTTTAAGCTCGTGGCGCAAAGTCATGGTTTATGATATCCACACCGTCAATCCATTTTTCTAGATCATTTTAGGGCCCATTTGGACAGGTGGATTGGAAGGGATTGGAAGTTAAATCCCTAGATTGGCCGGGTGTGCCAAACAAACTGGGTGATCTGATCCTGGGATATATAGCAATCCCATGGATCTTAAGACAATCCACTGACAACACCATCATTACCTTTAAATCCCATCCAATCCACCTTAATCCGTTCAAATTTGCCTAGGACATGTTTGGTTTGAGGGATTGGAAGGGATGGGAAGGTTTAATCCCGGGATTGGCCGAGTGTGCCAAACAGACTTGATATAGCAATTCGAGGGGATATAACAATTCCATGGATCTTAAGACAATCCATTGACAACGCCATCATTACCTTGAAATCCATGCCATCCACCCTAATACCATTCAATCCCTTCCAATCCACCCATCTAAACAGGCCCTTAGTGGTTGAGTCCACAATTAAAGTATATCCAAAGCTCAAGTGGACCATACCACAGGAAATAGTGGGAATAATGATTTCCACTGTTGAAATGTTCCTATGGCCTACAGTGATATTTATTTGTCATCCAACCTGTTCACTAGATCACAAATACATGGATGAAGGGAAAACTAAAATATCAACTTGATCCAAAACTTCAGTGGCCTCCCAAAAATTTTCAATGGTAGACGTTCAATTTATACTGTTTCCTATGATGTGGTCCACTTCAGATTTTTATAGGCTTCAATTTTGACCTTATGTAATAAAATTATATGTTAAAATGGATGGATGGAGTGGATAAATTGAATAAATCATAGTGGGCCCCACAGGACGCTTAGGGTATAAGGAAATACTATTGAATGAATTTTGACCATTAAAAATTTTTGGGGGCCATAAAAGTTTTAGATCAAGCTGATACTTATTTTCTCCCTTCATCTGGGTCTTTATGACCAAATCAACAGATTGGATGTCAAATAAACAGTACAGTGGGGCTTAGGAGGATTTTAATTGTGAATATCCATTCATTAATTTTGTCCTGTGGTGTGGCCCACCTAGGATTTATATCCCTATCATTTTTTGCATCAAGCACTAAAATGATCTGTAAAAATGGATGAACTGAATGGATGAAACATGTACATCATGGTGGGGCCCACAGAGCATCGACCACCAGCCATGGTCCCTTCCCCCCCCCAGAGCATTTACCACCAGCCACGGTCTGTATTAACTTATTTTTAAGGTCGTGGCCCACCATGGAATGGTGCATCTGACTAATGGGGTAGATCCAAAGTTCAAGTGGACACACCATAGAAAAGATTGGGATAGTGACACCCACTATTGAAACCCTCTTAGGGCCCGCCGCGATGTTTATTTGAGATCCAACCTGTTTATAAGTTAATATAGACATGGATGCAGTTGAAAATTGGTTTGACCCCTCATCCAAGTGGGACACACATAATGAGTGGGTTGGATATGTGAATCACATTTAGGCAGGCCCAACATGATTATGAATGTTCTAAGGAAACCCCTCTATTATATTATGTGGTGTGGCCCGCATTTAGGTTGATGTTTGTGTTTTCCCTTCATTCATATATTTTTTGATATTATGAACATGTTGGATGACAAATAAACATTACTGTGGGCCTAAGGAAGGTATCAACGGTGGAAATCATTATTCCACACAGTTTTGTGTGGTATGGTCCACTTGAGTTATGGATTTACCAAAAATTTGGGATTAACCCACACTGTTCATCCATTTTTCAAGATCATTTTATAGAATTATCCAAAAAATGAATCATATCCAAAGATTAAATGGTCCACACCACAAATAAGGGGAACGAATTGGCTCCTCCCCCTACACCATCCAATGGCTTGTGGTTGGTGCTGTGTGGGCCCAACCATGATGTATTTTTACAAATACATTGATGAAGGGAAAACTAAAATATCAACTTGATCCAAAACCTCAGTGACCTCCCAAAATTTTTCAATGGTAGACGTTCAGTTTATACTATTTCTTATGGGCCCCAAAGGATTTACTTAGTACGCTTGGGAATGGATTGGTTACTCCCTATGACATCATCCAATGGCTGGTGGTCAATGCTCTGTGGCCCCCACCATGATATATGTGTTTCATCCATGCCGTCCATATATTTTTACAGATAATTTTACAATATGAGACCGAAAATGAGATATATCCAAATCTCAAGTGGACCACATTATAGGAAACAGTGTTGAATGAGCGTCGACCATTAAAAACATTTTGGTAGCCATAAAAGTTTTGGATCAAGCTAATTTTTGTTTTTTCCCTTCATCTGGTCCTGTATGACCCAATCAACAGATTGGATGTCAAATAAACAGTACAGTGGGCCTTAGGAGGATTTTAATGGTGGATATCCAATTATTATTGTTCTCATGTGGTGTGGACCACCTAAGATTTATATTCCTCTAATTTTTGGTATAAAGCTCTAAAATGATCTTTAAAAATGGATGACCGGAATGGATTAAACCTAAACCTATGACATATAACCTAAACCTATAACCTTAACCTAAGCCTAAAACCTTAACCTATAACCTAAACCTATAACCTTAACCTATAACCTAAACCTATAACCTTAACCTAAGCCTAAAACCTAAACCTAAACCTAAAACCTAAATGTATTCTCAAATCCCTAAACCTAAACCTTAACCTATTCTCAATTCCCTAAACTTATAGATTATAACCTAAACCTAATCCTAAACCTTAACCTAAACCTAAACTTAAACTTATAACCTTAACCTTAACCTAAACCTAAACCAACACTTATAACCTAAACCTATTCTCAAATCCAAAACCTATAACCTAAACCTAAACCTATAACCTAAACCTAAAACCTAAACCTAAACCTAAACCTACACTTATAACCTATAACCTAAACCTAAACCTAAAACCCAAATGTAAACCCGATCTCGAACCCGAACCCAATTTCCTAAACCTAAACCTTAACATATTCTCAAATCCCTAAACCTAAACCTACACCTAATCCTAATCTCAACTCCCTAACCTAAACCTAAACCTAAACCTAAACTTGAAAACCCAAACCTAAACCCGATCCCGAACCCGAAACCGATTTCCTAAACCTAAACCTTAACATATTCTCAATTCCCTAAACCTTAACCTATAACCTAACTTAAACCTAAACCTATAACCTACACTTATAACCTAACCTATAACCTAAACCTAAGCCTAAAACCTAAACCTATGACCTAAAACCTAAATGTATTCTCAAATCCCTAAACCTAAACTTACACCTAATCCTAATCTCAACTCTCGAACCTAAACCTAAACCTAAACTTGAAAACCCAAACCTAAACTCGATCCAACCCGAACCTGATTTCCTAAACCTAAACCTTAACTTATTCTCAATTCCCTAAACCTTAACCTATAACCTAACCTAAACTTAAACCTATAACCTACACTTATAACCTAAACCTAAACCTAAGCCTAAAACATAAACCTATGACCTAAAACCTAAATGTATTCTCAAATCCCTAAACCTAAACTTACACCTAATCCTAATCTCAACTTCCGAACCTAAACCTAAACCTAAACTTGAAAACCCAAACCTAAACCCGATTCGAACCCGAACCCGATTTCCTAAACCTAAACCTTAACATATTCTCAATTCCCTAAACCTTAACCTAAACCTAAACCTATAACCTTAAAACCAAAACCTATGACCTAAAACCTTAACCAATAACCTATAACCTAAACTTATAACCTATAACCTAACCTTAACCTAAACCTAAAACCTAAACCTTAACCAATAACCTAAAACCTAAACCCAAACCTAAAACCTAAATGTATTCTCAAATCCCTAAACCTAAACCTACACCTAATCTAATCTCAACTCCCTAACCTAAACCTAAACCTAAACTTGAAAACCCAAACCTAAACTCGATCCCGAACCCGAACCCGATTTCTAAACCTAAACCTTAACCTATTCTCAATTCCCTAAACCTATAGCTTATAACCTAAACCTAAACCTAAACCTTAACCTAAACCTATATCCTTAACCTAAACCAAAACCTATGACCTAAAACCTAAATGTATTCTCAAATATCTAAACCTAAACCTACACCTAATCCTAATCTCAACTCCCTAAACTAAACCTAAACCTAAACTTGAAAACCCAAACCTAAACCCAATCCCGAACCCGAACTTGATTTCCTAAACCTAAACCTTAATCTATTCTCAAATCCCTAAACCTAAACCTATATCTAATCCTAATCTCAACTCCCTAACCTAAACCTAAACGTAACTTGAAAACCCAAACCTAAACCCGATCCTGAACCCGAACCCGATTTCCTAAATCTAAACCTTAACCTATTCTCAATTCCCTAAACCTTAACCTATAACCTAACCTAAACCTAAACCTCTAACCTAAACCTATAACCTAAACCTAAGCCTAAAACCTAAACCTATGACCTAAAACCTAAATGTATTCTCAAATCCCTAAACCTAAACCTACAAATAATCCTAATCTCAACTCCCTAACATAAACCTAAACCTAAACTTGAAAACCTAAACCTAAACCCAATCCCAAACCCGAACTCGATTTCTAAACCTAAACCTTAACCTATTCTCAATTCCTTAAACCTATAGCTTATAACCTAAACCTAAACCTTAACCTAAACCTAAACCTAAACCTATAACCTTAACCTAAACCAAAACCTATGACCTAAAACCTAAATGTATTCTCAAATCTCTAAACCTAAACCTACACCTAATCCTAATCTCAACTCCCTAACCTAAACCTAAACCTAAACTGTAAAACCCAAACATAAAACCCGATCCGAACCCAAACGCAATTTCCTAAACCTAAACCTTAACCTATTCTCAAATCCCTAAACCTAAACCTACACCTAATCCTAATCTAAACTCCCTAACCTAAACCTAAACTTGAAAACCCAAACCTAAACCCGATCCCGAACACCGAACCCGAATTCCTAAACCTAAACCTTAACCTATTCTCAAATCCCTAAACCAAAACCTACACCTAATCCTAACTCAACTCCCTAATCTAAACCTAAACCTAACTTGAAAACCCAAACCTAAACACGATCCTGAACCCGAACCCGATTTCCTAAACCTAAACCTTAACCTATTCTCAATTCCCTAAACCTTAACCTATAACCTAACTTAAACCTAAACCTATAACCTACACTTATAACCTAAACCTATAACCTAAACCTAAGCCTAAGCCTAAAACCTAAACCTAAAACCTAAAACCTAAATGTATTCTCAAATCCCTAAACCTAAACTTACACCTAATTCTAATCTCAACTCCCGAACCTAAACCTAAACCTAAACTTGAAAACCCAAACCTAAACTCGATCCCGAACCCGAACCCAATTTCCTAAACCTAAACCTTAACATATTCTCAATTCCCTAAACCTATAGCTTATAACCTAAACCTAAACCTAAACCTAAACCTTAACATATTCTCAATTCTCTAAACCTATAGCTTATAACCTAAACCTAAACCTAAACCTAAACCTAAACCTTAACCTAAACCTAAACCTATAACCTTAAAACCAAAACCTATGACTTAAAACCTTACCCTCTAACCTATAACCTAAACTTATAACACAGTAACCTAACCTTAAGCTAAACCTTAACCAATAACCTAAAACCTAAACCTAAACCTAAAACCTAAATGTATTCTCAAATCCCTAAATCTAAACCTACACCTAATCTTAATCTCAACTCCCTAACCTAAACCTAAACCTAAACTTGAAAACCCAAACCTAAACCCGATCCCGAACCCAAACCCGATTTCCTAAACCAAAACCTTAACCTAAACCAAAACCTAAACCTAAACTTAAAACCTATAACCTTAACCTAAACCAAAACCTATGACCTAAAACCTTAACCTATAACCTATAACCTAAACTTATATCCTCAGAACCTAACTTTAACCTAAACCTTAACCTATAACCTAAAACCTAAACCTAAACCTAAAACCTAAATGTATTCTCAAATCCCTAAACCTAAACCTACACCTAATCCTAATCTCAACTCCCTAACCTAAACCTAAACCTAAACTTGAAAACCCAAACCTAAACCCGATCCCAAACCCGAACCCGATTTCCTAAACCTAAACCTTAACCTATTCTCAATTCCCCTAAACCTTAACCTATAACCTAACCTAAACCTAAACCTATAACCTGCACTTATAACCTAAACCTATAACCTAAACCTAAGCCTAAAACCTAAACATAAACTTAAAACCGAAGTGTATTATCAAATCCTTAAAACCTAAACCTAATCCTAATCTCAGCTCCCTAACCTAAACTTAAACCTAAACTTGAAAACCTAAACCTAAACCCGATCCCGAACCCGAACCCGATTTTCTAAACCTAAACTTTAACCTTAAGCTATTCTTAATTCCCTAAAGCTATAACCTATATACTATAACCTATAACCTAAACCTAAACCTAAACCTTAACCTAAACCTATAACCTAAACCTTAACCTTAACCTAAACCTAAACCAAAACCTATAACTTAAACCTTAACCTATAACCTATAACCTAAACTTATAACCTATTACCTAATCTTAACCTAAACCTAAAACCTAAACCTAAACCTAAACCTATAACCTAAAACCTAAACCTAAACCTAAACCTAAAACCTAAATGTATTCTCGAATCCCTAAACTTAGACTACACCTAATCCTAATCTCAACTCCCTAACCTAAAACCTTAACTTATAACCTATAACCTAACCTTAACCTAAACCTAAACCTTAACCGATAACCTAAAACCTAAACCTAAACCTAAAACCTAAATGTATTCTCAAATCTCTAAACCTAAACCTACACCTAATCCTAATCTCAACTCCCTAACCTAAACCTAAACCTAAACTTGAAAACCCAAACCTAAACCCGATCCCGAACCTGAACCCGATTTCCTAAACCTAAACCTTAACCTATTCTCAATTCCCTAAACCTAACCTTAACCTAAACCTAAACCTTAACCTAAACTTAAAACCTAAACCTAAACCTAAACCTAAAACCTGAATGTATTCTCAAATCCCTAAACTTAGACCTACACCTAATCTTAATCTCAACTCCCTAACCTAAACCTAAACTTGAAAACCCAAACCTAAACCCGATCCCGAACTCGAACCCGATTGCTGTAATAATGTAGCCCAATCACATGGCAACAAACAAGAATGTATCCCTTTTAACACGTGCCCCTTTTTACAAAGCTTTAATTTTTGTTGTTGTTTCTATTACTCGAAACACTTTTTTGCATTATTTGCTCGTATTAGTTTTATTTTAATGATCAGTTTTATTTTAATGATTAGTTTTATTTTAAAAAAGTGCCAACTTTTTTGAATGAAGTTTCTGTAATTCTTCATGATTCTGAATTATAATGTTTTGTTGGTTGAATACTTTTTTATTAGATGAAAGACACAAAAAGAAAATTGTTACTGATTTTTTTCCTTTTTTTTTTTTTACTTAAGAAGTTAAACTTATATGTATTATGCGTGGATGAATGTAATGTGGATAAGATTGTTTGTGTTTGGATGGATGTAGTTTATGTTTGGATGGATTTAAGTAGTTTGGGTTTAGATGGATGTGAATGTGAATGTGATGAAATAGATTGTATAACAGGTGTATATCAGGAAGTATACTGTAACAGGTCAAATTTGAAAATGTTAAGGGTCATAAGAGATAGCTTATAGCAGTCCTTTTAAAGGACGGTCCATGACCATCCGTTTAAAGGACGGTCTACTGCCGTCCTTTAAAGGCTCATAAAAGACGGTCCATGACAGTCCTTTTAAAGGACGGTTCATGGCCATCCTTTTTTGGCTCATAAGAGACGGTCCATGACAGTCTATTTTAAGGACGGTCCATGACAATCCTTTTAAAGGACGGTCCATGGCCATCCTTTTTAGGCTTATAAGAGACGGTCCATGACAGTCCATTTTAAGGACGGTCCATGACCGTCCTTTTTTAGGACGATCCATGACCATCTTTTTTTCATTAATAAGAATGACGGTTTTCAATCGTCCTTTAAGTAATAGGACACGACAAAATTTGACGGCCTATGCGACGGTCCATGACTGTCCTTTTTGGTCATTTGAGACGGTTTTGGACCGTCCTTTTTTGCTGTTTTGGCGTAGTGGTTCCAATTATATGTTTATCATTATTTCTAGGAACCAAATACCACACATTATTCCTTACAAATTGATTTAGTTCATCTTGCATGGGTACTATCCAGTTTTCATCAGTAAGCGCTTCTTTTACATTGGCCGGCTCAATTTGGGAAGCGAAGCACACATAATTACATCTGTTTTCTAATTATTTACGAGTGTGCACACCAGTGAGAGGTTCCCAAGAATTAGATCAGTTGGATGGTCTTTAATTAACCGCAGTTCATTGTCATTTTGACTAGATGAAGAGTATGGTTTATCAAATATAGAGACTTCATCATCTTCTGAACTAGAGACAGGTATATTCAGGTGATCATCTATAACCACATTAATGGACTCTTGAATAACACCAGTTTTCTTATTGAGAACTCGATATGCTCGACTATATAGAGCATACCCTAGAAAAATCCCTTCGTCACTTTTAATGTTGAACTTCCCTAAATTAATTTTCGCGGTTACGCAAAATATAGCACTTGCTGCCAAAAACTCGAAAGTATTTGATTGTGGACTTCTTGTTGAACCACAGTTCATATGCAGTCTTATCATTTAATTTTCTAGTATAAACACTATTTATTATAAAGAATGCAGTGTTCACAGCTTCCGCCCATAGATTTTTAGGCAATTTCATGTTATTTAACATAACATTGGCCATTTCTTGAAGCACACGGTTTTTTCCTTTCAACAACCCCATTTTGTTGAGGTGTCTTAATTATAGAAAATTCATGCGATATCCCGTGATCGTTACAGAACTTCTCAAAATTACTATTATTAAATTCCGATCCATGGTCACTTCAAATTTTCAAAACATTTGATTCCTTCTCAGTATGGATATGCTTGAGTATCCTTTTCACTTCATTGAGAGTTTTAGACTTCTCTCTCATGAAAGCTACCCATGTATATCTAGTAAAGTCATCCACAATTACCAGAAAATATTTCATTCTACCTCGTCTCTCCTTTCTGGTAGGTCCAATGAGATTCATGTCGAGGAGTTCAAGGGGTTTAGATGTGGCACTGGAGTTCACTTTCTTGTGACTACTCCTAATTTGGTTCCCAATTTGATATTCGCCACAATTTTTGTCCATTTTCTTTAATTTGGGTAGACCTCTTATTAACTCGTCTTTGCTTAGTCTATATAAATTTCGGTAATGTAGATGCCCAAGGCTTTTATGCCATAATTTGGTCTCATTGGTTTGGACCATGTAACACTATAATTTAGATGAGTTAGAGTCACTAACTATATAACAATTCTCAGATGTTCTGCGACCAGTCAATATCACATAACCTTTCTCATTAGAAATCTCATATCCTTGATTAGTGAATTTTACACTATGTTTATTATCGTATATTTGAGAAATGCTTAAGAGATTATGTTTAAGACCTTCTACAAACAAAACATTCTCAAAAGGAGGAAGATTAAAGAGTTGAATCGTACCTTTGCCAATTATTTTGTAGTTGCTACCATCACCAAATGTGACTGAACCATCAGTCATATCTTTGAAGTTGCTGAACAAATCTTTGACACCTGTCATGTGTCTAGAGCAACCACTGTCTAGGTACTACTTTGATTGACTCGAAGCCTTGAAAGTAGTGTGGGCAACCAAACAAGTAACTTTAGTGACCCATTTCATTACCATTTTGGGTTTTGGAGCACTGTTCGTTTTTCTGTGCTTATAGTTGTTATACATTCTACCATTAGAGTAAGATTTCAGAAGCTCCTTGAGTAGATCCACAAATTTTTCAACTAAGGGGTCATAATTCTCATTTTAAAAATTGATATTGTTGTTTTTAGGTTTTGGAGCTTGAAAAGTTTTAGAATTTTTAAAACCATATTGATTCAGACTTTTCCCTCTTAAGTTGGAGGACCCTCCTTTAACAAACTTAGGAGGACTAATCTTATTTTTTAGAGGCGTATTTTTATCATATCCTAGACCAGATCTATCTCCACATTTCCTTGATCCGGTTAGCAAATTTTCAAGTTTAGGATCACCCTGGGCATGCCTCCAAGTATCCTTTGAACTCAAGAGAGAAGAGACTTCTAGTTCTAGTTTTTTATTTTATGATTTTAGATTTTCAACTTGGGACATTTTGAAATCTAAATCACATTTAGTCTTTTCAAAACAATCAGAAAGATGTGATTTTTTTAAAATTAAGTTTTCAAAATCCTTTTTTAACTTTAAAAACTTTTCTTTTTGAAGTTTAAGTTTTACAGCTATCTTACAACTTTCCCTGTATAGGGCATTATAGGCATCTTGTAAATCTTCATCATTTTCAGGGTCACTCCTTAGATTTTCGTCATAAGTTGAATCACAACTATCTATGGAAGTGACTCTGTCTAGAGTCATTAAGGCCTTGACCTCATTAATCGGGTTCTGAATCATCTGACTCAGAAGAGGCTTCCGAGCAAGACGATTCATCCCATGTGGCCAACATACCTTTCTTCTTTGATTTATCATTCTTTGGACACTTATTTGCAAAATGCCCGTATTCACGGCAGTTGAAGCATTGGGTGTCTTTAAGAGATTTCCAATTTTTAAATTTACTCTTTTTCTTCTCAGAGGGTTTTTGAAAATCAACTCTCTTTTCTCTTTTGAAAATCTTATAAAACTTCTTGGCTAATAGTGTCATATCATCCTCTGAATTTTCACAATCGGAATTACTAGTATTATCTTAAGAAATACATTTAGGTGATTTAAGGGCTATGGACTTACCTTTAGGAGCCTTGAAATTCAACTCGTAGGTTTGTAAAGAACCAACAAGCTCTTTAACCCTCATATTATCCATGTCATGAAGTTCCTGAATAACAGTCACCTTAGAATTGAACCTTTCAGGTAATGAGCGCAGTATCTTTGCACAAACATTACTTTCTGGAATGCTATCTCCAAGACCCCACATTGAGTTAACTATGTCATTCAATTTAGTATAGAAGTCCATGAATGTTTCACTTTCTTACATACGTATTTCCTTAAACCTAGTGGTGAGAATTTGAAGTTTTGACTTTTTTATGATAGTCGTACCCTCGTATGTCATTTCTAAGATATCCCAGGCTTGCTTTGCAGTATCATAAGATATAATTCTTTTGAATTCATCTGGTGATAGTGCGCAAGTGATTGCATTTAAAGCATTGGCATTGGCACTAGTCTCATTTTTCTGAAGAGTGGTCCATGAATAATAAGGTGTAACTTTAACAGACTTAATTCCATCAGTGCTTAGAACTTCAGACGTGGGTGGGTTCCATCTAGTCACTGTGGCTTGCCACATGCTCTCATAAATGGACCTAGAAAAAAATCCTCATCTTGGCTTTCCAATAAGCATAATTGGAGCCATCAAAAGGTGGAGGCCTAGTAATAGAGAGGCTATCAAAATTTGACATATTAAAAGCTCGAGATCGCTTAGCTTAGGAAATGAATCCAAATGATTGAGCTATGAGGCTCTGATTCCACTTGAAAAGGCCGAGCTTAAAGTCCTAGAGGGGGGGGGGTGAATAAGATTATGCCAAATAAAAATAAATGCAAAATACAAAGACAGTTAACATAATTAAATAACAACCTCAAATGCACTAGTCTTGAGAGGTTGATACAAACTGAGTTCTAAAGACAACCTTTCACCAAAAACCAAGGTTTATGGTAGGACAACCTGATGTCTAGAACATTGGTAAGTATCAAAAACTAAAACTAAGAATGAGGCGAAAGAAATAAACTAAATTATTACAACATTCACCACAAGCACATAAAGAAAATTACAACATTCAGCACCACGCATACACCACAACCATCATCCAAACTCCAAGAATTGTAGTGGTTCATGTGTGTACACCAACTGTTCGCAAATAGCCACGGAACTACTCCACTCCCAATATCCACACCCACGAGATATTAGCTTTCACTAAGAAATAAGGTTTTCCAAGGTTCACCTTAAAACCTTCACAAATGTGTTTTTCAAATGGGCTTACACAATCACAAAAACCCCACAATGAGATTTTCCTGGCTGAATCTCACAAACCAAAAATACAGAAAATGAAATTGTACTTATGTGAAGATTCTTCTTCTGATGTAGCCCGGTAGAACCAATTCTATGTAGACTTAGATGTTCAATGTCCAATCTCACAAATGAAAGGGTTCTAAGTCTAAATCATTTTAAAATTAAATCAACCTAGGGCTAGCTTGATTTGATTTTGATCTCAAAAGGGTAAATCAAAATTCCATTTTTAATATAATAGAATTAAATACAGAGATCTCAAAATTAAATACAAAAAAACTATAAAAGAATATAAAATGAATAAGTAATAGCTTCACAATTGTAGGGACTTATGTCTCATAGTGATGGCTTGATTAGGCTTGGAATTGATGAATAATTCTGAGAAATGTTGTCACGCCCCAAACTCGGAAACTGGGCTCACAAAATTTTTGATCGTAGAATCCAGCGCCGACAGCCTCCGTAGTACCCCATTCTCGGCTCTCAGCGCCCATATGCCAGATTCCGATCCTGGGATCCTACGAGGAGGATTTTTGACGTACATTTATCTCGCAAGAAGCATAACCATAAGCATAACCCACAAACAACAACAACCAAAAACATCACCACGTATTCGCTATAATCAAAACTTTAAGTACAATGCGCATAAAGGGAATACAAAGATAATAATGATAGAAACTCCAGAAGCTCTGTGGCACGCTCCTGCTCTTGCTCAGCCATGACCTAGCGTCACCTGAATGCATTAATCATGCATAAGCTTATAGAAAGCTTAGAGGGTAGTGAAAGTGTGTGCGTAAGGTAGTAATGCAAGTATGTAATATCAGAGTAATACAGAATATGCTAGCGAGTCCATGAATACTATCAGCCCTACTAAGGCTATGTGATACAAAACATGAATGCTATCGGCCATACCAAGGCTATGCGATGCAAAGCATGAATGTTATCGGCCATATCAAGGCTATGCGATGCAAAGCATGAATGCTATCGACCATATTAAGGCCATGCGATGCGAAGCCTACATAGCCAAATGTCATATGCTAGATGTAACACAAGCTTTCTAGTCCTCATCTCCACATAACAATACAACTCATCTTTGGGATATCATCGGGGTCTAGTACACTCTAAACCAGATTGCTGCTCCATCACGTGCAATAAGGTGAGTGAAAGAGACCTCACTATCTGCTTGCCAATATCGGGCTTGGCTCATCGATAGCGGACCCATTCCTCGAGCTAGTCAAACTCAGCCTAGCTTTGCCCCCTCCTCTCGGACGAGTAAGGCTGCACCCCCTTCCAACCGACCATGACACAGTCGGAGATGCAACCTACTGGTATACGACCCTCGTGCGCTCATACATCCACTCGGTCTAGAAGTTGGAGCGACCTCATGGTACTGTAAGGGTTTGAGAAATTTCACCTAAGGGCATCTATAGCACCCCATGTAGAGAAAAGATTTTCGATATCCAATCCTGCCATCTGTGCTATACCTATGGAGGCTACAACCCTGATATCATTAGGGCGTACAGTAATCATAATCACACAATGCAAGATGCATGAGTCACATAGTCCAATCATGCATTAATCCTGCGCATATCGTGCGCTCATGTGGGACGACTTTGCCTATCAGGGAGTCCCATAAACAACCTGCCTTATGACATATGCAATGGTCAAGCACATTTCATAACAATCATGCAGATGATGTGTATGGGCATGTATCATGATGCTATGCTGTCACATACTCATAATCGGCATCGATAATCAGCCTACATGCAAGGCGGGATCCATAGATGAACAACCAATCTATATTATAACATAAGGATCAGCCCTCAACTATAGATATACCAAATCTGATAGCACGGATCCATCCATCTACAGCGATGATGGACCATGCAACAGTAATGGGGTCAATGATTTGGGTTAACCCAATAAGAATAGATGGATCATGTAATTATCAATGGGGCCCAATGATTAGGGTCAACCCACTTAGAGAAGGATGAGAATGGGCTTAACAAAGGCCTAAGGGAAGGTCACAATATGGACATTTAACCATCATTGCCCATCAATGTGGACATCTAGCCAACATTGCTCCTAAGGAATAGCCCACATAAAGTCAAACGTATAGTGGGGCCCATGGCCTCACTCAAGGGCCTAATATACATCATATTGGGCCATGTGTACATCGCATTGGGCCTCACTCATGGGCCTCCAATACATTAAGTGGGCTGCATCACATGGGCCTCATATACTTAAAGTGGGCCTCATACATTCCCAAAAAAATGAATCATATCGAAAGATCATCTGGACCATACTACAACTAGCAGTGGAGATAATGATTTTCATCGTTTAAAAATTCTAGGGCCCATCCTAACGTTTATTTTCCAATATGTTCATAAGGTCACAAAGACCTGACTTAAGAGGAAAACAAACATCATATTAATCCAGAACTTCTGGAACCCCAAACAGGTTTCAATGATGGGCGTTCAATCCTCCACTAGTTTTTGCAGTGTGGTCCATCTGATGGGTAAATCTGTCTCATTTTTAGTCTCAAGCTTTAAGACGAGCTTGTCCAACAAATGGACGGTTGAAACATACCTCATGTGGGCCCCATAGCCGCTGGATGGCATGGCTAAAACACATACATCATGGTGGCATTCCATCTTCTAGACAACTAGACGGTGTGGATGTAATATACACATCAAGGTGGTTTTCACCGTCCAGATCGCTGGACGGTGTGAATAAAATACATAAATCATGTGGGGTCGACCATTTATCAGGGCAGGCCCCACACACACGTGGTAAGTGGGTTTCCACCGTCTAGAGTACTGGACGGTGTAATACAATATATACATCATGAGTGGGTCCATGAGCGTGGCCCACCAGAGATTTGAATCTGCCACACTTTGCATGGTGGTGTGCTCCACTTGATACTTGAATCTATCTCATTCCCTGGCCCAGTTGGGATGGACGGTATAGATATAGTACATACCTCGTGCGTAGGGCCCATAGGACTTGGGACGTCAATACAATAGCTATATAGCTGGTGTATGCGTACACCAACCAATCCTCTTTACAGGTGGGTCCCATGTGGGGCCCACCATAACATTTATTTTTCATTCAGTCTGTTGATAAGGTGACAAGACCCAAAAAGGTTCAATGGTAGACGTTTAATCTCCCAGTACTTTTTGGTGGTGTGGAGCACCTAATTTCCGTGAATAGCTGATTTTTGGGGTATCCCAATATCTAAAGGGGACCCATCAAACGCATGGTGTAGATGTTCAGCATACATCATGGTGGGGGCCTGTAGTGGGGCCCACGGTCCCTGCCTGTTTTACAAGCAGCAGGACGTTGCTTGCCGCAACGTCCTCTGGATGCTGCAGCACTTATTATTATTATTTTTATTTTCTTGAGGATTTTCATAGGTGGGACCCACGTCAGGAGGATCTACTCCGCTAATTGGGTTCCTGGGCTCAGGACAGTTTCAATGAGTCCAATATTGGATATGTTTTGACGCACAAAAACATCACAGCAGGCCTCAACAATTTTTCACTATTAAAATAATGTTTTAGGTGGTGTGGCCTACCAGAGTTTCGGATTGGCTTCATTCTTCGGCTCAACGCCTAAAATGAACTGGGAAAAAGGGTGGACGGTGTGGATCAGGTACATACATCAAGGTGGGGTCCACATAAGTGTGACCTACCAGCTTTTAAATTAAAGCTGATATTTAGTTTTTCCTTCATGCAGGTGACCTGGCCCAGATAGTCTAGGCAGCAATGCTGCTAGACGCTACAAGGTGGACCCCACAATGGTAACGTGGGTATACAGTGCATGCATCATGGCGGGTCATTGCCCTGGGCGGTGTGGGTCAGATACATCATGGTGGGCCACGAGATGGGAAAGAGAGAAATATAGAGAGAGAGATAGAGAGAGAGAGAGACATTGTGATGGAGGGACCCCGTCACTATGGGCCCTCCCTTCCATGCATTACAATATACATCAAGTGGGTCCCATTACATGTGGGCCCACCAAATCAAAATCAACAGTGGAGATCCCTTCTCCACCAAAATACAAGGTTTAGATCACCCTTTTCATATTAGGAAAATAAACATCATGATGGGGTCCATTGAGAATGGCCCCATCATCGAGTGATCATGTGAATCAAGATGGGCCATCGGCCACACCTAGGGTCCAAAGTGAGATCCATACCATCAATCGGTAGGCCCCACTTAGCCCATCATTAAACATAAATCTAAGCCTATAAAAACACCCATTGTTAGATCTTCTTAGTCCGATGAAATGCCAAACTCCTTGGCTCTCTCTTTGATGGAAGATGATGAGGATTGGAGGGTTGAGATGGGAGATGAGAGGGGTAGGAAGTGGGCCACACTTGTCTCTCTTGGAGCTTGGAGATGCTTGGACATCCACCTCTTTTGTTGCTTAGGAAAGTGAGTAGAGAAAGAGAGAGAGAGGGGGTGGTTGTAAGAGAGGAGATGGGTGGAGTGATGGATGGAGTGATGTAAGGGTTGACTTTGGGGGTAGCTTGTGTAAGAGAGGTATGGGTTGTGTAAGAGAGGTGACATGTGAGGTATGGGTGTGATGGGTTGTGTACTTGACTTAACTTGATTGATTGATGTGATGGGTTGTAGAGATTCTCTCGGGATTGCAAATGCACAGCATTTCTTCGAGATAAATGCGGACCCATATCTCCTGGTCTGAGTATCGCATCGGTGCGTAAGATGCAGCGATGGTGTGGTCGCGATGGTACAAGTTTCGAGTCGAGCTGACTCAGATCTACGGGATGCGACTCATGGTCGTGTGCAAATGCCGATTACAGGTCGCGGGTTGCCAGAATTCGACGGGGAGGATCGTGGGAGTCTATGGAACGGTACGGACTAGGATACGGGCCTTACAAATGTCCTTTATTTATGGCAGAAATTCTGTTCCCTCGATTGGTCTAAGGTTCAGTTCAACTTGTCGAAGCACCAACCAAATTTCACAAATTCTGGCTTAATAGGATAAATTCGTTACTCGACTAGTCGAGTGATCTACTTGACTGGTCGAGTAGCCTGCTTGACTGGTCAAGCAATGCACTCGATTAGTCGAGTGGGACCAGAAAAGCTTACTGGACTTTGAGCCGAGCACTACACGACTGGTCGAGCACTGTTCACTTGACTAGTCGAGCAGTGTGCACTACTGGTAGAGAGTCTAACAGAAAATTTGAAAAATATTCAACAGAACTTGGACTGGTCGAAAAAAATCCCTGGACTAGTCGAGCCAGTGCCTAGACTAGTCGAACAAAGGCTAGGACTAGTTGAAGAAAAGCCTATAAACTTATACAATGACCTAAATTTAATATGTAATTAACATGACCTAACCTATGGTCAATCTAGGGTCATTCATACCTTAAATGTGAGTTTGAAACATCGAAACATCGATCGCTTCGGTAACTCGATTATCTTGAAGTATGCGAAGCTTGACCTTGTAGTCTTGAACCTGAGCATGAGCTAGAGCTTGTGTTCTTGAGACATAAGGTGGTGATCATGAACTTTAACTTGAGCTTTGAATTTCTGTTCTTGTACTTGAGCTTGTGTTCGATCTTTGACAATGTTCTTCAACTTGAAAATATAGAAGAGTTGATGATGGTGATCTTGAACTTTCCATCTTATCATAACAAGATACTAACTCCAAGTGGTTTAACACAACAAAATTTGACAATACCGGGTGCAAGAATTACAACTTAGCACTTGCAATCTCCCCCTTTGTCAAATTTGTGACAAAACCGACTAAAGAATCATGCACCAGTTTATACACATCGTAAGGCAATGTTACTACTACTCCCCCTCAATCTATTACTACCCCTCAATTCAAGCAAGGTGATTTATAGAGTACCTGTAGAGTACCTGTATAGGTACAAACAAAAATATGCACAAAAAAATATGCAACATTTCCATACACATTCCATACACATATGTCTCTACAACCCGCATCCAACAATCATCATATACCACTCATATACCATTCCAATCACATTTCTCCCCCGTTTTGTCACAATATGACAAAGGAAAGTAACTGAAATTCATAGATGATTGAAGTAAAAATGTAAGAGAAGAGAATGAGATAAGAGAGTTAATATTAGTAGAGTAACATCATGTCCAAGCATCAACTAGTATAAATCATCATCAAGCATAAACAGTCCATAGAGTAGCAAATAAAAACATGTCCAAGGATCATCTAAGCAAAAGTAAAGTTTAAGATTTTAATACATGCCAACATAAATAAAAACATTAGTCAGAACTAGAAGAAGACGGTGGAGGAATAGATGGGTCAATTTGATGTAATCCCTTGTTAATGCGACGAAGGTATTTGCACATATATTTAAATTGAGTTTCATGGGATACATGTAGACCTTCCACCTTCTCTTCTAAGGTTCTCAACCGCTTATAAAAAACAGATGGCTGAAATTAGAATCAGCCTCAGAATCAGATTCTAACTCATCAAACAAATCATCCATATTCACGTTGTCAGTGGGTAGTGCCTCCTCCTCTCCAACTTCTTCTCTAACTCCTCCAACATCCCTGTTAACTTGACCAGGAGCCAACTCTAATTTCATCTTATTGATATTTGAGTTGTTGAATGGAAGATGGGAAATAGAAGCTTCTCCAGATGGCATGACCATGCGGCAATGAGTAGCAAGGGCGGTCATCAACTAAGCGAAAGGAATATCGCTATGCCTCAGGTGTAAACGAAATTAGATTATAATATAACAAATTAATGAAGGAAGACACACTTGAATACCAGAAATAATAGAATGAAAAATGCGCATCATGAAAGAAGTTAATTCAGCCTTGTTACTAGATCTAGGGTAAACATTATAAATAAAGATACAATGAAGTACTCTGTATCCGGGAAACATCTGATTGACACGTAGCGCAATCCCAAAATTTCATTCTGATTTCATGTTGCATAAATTTCTAGTTAAAAGACATTTTTCAGATTCATTCAATCTCTCAGCCAATGTGGATATTAGAATCCCTTCATCATTAACTGGTATATCCATCAAGCTAGAGATCAAGTGACGATCTACTGGAAATGGACCTTCTCTAAACATAATAGTGAATGTTAAATTTTCAATAGAAACATCACTAATACATGCTGCATGGCTTGTGCAATAGACCGATATGTGGGTCCGCCCCAATTTAGTATGTTATCCCATCCTACAACCACAAGGAGGGGAATGATATTGAACTGAACCAAATAATTTGAATTGACGGTCCGTTCAACAATGATGTTGCGGAGACGGATGTCCCGCACATATTCCGGGTCCTCTTTGGGTGGTCGAAGAGTACGCAGCGCAATAGGTGTGGAATGTGAAGAAGAAGGACCACAAGTTGTTTTCTTCTTGGATTTACTTTCCATTACAAGAAACAAAAATAGAATGCAAGAAGGATTTAAGGGTTTCACACAAATCAGATTTTATCCAAAAAATGCAAGGAAACCACTGGAAAACTTGAAATAAACTTTGGAATCAAGCAAATAGAGATGCAAGGAATCTAAATCCGAAAGAAAAATGAAAATGGCACACTAACCAAGTTGTATTCGGAGGTGGGTTCGACCGGTCGAGGAAGGGGCTGTTGGAGAAGATGAAGAAAGTGAAGAAAAAGTGATTTTTTCACATTAAAAGCAACCCAACCGTGCATCTCGACTGATCGAGCATATACTCGACCGGTCGTGCCACGACTTGTCGAGTGTGTACTTGACTGGTCGTGCAGAAAAAAATTTTCAATTTTATTAATTTTTGAAATCCTGAAATTTGTAAAAATAAAAATATGCAAAAAATAGTACAAGCAGACACAATAATCTCATATCAAATTACACATACCAATATCTAATTTTAATTTAGAAAACTTGTTTCTGTTAAGTGGTTTGGTAAATATGTCCGCAAGTTTATTTTCAGTTTGAACATAATCCAAGGAAATAATCTTATCTTCCACTAATTCACGAATGTAATGATATCTCATGTCAATATGCTTGGTTCGTGAGTGCTAGATGGGAATCTTAGAAATATTGATTGTGCTAGAGTTATCGGAATACAGTTCCACAGTATCTTGCGCAAATCCATAATCATTTAACATTCTTTTCATCCACATAAATTGAGTGCATGCATTTCTAGCTGCAATATATTCATCCTCAGTTGTGGATAGCGATACGGAACTCTGTTTCTTGCTATGCCATGAAACTAAACAGTTCCCAACATAAAAAATCCACCGCGTGTAGACTTTCGGTCATCTATATTATCAGCCCAGTCATCATCCATATAACCAACTAATTGAACATTAGTATTATATGGATACCAAAGGCCAAGATTGGCTGAGCTTGTGACATATCTCATAATTCACTTGACAACAATTAGGTGAGATTCCTTAGGATCTGATTGATATCTAGCACAGATACCTACGCTGAATGCTATATCATGTTTGCTTGCAGTTAAATATAATCAGCTACCAATCATACTGTGATACAACCTAGGAACTAAACTTTTACCTGTTGCATCCTTAAAGAGCTTAAGAGTCATACTCATAGGAGTATTGAAGTTTTTACCACACTTAAAACGAAACTTCTTCACCAAGTTTAGAGCATACTTGGTTTGAGAAATAAAAATCCCGTCTTCAAGTTGTTTCATTTGTAAACCTAAAAAGTAGTTCAGTTCTCTAACCATGCTCATTTCAAACTTGGACTTCATCAATTCTGCAAACTCAGTAGTCAAGTTAGAACATGTAGAACCATAAATAATATCATCAACATATATCTGTACTATGAGTATGTGATCATTGTGTTTCTTTACAAACAGTGTCTTATCAACATTCCCCATTATAAAGTTATGACTTAGTAAAAACTTAGTCAGCTTCTCATACCATGCCCTGGGAGCTTGTTTTAAACCGTAAAGTGCCTTTTCAGGCGATAAACATGATCAATCTATTTAGCGTCTTCAAAACCCTTAGGTTGTTTTACATATACTTCCTCATGTAAATCACCATTCAAGAAAGCACTCTTGACATCCATTTGATAGATTTTGAACTTTTTGAAACAAGCAATGGATATGATAGATTCAAGATGAGCTACTGGGGCAAAGGTTTTGTCATAATCAATGCCTTCTATCTGAGTGTACCCTTGTACAATCAGTCTTACCTTATTTCTTATAATATTCCTAATTCATCATATTTACTTTTAAAGATCTACTTAGTTCCAATTCTATGTTTATCATTATGTCTAGGAACCAAATACCACACATCATTCCTTACAAATTGATTTAGTTCATCTTGAATGGGTACTATCCAGTTTTCATCAGTAAGCGCTTCTTTTACATTGGCCAACTCAATTTGAGAAGTAAAGCACATATAATTATATATGTTTTCTAATTGTTTACGAGTGCGCACACCAGTGAGAGGGTTCCCAAGAATTTGATCAGTTGGATGGTCTTTAACTGACCACAGTTCAGTGTCATTTTGACTGGATGAAGAGTCTGGTTTATCAAATATAGAGACTTCATCATCTTCTGAACTATAGACAAGTGTATTTAGGTGATCATCTATAACCACATTAACAGACTCTTGAATAATATCGGTTCTCTTGTTGAGAACTCGATACGCTTTGCTATTTAGAGCATACCCTAGAAAAATCCTTCATCACTTTTAATGTTGAACTTCTCTAAATTTTCTCGGTCACGCAAAATATAACACTTGTTGCCAAAAACTCGAAAGTATTTGACTGTGGGCTTCTTATTGAACCACAGTTCATATGCAGTTTTATCATTTGATTTTCTAGTATAAACATGGTTTATTATATAGCATGTAGTGTTCACAGCTTCCGCCCATAGATTTTTAGGTAATTTCATGCTATTTAACATAACATTGGCCATTTCTTGAAGCACACGGTTTTTCCTTTCAACAACCCTATTTTAGTGAGGTGTCTTAGGTATAGAAAATTCATGCGATATCTCGTGATTGCTACAGAACTTCTCAAAATTGCTATTATCAAATTCCAATCCATGGTCACTTCGAATTTTTGAAATATTTGATTTTTTCTCAGTTTGGATACGCTTGAGTATCCTTTTCACTTGATCGAGAGTTTCAGACTTCTCTCTCATGAAAGCTACCCATGTATATCAGGTAAAGTCATCCACAATTATCAGAAAATATTTTTTTCTACCTCGACTCTCCGTTCTGGTAGGGCAAACGAGATCCATATAGAGGAGTTCAAGGGGTTTAGATGTGGCACCGGAGTTCACTTTCTTGTGACTACTCCTAGTTTGTTTCCCAATTTGACATTCGCCATAATTTTTGTCCATTTTCTCTAATTTGGGTAGACCTCTTGTTAACTCACCTTTGCTCAGTCTATATAGATTTCAGTAGTGTACATGCCCAAGGCGTTTATGCCATAATTTGGTCTCATTGGTTTGGACCATGTAACACTATAATTTAGATGAGCTAGAGTCACTAACTATATAACAATTCTCAGATGTTCTGCAAATAGTCAATATCACAAAACCTTTCTCACTAGAAATCTCACATCCTTGATTAGTGAATTTTACACTTGTTTATTATCGCATATTTGAGAAATGCTTAAGAGATTATGTTTAAGACCTTCTACAAACAAAACATTCTCAAAAGGAGGAAGATTGAAAAGTTGAACCGTACCTTGGCCAATTACTTTACAGTTGCTACCATTACCAAATGTGACTGAACCATCAGTCATATCTTTGAAGTTGGTGAACAAATCTTTGTCACCTGTCATGTGTCTAGAGCAAGCACTGTCTAGGTACCACTTTGATTGACTCGAAGCCTTGAAAGCAATGTAGGAAACTAGACTAGTAACTTTAGGGACCCATTTCATTACCATTTTGGGTTTTGGAGCACTGTTGGTTTTTTTGTGCTTATAGTTGTTATACATTCTACCATTAGAGTTAGATTTCAGCAACTCCTTAAGTAGATACACACTTTTTTCAGCTAAGGGGTCATAATTCTGATTTTTAAAATTGATATGGTTGTTTTTAGGTTTTGTAACTTGAAAAGTTTTAGGATTTTTAAAACCATTTTGATTCAGACTTTTTCCTTTTGAGTTGGAGGACTTTCCTTTAATAAACTTAGGAGGAGTAATCTTATTTTTCAAAGGTGTATTGTTATCATAGCCAAGACCAAATCTATCCCCACATTTCCTTGATCCGGTTAACAATTTTTCTAGTTTAGGATCACCCTGGGCATACCTCCAAGTATCCTTTGAACTCCAGAGAGAAGAAACTTCTAGTTTTAGTTTTTCATTTTCTGATTTTAGATTTTCAACTTGGGACATTTTAAAATCTAAATCACATTTAGTCTTTTCAAAACAATGAGAAAGTTGTGATTTTTCTAAAATTAAGTTTTCAAAATCCTTTTTTAACTTTAAAAACTTTTCTTTTTGAAGTTTAAGTTTTACAGCTATCTTACAACTTTCCTTGTATAGGGCATTATAGGCATCTCGTAAATCTTCATCGTTTTCAGGGTCACTCCTCAGATTTTCATCATAAGTTGAATCACAACTATCTATGGAAGTGACTCTGGCTAGAATCATTAAGGCCTTGACCTCATTAGTAGGTAAGAGTTCTGAATCATCTGACTTAGAAGAGGCTTCCGAGCAAGACAATTTATCCCATATGGCTAACATACCTTTCTTCTTTGATTTGTCCTTCTTTGGACACTTGTTTCCCAAATGCCCGTATTTGCGGCAGTTGAAGCATTAGCTATCTTTAAGAGATTTTCAATTTTTAGATTTATTCTTTTTCTTCTCAGAGGGTTTTTGAAAATCAACTCTCTTTTTTCTTTTGAAAATTTTATAAAACTTCTTAGCTAATAGTGCTATATCATCTTTCTGAATTTTCACAATCAGAATTACTAGTATTATCTTAAGAAATACATTTAGATGACTTAAGGGCTATGGACTTACCTTTAGGAGCCTTGAAATTTAACTCGAAGGTTTGTAAAGAACCAACAAGCTCTTCAACACTCATATTATCCCTGTCATGAAGTTCCTGAATGGCAGTCACCTTAGAATTGAACCTTTTAGGTAATGAGCACAGTATCTTTGCACAAACTTTACTTTCTGGGATACTATCTCCAAGACCCCACATTGAGTTGACTATGTCATTCAATTTAGTATTGAAGTCCATGAATGTTTCACTTTCTTTCATACGTATTTCCTCAAACCTAGTGGTGAGGATTTGAAGTTTTGACTTTTTTACGTTAGTTGTACCCTCGTGTGTCATTTCTAAGATATCCCAGGCTTGCTTTGCAGTATCATAAGATATAATTCTTTTCAATTCATCTGGTGATAGTGTGCAAGTGATTGCATTTAAAGCTTTGCATTGGCACTACTCTAATTTTTCTGAAGAGTGGTCCATGAATAATAAGGTGTAACTTTAATAGATTGGTTCCATCTAGTCACTGTGGCTTGCCACACGCTCTCATCGATGGAGCTCAAAAGGATCCTCATCCTAATTGGAGCCATCAAAAGGTGGAGGCCTAGTAATAGAGAGGCTATCAAAATTTGACATATTAAAAGCTCGAGATCGCTTAGCTTAGGAAATGAATCCAAATGAATGAGCTATTAGGCTCTGCTACCACCTGAAAAGGCCAAGCTCAAAGTCCTAGAGAGAGGGGGGGGGGGGGAGATGAATAGGACTAGTTTTAAGAGGTTGATACAAACTGAGTTCTAAGGACAACCTTTCACCAAAAACCAAGGTTTATGGTAGGACAACCTGATGTTTAGAACGTTAGTAAGTATCAAAAGCTCAAATTGAGAATGAGGCAAATGAAATAAACTAAATTATTACAACATTCACCATAAGCGCATAAAGAAAATTACAACAATCAGCATCACACTACATCACAACCATCATCCAAACTCCGAGAATTATAGTGGTTCGTGTGTGTACACAACTATTCACAAACAGCCACACAACCACTCCACTCCCAATATCCACACCCATGGGATATTGGCTTTTACTAAGAATAAGGTTTTCCAAGGTTCACCTTAAAACCTTCACAAATGTGTTTTTCAAATGGGCTTACACAATCACAAAAACCGCACAATGAGATTTTCCTGGCTGAATCTCACAAACCAAAAATACAGAAAATGAAATTGTAATTATCTGAAGATTCATCTTCCGATGTAGCCCGGTAGAAACAATTCGATGTAGACGTAGATGTTCAATATCCAATCTCACAAATGAAAGGGTTCTAAATCTAAATGAGTTTTAAATTAAATCAACCTACGGCTAGCTTGATTTGATTTTGATCTCAAAAGGGTAAATCAAAATTCCCTTAATAGAATTGAATTGAATAAAGAGATCTCAAAATCAAATACAAAAAGCTATAAAAGAATCTAAAATGAATAAGTAATCACTTCACAATTGCAGGAACTTATCTCTCAAAGTGATGGCTTGATTAGGCTTGGAATTGATGAACAATTTTGAAAAATGTCCTCTATTTATAGGAAGAAATTCTATTCTATTGACTGGTCTAAGGTTCGGTTCGACTTGTCGAAGCACCAACCAAATTTTAAAAATTCTGGCGCGATAGGATAAAGTCGTTACTCGACTGGTCGAGTGGGACCAGAAAAGCTTACTGCACTTTGAGTCGAGCACTGCACGACTGGTCGAGCGCTGTTCACTCGACTAGTCGAGCAGTGTGCACGACTAGTCGAGAGTCCAACAAAAAATCTGAAAAATTTTCAGCAAAACTTGGACTGGTCGAAAAAATGCCTGGATTGGTCTAACCGGTGCCTGGACTAATCGAACAAAGGCTAGGACTAGTCGAAGAAAAGCCTATAAACTTATACAATGACCCAAATTTAATATGCAATTAACATGACCTAACCTATGGTCAATCTAGGGTCATTCATACCTTAAATGTGATTTTGAAACATCGAAACATCGATCGCTTTGGTAACTCGATTATCTTGAAGTACGTGAAGCTTGACCTTGTAGTCTTGAACTTGAGCATGAGCTAGAGCTTGTGTTCTTGAGATATAAGGTGGTGATCATGAACTTTAACTTGAGCTTTGAATTTCTGTTCTTGTACTTAAGCTTGTGTTCGATCTTTGGTAATGTTCTTCAACTTGAAAATGTAGAAGAGTTAGTGATAGTGATCTTGAACTTTCTATCTTATCATAACAAGATACTTACTTCAAGTAGTTTGGCACAACAAAATTTGACAATACCGGGTGCTAGAATTACAACATAGCACTTACCGAGCCGTCATCCAGGAGTTCTTCTTCTTCCTCTTTAGTTGGTCTTTTTGTGTTGTTTAAGAGTATTTAGTTCAATTATGTCTATGGTTGGCTAAACCTCTTAGCTAGGGCTAAGAGGTGAAGCTCGTAGCATGATTGGGATGTTTTGTTTGTTTTGATTCATGTTTTGTTGAACTCTTTTGGATTCTAGTTTGATTATGAAGGAATATTTTTAGTTTTTAATGGTTTGTTGTGACTCAAATTACAATAGATCTGTGATAGCTTGAGATATCTTCTTTTCCTTAATTGAGATTGTGAAATTAGAAAATTCTGTTGTTCACCATCGTCCCATGGGCATGGTAAGGTGATGGAATCCTCCCTAACTTTTACAATTCTATTATGATTGGTTGTGGGTTTGGTAAATTGTTGTTATTTGTCTTGTCTCCTGGGCATGGTTAGGTGACGGAATCACTTCCAAAACCTCACCACTCTCATCCATTAATGATTAGATCCATGAAAAGTTTAGAGATCTGACAAATCTCTTCTTACCTACTGGATAAGATAGGACTCTGATTCTAGTTATGTCCTTGAATCATGTAAGGTAGCTTCCCAATTGCTACAAGTGGATCCTTGGCACCCTAGTTCCTTCTTTTAAATTCACTGGTTTTAATTACTTTAATCACAATTACTCTCTCAAATATTTCAGATTTAGGTTTTCATTTTCTTCTAGTTCTACTTCCAGTTGCTTTCAGAAGACACACAAGTTCAGTCCCTATGGATTCGACCTCGGTCTCACCGAGATTATTACCGCATCGCAACCCTACACTTGGGGTTGTGAACATGTTTTTGGCGCTGTTGTCGGGGATTGACGGTTGTGTTTTTATGAGATTAGCTAGTTTTGGAATTAGTTTAAGATTAGGGTTTTTCTAGTTTCTATTTTTACGATTAGGATTTTTTGAATTATTTTAGAAACTAACTTAGCTTTCTATTTTTAGGTTTAGAAATTTTTCTAATTTTTTTTAGAAACTAGGTTATTTTTCTTTTTTTAGAAACTTTCCTTTTTAGAAACTAACTCATCTTTCTATTTTTGTTTTTAGAACTTTCTAATTTTAGAATTTTATTTTTAGGATTTTTCTTGTATTTTTAAAAAAAAGAAATTAACATTGTTTTTTTGTTATGTAAGATCCTAACATAGAACGCTCCAATCCGGTAACTTCTTTCTAACTTCTTCCCTCTACTTTCCATATTGCCGTAGGATTTTTATTTTATTTTATTTTAAGATTAGGTTCAGGATTAGGGTTGCACCATGTATATGTAAGAGTGGGAACATCAATATGCTGAGCTAGTTTTGGAGAATGCGAGAAGTTGTAAGGGGCTGTCAGATGATTATAAGAGGAAACAACCCATGTCTCAAAATTTTTCTGAAATCATCATCGAGAACCAACCAAAATATAATGTTCCACCGGTTAAGAAGTCCTTACGTGATCATATGCAGGAGAATAATTACACTCCACGGATTAAGGAAACAGTATGTGAATGTTGGGGTTGTTAGAACTATGGGAGTGAAAAGTATTATCAACAATCAGACAGGAAGAAAACAATGAGAGATTATATTATGGGTGATAATATGTATCAACAACTATTAGATTCTTCCACTTATGATCCGTATAACTATAATAAGTGGAAACATCAATGTTGGGAAGATGAACAAGCAATACACCCTAGTGAACATTCTCTTGGGTCCTCTACTTTTGAAACCCAATCAGAAACGATCTAAGAGGAGTCACTTCAGGGTAACATATATGATTTTTTTGACATCAGAAGAACGATAGAAGCACTTGCATTGCACATCGATAAAACATTGGAGGCTCGTTCGTCCCAGCCACAACTCAATTCAGAAACACAATATGAGAAGAGTGATCCTAACTTGTTTGTGGAGAACTCTGGAATTTGGAATGAGGAGTTGGATTTCGGTAATGAGCATATGGTTCAATTTCCTGAAGAGTCAATCTCGATGATTGTCTAAAAGAATGATCAAGAGACACTGCTGGTTTTCAAATATAATGATATTGACACACTTCACTCACATGACACGCCTAATTTCAATGATGAGGAAGAGGTTAGTTTATTCGAACCTCAACCCAATTTAGGAATAGGATGTGAGGAAAGCAATCCCATCCCAAGTGTGTACTGCACTGAATTAGAAATGATAAGTATTGAGACGAGATTCATGAGAGCACACCCTAGATTCACTGGAATCAACTTCAATTATGGTCTAGGAAGGTGATCACGTGGCACAGGAAGTTCTAATCCACCCATATGACATGTTTGATTTAAATATGGAGGAAGAGTCTCTTCTAGGTGAATCACAGGACTCTTTTGGGGCATGTTCGGGCCACTCCCCTAATTTAGATTATAATATGATTAGGGACATGGACAAGTCGCCTGATATGCTCTGGAATTTGAAACCATCCAGTTGAGGTCACCATCTAAGTTGTCAACCCTTGACAATACAATGCCTTTATTGAGTGATATCAACGAACAAAGTCTTCACATCAATTCTTCGCCTGTTAATTTTCAATCTATCTGTGCAGGGCAAGAGTAAGAGAGTATGCTTCCATCCACTTCCAGAGATGATGGAATCCTTGGGCAGATCATCACAAACTTCAATGAGAAAAATGAGTCACTCTCAGTTGAATTTCCTAACTCTTTGGACAATTGCTTGGCACACTTTGCAGATTCAAATGACTCAATAATACAAGAAATAGTAGATGCCTTGCAAGACAATACCTCGGTAGTTGTCACTAACTGAGAGAACCCTTATTCTGCAGCCCCTCCTTCCCCAAATCTTAAATGTTTACCATTAAAGGAGGAAGATTTGATAATTGAACCGGAGTATGAAACTTCGGAATGTGTTGAGACTATATCATCTGCTGAGAATTTTTTTGAATTCTATCTACTTGTAGTCTCTGATTCACCATGGGATACTAACATTGGAACTTTTTCTGTTATAGGTGAATCATATATACTTTGGATACCTCAAGCGATGCAACGATAATTTTTTGATGAGGTCCGTAAATTTCTCTGGAAATTCATGCTCCAGGGCATCCAAGCCTATTAAAAAAATGGCTTTTGGATGATCTTATTGAGAAACTTACTGAGAAATTTATTAAGATATTAGCCGGAGGAAGAACCTTGCGCCATGACTGAGTAGCTTTTTCACTACTTTCTTAGTTTAGGATTAATTTATTGCTTTCACGTTATATCTAGGATAGTCGGATTTATGCTATTTAAGATAGTTTACTTATCGTCTGTTGAGTCCTCCTACTAACCCATCTTCACTCTGAGATCATTGGGAACACCCCAAAATTTCTTATTCTTTTACATTCATTGTCTTATGTCCATTGCATGCTTATATCTTTTACATTGAGGACAATGAAGATCTTAGGTTGGGGGGGGTGTGGATTAGGCAAGCTAATCATTGTTTTCTTAGTCTTTGAGAAAAAATTGTAAAAAATTTTCTAAAAATTTTGTAAATTCGAGTGATTTTGCAGTTCATCCATGATTTAGAAGTATAAGGTACTTAATGTTTGTGATTTATGACTCTTATATTTAGTTACTTGTTAGATTTCACATTTAAGTTTGAATTATTAATCCATGATTAGAAGTTTTAAACATTGATGGAGTCATGATTTCACATGTCAAATATAGCTTACACATTAAGGTTTTAGTTTGATATTGAATTGCTAACTTGATGATTATTAAGCATGGAAGGAACCAACCTGGGGAATTTGTCCATGATGTTCAAATTGAAAAAGAGAGAGAGAGAGAGAAAGAATACCCAGCTAAAAAAATAGTTATCATCGAAAATGGCTACCTGTTAAAGATCTTTAAAAAGGTTGATATAGCGTGAAAGCCATCAATGGAAAAATCAAAAGCTGGAAGAATAAAAAGGCTAAATTGTAAGGCAAGTTTTGGTTATCCTGAATGCTCTTTTGATTATCAATGTTATCATGGAAATTGAGAACTGGATCTTTGATTATGATAAGCTTAGACTTCACTATGCACCCATGGGACTCAATATTTAGAATTGTTCTAATTAGAGGATTAATACTTTGAACTAGATTGTGAAATTTACTAAGTGCTAGAGTTGAGGAGAAGTTGATGCTTAACACTGATGTATCTTATAATTCTATTATTTAGATTGTTTTTAAAAAATCACTTGAGCTCATAGAAATTGTCTTGTGGTTCTCAAAATAATTTTCGCATACTTTGCTCGGGACTAGCAAAATGCTGGTTGGGGATTGTGTTGAGGATCAAATATTGCATATTAGACCCGATTTATTACTTAGTTTTACTAACATGATAATGCTTAATGTTCTATTTTAATCATGTTTGTGTTGCAAGGTGAATTTAAGAGCTTGGATTGAAAAGGATGTTAAAAGCATGGATATAATGCTCAAGAATCACCAAAGCCATAATTGGATCTGATGAAACCAAGAATATAAAATGCACATACTAAAGATCCAAGAAAACCAAGTCAAGAATGAATAAAATTGGAGTTTTGAAGTGAAATTGCGTAATCCTCGACCAGTCCTAGCCTTTGCTTGACCAGTCCAGGCTACGCACGACCAGTCCTGGACACCGCTCGACTAGTCGAAGCTCGACTGGTGGAGGTTCCTTGACTCGAACTCCAGTGAGTAAAACAACTAAATTTTCATCCTGCTCGACCAGTCGAGGGTGTCCCACGACTGGTCGATGATGGCCCATGACCGGTCGAGGACGTCCCACGACCAGTCGAGGGTTACGCAATTTTAGTGCAGACTACAGAAATTTGAAGTGGTTTATAGAAATTTCCAACTTGGTACGAAAGTCTAAGGCCTAAAACTATAAACAAGGGTCCCTAGGGCATCCTTAAGCATCTTCTAGGGTTTGAGAAGTGGAGCAAAAGGGTGGAGCTGCCATCCGGGAGTTCTTCTTATTCCTCTTTAGTTGGTCTTTTTGTATTGTTTAAGAGTTTTTAGTTCAATCGTGTTTATGGTTGGCTAAACCTCTTAGCTAGGGCTAAGAGGTGAAGCTCGTAGCATGATTGGGATGTTTTCTTTGTTTTCATTCATGTTTTGTTGAACTCTTTTGGATTTTAGTTTGATTATGAAGGAATATTTTTAGTTGTTAATGGTTTGTTGTGACTCAAATTACAATAGATCTGCGATAACTTGAGATATCTTCTTTTCCTGAATTGAGATTGTGAAATTAGAAAATCCTGTTGTTCACCATCATCCCATGGGCATGGTAGGGTGATGAAATCCTCACTAACTTTCACAATTCTCTTATGATTGGTTGTGGGTTTGGTAAATTGTTGTTGTTTACCTTATCTCCTGGGCATGATTAGGTGACGGAATCACTTCCAAAACCTCACCACTCTCATCCATTGATGATTAGATCCATGAGAAGTTCAGAGATCTGACAAATCTCTTCTTACCAACTAGATAAGATAGGACTCCGATTCTAGTTGTGTCCTTGAATCATGCAAGGCAGCTTCCCAATTGCTACAAGTGGATCCTTGGCACCCTAGTTCCTACCTTTAAATTCACTAGTTTTAATTACTTTAATCATAATTACTCTCTCAAATATTTCAGATTTAGGTTTTCATCTTCTTCTAGTTCTACTTCTAATTGCTTTAAGAAGACACACAAGTTCAGTCCCTGTGGATTCGACCTCGGTCTCACCTAGATTATTACTGCATCGCGACTCTACACTTGGGGTTGTGAACAATGAGAACCTCAGATCTCCTGAAGAAGATTCAGAGCACGTTAGGGATCTCCGTAATCGGGAAATTATCATAGAAAGGACGGTGAACGTAGATCACATTGCTCCATTCCATCTCTTACCTATCCTCACTACAGTTGGTTGGGAAAACATTCTTAATTGGGGCGGAACGACATATCGCTCTATAGCTTAAGGGATGTATGCTTCGATAGGTGAACCGTCCCTAGATAATCTGACATTCTCTATTAATTTTAGAGAAGGGACATTTCCTGTTGATCGACATCTTATTTCAGGGTTAATGGATATCAATGTTAATGATGAAGGCATACCCATTTCTACCCTTACTGATAGAATGTATGAATCTGAGCCTCGAGATATTACCTGTAAACTATGTCGGTTTGATACCGAATGGAGTTTGGGAAATGCCCTCCATGCCAACAAGATGTTACCCAAATATAGAGTTGTTCATCACATTTTCACATCTAATGTCTATCCTTGGTTCGGGAATAAGTCAGAACTTACTCCCTTCATGTCTCGTGTTCTACATGTGGTTGTGTTTGGTATTCCTATCTGTCTTCCCTCATTGATATATTACTTAATTATCCAATTTCGTATCCATCTTGGCCACGGGTCTATCCGAAAATCGGGGGTCGAGCATAAACTCAACTCCCGAGTTCTAACGCATCACTTATGCAACAAAATGAATGATGATTGAATGTTGTCTGCATTAATGTAGTGAACATGAGTGAGATTAAGCCAAAATAGCATATCATACTCTAGAGACAGTTAAATTGCAAGCGGAAGACTGTGATAGATATATAAAATATATAAACTGTGGTGAGTCTCCAGAGTATGATAACATTACCAGGTTAAATAATTACAAGTATAGTTCCAAAATATACCAAATGTGTAAGGTCCTCTAGTCAACATCCCTGTAACTCCATCGATCAAGGCACGACTTACATGAAGCCGCCAGAAAATAACATATACAAGAAAGTATCC
Source organism: Magnolia changhungtana (assembly GCA_030180095.1). Classification (NCBI taxonomy): domain Eukaryota; kingdom Viridiplantae; phylum Streptophyta; class Magnoliopsida; order Magnoliales; family Magnoliaceae; genus Magnolia; species Magnolia changhungtana. The sequence goes on along the minus strand of JASAUF010000231.1, from coordinate 1,462,436 downwards.
TCATGGTCGCAGAGGTCTGGCTCCACCTCACAAGCATCGCCATCTGCAATCAGACAAAGTCTGGTGGGTGTTCGGAACACCGTCCCGTAACGTGGGAGTGAGTAGCTAACTCAGTGGAACAATAAGACACAGGTTAACATGTTATCAATACAGTCAAGCAGTAATGATAAAGCAGTACAATCAAACACTCCTGACTACTCTTATTAATGCAAGTATGAATGCAGTCATGATGGATGCCCTCACCACACCCTCCCTCGTGCGACACCATCTTACGTTCGCGGCATGCTTTCATCCCTCAGTGCTCCACATCTTCCAGGCACATGCAATGCATGATGAGCATGATTACCGAGTTTTTATTAGTCCATTTCAAACAACAGGATTGGGAAACTAAGGTACCTCCCTTATATCATTCCCAAACATGATCCATTTTAGGGTCGTTAGTCCTAGTTAATCTCAGACGATGGTGTGTTTTCTAGGTCACTGTAAAGGCTGCCAGGGCTGTTACGCACAAAGGTTACACCACTCCCCCATCACCTGTTTAACGATTCATCACTATACAGAAACAAGCCTAGTTCATACTCTCTACATTGCGGCAAAACTCGTCGCCTCATCACAAATTCAGAGTATGCTCGAGGTCACTACAAAGGGCTACCAGGGCTGTTGCTCGCATTCGTTGCACCACTCCCCCATCACCTTATCAATGTAGGCTGACAGCATGAATAAAGTGTCCCATACCATCATAATCGACTCACGAGTCTGGTTGCTCACTGGTCACTACGGGGAGGCACGTGGCCCTAGCGTAGGCCTACAGCTCGACCATGGTGTCCCATACCACAATGTCCGGCTCATGAGTCTTAGCGGATCAAGGTACCATGGTTAACGGGATTCCACTGGTAAGTTTGGTACCCTAGGTTCAAGCAGTAGCGATCAAACATGGTGAACATACATTAGATAGATCGGGTTGCTTGACGAGCTCGACTAGCTCGAGCACACAATAAGTTGAACGATATGAAGTGCATAAGCACTTCGTGTGGTCAGCCACTATCGGCAACCGAAGTACGACTCGGGTTCGACGAACACATCTCACGTGGCAAATGAATCCCAGCCACGATTTTAATCCCGTTACCGATTGCCTGGACTATAGACAAAGTCCCAAACTCAATCAATCCTTATCATAGCATGTGGAGTAAAGCATGATAAACAAAGTAATTCAAGCATGTTAGTAAGCTTGTCATAAAGCATGTTATAAAGCATTACATAAATAGGAATACAAACACATATATTGCACAAGTAAGCGGTTTAAGTAAACAACCTCATGGAGGAAATCATACATGTCTCTAAGGTAGTTGAGAATCCCATCTCAACACCCTCCTAAGGCATCAACATCCAAACACTTGCTCACACAAGCATTTTTACAAACACTTAACATACACTATTTCAACATACTTAGTGTATGTTAGCAAACATGTATTAGGGCGAGTCCTTTCGCCAAGCAAGTATTTTACGCATATATAATATATTTATATAACAAATAATCATGGCAAACACATCTCTAAAATATATATGTATACGGTACTTTCTACAATACAGTATTTCTACACACATAGTGTATATTAGTAAAACATGTATTTGGGCGAATCCTTTCGCCAAATAAGTATTTTATCCATATATTGTATATTCATACAACAAATAATCATGTCAAACACATTTCTAAAATTTATACGTATACGGTATTTTCTACGAATACCTAGAATATGTAAAATTCCATAATCTACATCTTTAATCGAAACAGAAAACAGAAAACACTTTGTACATGTGCAATTGCATGCAGATCATGAATCTATCATTATCTAACATTGAAAGCATTGAAAATCGTAACCTATACACCTAAAGTCCTCACCTTTTATTGTAGAATCGTAAAGAATATGATGAGTTTGCTAAGCTTCCGTCTTCGGCAGTTTGGCCACCTATAGATCAAAATAGGTTAGTTATTTCATAACTTACAACCTATACAACCCCAAAATAGATTAGGGTTAGGGTTACTTACCTAGAAACGAATCCGGAATTGCCTGGAAAGTGATTAGAATGGAGCGGCTGAGCATGGATAGCAGCAGGGAAGAAGGGCAGGAAGACTCTCCCACATCTCCCACACTTTCTCTCTCTTTTCTCTCTTCTCTCTCTAGGGTTTCTCTCAAATTCGTATGGCCGTGAGAGAGAGGTTTCTAAGGTCCTTATATAGCCTAAAAACACTCCAAATCAGACTCCAGGTCAAGGTATACTTAGGTTATAACCAAAGCGGACCTGTTTCAGCTCAATGGAGGACTTCTGGCGGGCCTCCTTGAGCCAAAGGTCGAACTTAAGCTCACAAACTATGGATCTAGGTTCCATTAAGTTTTCATTCCAGTATGGTTCTCAGATCACACGTAGCGGACCAGTTTCAGTTCAACGGTTAGCGGATCTCGATCGGAGATTCCGAGTACATGGATATGTGTATGAAATTTCTCTTGATCCAAGGGTGTAATTTGGTGTGATTCTGACCGTCTGGTTGCTTAAAACTGATCCGCAAGCGAGAAGTGCCAGATTACTATTTGAGATATTTATTTAAAAAGAAATTCAAGTGTTTTAACACTCCTCGGTCCGGACTCAAGCGAATTACACTGGGACACTATCTGGATTTGATTTATGAGATAGTTGTCAAGCCCAGCGAGGTGGTCCTAAGTCTTTAACTTCGTATTATTCAGACTACCGATGTGCGGTCCAGACCTGATACGGAGTTTCAACGTGCTCTCGAGAGCAGTCGGGTAATGAGATTGATCCTATATTTTAGGGTAACCTAGCGTCAATGATTTTACAAGTTTTGGGTCTTGCAGATCGTATTTAAAGCAATTCAAACAGATTTTGTAGTTAATCTAGTTTAGCACTTAGTTACTTTGTCTCATTTCTAAAGGATTTAATCCTAAGTGATTTCTGGTCGAGGTGGTACTCAGGCCTTTGTAGTTTGTATATAAGGTGATCCAAGTTATAATACTTAACTAGTTTAAGATAGTGTCTAGGGTAAAAGTACTTAGGAAAATTGAAAGAACAAAGTGGTGAAGGGTGGGATTTGTGAAGGAAATGGGTTCAAAAGTGATTTTAGACTGTGGGATTCAGTTCTGACAAGTTAATAAGGTGTTAGGAGTGGCCCATTGCCTAAGGACGTCTAATTCCAGGTTAGCGAAAATCCGCGATGTTACAATCTACCCCCCTTAAAACAAAATTTTGTCCCCGAAATTGCCTAAGGGTAATAAGAAAAGATTTAATTATTTCTTTGCCTATGTTTTATTGCTTAGGGTATACACTAGCCTGGTTCATTTTAGTCTACCCCCCTTAAAACTTATTTCTTTATCCATTTCTCATACTTTGATGGTTTGCTACAATTTATTTCTCTACCTATTTGGAGTCTTGATGACAATTCCCAACAATTTAGAGTAAGATAGCTGTTTTCAATGTTTGACCAACATGGAGAGATGGTTATAGTGGGCTTGATCCCGATACATTGATCATCTACCGGGCCAGGGTAAAAAGCTCATTGTATCCCTTCCGAATCCTGGTGAATCCTGGTCATCTGCTCGTCAGCCGAGAGTTCATTGGCAGTCACCCAGGATTGAGAATTGAGTCAAGTCGCGAATGTTTCACAATTGTATATTTCAGTAACTCCATAGTCCGATCACTCTAAAAACGTAGGGAATGTCCATCATTGAAAGGTTCAAATTGTCTATTTCTAAGGTTGCCCTTTAGGTCTTATTCTAAGAGAGACCTCATTATTATCTATGTCCAAGGAAATGGTGAATCAAATCTTACTAGATCATCCTAAAGCGGTTTCTCATAGTAGAACTTGCTAGGGCTTCTATAATATTCGTATTCAATGAGCACAGTTTCGATCCTGGGCCAGTGGGGTAGGGTCCACCACGCTTTCGCTGTGCCGCCCAGATCAAAGAGGTGTATTAGGTAACCTAATTACATCTATCGGTCTCTGGCATTCTCCAATGTAACCGGTAGTCTAGTCTTAATTTAGGTGTAGTCCAAAGTCTATGCTCATACACTAGATGATTTCAGATCATTTCTAATTCAAGAATTTATTTATCACGTAGGGTCAAATGTTGTCTACGTGGAATTGAGTTGTACGGACTTAAATTTAACTACTCTCGAGCATTTCACATATGCTCATTTCAACTAAGAGGGTCATAAGGTTCACATTATATATTTGTTGGATTTCCTATACGGTCATGTCTGTCGAAATTTAGGAGCACCGCTCTAAGTCCAAAACTTCAAGGGCCTATTTGACAAACCACCATTTACTCTAAAAGCTTAAGCTATCAGAGTGTGGTGGGTTAATGTATATCAAGGGACTTTATCACTTCAACACTATTTGGCCAGTGGTCTTAAGTTGTATTAAATGGGACTGTATTGCTAATCCCACCTCGGGATTGGGAATGACATGTTTGGTAGGAGGGTGTGTGGGGATAAAAAAAAATTAATGGTATAGGCTTTGGAAAATGAGCCTTGTGTTGGAAAAGGGTGAGATGGGATTTCCAAATCCCAAGATGAGAAATTTCTAAGTGTTATTTGAAAGGAAATCTCGAAATTTACTTTTAATTGTATACATTCCAAACATAGTATTGGAAAACATGGGATACACCCAATATAGGGACCATACCTTACACATACATTTATTGTTACTTTTACAATTCCATCCACCTAAATCTCACTTAATGTAGTTGATCGAACGGGCCCCAAATGTCCCATCATTTGGAGGTTGTGAAGGCTATGGAAAAGTGAAGAAAAAGGGGAAAAAGGTTAGAGGTTAAGTGTAACATCCTGAAAATCAGGGGTCGAGCATAAACTCAACTCCCGAGTTCCAGAACATCACTTATGTAACAAAATGAATGATGATTGAATGTTGACTGTATTCGTGCATTGAACATGAGTGAGATTAAGCCAAAACAACATATCATACTCTAGAGACAGTTAAATTACAAGCGAAAGACTGTGATAGATATATAAAATATAAAAACTGTGGTGAGTCTCCAGAGTGTGATATTAAATAATTATAAGTACAATTCTAAAATTTACCAAATATGAGGAAGTGTAATGTCTTCTACCCAAGTACCATAGCCCCGTCAATACATTACCAGGTCTTCATAGACCTGTCAGAGGGTTATATGTAGGAGAACTCCTCCTCAACATCATAGTAGTAGTCTGGCTCTGCTTCATAAGCATCGCCATCATCTGAAACTCAACAAATCTGGTTGGTGTTGCAAACATCGTCCTGTAACGTGGGAGTGAGTGATCAACTCAGTGGAACAATAAAGCATAGGTTAACATGTTATCAATACAGTCAACCAGTAATGATAAAGCAGTAAAATCAAACACTCATAACTACTCTTATTAATGCAAGTATGAATGCAGTCATGATGTATGCCCTCACCACACCCTCCCTCGTGCGACACTATCTCACGTTCGCGGCATGCTTTCATCCCCCAGTGCTCCACATCTTCCAAGCACATACAATGCATGATGAGCATGATTACCGAGTATTTATTAGTCCATTTCAAATAACAGGATTAGGAAACTAAGGTACCTCCCTTGTATCATTCCCAAACATGATCCATTCTAGGGTCGTCAGTCCTAGTTAATCTCAGACGATGGTGTGTTTTCTAGGTCACTGCAAAGGCTGCCAGGGCTGTTATGCACAAAGGTTACACCACTCCCCCATCACCTCTTTAACGATTCATCACTATACAGAAACAGGCCTAGTTCATACTCTATACACCGCGGTAAAACTCTAAGGCTCACCGCAATTTCAGAGTATGCTCGAGGTCACTACAAAGGGCTGCCAGGGCTGTTGCTCGCATTCGTTGCACCACTCCCCCATCACCTTATCAATGTAGGCCGACAACACGAATATAGTGTCTCATACCACCATAATCGACTCACGAGTCTGGTTGCTCACTGGTCACTACGGGGAGGCACGTGGCCCTAGCGTAGGCCGATAGCTCGATCACGGTGTCCCATACCACCATGCTCGACTCATGAGTCTTAGTGGATCGAGGTACCGTGGTTAAAAGGGATTTCACTGGTAAGTTTGGTACCCTAGGTTCAAGCAGTGGCGTCCAAACATGGTGAACATACATTAGATAGATCGGGTTACTTGACGAGCTTGGCTAGCTCGAGCGCACAACAAGTTGTACGACATGAAGTGCATAAGCACTTCGTGTGGCCAACCACTATCGCCTACCGAAGTACGACTCGAGTTCGTTGAACACATCTCACGTGGCAAATAAATCACAGTCACGAATTCAATTCTGGTACCAATTGTCTGGACTATAATCATAGCCCCAAACATAATCAATTGCAGATAAATAAAGCAGTAGTGGATCAAGATTCAAATCATACAATCAAAGTCTGGTATTATCCATTTAGGGCTACAAGGGCTGTTACACGCATTCGTTACACCACTCCCCCATCACCCATGAAGGATCATACAACATAAACATGAATTTAAACATACGCTTTACATAAATAAAATCATACAATCAGTTGAGCATGTTAACAAGCATATCATAAAGCATATTATAAAGCATGTTATAAAGCATATTATGAAGCACTATATAAATAGGAATACAAACACATACATTTCATAAATAAGTGGTTAAAGTGAACAACCCACATGGGGGAAATCATATATGTTTTTAAGGTAGTTGAGAATCCCATCTCAACACCACCTAAGGCACCATCATCCACACACTTACTCTCACAAGCATTTTCACAAACACTTAGAGTACACTATTACAACATACATAGTGTATAATAGTAAAACATGTATTAGGGCGAGTCCTTTCACCAAGTAAGTATTTTACTCATATATAATATACTCATACAGCAAATAATCATGGCAAACACATCTCTAAAATTTATACGTATACGGTACTTTCTACAAATCCCTAGAGTATGTAAAATTCCATATTCTTCATCTTTAATCGAAATGGAAAACAGAAAGCACTTTGTACATGTGCAATTGCATGCAGATTATGAATCTATCATTATCTGACATTGAAAGCGTTGAAAACCATAACCTATACACCTAAAGTCCGCACCTTTTATCGTAGAATCGAAACGGAGTCGATAGAATTGCTAAGTTTCTGAATACGGCAGTTTGGTAACCTATAGAATGAAATAGGTTAGCTATTTCATAACCTACAATCTATACAACCCCAAAATAGATTAGGGTTAGGGTTTCTTACCTAGAAACAGAGCTGGAATCGCTGGGAAAGCGATTAGAACGGAGTGGTGGAGCTCGTGGAGCGGCAGGGAAACATGGCAGGGAGATTCTCCCACATCTCCCACACTTTCTCTCTCTTTTCTCTCTTCTCTCTCTAGGGTTTCTCTCAAATTCGTATGGCTGCAATGAGAGAGGTTTAAGGTCCTTATATAGTCTAAAAACTCACCGAGATAGACTTCAGGTCAAAGTATACTTAGGTTATAACCAAAGTGGACCTATTTCAGCTCAACAGAGGACTTCTGGCGGGCCTCCTTGAGCCAAAGGTCGGACTTAAACTCACAAACTATGGATCTAGGTTCTATTAAGTTTTCGTTCCAGTAGGGTTCTCAGATCACGCGTGGCGGACCAGTTTCAGTTCAACGGTCAGTAGATCTCGATCGGAGATTTCAAGTACATGGATATGTGTATGAAATTTCTCCTGATCCGAGGGTGTAATTTGGTCTGATTCTGACAGTCTGGTTGCTTAAAACTGATCCGCAAGTGAGAGGTGTCAGATTACTATTTGAGATATTTTATTTTGAATTAATTTCACATTTCTCACACTCTTCGCTCCGAGCTCAAGCGAATAGCGCTGGGACACTGTCTGGATTTGATTTTCGAGATAATTGTCAAGCTCAGTGAGGCAGTCCTAAGTCCTTAACTTCGTATTATTCGGACTCCCGATGTGCGGTCCAGACCTGATACGGAGTTTCAATGTGCTCCCGAGAGTAGACGGGTAATGAGTTTGATCCTGGATTTTAGGGTAACCTAGCGTCACTGAATCTGCAAGTTTTGGGTCTTGCAGATCGTATTTAAAGTGATTCAAACGGATTTCATAGCTAATCTAGTTTAGCACTTAGTTACTTTGTCAAATTTCTAAAGGATTTAGTCCTGTAAGATTTCTGTCTGAGGTGGTACTTAGTCCTTTGTAGTTTGTATATAAAGTGATCCAAGTTATACTACTTAGCTAGTTTAAGATAGTGTCTAGGGTGAAAGTACTTAGAAAAATTGAAAGATCAAGGTGGTGAAGGGTGGGATTTGTGAAGGAAATGGTTTTAAAAAGGGATTTGAGGCTTTAATTGAGTGTTTGAGAAGTTAAACCGGTGTTAGGATTGACCCGTCGCCTAAGGACGTCTAATTCCAGGTTGGAAAAAATTCGAGCTGTTACATTAAGTTCTCCACGGACTTGGGTCTCAGCAGGGGTTGTAGAGGCACAAGTAACTGGGAATGAAGAAGGCAAAAGGGAGAAATGGGATAGGTTAGAAGGTTACATGATTTTTTAGGCAAAAGAAAAAGATTTAAGAGCTTAAATGAGAGAGAATGGAGCGTATAGGCAGCAAGGGAGATGGGTTTCGAATGAGTAGTGACGGTGGTGCACGAAAATGAAAGAGGAAGTGATTGGAGGGGTGGTTTTGTGAAAAATTTGAAATTTTTGTGAAGAAAGGAGAGCTTGGAGGGTCACTTTGTGAAGGAAGTAGGGTTTTGGGGGGTTTCAATGGATGGGGCACACATCAGGGGGGTCCCACAACCCCCAAACCGATCAGCCCGACCGGCCCGCCCGGCCTGGCCCGAAAACCAGCGAGGCCTCGCCCACTAACTGTCCAATTTTCGAGGAGGGGGCGAGACCCTCCTGTCCCCTAGGCCCCAAAAAACCCTGGGTCCCACCCTAGGTACCCCTAGATTAACGTGGGTAGGTCCCCGACCCCGATTCGCTCCATTTCGGATAGTTTCGGGGCAAATTGGACGTATCTTGCAATCCGGAATGAGTTATCTAACGTAAAATATATGAATTTGGGGTAGAACGAGCTAATGAAGCCAACCAACCTATCTATTCTAGGTTACGTAGCCTGAAATTGTGAAAAAACTCCCTGATTGACGATCATTTCCTTGTTTCAATTTCGTTTTACTAAAAATAGTAGTTTTAGTTTGATTACTCTTCATCCATTGGGCTTTAGGAGTTATGCCCAATGCGAAAAGAGCTTAGAATAATTAGGAGAATGGTTTGGTGAAGCCAAATAGGACACTTACTATTTTTGGCCGAAAACCTTGCGCACTAGTAGACATTACGACCTTATAATAAGTCTCGAATTCTAGGAGTTTAAGTTGTAGTTCGATTTTATTTTCTTTCCCATTAATTGGTATCCCTATTTAAAGGGTTGTAAACTCATTTTTAGTCATTCATTAATCAATTTTGAATTTATTAGAATTATTTCTATTTTCTGCTTTCTTTCCTCATGGATTCGAGAAGTCTCTGTGAGGAGTCCAGAGAAGCTCCAAGGATTCGGAGTAGTTATCCTCATCACGTTTATCCCATATTCTACCGATTTTCAACGATTGGGATGAGGTGGATTGTGATCTAGACCTGTCGTTTGACGGTTTAGAAGTGTTCCAGGATCATTTCATGCAATCATCGAGGCTTACGGGTCCAATATCTATAGTTGATTTCATCCAAATGTGCTATTTGGCGAAATTGGAGAACCTAAGTCTGTTTCTACATCCCGTCGCTCCCTCCTAAGTCAGAGTGCGTCAGTGTGCATCGTATGACCATAACCCAGGTTCGGTTTAATCCAAATCATACTTTGATACCATCTTGTAACGCCCTGAAAATCGGGGGTCGAGCATAAACTCAACTCCCGAGTTCCAACGCATCACTTATGCAACAAAATGAATGATGATTGAATGTTGTCTGCATTAATGTAGTGAACATGAGTGAGATTAAGCCAAAACAAAGATATCATACTCTGAGACAAGTTAAATTGCAAGCTGAAGACTGTGATAGATATATAAAATATATAAACTGTGGTGAGTCTCCAGAGTGTGATAACATTACCAAGTTAAATAATTACAAGTATAGTTCCAAAATATACTAAATGTGTAAGGTCCTCTAGTCAACATCTCTGTAACCCCATCGATCAAGGGACGGCTTACATGAAGCCGCCAGAAAATAACATATACAAGAAAGTGTCCTTATCGTCGCAGAGGTCTGGCTCCGCCTCACAAGCATCGCCATCTGCAATCAGACAAAGTCTAGTGGGTGTTCGGAACACCGTCCCATAACGTGGGAGTGAGTAGCTACCTCAGTAGAACAATAAGGCACATGTTAACATGTTATCAATACAGTCAAGCAGTAATGATAAAGCAGTACAATCAAACACTCCTAACTACTCTTATTAATGAAGTATGAATGCAGTCATGATGGATGCCCTCACCACACCCTCCCTCGTGCGACACCATCTTACGTTCGTGGCATGCTTTCATCGCTCAGTGCTCCACATCTTCCAAGTACATGTAATACATGATGAGCATGATTACCGAGTTTTTATTAGTCCATTTCAAACAGCAGGATTGAAAAACTAAGGTACCTCCCTTGTATCATTCCCAAACATGATCCATTCTAGGGTCGTCAGTCCTAGTTAATCTCAGACGATGGCGTGTTTTCTAGGTCACTGCAAAGGCTGCCAGGGCTGTTACGCACAAAGGTTACACCACTCCCTCATCACCTCTTTAACGATTCATCACTATACAGAAACAGACCTAGTTCATACTCTCTACACTGCGGTAAAACTCATCGCCTCACCGCAAATTCAGAGTATGCTTGAGGTCACTACAAAGGGCTGTCAGGGCTGTTGCTCGCATTCATTGCACCACTCCCCCATCACCTGATTAATGTAGGCCGACAGCACGAATATAGTGTCCCATATACCATAATCAGCTCACGAGTCTGGTTGCTCACTTGTCACTACGGGGAGGCACGTGGCCCCAATGTAGGCCGACAGCTCGACCACGGTGTCCCATACCACCATGCCCGGCTTATGAGTCTTAGCGGATCGAGGTACCATGGTTAACGGGATTCCAGTGGTAAGTTTGGTACCCTAGGTTCAAGCAGTAGCGATCAAACATGGTGAACATACATTAGACAGATCGGGTTGCTTGACGAGCTCGACTAGCACGAGCACACAACAAGTTGAACGATATGAAGTGCATAAGCACTTCATGTGGCCAGCCACTATCGCCAACCGAAGTACGACTCGAGTTCGACGAACACATCTCACGTGGCAAATGAATCCCAACCATGATTTCAATCCCGTTACTGATTGCATGGACTATAGACATAGTCCCAAACTCAATCAATCCTTATTCGTAGCATGTGGAGTAAAGCATGATAAACAAAGTAATTCAAGCATGTTAGTAAGCATGTCATAAAGCATGTTATAAAGCATGTTATAAAGCATTACATAAATAGGAATACAAACACATATATTGCACAAGTAAGCGGTTTAAGTAAACAACCTTATGGAGGAAATCATACATGTCTCTAAGGTAGTTAAGAATCCCATCTCAACACCCTCCTAATGCATCAACATCCAAACACTTACTCACACAAGCATTTTTACAAACACTTAACATACACTATTTTAACATACTTAGTGTATGTTAGCAAACATGTATTAGGGCGAGACCTTTCACCAAGCAAGTATTTTACGCATATATAATATATTTATATAACAAATAATCATGGCAAACACATCTCTAAAATATATATGTATACGGTACTTTCTACAATACAGTATTTCTACATACATAGTATATATTAGTAAAACATGTATTTGGCCGAATCCTTTCGCCAAATAAGTATTTTATCCATATATTGTATATTCATACAACAAATAATCATGTCAAACACATTTCTAAAATTTATACGTATACAGTATTTTCTACGAATACCTAGAATATGTAAAATTCCATAATCTACATCTTTAATCGAAACAGAAAACAGAAAGCACTTTGTACATGTGCAATTGCATGCAGATCATGAATCTATCATTATCTGACATTAAAAGCATTGAAAACCGTAACCTATACACCTAAAGTCCTCACCTTTTATTGTAGAATCGTAAAGAATATGATGAGTTTGCTAAGCTTCCGTCTTCGGCAGTTTGGCCACCTATAGATCAAAATAGGTTAGCTATTTCATAACTTATAACTTATACAACCCCAAAACAGATTAGGGTTAGGGTTACTTACCTAAAAATGGATTCAGAATTGCCGGAAAAGTGATTAGAATGGAGCGGTTGAGCATGGATAGCAGCAGGGAAGAAGCGCAGGAAGACTCTCCCACACTTTCTCTCTCTTTTCTCTCTTCTCTCTCTAGGGGTTCTCTCAAATTCGTATGGCTGTGAGAGAGAGGTTTCTAAGGTCCTTATATAGCCTAAAAATACTCCAAATCAGACTCCAGGTCAAGGTATACTTAGGTTATAACCAAAGCGGACCTGTTTCAGCTCAACGGAGGACTTCTGGCGGGCCTCCTTGAGCCAAAGGTCGGACTTAAGCTCACAGATTATGGATCTAGGTTCCATTAAGTTTTCATTCCAGTATGATTCTCAGATCACGCGTGGCGGACCAGTTTCAGTTCAACGGTTAGCGGATCTCGATCGGAGATTCCGAGTACATGGATATGTGTATGAAATTTCTCCTGATCCAAGGGTGTAATTTGGTGTGATTCTGATGGTCTGGTTGCTTAAAACTGATCCGCAAGCGAGAAGTGCTAGATTATTATTTGAGATATTTATTTGAAAAGAAATTCAAGTGTTTTCACACTCCTCACTTCGGACTCAAGCGAATTACACTGGGACACTATCTGAATTTGATTTTCGAGATGGTTGTCAAGCCCAGCGAGGCGGTCCTAAGTCTTTAACTTCGTATTATTCGGACTACCGATGTGTGGTCCAGACCTGATACGGAGTTTCAACGTGCTCCCGAGAGCAGTCGGGTAATGAGATTGATCCTAGATTTTAGGGTAACCTAGCATTAATGATTCTACAAGTTTTGGGTCTTGCAGATCATATTTAAAGCGATTCAAACGGATTTCGTAGCTAATATAGTTTAGCACTTAGTTACTTTGTCTCATTTCTAAAGGATTTAATCTTAAGTGATTTCTGGTCGAGGTGGTACTCAGGCCTTTGTAGTTTGTATATAAGTTGATCCAAGTTATAATACTTAACTAGTTTAAGATAGTGTCTAGGGTGAAAGTACTTAGAAAAATTGAAAGAACAAGGTGGTGAAGGGTGGGATTTGTGAAGGAAATGGGTTTAGAAGCGATTTTAGACTGTGGGATTCAGTTCTGACAAGTTAATAGGGTGTTAGGAGCGGCCCATTGCCTAAGGACATCTAATTCGAGGTTGGCAAAAATTCGGGATGTTACACTTATCTCATGACAAGACTTACTATTCATTGCAATGTTGTCATTCCTCCTACTGAAGTATCAAAGGCACTCCTTCCATTTGATAATACGAATATTCATAAGATGAACCTGGATTACCTACCTAGCCAGAGAGATGAGGATGAAGAAGTAAAAGAAGATGACGCACCTTTACCTGAAGACACGTCCATGGATGACATTTTTGCTAAGCTTGAATCGGATGATGCAGCTGATCCTGACTATCAACCTTCCTAGGTTAATGATCAGCTTAAGCCATTAGAAGAGAAAGTTGTGGAGTTGAAGGTATCATAGATACTCTAGCTGAAAGTCACAAAGCTTCCATGAAATACATGAGAAAATATTTTCATCACATTACCAAAGGACTTCACTAGATTTATCCTTCTATACCTCCTCTATCTTCCTCTGGGTCCGATTAGTTTGGTTTCTATGGATATTTTAGTTAATTTGGGTTGTATAAACTTTAACTATATGTGTGCTTGGCTTGTTAACTCTTGAACTATGCTCTCTTTATGTTCCCTGATAACTTTGTTAACTCCTTTCCTGGACATAATTATGTGCATTTTCTAGTTCTTATTCTAATGATTTAGTTATATTATGTTCACATGCTTACTCTTTCCTTTGTTAATTTGTGACAAAAGGGGGGAGAGAATACTAGTTGTTATATATAGAAAGTGAATGATGAATGAATGATGTTATTTGATTGATTAGAATGGAAAATGTTGATATGGCAGTTGGAGTTGTGCATTAGAATGGTATATGTTATAATATAGGGGAAGTACAAAGCAGAGAGAAGCTCACATAGAGGGGGAGTAACAGCAAATTCAACAACATGAATTTCAAGATATTATTGTAATTGTTATACTAAGTGTTTTGTCACGAATTTGACAAAGGGGGAGATCGTAAGTGCTATATTGAATAAAGCACACATTTGTTTGTCAAATTTCATTTAGACAAAATAGCTTATGATATGGTCTGACTGATGTGGTTCAAGATGGAAAGTTCAAGTCTCAAGTCAGTCAAGTCCAACATCTACTATGAAGACCTTACTGAAGTACAAGTCATGAAGTTGGAAAGTTCAAGCTTAAATCTTACTGAAGTACAAGTCATGAAGTTAGAAAGTTCAAGCTTAAATGAGTTCAAGTTCTACTACACTTCAAGTAGAAGATCAAGCTCCATCTTCAATACACTTCAAGTAGAAGATCAACGACATGTTCTATTAAAGAAACAAGAAAAAGAGCAAGTTTCAAACTTCAACGTTCAGTCTTCTCAGGTATAATAGACTCTAGAAAGACCTTAGACTTAGGTGCTTTCAAAAGACAAACTTATATGGGTCTTCATACTTTGGTTAGGCTTAAGTTCGACTAGTCTAGGCTTAGGTTCGACTAGTCTAAGCTATGGCTCGACTAGTCTAAGAAAATCTTTGACCAACCCAAGTTTAAAATCCAAAAAAAGGATATTTTTGTTGCTTTCTCGACCGGTCGAGCAGACTGCTCGACCAGTCGAATAGGGACTTTTGACCAGTCGGGGTTGCTCGACTCGAAGTCCAGCAACTCAAATCAGGCACCCTCGACCAGTCGAAGCCCATGCTTGACTAGTCGAACAGGGCCCTTGACCAGTCGAGAAGGACCTTCGACCAGTCAAAGAACGGTTTTATCTGATTGCGCCCAAATTTTGAAAATTTATTAGATCTTAGATGAGTCGAAGCAACAACTTTCAGCCTATAAATAGAGGCCTTCTCTCAATTTGAAATTATTCATCCAAGCTAGTAAAAGCCTTCATCAAGAGAAAGAGAAGTCCCCACTATCTTCAAGCTATTACATGATATTTTAATATTTTGTTTAATTAGCCTTTTATTTTAATTCCTTGATCTCTTTTCATGAATCTTATTCTTTAAAGAGAGTAATTACTCTTCTTCTAGATCTTAAGGAATTCAAACAAGTAGCCTTTGGTTTGAATTAATTTAAAATCAATCTAGAACCTAAAACCCTTGTTTATGTGACTGGACATTGAACATTCTACTTCAAGAGAAATGATTCTACAAGATACATCAAGAGATGCGTCTTCAAGGAGAAGATAAGTACTTTTCTATTCTTTATATTTTGGTTTCTTTGAGATAGCCAGAAAATCTCATGTATTGGTTTTGACTGAGATTGCTAGAAAATTCAGTGTGGGGTTTTTTGTTGTGATAAGTCACTTAAAATCACAATTGTATCAGGTTTTAAGGTGACGCTGTGAAAACCTTGTTTATAGTGAAAGCCAATATCATGTGGTTTATGATTATTGGGAGTGCAGTAGGTGTGGCTGTTTAAGAATAATTGGTGTACACACCGAACCACTATTATTCTTAGTGTTTATAGTGAATGTTTACTTTTTGCATATGTGGAGAATGATTATAATTTTATTTATGCAAATGTGGTGAATGCTTGTAATAGATAGCTCTATTGGATCTTGCTTTGGTTTGAGATCTTGATCCTTATGATTGTTCGTAAAATAAGGTTGTTATGCCTAAACTTTATTTTAGGTGTAGGTTGTCCTAGAACTAAGTTTGAATCAATTTTTCAATACTAGTTAGAATTTATTTCCTGATTTATTTATTATTTCAGCAAGTTTATTTTTATTTGGCATAGTCCTATTCACCCCCCCTCTAGGACTGTTAAGCTCACCCTTTTCATGGGCTACAATCAGATAGATATATCCCTTGAAGATCAGAAGAAGACAATATTCACATGCCCCTATGACACCTTTTGTCATGCCGCAAACTCGGAAACCGAGTTGATTTAATGGTTGAGATGGGATCTTGATGGTTGGATTAAGAAGTTTTGGGCTACAATGGGGCTGGACTATGGGAGTTCTCTCATGGACATTGGGAGCTCTCTCTTGCTAGAGATGAGAAAGTGAGGAAGAAAGAGGGAGGAAGAGAGAGATAAGAGAGAGAGAGAAGGAAAATGATGGCTTTGTAAGGCCATCATTAGCTTTGTCATTCGGAAGAGAAAAACCTATAATTACTTATAGGTAATCATTACCTAGGATGGGGTGATGACATCACCCCATGATGGCGTAGGAAATTGTGCCATTGTGATAGGTGGGTCCTGCAATATGTGGTCTACAGCCATGGTAATGCGTAGGCTATAACTTATGATCTAAGCATCGGATTGGCACACGAGATGCGGCGTCGGAACCACGACAACGACGTGGTCGCAATAGTATAGGTCTCGAGTTGAGTCGACTTGGGATTACAGGATGTGACTTAGGGTCGCGGGTCACCGAAATTTGATGAGGTGGACCGTGGGATCCTAAGGAATGAAATGGTCATTGGGACATGGGCCTGACAGCTCTCTCATCCTACTAAAAATTTCGTCCTCGAAATTTACTATCATGCAAAACAAAGCAAGAAGAAGAAGAGAACATGACATCATGAGCATATATATATATATATATATATATATATATATCAAAACAATTAATGCAATACAAAGCATAATCAATCTACAAACAAATGGGGATAACACTCTCTAATCTCAGCCTCATGCTCCCAAGACGTCTCCTCAACCGAATTATGACTCCACTGAGCCTACACTAAAAGAATGACCTTGGTCTAGAGGACCTTCTCCTTCCGATCAAGGATGCGAATAGGCTGCTCAATGTAGGAAGTATCCTCACGAACCTCAAGTGGTTGCTAATCAATCACGGGAATACTGTCTGACCCACACTTCCGCAGCATCAAAATATGGAAATGTTGTGGGTGCCAGACAACTAAGAAGGTAAGGCAAGCTTATAGGGCACGACGCCAACGCTCCCAGTGATCTCAAAAGGTCTAATAAATCTCGGGGCAAGCTTGCCCTTCGCTCCAAATCGAACCACGCCCTTCATGGGCGACACTTTGAGATACACTCTGTCCCCAACAGCGAACTCTAAGGGACAATGCCAACGATCAGCAAAACTCTTCTGCCGGCTCTGAACTGTGCACATCCTCTGCCTAATGACGTCAATAAGCTCTGATGTCTACTACACAAGCTCAGGGCCTAGGAGACGATGCTCTCCAACCTCGGCCTAATAAGTGGGAGATCTGCACGACCTGCTGTACAAAGCCTCGAAGGGAGCCATACCAATAGTCACCTGATAGCTGTTATTATACACGAACTCGGCCAGGCGCAAATGCTCATCCCAGCTACCCGAGAAGTTGATCACACAAGCATGAAGCATATCCTCGAGAATCTGGTTGACCTCTCGGTCTGCCCATCGGTCTGCAGATGATATGAAATGATGAACTGTAAGGCAGGCCCCATGACACTTTGAAAGCTCTTCCAAAACTGAGACGTGAATCTTGAGTCTCAGTCAGAAATGATCGAAACTAGAACACCGTGTAGTCTCACAATCTCATCAACAAACAATTTGGCAAGCCAATCTAAAGGCCAAATTGCACGAATCGAGAGAAAATGTGCCGACTTCGTCAGACGATCCACGACAACCTAGATGGCGTCATGACCACATTAAGTCCTCAGTAAGCCCATAATAAAATCGATGGATACGTGCTCCCACTTCCACGTCGGGATGATCAGAGGCTACAATGGACTAGAGGGTCTTTGATGATCGACCTTGACATGCTAGCAAGTGTCACACTCGACCACAAAATTGGCGATCTGGCGCTTCATCCCCACCCAAAATACTGTTACCTCATTTCACGGTACATCTTCGTCGAACCAGGGTGGATAAAAATCGTGATCAATGTGCCTCGGTCATAAGATCTCTGCGCAACTCTAGAATATCCGGGACACATAATTGACCTCTGAAGCGAAGTCCACCATCAGAACCAATCTGCCAATCTGACTGACTCGTAGATGCTGCCTCTACCCAATAACTCTGCAAAAACTCATCTACCTGTTGAGCCTCGATCACCCTTGCGACAAGAGAGGGTTGAATCGGCAGGCTCGATAATTTCACAATAGAAGACTGCAAGCCGATCTCAAAGTCGAACGGTGACACATCTTCAAGCATCTTCCACTCATGAATCATATGCGCCACCAGGCCTCATGGCTGACGGCTAAGGGCATCCACCACCACGTTCGCCTTGCCCGGGTGGTACTGAAGATCAAAATCGTAATCCTTCAGGAGCTCCATCCAACATCTCTACCTCATGTTCAACTCAAACTGAAGAATAGATACTTCAAGCTCTTGTGGTCGGAGAAGAGCTCGAACCTGACCCCATAGAGATAGTGCCTTCACACCTTTAGTGCGAAGACAACTGTTGCTAGCTCTAAATCATGCGTGGGGTAGTTCATCTCATGGACCTTGAGCTGGTGAGACACAGAAGCTACCAACTTCCTGTGCTGCATCAGAACAGCACCCAAACCCACATGCGAAGCATCAGTAAATACAAAAAATCCATCACTCTTAGAGGGAAGATGAGGACAGGAGTAAACGTGAGACGGTCCTTTAGCTTCACATATGCTAGCTCACAGGTGTCACTCCACACAAACTCTATGCCCTTCTGGGTCAACCTGGTTAGCGGTACTGCAATATGAGAGAATCCCTCGATAAAGCGTCGATAATATCCCGCTAAGCCAAGAAAACTGTGGATCTCGGATGTGTTCGTGGGCTGGCCCCACTGACGCACTGCATCAATCTTCGAGGGATCTACTGCGACACCCTCCCTCGTCACCACGTAACCGAGGAACTTTACCTCCTGCCAAAAATTTCACTTCTCCAGCTTTGCATACAGTTAGTGGGCACGGAGAGTCTATAACGCAATCTCCAAATGTTGTTCATGGTCATCATGGGTCCTCGAATAAATCAGAATGTCGTCAATGAAGACCACAATAAACTGATCGAGATAAGGACGGAAGACCTCATTCATCAACTGAATAAAGACCGCGGGCGCATTGGTCAGTCCGAAGGACATAGCCTGAAACTCAAAGTGACCAGAGCGCGTCTTGAAAGCCATCTTCAGGATGTCCTCCTCTCAGACTCAAATTTGATAATAACTGGACCTCAAGTCAATCTTCGAAAAGAACTAAGCACCCTGTAGCTGATCAAAAAAATCGTCAATCCTCAGGAGCATATACTTGTTCTAGATCATGACCTGGTTGAGCTCACGGTAATCCACACAAAGCCTCAATGAGCCATCCTTTTTCTTGACGAATAGTACCGGCGCTCTCCATGGCGAACTACTTGGAGGAATGAAACCCAACTCAAGCAACTCGTCCAATTGCTGCTGTAGCTTTCGTAACTCCATCAATGTCATACGATACGGGGCCTTCGAGATAAGCGCGATACCAAGTACAAGATCAATCTGGAACTCAATATGTCAGTGCAGCAGCAATCCCAAAATCTCTTGAAACACATTAGGAAAATCATAGACCACTGGTAACTGATCAATGCTCACTGTTACGGGATCCTCTACTACACATGACATCAAACAAGACAATGGCTCTCCTCTGGGGTCGGCAACAAACTGAAACTGTGGTAAGCCGGGTATACAGAACATGACTGTCCTTGTGGAGTAGGCCAAAATGGCATGGTACTCGGTGAGCCAATCCACACCCAGGATGACATCGAACTCCAACATCGGCAACACGAACAGATCAGCGGGCAAGAAGGTCTCCTCGACCAAGACGGGGCAAGACAAATAACATTGGCCTATCATTGCGGTCTTCCCCAAGGGCGTCGACACTAACAATTCCTCGCGGGAAGACTCTATCGGCAATCCAGACGATCGGTAAAAATCCTCAGATACGAACGAGTGCAAAGCATCAAAATCAAACAGGACTCGAGTAATGCAAGTAGAGATTAGAAGAACACCCTCAACGACTCCTCCGGTGGACTGTGGGTCTTGTTGAGCCGCATAGAACCTAGCATGAGCCAGCTGGGGAGGTGCCTGTCCCCTCTGAGGGTGCTGCTGCTACTATTGCTGAGGCGGCTGAAACTACTACCTCTGTCGCTGCAGTCTCGGGGGATAATGCTATTATTGCTACTGTGGGGGCCTCAAGGGTAGGAGCTGCTATCGCTACTACTGTGGTGGAGGCTGCTATGGCCTTCTCGACTGCTGCTACTGTTGCTGGGGGCGGGGGTACTCCTGTACACTGTGTCCTACTCCACTACACCCAAAATAAGTCCCTACAAACAGCCTTTGGGGTGGCACTAGAGGTGCCTCTGGTGCTCGGTGGATCGCGCACATCTACTTCTGTCGACGCTGCTGGTGGGAGCCTCCCTCTTCCTATCCCTCCTCTGGCCACGATTATTCTAAGAACCGGCCCACTCGGCCTCATAAATCTGGACCCTCCGTACTACCTCCTCAAAAGTCGGGAGCTCATGCCCAACAACATGGCCTCAGAGACCGTAATGCAAGCCGTTCTTGAAGTAGAGGGCCTTTCGCCCTTCATCATCAACCAAATACGGCGTGAACCTGGAGAGCTCCACGAACTGGTCGTGTACTGTGCCACAGAAAAATCTCCCTGCACCGAGCCCTCGAACTCCAACACTCATTGCCGTCGAATGTGGTAAGGAAAATACTGTCATCAAACCGGTCTACAAAATCCTCTCATGTCCAGATAAAATTAGCCTTGCAGCACGGGTAATGGAGGTCCACAGTGCTCGGCCTCACCCACAAGAATGAACATGACCAAAGGGACCCGCTGTTGGGTCGTACATTTCATAGTCTCAAACATCTTCTCCACTTGGGATCGCCACCTCTCTGTTGCAGTCAGATCGGGCTCTCGCTGGAACCGCGGGGGATTGAGCTGAAGGAAGTCTCTCAACAAGGTGCTCTCGCACTCCTGCTCTGCCTGCTCCGGGGTCTCAATGGGACGCCTGCCCTATCCTTGGAGGATGGCTGTCACAGCTTGGAGCATCTGCTACAACTGGTCAGCGCCAACTGGCACGGTGGGGGTTGCGCTGATCTCGGATGGAGGCGCAGGATCGGCAAGGGTCTCGAGACTGGGAGCAGGAAGCTCAGGTGGTGGAACAGGAACTGCGGGTGGTGGAATAAGAATCTCAGGCACTAGAATGGGAACCGCTCGGTGCCTCGCATGCCTCGACTAGGCGGCATGGTCTATAAAAAGAGAAAAAGCGTCCATCAGCCTTGAGAACCATAGAAGGCTCAAACGTTAGGGAACCAAATCAGAAAGATTAAGCACTCAAGACCTATTCATCCTAAGCTCATAGCAGATATGTGATGTTGCCCTGAGTCATTCCCAAGTTATGCTTTGGTACCAACTCTTGTCAGGCCCCAAACTTAAAAACCGGGCTAATTTAATGGTTGAGATGGATCTTGATGGTTTAATTAGGAGGTTTTGGGCTGCAATGGGGCTAGACTATGGGAGTTCTCTCATGGATGTGGGAGCTCGCTCTTGCTAGGGATGAGAAAATGAGGAAGAAAGAGGGAGGAAGAGAGAGAGATAAGAGAGAGAGAGAAGGAAAATGATGGCTTCGTAAGGCCATCATTAGCTTTGACTCATGGGGGAAGAGAAAACCCTATAATTACTTGTAAGTAATCATTACCTAGCATGGGGTGATGACATCACCCCATGATGACCTAGGAAATTGTGTCATTATGATAGGTGGGTCACGCAATGTACAGTCCATAACTATGATAATGCGTGGACTACAAATTATGATCTAAGCGTCGGATTGGCGCACGAGATGCGACGTCGAAACCGCGACTACGACGCGGTGTAATGGCATAGGTCTCGGGTTGAGTCGACTCAGGATTACAGGATGTGACTTAGGGTCACGTGTAAATGCAATCTACGGGTAGCAGGTTGCCAAAATTTGATGGGGTGGACCGTGGGATCCTAAGGAATGAAATGGTCACTGGGACATAGGCCTGACACCTTTGCTTACCGAAGGATGCCGTTCGAACTATGTAATGGCCCTGCCACTTTTCAGCGATGCATGATGAGTATTTTCTCTGGCATGGTGGGGCAATATTTAGAGGTCTTCATGAATGACTTCTCTGTCTTTGGTCCATCCTTTAACGAGTGTCTGGAAAATCTCAAAAGTGTGCTGAAGAAATGTGAAGAAAAGAATTTGATTTTGAATTGGGAGAAATGTCATTTCATAGTTCCCAATGGAATTGTTCGTGGACATATAATTTCATCCAAGGGAATTGAGGTGGACGAGACTAAAATTGATCTTATCTCTAACCTACCTCCACCCAAGAGCATACGTGATGTATGATCCTTCTTAGGACGGGCTGGATTTTATAGATGATTCATAAAGGACTTTAGCCATCTCTCTCGTCTTTTATGTAATTACTTCAAAAGGACACCCCATTTGAGTGGACTGATCAATGCAAAGAAACTTTCACTAAGCTTAAGGGTATGTTGACTACCACACCTATCATACAGCCACCCGATTGGAGCATACCTTTTTAGATTATGTGTGATGCATCTAATTATACTATTGGGGCAGTGTTAGGCCAAAAAAAAAAAAGAAGAGAAGAAGCCCTACGTGATTCACTATGTAAGTAAAACTCTAAATTTCGCCCAAGTGAATTATTCTACTATAGAAAAGAAACTTTTAGCCGTAATGTTCGCTTTGGACAAATTTAGGCCCTACTTAATCGTATCCAAGATCATTATCTACACAGACCATGCGACGCTGAAATACCTTCTTTCTAAGAAGGATGTTAAGCCTCGCTTGATAAGATGGATCCTCCTGCTCCAGGAATTTTATATATAAATACAAGACAAAAAAGGAGTAGAGAACATAGTGGCTGACCATCTTTCTAGGCTTGACCTCCCCGATTCCCTTGAGCCGACACGTATAAATGATATATTCCCTGATGAACAATTGTTTAGACTCTCCTAATTACCTTAGTTTGCTAACATTGAGAATTATCTTACTACAAGTTTCACGTTGACAAATTGGACTACGTAAGATAAGAAAAAAATCTTCACCGAGGTATGTAAGTTTTTCTGGGATGATCCTTATTTGTTTAAATATTGCCCAGACCAAATTCTAAGGAGATATGTGTCAGACAATGAACATCAAAGCGACATCTCCTTTTGTCACTCCCAGGCTTGTGGTGGTCACTTTTCTGCTAAAAAGACTATATCTAAAATTCTACAATGCAGCTTTTATTAGCCCACTGTGTTCAAAGATACTCATAAGTTTTGCAAAACTTGTGAGCGTTGTTAGAAATTGGGAGGATTGCCTCGTCGGAATATGATGCCTTTAAACCCTATTCTGATTATTGAAGCATTCGATTCGGGGCATCGATTCCATAGGGTCATTCCCCCAATCCTTTGGGAATATTTATATTTTATTAGCTGTAGACTATGTCACTACGTGGGTCGAAGTGATCCCATGCCGAAATAATGATCATAAAACGGTCATTCAATTCTTAAAAGAAAATATTATTTCCTGGTTCGGAATGCCTCGGGCCATATTTGTGATGGAGGTTCACATTTTTCTAATAGGCCATTTGCAAACTTAATGAGGAAATATAGAATCTCTCATAAGGTGAGCACTCTATACCACCCGTAAATAAGTGGGCAAGCGGAGATTTTCAATAGGAAAATTAAACAAATTGTGAAAAAAATGGTTAACCCTGACTATAACGATTGGTTAATCCGCTTGACCGATGCTTTATGGGCTTACCATATAGCTTTTAAGACCCCCAATGGAATGTCTCCCTTTAGACTCATCTATGGGAAAGCCTACCACTTGCTTATAGAGCTGGAGCATAGAGCCTACCGGGCTATTAAAAATATGAACTTTAACTTGGACAATGTTGGCTCGTTACGCAAGCTTTAACTAAATGAAGTTGAGAAAATCCAGAACGACGCTTATGAGAACTCAAGAATTTACAAGGATAGGATGAAGGTGTTCCATGATAGGAACATTCTTCGGAAATCATTCATAACCAGTCAAAAAGTCCTCTTATATAATTCTCAGTTACATCTTTTTTTAAGAAAACTTTGATCTCGTTGGACTGGCCCTTTCACTATTTAGTAATGTTTATCTTCATGAGGCCGTCGAGATAAAGAATCTGACAAATGACAATGTTTTCAAAGTGAATGGATATCGTCTAAAGCCATTTGTTGAGAAGTATGATTCAGAGGATATGTCCATATCTCTGATTGATTCTATATATCAAGATTTATCTTATAGTTTGATGGAGGTGTAGTTAGGTTTATTGCTTTCATAGGATTTATGATTAGGATAGTTTATTTTCAGTATGTTTAGTCTTTGTGCTATCCCATTCCATGTTGAGAACTTTGGAAAAACTTCAATTCTCCTTCTTCAGGTACTACCTTTCCATCACTACTCCTTTCTTTTCGTTGCCTCATGTGCATTGCATGCTTATATCATTTACATTGAGGACAATGTAGATTTTAGGTTGGGGGTGGGATTAGGTAAACTAATCGATGTTTTCTTAGTCGTTGAACAAAATTTTTTAAAAATTTCAATTTTTCAAATTAAAAACCTATTCGAAAAGTGATAGTTTGTATAATTAAGAATGCCTTGAGTATGATAATAAGATGGAGATTGAACTTTAAATTGTTGGAGTTTGATCAATCGAGTAGACTATCGTCTAAGTTCTTGCATTTAATTAATTAAGAGGAAGTTTGAATATCATATTAATCTAAATCACAAGACACATTCAATTTGCTTTTTGTGAATAATGCTAGAATTTTTTATTGGTAGTATGTGAATCATTGATAGATGTTGAGTATTAAGTCTGGAGAATTTTATCCACCTTAAAAAGGTGAAAAGAACCAGTTAAAAAAATAGTAAGATCGAAAAAAAAGGTCATGGAAAAGAATGAAAAAGATGAAAAGACTGAAATGAATAAATGAAAAGAGACCGTCATTATAAAATAAAAAAAAAACTAGAAAAAGAAGGAAAATGAAATAAGTTCGAAATCAGCATTTGATTATTCGATTAATCTTTGAGTGATGAGCATGACTAACATTATGAAATGATAGTATTTTATGGAAAGTAAGTTGGAATTCACTAAGCACATTAGAAAACTTGATATATAAACTTATGCTCTTAATTGATTGATGAAGAACCTATTTGATTAATTACTCATTTGATTTGGCTCTAGGTTTTCAAATTTTCACTCTCGCTTCTTTGGATTATACTCATTCATACTTTTTTTTTCTTTTCAAAAAAGGGGTCTAGCCCTCTGTAACTTTGTTAATTTGAAACAAGCATGTACAGATTGGACTTTCGGGTGGGTTCCACAAAACATTGGACCTCACCTATCATTTCACCTAATTGGTAAACGGAAAAAGGAGAAAAAAAGAAAAGAAGAAACTGGAGGATAGGGAACTGCATCAGGCGACGAGACGGAGGAACATCTGAATTTCGCTGAAGTCAGGGATCCACAACTGCCCCACAGAAGCATCAATTGGAGAAATGCAGATAACTGGATGGCCCTGCTGCATAGCTGACAACCACATTATTTTTTTTTTATTTTTTTTTCACTGGGCCTGCCTATCATGGAGAGCAGAAACCAAGACAAAGGAGCCCCAGGCAGCAGGAAAACCACACCTAAGAGATACGAATAGCCCCCAAACCTTCTCTATCAAGGATAAGCTCCCCCCGAGAGATTCGAGGGAGGTCCGAGGAAGACTGGAAAAATTGAAATTGCTGGTTTAAGCTTCCCCAATGGGCTAGACTATCCGCCATGGCATTCGCCTGCCTAGGGATGTGCTTAATGCAAATAAGAAGAGAAGACCTAAGTTTGTCATAATGTCGCATGCAGTAGAAGGCGCACCAGGGGGCAACTCCTCTATTTGAGAAAAGGTTCACGACGGCCATGGAGTCGCTCTCCACCTCCACGTTGGAGATGCCTAATTCCTTACACAGCTTTAAACCGTCAACCACTACCTTGGCCTCTGCCATGAAGTTCGTTCCCACTCTGTAGCCAGTTGCGAAAGCAAAGAGGAAGTCACTGTTCTCGTTCCGACAAACTCTCCCACTGCCAGACAGACCTGGGTTACACCTGGACGAACCATCAACACTTAACTTAACCCAGCCCTTGGGAGGGCGGGACCATTTCACCACCAAAAAAATTGGGGAGGGGGGTAATCAAATGAGGAAGGCCGAGAGCAGTGATCAGGTCGAAATCGCTTTGAGATTTACTCGACGGAAGGGGGAAGACAGAGAATAGGCGAGAGAGCCAAGATCGCTCCTTGTTGATGGAATGCAGAATCCTAAAAGGGTGGTTCTCAAACCGTAGCTCATTCCTTGCTAGGCAGATCTCCCAGCAAAAGATTGTTTTCTGGAGGAGCTTTGAATATTGGGAGTTGAAGATTATGTCACCGCATGTTTTGCTCGGTACTAGCAAAATGCTGGTTGGGGGGTGTGTTGAGTGTCAAATATTGCATATTTCTCCCTGTTTATTTCTTGATTTTATGAACATGATAATGCTTAATGGGTATATTTTATACGTGTTTGTATTGCAAGGCGAATCTGAGAGCTTGGATTGAAAAGAATGTAAAAAGCATGGATTTGATGCTCAATAATCAACAAGGCAAGGGATGGATCTTAGGAGACCAAGATTGAAGAATTTACATGCCAAAGATTCAAGGAAACCAAGTGAGGAATGAAGAAAATCGAAGATTTGAAGTGAAGAAAAGGAATCCTGAAAATTGTCTTAAAAATTCGGCTAGCCCAAGTTTTGGTTCGGCTAGCCGAAAGTTATGTGGAGCTTACGCGAAGTGCGTAAATTTGAGGCAGTTTACGGATTTTTCCAACTTGGTGCAAAAGTTGGAGTTTCGCAACTATAAATAGGAGTCCCTAAGATGTTCCAAATCATCTTCTAGGGTTTGGAAAGGGAAAGGGAAAGGGAAAGGAGGCCTAGGTGGAGTGCTGACGACGTTCTTTTACTCCGATTTCTTCATGGCTTTTAGTAGATATTTCTGTTTTTCATATGTTTTTGAGTTAGCTAGGGCTAAGATGTGATGCTTGTAGCGTGTTAGGATGTTTATTTTGCTTTAATTCTTGTTTATATTGAATCTCATTTATTTCTAGTTTGATATTAAAAGAATATTTTCAATTTTCTATGATATATTGTGACTCAAATTACAATAGATGGTCTGATAGCTTTAGATATCTTCTTTTCCTATTTTGAGATTGAGAGATTAAAAAATCCTATTATTCACCATCGTCTCCTGGACATGGTAGGGTGATGGAATCCCTTCTAATCATCACAATTCTCCTAAATTGAGAATTAGATCAATAAATGTTCAGATTTGATTTAAATTGCTTTATCTTCTAATTGGATGGGATAGGACTCCAATTCCAATTATGTTCTTTGAATCAAGCAAGGTAGCATCTTGATAGCTACAAGTGGATCCTTAGTACCCTAGTTCCCACTTTTTAATTTATAGTTTAAATCAACTTTATTCACAATTACTCTCTTTTATTTCAGATTTAGGTTTAGATCTTCTTCTAGTTCTAGTTATTTTCAGAATACATACAAGTTTAGTCCTTGTGGATTCGACATCGATCTCACTGAGTTATTACTACATTGCGACCCAACAATTGGGGTTGTGAATAATAATATGCATGTATACGTCTCATATGGTAAAAACAGTGAGGATAGTCATTTGGATAGGGTGATTGCTCTAGGCAGTAGCTTCTTAAGATAGATGACATGCATACAGTGATTCAACTTCTCATATGACTCGAGAGGGGCGTCTAGCGGGCTTGGGAGTTACAAGGCTCGAAATATGCCAACGAGCTCAAAGGGTGTTGAAAATCAAAGAAGTGGGTCGAAGGTCTTATGAATGTTCTCGAGACTCAAAGGAGGCCGGGACCAATATAATATGCATAAAGTGCCACTATGTTGGATTTGCATGCAGGCTCAAGTTTTCGGTGCATGAACTGTGCAGGTTGTCATGTGAGCATAGTCTAATCATAGTGATTGTATTCATATCACCGATGAATCACCTATAAGTTAGGCAGTCAATGTTCGATTTGGACATGCTCTAATGCATTACGGAAAGAATACACTCATCTTCCTGATACGCCCTGGATTGTCTCATTGATGAGTGGCATTGATAGAAGAGTGGGCTACACTCTATGGCCCACTTGGGCTTGCACATTTGTGATATATGGTTTAAGTACCTCTCACTTGAAATTGGGGTGAAATGGGACAATGCCGATTAAGCAATCTTTCAGGTAGTCATTGGCGAACAAAGTATTTTAAGCTGAATGATGGGCACGATAATGTACATAGGCATTGGTATGCCTTCATAAATCGAGATATGTTTCTCCATTCGATTCTAATAAATAGCTTTAGGGGATCTTTCTATGCTTGCTCTCATTGTGAGTCAGATCAAGATCATCCAAGGCCTATTAAAAAGAAAATTCCTAAGCCTTCCCAGTGAGTTGTCATCTGTCTGAATCATACGTAAGAATCCTTACTAAGAGTGGCCCAAGGTTGGCATCACCGTACTATAATCCAAGTCAAGGTCATTCATATACAAGCACATTCGCCATAAGCCGTACTGGGGCTGCGGTTATACTTAGCTTCTTTTTTTTTTTTTTTTTTTTTTCAGGGATTTCTAAACAGAAATTTAACAATATCTCACCTTGTCTCAAGGAAATGCACGGGCCACATCCGACATTGGCACTAGGATAATATCCATAAAAAAGTAGCACATGTTGCTGCAACGATACGATATGTATACAACGCAGGAATTGTCGAGACAACGCAACTAGGAGGTGTTGGGGCCAAACCAGGCATGTGCACCTGGTGGGGGTTACTACACTGTGCAAAGGGGTATTTTAGACCAATGTGTTGGCACCCGAGGCATTGTATTACCAAGTGTGATGACACTAAGGGCCTGTTTGGGCGGTGGGATTAGAAGGCAATAGGTGGGATGGGATTCATCTGTTACTGTGCCAGTTCCACCCCATGTTTGGGAAGAATAAAGCTTGGAATTACATTAAATGGAATTGCATTGGTCCGTGCCAATTTCACTCAATGTTAGCAAGTTGTATAGGTCCCACCATGATGTGTGGGCTATATCCACACCGTCCACCCATTTTTCGAGATTATTTTAGGGCATGAGCCAAAACATCAGGTAAATCTAAAGCTCAAGTGGACCCCACTGTAGAAAGCAATGGGGATTGAATACTTACCGTTAAAAACTTCTTTGGGGCCACATAAGTTTTTGATCTACCTCATTTTTAGGCCTATGCTATAAAATGAGGTTACAAAACAAATGAACGGTTTAGATATAACACATGTGTATTATTCTCAATAATTTCAAATGATGGTGGGTATATTTATTCAATATACTACCGTATTATCAACAAAGTATGTCATTATTCTTATGAGAAAATGACCACTGTAGACCGAACCTTTTATCTAGCGGTTTTTATGAAGGAATACAAACTTTAGTTACCAACTTATGAAGGAATACAAACTTTAGTTACCAACTTAGAGTAGCACGTGCGGACATTGACTTTGATAACAAAACTACTCCTTTTCACTGCGAAGACGAGCACTGACGCTCCTCCAACTGCGATGAATTGCAGATTCCGCGAGTCCACCGCAGCTTGTCGTGGGATTTGGGGATGCATCGCGGAGTCCGGGATTGATCTTCGATTCAAACAAAAGGCAATGGCTACGGATTATAACCGTTGCTATAGTCGTATCCTGTGTACTTTTCTTTTTAATTTTTTATTTTTTACATTTAGAATTTTATTCTACCTAAAATTTTCTCTAACACATATTTATATAAATATGTATATATAAGCATATATAAAATCAAAAATAAAAAATTCTCTCCTTTATTCATATAACAAGAATATCTTCTAAACCAAAATTAGTTACTTGACGTAACATATATGATTTTATGGCTGAAAGTTGGGCGGGTTCAACCCGACCAACCGGTGACCCACCTGACATTGGGTTGGGCTTGGGTAGGATGTATCGAGTTTGGTCTTGGGGTTGGGCCATACAAACATCAACCCGATAAAACTTGGAAACGGAATCGCCGGGATTGACCATCAAATGCATGGAAATGATCGTGAAGTGAAGGGAATTGACCGTAAAGTGCATCGAAATGACCGTGAATCTAAACGGAATCGCTTGAAATGATCGTGAAATGAAGCGAAATGACCATGAAATGCATGGAAATGACCGTGAGGGGAATTAACCGTGAAGTGCATGGAAATGACTGTGAATCTAAACGGAATAGCAGAAATTGACCGTGAAATGCATGAAAATGACCGTGAAGTGAAGCGAATTGAATGTGAAATGCATGGAAATGACCATGAAGTGAAGGGAATTGACCGTGATGTGCATCGAAATGACCGTGAATCTAAACGGAATGCTAGAAATGACCGTGAAATGTGTGAAAATGACTGTGAAGTTAAGTGAAATGCATGGAAATGATCGTGAAGTGAAGGGAATTTACTGAAAATTGAGCGGGACAAACTGAAAATTGAGTGAGGGAACCTACAAATTCAGCGAGGGAAGCTAGAAAGTGAGCGAGGGAAGCTAGGAATTAAGCGAGGGAACCTAGGGATTGAGCGAAGCAAGCTAGGAATTGAGCGAGAGAAGCTAGGAATTGAGCGAGGGAACCTACAAATTTAGCGAGGGAAGCTAGGAATTGAGTGAGGGAACTTAGGGATTGAGCGAAGCAAGCTAGGAATTGAGCGAGGGAACCTACAAATTTAGCGAGGGAAGCAAGGAAGTGAGCGAGGGAAGCTAGGAATTGAGCGAAGCAAGCTAGGAATTGAGCGAGGGAAGCTAGGAATTGAGCGAGGGAAGCTAGGAATTGAGAGAGGGAACCTACAAATTCAGCGAGGGAAGCTAGGAATTGAGCGAGGCAACCTACAAATTTAGCGAGGGAACCTAGGAAATGAGCGAGAGAACCTAGGAATTGAGCGAGGGAACCTACAAATTTAATGAGGGAAGCTAGGAATTGAGCGAGGGAACCTACGAATTAAGCGAGACAACCTATGAATTTAGCGACGGAAGCTAGAAATTGAGCAACAGAACCTAGGAAATAAGTGAGGGAGCCTAGGGATTGAGCGAGGCAAGCTAGGAATTGAGCGAGGGAACCTACAAATTAAGCGAGGCAACCTACGAATTGAGCAAGGGAAGCTTGGAATTGAGTGAGGGAACCTACAAATTCATCGAGGGAAGCTAGGAATTGAGTGAGGGAACCTAGGGATTGAGTAAAGCAAGCTAGGAATTAAGCGAGGGAACCTATAAATTCAACGAGAGAAGCTAGGAAGTGAGCGAGGGAAGCTAGGAATTAAGCGAGGTAACCTACAAATTCAGCAAGGGAAGCTAGGAATTGAGCGAGGCAACCTACGAATTTAGTGAGTGAAGCTAGAAATTGAGAGAGGGAACCTAGGAAATGAGCGAGGGAAGCTAGGAATTGAGCGAGGGAATCTACGAATTAAGCAAGACAACCTATAAATTTAGTGAGGGAAGCTAGAAATTGAGCGAGGGAACCTAGGAAATGAGCGAGGGAACCTAGGGATTGAGTGAGGCAAGCTAGGAATTGAGCGAGGGAACCTACAAATTAAGCGAGGCGACCTACGAATTGAGCAAGGGAAGCTAGGAATTGAGCAAGGGAACCTACAAATTCAGTGAGGGAAGCTAGGGATTAAGAAAAGCAAGCTAGGAATTGAGCGAGGAAAGCTAGGAATTTAGTGAGGGAACCTACAAATTCAGCAAGGGAAGCTAGGAATTGAACGACGGAATTTAGGAAATGATAGAGGGAACATAGGATTTGAGCGAGGGAACCTAGGGATTGAGCGAGGCAAGCTAGGAATTGAGCGAGGGAAGCTAGGAATTGACCTAGGGAACCTACAAATTCAATAAGGGAAGCTAGGAATTGAGTGAGGGAAGCTAGAAATTGAGCGAACCTACAAATTAAGCGAGGCAACCTACGAATTTAGCGAGGGAAGCTAGAAATTGAGCGAGGGAACCTAGGAAATGAACGAGGGAACTTAGGGATTGAGAGAGGCAAGCTAGGAATTGAGCGAGGGAACCATTGCATTACTTCGACATAGATTTCATGGATTTGGCGGTCCAAGTCTTCCCTTCAAGCGCGGTGACATCTCCAGTGGCATGGAAGAGAATCGGGAGCGCATCTGTCATCAAATTGATCATCTGCTTATACTTTAGGAGAGCATTTGACACTAAGCTATTGATAATAATGATCTCCCGTTGTCTTGGATATAAGACCATCAAGAACCAATGACAGTTATCATGATTGACGGGTACATAAACCTGACCATTGTAGACAAAACCTTTTACCCACCGATTTTTATGAAGGAATACAAACTTAAGTTACCAACTTAGACTAGCACGTGCGGACAATGAATTTGAGGATGAAACTACCCCTCCTTTATACTGTCGTTGCTTTTCTTCTTCCTCCCTTCCCTCGCTCCATTTAAAAAAAAAAAAAGATGAAAACTTCACCACTATATTTGTTGCTTGGATCGCACCACGCTCTAGCTAGATTTCACCCTCTCTATTCATCAACATTATCTCATTTTTCTGAAAATGGTCCCTCCACAGAAGAAAGTATGCACGACAGGTATAATATGCATTTACCTAAATGACATAAATTTTTTGTGGGCCATTGAAATTCCGAATGAAGCTCGCAACTTGGTTTTCGGTTCATCTATGCAAAAATCATCCTATGAACATGATGGATTACAAGTAAAACATCATTGTGGGGGCATAACAAGGTTTCTACGGTAGAACCACTGTTTCTTGTGGTGTGATCCACTTGATATTTCAATATGCCACCATTTTGGGCTGAAAGCCTTACTTTAGATGGAAAAATGGATGAACGTCGTGGATAGTCCACATACATTCAAGGCGGGCCCAACTCAATATTTATTATTATTATATATATATATTACTATTTTTTTTAGTTAGCTTGTCAGTACACACCCACGTCAGTACACACACTCCATGTTAGCCACCCCCGTTAGGGATCGATACTAAGACCTCAAGTGTTGACATGAGGTATCTCTACTCAGTCTGCCAATTGAGCTATAGATCTGGGTGTGCCCAACTTAGTTAACTCAACACTATAAGTGCATATTGAGCAAACTATAAATCTAAATTACGAGAGGTTTTAGTCCATTTGACCTACTTCTCGGTTCATGATTGGTGAAATTCCCCGAGCAATTCATAACTTTGACGGAGATATCATAAAAATATAATGGGGAACTTCTACGGATTCATGTAATGTAACGGAAAATTTTATGAACCGCTCGGTCAATTTCATTAATTGCTTGGTCAAATTCACCGAAGAGAATTTTATGTAAATCTCGGTCAATTTCATTAACTGATTAGTCAAATTCAATAAAGAGCAAATTGTTAAGCTAGGTCAATTACATTTAAAGTTCATTCCAATTCATGTTAGCCTCACCCAATTTCAAGCTTGCCTCGCTCAAATTCATGTTTCCCTTGATCAATTTCTCGGTTGCCTCATTGAATTTTTACGTTGCCTTACTCAACTCGTAGGTTCTCTCGCTCGATTTCTAGGTTCCCTCGCTCAATCCTCGCTCCAATTTTTACGTTACCTCACTAGCCTTGTTCAATTTCTAGGTTCCCTTGCTCAATTTCTAGCTTCCCTTACTCAAATTCTAGGTTGCCTCACTCAATTTCTAGCTTCCCTTGCTTAATTCCTATGTTGCCTCGCTCAATTTCTAGCTTCCCTCGCTCAATTCCTAGGTTCCCTCGCTCAAATCCTAGGTTGCCTTGCTCTAATTTCTATGTTCCCTCGCTCAAATACTAGGTTGCCTCGCTCAATTTCTAGCTTCCTCGCTCAATTCGTAGGTTGCCTCGCTCAAATCCTATGTTGCCTCGCTCAATTTCTAGGTTCCCTCGCACAATTTGTAGCTTCCCTCGCCTCACTCAAATCCTAGGTTGCCTCACTGAATTTCTTGGTTCCCTTGCTCAATTTCTAGAATTCTTAGCTGAATTTCTACGTTGCCTCGCTCAATTCTTAGCTTCTTTCGCTCAATCCCTATGTTGCCTCTCTCAATTTATAGGTCGCATGGCTCAAATCCTAGGTTCCCTCACTTAATTCCTAGGTTTCCTCGCTCAATTCATACATTGCCTCGCTCAATTCCTCGGTTGCCTCACTCAATTTCTAGGTTCCCTCGCTCAATTTCTAGCATTCCTCGCTCAAATCCTAGGTTGCCTCACTCAATTTCTAGCTTCCCTTGCTCAATTCCTAGGTTACCTCGCTTAATTCCTACGTTATATCGCTCAATTTCTAGGTTCCCTCGCTCAATTTCTAGCTTTCTTCGCTCAAATCTTAAGTTGCCTTGCTCAAATCATAGGTTGCCTTGCTCAATTTTTAGTTTCCCTTGCTCAATTCCTAGGTTGCCTCGCTCAATTCCTACATTCCCTCACTCAATTTCTAGCTTTCCTCGCTCAAATCCTAGGTTGCCTCGCTCAATTCCTAACTTCCCTCGCTCAATTTCTACCTTCCCTCGCTTAATTTTTAGCTTTCCTCGCTCAATTCCTAGGTTGCCTCGCTCAATTTCTACCTTCCCTCGCTCAATTCCTAAGTAACCTCGTTGAATTCCTATGTTGCCTCGCTCAATTTCTAGGTTCCCTCGCTCAATTCTTAGGTTGCCTCGCTCAAATCGTAGGTTTCCTTGCTGAATTTCTAGGTTCCCTTGCTCAATTTCTAGCTTTCTTTGCTCAATTCCTAGGTTGCCTCGCTGAATTTTTAGGTTCCCTCGCTCATTGTCTTGGTTCCGTCGCTGAATTTCTTGGTTGCCTCGCTTAATTTCTAGGTTTTTCGCTCAATTTCACCTTGCCTTGCTCAATTTTTTAAGATGTCTCACTCAGTTTCATCTTGTCTCGTTGAATTTAATGTTTACCTTGCTGAATTTCATGTTTCCCTCACTCATTTTTTAATTTGTCTCACTTAATTTTTAGTTTGCTTCGCTCGATTTCAACTATGTTTAATTTTTTTCGTTATGATTCTCTAAGTAGTGAAATTTGGTTTTAATATATTTTTCATTACATGTTTGTAGGTGATGATTCTTGTTCTCAATTCTCAAACCCATCCTCTAAGTGTTCATTGAAATGGTGGTTCGACACGGTGAAGGGTGGATTAGAGAAGCATGATACTCGGCTACATCTATTCAAGCAATCCCCATTAGATGTGTTTAATAAATTAGTTGACACTAATAAGTACGAGGATGTCTCGCTCAATTCGTAGGTTGCCTCGCTCAATTCCTATGTTCCCTCGCTCAATTCCTATGTTCCCTCGCTCAATTTCTAGCTTCCCTCACTACAAGAAAAGGGGGCTTTAGCCTCGGTTCAAAACAGTGGCTAAAAAAGTTAAAAACTGAGGCTAAAGCCTTTAGCCTTAGTTTTGCCTCAGTTATCCGAAGCGAGGTTGAAACCCCCGTGGCTAAAGGCTTTAACCTCAGTTTTAGCAACCGAGGCTAAAATGACTTTTATAGCCTCGGTTCTTCAAGTGAGGCTAAAAGAACCTTTTTAGCTTCAGTTTTTACGAAATGAGGCTAAATCAAAATTTTAGCCTCCATTGTTTCTAAGTGAGACTAAATCCAAATGTTAGCCTCAATTGCTTCCAACTGCAACTAAATTTATTTTTAACCTCAATTCTCAACAACCGAGGCTAAATCCTTTAGCCACGGGAATTTCAGCCTTGGTTCTCAACAACCGAGGCTAAATTCATGCCTCGGTTACAAATTGAGCCTAAAAATGTTTAATTTTTTAAAATATTTATTTAAACTACTAATCCATTCATTCAATCCACTCATTAAAGGAAGATGCAGAAATAGGACTCAAATAATACAACAACAGTCTGACCACCAAACAACAGATTGTCTGTATCATCAACAACTCCCATAAAAGGAGAAAAGAAAAAGGCCTCTCTCTGCTCTTTTCAGTTAATGACAGTAGCTAGCTCTACTTGAAAATCCCCTAACCTCTATCACTTAAAAAGGACAACAGGAGGAAAAGAGAAATGAAAATCAGAATATGATGGAACTCCAGATCTATGGTTTGCCATCATGCTTTATTGTCTCCAACTGCCTCCCTTTGGCAGCAACGGCAACCATCAGATCATCGAATTTTTCAGTCTTCCCTAGCAATACCTCAATCTATAACAAGTAAGAACAAAAACATTACAACTGCAAACATCAGTGTATGCAAACAGCTACCTTCCAAAAATAAAAAGTAAACGGGAGTCTGGTTGTTGAGATCAAGTAACTAGTGTACCCAAAAATAAAAAATAAAAATAAAAAAGGAATCAGTTTAACTGAAAATGCACCCAAATAAATTGAACGTACCCTATATGAAATCTCGACACTACCCCATCAACACCACCCTAAGTTCCAGATATAGATGTCAGAGGATCTGAAAATGGAAAAAATGGTACCTGATCATTCCGCTGAGAAATTTCCTTTAAATGCTTCGTTAACTCCAACTGCTTTCCTTGTAGCATCAAATCGTATTGTTTCCTTGCTTCTATTAGTGTGTTTTCAGCTATGGCAAGTGATGCCTGAATCTGAAGACACATCCAATAGTTGAGAAAAAATTCAGTGAATAAAAAAAGAAATAAAAAAATTAGAAGAAGAATCAATTAGCTCTAAGTTTTTTTTTAAAAAAAAAACCTCTGTTCTTTGCTCCTCCAACAGCTTCTGTTTCTCCTCAAATTGCATATGGAGACATTCCTTCTCATCATTAAGAGCAACAAAGATAGCACTCAAACTATCAGCCTATGCCAAAAATTCATTGAAACCTCCATTTCCATGCTGAGATAGAAAGACTGACTGAAGACTGACTGACGAACACTAACATCAGCATCTGTAACAACAGCAATTAGAAGTTTCTCCACAATCTGTAGAAAGCTCACCCTGCCAAAGATCCTCGACACGGACAGTGAGTCAGACACTAAGTCAAACGAGTCATGGGGACAGCTCCCCTCCACCCCCACAAACCTCTTCAATCATCTTTGCTACTTGGCCCATCCTCAGCTGTTGATCGGACACCACCAAAGTGCACACCATTGTAATCTGTGGCATCTCCACCATCTGTGGATCAAATACCTCTGCCATCTATTCCTCCCTCACCACCAACTGGACCTAACTTGGAAGGTCCATGATGGTCCCACCGCCTGCATTGTCCGTCAATGACAGGCACTTGCCCATAAGCAGCTCGAGCAACAGCACACCGAAAGCATACACAACTTCTGGCCATTGGATGTTACTGTCATTGAAGAGAAGACGGACCAAAGTCAGAGGTGTGCATTGCCAGCATTGTTGGGAAGGACATTGATGGATTTGATGTTGCCACGGGAGAGCTTTGGCTAAAAAAAAAAAAAAAAAAGAAAAAAAGAAGTTTCATCATTACATCTACAGTCCAACTAAAAAGAACTTGAAAAAAAAAAAGTTATCAACCTTTGTCTATCTCCACCAAAGTGTTTCTGCTATTACTGTCAGTAGAGCTAGGAGATTGAGAAGAAATGCTTATCCGTCTACAATCAACCTTATGCCCTGAGCGCCAATGCATGACCTAAAAAGAAAACTATATTTTTTTGGCATTGATTCCAAGGAAAACTAAGCCAAATTTATTCATAGACTCGTGAATACCTGATGTTTCTCAGAGCAATATCGTGCTCTCTTGCAACTACTACAAAGCTTCTCTCCTTTCCATGTGCCACACCAACAACAGAGTGCAGCTAAAATAAACCACATGAGAGTAATGAGATCACCAAAAGGAATGTAAAATGAATGCAAATGAATGTGTGTCCACGTTATATGTACAAATCTTCACCATGCTCCACGCATTCAAACTACTTTATCAATCGACATAGTTATCAGCAAGATCAATCATATACCTATAAACCAAAAGCTATAGAAAATGAGCATTGGAATGCGTAGGGGTAAAAAATAAAAATAAAAGCAAATCTAGAGTTCTGCATTTCGCTTTAATTGTAACATAAATTCTGTAGTAATGGTTTGAATTTCTAGGGAAAAAGATCAGCAATATAAGCAATGCAAAAAGAACAAGAAGAAGAAGAAGAAGAAGAAGTCAGATTACCTCCGGCTCCAGATGGTTTATCAGTCCCATCATGCTTTGGAGGATTGCTTGAGTAGAATGTATTAGAGCGAGGTAGCTGGCAACGGAAAACCTTCACACTTAGAAACCATCCAAACATTAGAGCAGCGGAATTCAGCAACAATGAGAATCAATTTTTACTCTTAAGTGTGCTAGTTTCCCATTACCTGCGAGATGGCTTCTCAGGTTTGCGCTTCCATTGCTCGTGCTAGTCTTGGAGGAGGCAAGTCATAGATGTACACATGAATATGAATAATGTCCGATGAAAAGTAAATTCCTTCCAGAAATTGGTGCATAAACCTTCCATGCAATGAAAATAGTAAAAATAAAATAAAGTCTATCAAGAGAATGTTATTCCTTTTCTTTTTTCCAGTTCCCCTTTCTCATGTGCAAGTTCCGTCAATTCCTGTTTCCCTAAAATACACCCAAATAAATAACTGAAAATTCCCCTATTAACACTAAGAAGAAACAGTGTCCAACAGCAAAAAACCATTGGCCAGTGACAATATAAATGCACTGCGATCCTTGAACTGACTCCTCGCCTTTACCATGATCTCCTAATTGGTGATGAAGTCTTGCTGACCATATCAAGAGCATGCTCAAAATATAATTGATATCAGAAGTCAACATAATAACCAGCTACAAGCCACTAGCCAATGGAGTTCATTAGCAAACAAAGCATGAAGCAAAAAAGCATGGCCCACCTTTTTCCAATCTGCAACCCTCATGTCAAACACATAAATACACATAAATACGAGTTGACCTGAAAAAGAAAGGACTGACTATTCAATGATGGTGAACTACAAAAAACAAAGGGATCACAAAACCCATGCGGGCCTGGTATAAGCAGAGAAATCATGATGTAAGGCTATTTCAAATACATGATATTACATAAATCAAAGATAAATCTCTAAAATCTAAATACAAAAACCTAAATTATAACTTAAATCAGCAAGAATCGAAACAAAATCCAATGAAATCTCTAAGAATAAAGAGACGTAAGTTGGATCAAGATCAAAACAAATCAAGCACCAAAAATCAAGAAAAAATTACAAAAACCAAACCCTAAAGTGGAAAATTTTGGAGAAATGAGAGGGGGAAGCTTACCTGATTGAAAGTTAAAACCCTTCCTCTGTCCTCAAATAATGCCAATTGTAAATCTGAGTAACTTCTTCAAATGAATAATCAAACTGAGAAAAAAAATCGAAAAGGAAGGCAATATGCATCATCAGCTTAAAACAAAAGTAAAAAAGCAAAGCTCTAAACAATGAGATCCAAAAGGAAAATAGATCTATCAGCAAGAATCGGATCAAAATCCAACAAAATCTCTGAGAATCGAGAGACATAAGCTAGATTCATATTGAAATAGATTAAGCACTAAAAATTGAGGAAAAAAAAAACCATAAGTAGAAAAAAATTGGAAAAAAGCTCACTGTCTTTTGAGGATCTGATGATCGGAGAGAGAGAGAGAGAGAGAGAGAGAGACGGTAGATCTGACCAAGACGAGAAAAATATTGGAGAAGAGCTAGGGTTCGGTTCAGTGAGGAGCTGCAATCGGTGTATATGCCCCTTGTTTTCCTAGCCTGCATGGAAATCGGCAATGGAGGAGCAGATTTCGCACCAGAGAATAGGGTTTTGCTCTCAGATTGAACACTAAACCCTAATCGCTGATATTGCAATGCAGAAACTGCTCAAATCCAACAAATGAGCTAGAAATGATAGGATTTTCCACTTCCTGAGCAAGATTTCAGTGAAATCAGCAAAAAAAAAAACTCCTCAGATCGAACCAAAAAATGTGGAAATTGGATTTTGAACGGCCAAATGGGAAAAATGCACGAAAATGAGAGATTTCTGCCCCGATTTCTGATTTTCGAGAGAATTTCAGTTGAGAAATCAGTAGAAAAAAAAAACAGAGAGAGAGAGAATGAGTACCTAAAATCGGCGAAGAGATTGCTGGTGTGGAGGACAGAATTTCCTTTCGGAGCTGAGGGATTTTGAGAGAGAGCTAAGGGAGTATGAAATGACCTGATTTGAGAGAGAGCTGAGGGAGCTGAGGGATTTTGAGAAAGAGCTGAGGGAATTTTTTTTTTATAGCTCATCTCATGTAAAGCTTAGATCTCAAACACGTGTTACAACTATGAGGTTCGTAAGCCCACACGTATGTGAAGCCTTGCCTATCTACACGCCAACATGGAACACATTGGAGAGATCCGAGCCTTTCATCAGGTGGGCCAAGCTATTTAGATGCTAACTACTAAACATTTAACTACTAGGTGACAACTGGACGGTTGAGAAGAAAATGGTACTAAGCTGTAGAAATTTAACTATCAGATCTGATGGTTAGGATTATCCAATGAGTTTGATTTTTTCTGGCTGTGATCCATCCGCAGCAGGGTCCATGATTTTTATGGTCCTGATTTTCCTTCATGTAAGCAAGGATCTGAAAGAAAGAACCTTACATTCACATATGCATAACTGGAGCAGATATAACGTTGGAGTATAGCAATTTTGTAGCTGTCCATTGTTCATCTCATTGCTTGTAAGATGTGACCCACCTGAGTAGTGAAACGGTCTGGTTTGTAGGCCTTAAGATCTAAACAGTGAGGCCCACCTGATGGAAAGTTCTAGCTCTCCTAGGTGTGCCATGATTACGTGGGCCACATGCTTTGGAAAAAGAGAATCTCTCTGTGTGTGTATCAATGATTGTTAATACGTACATGTGGGCCACCTTCTGCTCTAACTGGCCTGATCTGTGTATCAATGACTATTAATACGTACATGTGGGACACCTTCTGCTCTAACAAGTAATAACGGTTGTGATTTCTTAAAGATGAATTTGGAGTGTACTTTTCACCCACCTGTGAATCAAACAGAGCAATGTCCAGATGGAAAATGGCTCATTCATAAAAAATTAGACCTTTCGCCTCGGTTCTTATACAACTGTGGGTAAAAAGTAGACATTTCGCCTCGGTTCCTATGCAATTGAGGCTAAAAAGTAAACTTTTCGCCTCGGTTCCTAGCAACTGAGGCTAAAAAGTAGACCTTTCACCTCGGTTCCTATGCAAGTGAGGCTAAAAAGTAGACCTTTCGCCTCGTTCCTAGCAACTGAGGCTAAAAAGTAGACCTTTCGTCTCGGTTCCTATGCAACTGAGGCTAAAAAGTAGGCCTTTCGCCTCGGTTCCTATGCAAGTGAGGCTAAAAAGTAGGCCTTTCGCCTCGGTTCCTATACAAGTGAGACTAAAAAGTAGACCTTTCGCCTCGGTTTCTAGCAATGAAGGCTAAAAGGTAGACCTTTCGCCTTGGTTCCTATGCAAGTGAGGCTAAAAAGTAGACTTTTCGCCTCGGTTCCTATGCAACTGAGGCTAAAAAGTAGGCCTTTTGCCTCGGTTCCTATGCAAGTAAGGCTAAAAAGTAGACCTTTCGCCTCAGTTCCTATGCAACTGAGGCTAAAAAGTAGACCTTTCGCCTCGGTTCCTAGCAATTGAGGCTAAAAAGTAGACCTTTCGCCTCGGTTCCTATGTAACTAAGGCTAAAAAGTAGACCTTTCGCCTTGGTTCCTATGCAACTGAGGTTAAAAAGTAGACCTTTCGCCTCGGTTCCTATGCAAGTGAGGCTAAAAAGTATACCTTTCGCCTCGATTCCTAGCAACTGAGGCTAAAAAGTAGATTTTTCGCCTCGATTTCTATGGAACTGAGGCTAAAAGTAGACCTTTCGCCTCGGTTCTTATGTGACTGAGCTAAAAAGTAGACTTTTAGCCTCAGTTATTTAGCAACTGAGGCGAAAAATGGACTTTTAGCCTTAGTTCCATAGCAACCGAGGCTAAAAAATACATTTAGCCTCCATTTTTTCAATTGAGGTTAAAAAATTGAGGCTAAAGGCCTACTTTCTTGTAGTGCCTCGCTCAATTCATAGGTTCTCTTGCTCAATTTCTAGGTTCCCTCACTCAATTCCTAGCTTTCCTCACTCAATTCGTAGGTTGCCTCACTCAATTTTTAGGTTGTCTCGCTGAATTTCTAGTTCCCTCGCTCAAATCCTATGTTCCCTCACTCATTTCCTAGGTTGTCTCACTTAATTTGTAGGTTGCCTCGCTCAATTCCTATGTTCTCTCGCTCAATTTCTAGGTTGCCTCGCACAATTCCTAGCCTTCCTCGCTCAATTCGTAGGTTGTCTCGCTCAATCCGTAGGTTCCCTCGCTCAATTCGTAGGTTGTCTCACTCAATCTGTAAGTTCCCTCGCTCAATTCTTAGCTTCACTCGCTCAATTCTTAGGTTGCCTCCCTCAATCCGTAGGTTCCCTTACTGAATTTCTAGCTTCCCTCGCTCGATTTCTATCTTCCCTCGCTCAATTCATAGCTTCCCTCGCTCAATTCGTAGGTTGCCTCGCTCAATTCGTAGGTTCCCTCGTTGAATTTTTAGCTTCCCTCGCTCAAATCCTATGTTCCCTCGCTCATTTCCTAGGTTCCCTCGCTGAATTTCTAGCTTCCATCGCTCAATTTGTAGGTTGCCTCACTCAATTTCTAGCTTTCCTCACTCAATTCCTAGCTTCCCTCGCTCAATTCCTAGGTTGCCTCACTCAATTTTTAGGTTGCCTTGTTGAATTTCTAGCTTCCCTCGTTCAAATTATATGTTCCCTCGCTCAATTCGTAGGTTGCCTGGCTCAATTTCTAGCGTTCCTTGCTCAATTCGTAGGTTGTCTCGCTCAATTTTTAGATTGCCTCGCTGAATTTCTAGCTTCCCTCACTCACGATCAATTCGCTTCACTTCACGGTCATTTCCATGCATTTCACGGTCAATCCCGGCGATTTCATTTTGATTCACGATAATTTTCATGCATTTCACGGTCAATCCCGGTGATTCCATTTTGATTCACGGTAATTTCCATGCATTTCATGGTCAATTCCTTTCACTTCACGGTCATTTCTATGCATTTCACGGTCAATTCGCTTCACTTCACGGTCATTTCCATGCATTTCACGGGCAATCCCGGCGATTCCGTTTCATTTCACGGTCAATCCCGACGATTCCGTTTCATTTCACAGTCATTTCCATGCATTTCACGGTCATTTTCCTTCACTTCACGGTCATTTTCATGCATTTTACAGTCAATCCCGGCGATTCCGTTTCATTTCGCGGTCA
Source organism: Magnolia changhungtana (assembly GCA_030180095.1). NCBI lineage: Eukaryota > Viridiplantae > Streptophyta > Magnoliopsida > Magnoliales > Magnoliaceae > Magnolia > Magnolia changhungtana. Next base: position 1,418,724 of record JASAUF010000231.1, on the reverse strand, counting down.
TTTTCATGCATTTCACGGTCATTTCCCTTCATTTTACGGTCATTTCCATACATTTTATGATCATTTCCTTGCATTTTACGGTCATTTCCCTTCATTTCACGGTCATTTCTATGCATTTCCCAGCGATTCCCGAGACCTCAAATCAAGCCCAACCCAAGTTTTATCGAGTTGCTGTTTGTATGGCACAACCCCAAGACCAAACTCGATACATCCTGACCAAGCCCAACCCAATGTTGGGTCGGTTACAGGTTGGTCGCAATGAGCCCACCCAACTTTCAGCCCTAAAATTATATATGGTACGTCAAGTAACTAATTTTGGTTTAGAAGATATTCTTGTTATGTGAATAAAGAAAGAAATGGAAAAAAAGAAAAGAAAAAGAGATATATATATATATATATATATATATATATATTTATATTTACATATTTATATAAATATGTGTTAGAGAAAAATGTAGGTATAATAAAATTCTCCATGTAAAAAAAAAATATAAAAAATGCATAGGGATACGGTTATAGCTACGGTTATAATCCGTAGCCATGGATCGGGGTGGAATCGCGGAATCCGCGATTGATCGCTAATCGGGACAGCGACTTGCAGTGGAATCGCAGATTTGCGATTAATCGCCGAGCTACAGTTATGGGTACGGATTATAACTGTAGCTATATCCGTATCCCTGTGCATATGCCATTACCATTCTGCTTGAACGTCTACCGTTGAAACCCTTTTAGGGGCCACACAAGTTTTGGATCATTATGAAATTTGTTTTTCCTCTTCATCCAGGTCTTTGTGACCTTATGAATAGATTGGATGAAAAATAAATGTTATGGTGGGCCCTACAAAAGTTTCAACGGTGAAAATCAATTTTCCGCTGCTCTGTGTGGTGTGACCCAGTTGATCTTTGGATATGATTTTTTTTTTGATAATGCTCTGAAATGATCTCGAAATATGGATGAACGTTGTGGATATAATAAATACATAGCTGTGGGGCCATGTAACTTTGATCTCTTTTGAGCCGTTCGTACAACTCTCGGTTGGAGGAGCGTCAGCGCTCGTCTTCGCAGTGAAAAGGAGGGGTAGTTTCGTCCTCAAAGTCGCTGTCCTCACATGCTAGTGTAAGTTGGTAACTTAAGTTTGTATTCCTTTATGAAAACGGTAAAAGGGTTTGTCTACGGTGGTCATTTTTTCTATCCTTATCCCAGGACAATCCCTGCTAGGGTAATAATTACGTTTTTTTTTAATCCCATCCCACTTAATCCCTTCTAAACCCACCGCCCAAACAGGCCCTAAGGGTGTGTGTGCCCCGCGGGGGTAGGTCACCCAAAATGCCCAAAAGGCTTGCCTTCTCGAGATTCGAGGGTGAAAAGTCTTGAAATGAAACCTCCGGGGGGGTATTTATAGGTAAATTGGGCAGGTAACTAGGCCACATGGTGATCTTTGATTGGATCACGTGGCACCATGTGACAGCTGCAATACACTTATGGTCATGGGTGAGTCAAAGTGAGTCGGTTCAAAGTTGACTTGTGATCAACACCTTGGGCGGCAACACACTTTAATAAATTTGTTGTACCCCCCTCATTACAACTCTGATTGGGCTAATTCCAAAGCCATTGAAAAGATAACTTAAAGAGATATCACGCCATCTTAAAATGAGGGACATTGGACCACAGATTGGCCAACAAAAGTGGCCAAAAACTGATCACAGGCCACATGCCTTTCCGTCTCTCTGATCAAATTCACAGGCTCAAAAAGGGTAAGCCTTAACTTTGCTGTTTTACTTCCGATTGAGCCAATTTTGAGCTTTTCGGAAAGTAATTCAAATGATCTTTAAACCCTCATAATAATATTTCTGGCCCTGGGCCCGCAATCAAGAATTTCGGTCTCATCTTTCTCGAGTACACGATAGAGTCCCTGAGTAGTCTCCGATACACGTTTTTGGGTATTTTGCATGTGTCTAGCTCATCCAACCTTGGAAGGAGGTGACTTTAAGTTTCGTAGAAGGTAATTTCGATGACCTTTCTAATGGATCTGGGCTTGCGTCATTCCAAGATTGCTTGATTCTTCTTCTGTCAATCCGAAGTCATTCAAAGAAGATTTTTTTTCAACAACCAGTAAAAAATGCTTTCGTATACATTTTTGATCTATTGAACTTCCATATGAACCGTGATGGGTGCAACTCCTCATGAACTAACATATGGAATAGAGGCAGTCCTACTAATCGAGATTGAGATTTCATCATTGGATGTATTGATGGAAAGTGAAGTTAAAGAAGGCGAATGGCTCTGAGCTTAATAGGATCAATTACACTTGGTATATGAAAAGCACATGCAAGCACTTTATCATTCATATAGTTATCAAAAGAGGATTGCATAAGCATATAACAAGCATGTTTAAAAGAAAAGCTTTATAAAGGGAGACATAGTGATGAAATGAATCCTTCCACGTCATCTACCAGACTCTAGGGGGAAACTCAAACTCGGAATGGTCGCTAGTCGTCCAGGAAGTGCTTCCGGTAGGGGCCTTCTGCCTCATCAACATGAAGGGTGAATTGTTATGTATATATGTCTTAAATCTGTCTGGTGGTCTGTCGATGATATCGACAGGGTTTTAGATGATATCAACAAATGTCTTAAATCTGTCTGTTGGTCTATCAATGATATCGACAGACCGTTGATGATATCGAGGCTGTCATCGAGAGACCTTCGATGACATTGTTAATTGTTGGATTTTTCACCCCTGGTTGCTGGATAGTTTTGGTCCTATTTTAATATCATCGAAGGACTGTCGATGATATCGAAATTGTCATCGAGAGACCTTCGATGACATCGAAGAGTTCCGTAGATGCGATTGCGGAAACACGGATTTTGCGGAAGTAGCAAGGGTGAGATTCGAGGTTGTTCGAATCGGGTAAGTCCTCTCTTTTTGTAATTTCTATTTTCATAGTGGAGATTTGTCGCTTTGTGCCGTAGTTTTTTCCCGCAAGGGTTTACCACGTTAAATCTGTGTTCTCTTGTGTGTGCTTGGTGTCATTGGATTGCTATCCTAGATCTAGATCTGTGTGATTCCGCAGGTCAAAATCCCCAACATAAATATCTTCCCAAACCAGTCAATGTCTATCTCATCAAAGTCTATCATGGGTAGCCCAACCAATTGACATCCATAAATATGACCACAAAGCAATAATTGTTACAGAAAATTAACCATCCTTCCCAATCCTTCCCCAACAAACCCTACTTTTCTATAGGTTGCACCTAAAACCGAATGTGTCAATGATCAATAATTAAAAACAATAAAGAACAAAAATGAACTTTTAATAAAAAAGAGTGAAATTGAGAAAAAGAAAATTGACAGCCCGAGTAGAAAAATAAATGGGAAAAAAGGAATAAAGTGTCCCCACTATACACCCAATAGTCCCTCTTTGCTAAACCTTGCTCTAACCTAATAAAACCCTTACAAATGGTTAAACCCCAACTCAAGTTACTTTGTTGTGGTCATGATGCGATGAAAATGGGAAAAGTTTCCCTTGTTCGATCGGCCTGACAATAAAGAAACCCCATCCACGTCCGCCATTCTACAAACAAATAAAATAATAGAAGTATGCTTAAGTGGGCAAGATGAAAACCCAAAAAGGTGCCTCGAGGAAAAAGAGCGGGCACACAAGCAAATCTACTGCAAACTCAAAAGGGTGCTAGGGGTAAAAAGGTATGGTTGTCAAGGGGCATGTAAGGTTAAATTCTCGAGACACTGTGAAAAATTGTTAAGGACACCTCGACCAAAAATGATAAGTAGGTCAAGCATGGCAAAAACCTGAAAGAGCATTGTGTGTATTAATGGCAACCAAAAGAAAAAAAATACAATAAAAGGTAAGGAAAGGTAGATCTAGGAATTGAACAAATCCAAATGGTATAAAGCTATCTCCCATTATTCAGAATTCTTTTCGACTTTACCCAGTTTTTAGGAGCAGGTTTCCAGAACGCACTACCATAGGGGATCGAAACCCCGATTTTCAACTTAGAAACCAGGGATGACAAATGGCTGAGTCAAATGTTATGATTCCTATGCTGAAGGCATAAAAAGTCCAAATCCTCATTGTCACGGGCTGAAAATTTCTATCTTAAATAACTAATTCAAAAGTTTCTATTGCTAATACAAAAAATAAATAAATTCATATATAAAGTCTTTAGAAAAAAAATACGACTATCCAAATATAATATAACAACTCCACCAATCCCTCCAAGTTATCTTTGCCCATCATCTCTCTTTAACCCCAAAAATTTGAGCAAGCAAAGACTAAGTATTTGTTCCCATAAACCTGTTCTTCTATCACACGACTAAGTCTTTCGTTATCTTCTTACAAGCAGCACAACTTGAGTCCTAAGTTGTTGACAAGCTATCGACCTTTATCTAATGGGAGATTTGCTCGACCTAACTTTCGTATGGATGTAAGAAGTGTGCCCTCGGTTTTGACTAATGGGATCCCTTGATGGGATGGCCAAAATGAGTAGGTCCAATTGCAATTTCCACTGCATGTGCCAAGTGTGTATATAAGAGTTTTCGAACGCCTCAATTTTTCAACTCGATATTCCCTTTCCCAATAAAATGACTTTTAGTGGGCCATTGAACTCTCTAGTGGAATCCACCATCTTACTTTTTCAATAAGCCCCGATTTTAATAAATGATTGTGATTGCCAATCTTCAAGCCCATTGTCGAATCACAAGTACTTACTGAGTACTATTCTCATAAGATAATAAAGGGCCCAATAAAATCGTTCTCGGGGATGCCAAAATATGATCTTTGATGAACTCTTTTCTAATAAAGACCCTAAATTTTTTGTAAAAATCCAAAAAGTAGTTAGCTCAAACGAACTCTTTGGAAAATTGGTGTACCGCCATCCCTAGAGTAGTGTTGATCACACTATAATATAACACGCGTGGTGTTGTATCATGTTCGGGATCCCTTTACATACATTCACATAAAATTCACAAATACGCAAGAGACGACACAAGTAGATCAAGGGCTATTTTATTTCTCTGGGTCATGTACATTTCAAGTTATGGTCTGGAGTTTCAACACCGGGTCATGGGTTTGTGTACCCACGGTGGTGAAATCCCACAGCGTGCCTGTGTGGGGTGTGTGCGCATGGCGTGAGTGTGTTAAAAAAAAAAAAAAAAAAAGTTATGGTCTGGCACAACCCTTAATTACATTCTAAGGAATAATCCTTGATTCTAAAATAAAGCTCGGCAAGTTTAATGCAGTGCATGATGCAAGATGCATGTTATGCAAATGATCCTCAGCTATTATAGGGATCACTTTGTCTTTTGAGGGCATCGTGTCCACAGCATGGGCTGCTATATGTTTGTCGCTTGGGTGAGTACCATCAGTCAACCTTGGAAGACAGGCGATGACTCAGAGGTATAAGACCGTGAGTTATATGGCCTTTCTCATAATCAAATTACGAGATTTGGCTTCCTTTGAGTTTAACTAATGTTATGTTGGCCTTGAGGGCTCATCACGAGATAACATGTGACGATTGTGTCAGCGCGATAGACAAGGAAGTCAAGGTTGTGTTAGGCCGACTAGGCTCTAGGCCATGCGACAGGAAGCTTAGGGCCTAAGTTTATAGCTATCTTGAGGATTTAATCGTTCTCAGCATGTTACATGATAGACAAATAAGTGATAGATATGATAGACATGAGTGTGTTGAGTGATCATAGACTTCTAGGGGTCGTGTGTTACTTGCCAAGCAATGGGCATAAGATAACTAGTTGGGGCAATGAGAGGCCTCTTCGTCTTGGGAATGGGGTTGAGTGATCTCATCTTTATTCAAATTTGAACTATATATGATAAATGAGATGATGTGTAAGCATGCTTACATTGCAATGCATAAGATATGATGTAAGCTTATGAAGTTAATAAAAGAGAGGATGAGCTCCAAGTAAATGGTCATGATCAAGCTTGAATAGGGCATAGTCAAGGCACTTTGAGGCACTAGATGCCATGAAAGAGTGTCTCATGTAGCAAGATATTGCTTTGGGCAAGCTTCGTGCGAGGTGTATGCGCGATCACATAGATGTACATCCCATCGAATATCGATGTCTATTAGAAGATCATGTCTTCGAGAGATGGGCAAAGCACTAGGTGCATCACTTGGACCTAAAGGAGTCTCGAACTTGTTATAAGATGTCTTAAATTTGTACATGCAACATGGGTTTGATCGATTGACCACCTTGGTCAATCAATCGAGCGAGCCTTGAATTATAATGATTGGTCTCTGGACAATTTTGGACAGTCTCGATCGATCGAACTCTCAGCTCGATTGATCGACAAAATTCAAAAATTACTTATAAAATTTCTGGACAGTTTTAAGCATGTTCGATTGCTCGAACATGGGAGCTTGGTCGATCAAGGGTATGCTCGATCGATCTCAATCGATTGATCCTTATATCGACAACGCACATAATTTTATGGAATTGCGTAGTTTGTTTGCTATTTTGGGTGTGACACTATATATATGGGTGTAATTGCGAGATTGGGATATGTTAATTAAGGGCTAATAATTTCTAGGGTTTAGAGAGGTGAAAATGAAGGTTTTAGAGCATTATAAGTAATTTTATCTCTTGTACTTTTGATTTCACAATGATTCGTTGTCGCTTTGTGCCATGATTTTTTCTCGCAAGGGTTTTTCCACGTAAAATTCTTGTGTGCTTGTGATTGCTTTATTTACATTTTCTTCATGTCATGTGATCTGAAATCAGGGTTTGCTTCCACAAATTCCCAACAAGTGATATCATAGTGAACATTGGGATTCGAGTTTGGATTTGTGTCACGACAAAGGGATAAACACTAAGTATGAAACAGAGAAGTTTTTCAGTAAAATAACTTCGAACTATGGAAGGTGAAGATGAGAGGCCTCCTAGTTCAGTAAGCATCGCAACATGCACTCTTTTGTGTTGAAAAGTGTATAATGTTTATGAGCAATGAAGAGTGGGAAGAGTTGGATGAGAGATTAATACCTTCGGCCCAACTATGTTTGGCGGATGATATTCTTTACAATGTCTTTGATCAAAAGACCACCATAGGACTTTGGAAGAAATTAAATAGCTTTTCATGACAAAATTGTTGTCGAATCATTTGTATATGAAGAAGCAATTATATAATTTAAAGATGGAAAAAGGGTCATATCTTAATAAATACATCAGCGCATTCAATCAGATCCTTTGCAAATTGACAAGTGTGGAAGTGAAGATGGGCAAGGAAGATAAAGCCCTAATTTTATTGAACTCTCTTCCAAAGCCTCACGATAGCTTCGTAGACACGATGTTCCACGGTAGAGAGACCATTGATGTTAAGACTATCTTCTCAGACCTTTAGCCAGGGGTGTTGAGAAAGAATGATAGCAACATGGGTTCCTTTATGAATGTGTTAGTAGTTAGGGGAAGGAATTCAGAGCGGAAGAAGGAAAATTCATTACATTTACGGTCCAAGTCTAAGGGGCAAGGGAAAGATAAAGTGTTTGAAATGTGAAAGGGAATGACATATGAAAATGGATTGTCAGAATCCTAAAGACCAAAAGGGAGATAAAGCAGATGGGCCTAAGGAGGCCAACACAATGAAATCGAGTAAGGATGTGGGTGGACACTAATAATATTTTAACCACATCCAAATCCGGCTATCTCGGGGATAACTGGATTTTAGATATGGGGGCGTCATAATACATGACCTCGCATCGGGATTGGTTCACCACATACAATGAGCATGGTTGTGGCCACATGTTTATGGGCAATGATATTGCTTGTAAGGTCGTTGGAATCGAATTATTGCGCATCATGATGTTTGATGGGATGGAATATATTTTGACAGATGTGAGACATGTTCTTAACCTACGGAAGAATCTGATCTCTCTCAGAGCTCTTAAGGCAATAAGGTGTAAATTCACCGGTTTTGATCATGTCCTGAAGGTTTCAAAGGGGGCACTCATAATGATAAAGGGACAATAAATGGTAACCTTTATAGGTTAATTGGGAATACCATATCGGGTGGAGCTATAACATTTGTAGCGAAGTCCACATTGGCACATTTGTGGCATGCAGTTTAGGCCACATGACCGAGCATCGCGTGAAGGTACTTTTTTATTATTCCTTGATTCCTGCCTTTAAAATAATTGATTTTGTTATATGTGAGCATTGTATATGTGGTAAAAAATTATGGCTATCTATTAAATTGAGTAAACATGTTTGTAAGAGTATTCTAGATTAAGTGCATTTTGATGTATGGGGTCCTCACCCGTAGTTTCTAAAGGGGGTCATCATTCATGAATAATTACTCTAGAAAAGTTTGGGTGTACTTTATGAAGTATAAATTTGATATTTTTGCCACCTTCAAAGTCTGGAAGGCAATAGTTGAAACATATTAAGGGCAGAAGTTGAAAGTTTTGAGAAGAAATAATGGTGGTGAATTCACTTCAAAATATTTTAACCAATTTTGTAAAGCGAGGTGATCATATGACATAACACACTTAGGCATATACCAGAGTAGAATGGTGTAGCAGAACGAATGAATCAGACTCTCTTGGAGAGAGCTCGAAGCATGTTAAGCAACACTGGGTTAAGTAAGGATCTGTGAACTAAGGTCATTAACATGACTTGTTACTTGGTGAATTGGTCTCCGTATATGCCGATCGATTGTAAAATTCCAGAAGAACTGTGGAGTGCTTATGAAGTTGATTACTTAAGGCTGCAAGTATTTGGTTGTGATGCTTAATCTCATATACCATCCATTAAGAGAGATAAGCTAGACTTTTTTTTACACACACACATACACCCCCACACACTCATGCCGTAGTGGAATTTCACCACCTATGGGTACTCGAACCCTTAACCAAGTGCTGAAACTCCTAAGAGTCTACCATCGGAGTAAGAGTAAGGACCTAAGAGATAAGTTAGACTAAAGGGTGAAGAAGTGTATCTTTGTTGGCTATGGTGATGGTGTGAAGGGATACATGTTGTATGACAGGCTCACATGGAAGATCATGATTAGCCATGACATCAGGTTTGATTAGGATTTTTTATTTCATAAGGAAGAACAAAAGGAACCAAAAAACAATAAAAAAAATCAATGGTTATAGACGTTGAAATTGACAAGGGTGAAGCACAGATTAAAGTTGAGCCACAGCAACATATACAGGAGCAGGTGGAGCAACCACCTCTAAGGAGAAATCCACCTAGAGATTGCATATAGAGATGAGTTGAATATTGTATTTGCCCTCATTACGGATGAGGGGGATCCGTCTACCTTCCAGGAAGCACTGTATGAACCAAATGCTAAGAAGTGGATAGCAGCAATATAAGACGATGGACTATTTGTATAAGAACAAGACATGGGAGCTGGTGGAGTTTCCAGTTGGGCATAAAGCAATCAGATCGAAGTGGATTTACAAGAAGAAATGGCATAGGTACGAGGAAAGATTGGTTGTGAAAAGATATGCACAGAAGGAGGGTGTGAACTTTAGCGGGATTTTCACACCTATGGTTAAGTAGGTATTTATCAAGTTTGTATTAGCACTGGTTGCCCAATACAACCTTAAACTGAAACAGATGGATATGAAAATTCCTTTCTTTCATGGGAAATTAGAAGAGCAAATCTACATGACGCAACCAGAGGGGTTTAAAGAAAATGGGTCAGAGAATAAGGTTTGCAGGTTAAGGAGGTCGTTGTACGGCCTGAAATAGTCGCTTAGGCAGTATGAGAAATTTGATACTTTCATGGTGAGTCAATTGTTTACTAGGAGTGAATATGATCACTTTGTTTACTTCAAGATGTAAGTAATGGAGAGTTCATTCTATTAGTATTATACATTGATGACATGCTTATTGCCAGTCAAAGCACGTATGAGATCAATATATTGAAGACTACGCTATCAGTGACATTCAAAATGAAAGATTTGGGGGCTACAAAAAAGATTCTCGGCATAAACATACACAGAGATAGGGAGAAGTAAATTACAGTTATCTTAGGTGGAGTACCTTGAGAAGGTATTGGTGAAGTTTGGGAAGGACCAAACTAAGCCGGTTAGCACACCAAATGCTGCTCACTTTAGGCTTTTTTCATAGTAATGTCATATTATAGATGAAGAAAAGTAGGTTATGTCTCGTGTTCTCTATTCGAACACGATTGGCCATGTGATGTATGTTATGGTCGTTATGAGACTGAATATTTCACATGTAGTCGGTGTTATAAGCAGATATATGTCAAACCTAGGCAAGCAACATTAGAAGGCAGTGAAATGGCTACTTTGTTATCTACAAGGTACAACGGATTATGTCTTGATATTTTAGAAATTAGAGAGAAAGCTAGTAGGCTATATGGATTTAAATTACACGGGGAACATGAACAAGAAAAGGTCGACTTTCGGCTACTTGTTTGGATGTTAAAGTTTTAATCTGTGGTTGCTCTTTCCACAATAGAAGTTGAGTATATAACGGTGATAGAAACATTTAACGAAGGTGTTTGGTTGCGAAGAATGATGAAAAAATTTGGGCTTCAACAGGAAGCTGTGCTAGTGAATTGTGACAATGAAAGCGTGATCAATTTGGCAAAGAATTCGATTTACTATTGTAAGTGCTTATACTTAAAGCACAATTAAGATTGTCAAATTTCATAGACCCGAATAGATAACAAGCACTCATGAAGATGTTCTTCAATGACTCATGAAGACTACGTAAAGATCAGATCAACATCTCAAAGAAGACTCGTCATCGCAAGCTTTATGTTGGCTTGGTTCAAAGACTGAAGCATTTGTATATGTCAACCATCAAGTGGTATAACCTTAGATTGACCTTAGATTATGTGTATTTCACATAGTATCATAATGAACATCATTCTAAGTAAAATACACTGAAGTTAGGCCAGCCTAACTTCTGGTTCAACCAGCCTAATTAATTTTGGCTAACCTAACATAATTCAAGCAAGTATATAGCAAGATAAAGATTTTTCACGTCAAGTTCGGCCAACCTAACCCGTCAGTTCAACCCACCAACCTGTTAGTTCGACCAGCCCGAGTGTATTCGGTCAAATTTCTAGCTACTTTATATCTTCAAATCTTAGGGAGATTCGGCTAGCCGAACCCTATATTCGGCCAGCCGAACTGGAGGTTCGTCCAGCTGAATTTTTGAAAGATATTATCTCACAAAATTTGAGAGCAGTTGATACGCTATCGTTGGAATTTGGCCAGCCGACCTAAAATTGGGCTAGACGAATTTTCAAATCCTTTGGCTATCAATAGAGGCATTCTCTCGTTCATTTTAAACATGAAAAATTGTGAAAGATCTCCTCAAAGGCAGAGAGAAAGTTGGGCCTTCCTTAAGCTAGTTGTGCGATAATTATAATATTTGTTTAGCTTATTTTATTATCTCTCAAGGTATTTTTAATCATTTTAAAATAGAGTAATCCACACTTGAGATTCAGATAATAGAATTTACAGCTATTAGGATTTTTGTTTATAATATTAAAAATACATTAGATCCATATATTCTTTTTGGGTTAAACACATATACGGCTTTATTAATATCTCATGAAAGAAGATCGCTGCAATCAAGCTACAATGTCTTCAACTCGCCAATTGAAGATAAGTACAATATTTACTTTCATTTAATTTTGGATTTTTCTAAGATAGCCCGGAAATCTCAGTGGGTTGTTTTATTGTGAGCCCATGAAAATCACAAAGTGGGTTTTGTTGTGATAGCCCGTGAAAATCACAACAACTATATAAGGTTATTAAGGTGTGAAAACCTTTTAAAGGATGAGCTATATATGTCCTAGAGGGGGGGGGGGGGGGGGGATGAATAGGACAATACAAAATATTTCGATACAATGCGGAATAATAAAACAAATATATTCAATTGCTTAGATTATTGAATTCTTGATATCAAATAGTTCGTAGGACAACCTTCACTTAAAAGATATAGGCATTACAATATTATTTCACAACGTCTTTGAAATTAAAATATCAAACTTAGCAAGAGACAATCAATCACAAATAAAGCATATAAAGAATAAATTAATCACCATAATGTGCAAAGAGTTATAGTGGTTCGGTGCTTAACTCCAGACTTACTCCACTCCTAAAATTACTGCCTTCGTAATTTTGGCTTTCACTATTGAAGGTTTTCACAGGTTCACCTTAACAACCTTATACAGTCAGTGTGATTTTCACGAGCTCACCACAACAAAACCCACTATGTGATTTTCACGGGCTCACTACAACAAAACTCACTTTGTGATTTTCACAGGCTCACCACAAAACAAACCTTCTGAGATTTTCGGGCTATCTCAGAAAAATCGAAACAAAAATGAAAGTAAAACAATGCTTTTCTTCAATTGGTGAGTCGAAGACGTAACTGTAGTTTTGAATATAGCGATCTTCTTTATTGGGATATAGATGAAGTTGTGTATGTGTTCAACCCAAAAAGAATGTAGGGATCTAATATATTTTTAATGAAATGAACAATACCTTAATGCTGCAAATTCAATTATCTAAATCTCAAGTAGAGTATGGATTACTATATTAAAACGGTTTAAACAAACTTGAGAAAGAGAATAGAATTAGCTAAATCAAATATAAGAATTACTGCTTAAATAGCTTAAGGAGGCTTGGACTTTCACTTTTTTCTTGAGAAAATGGATCTATGTTTTTCGTTCTTTTAAAGAGTAAGAGAAAGCCTCTATTTATAGCCAAATGTATTAGAAATTCGGCTGGCTAAATTTCAACGATTGTGTTTCAATGTATCATTGGATTTCGCAGGATGAAATCTTTCAAAATTTCGGCTGGTCGAATCTCAATGAGATCCGAAATCTTATCTTGCTGGAAACTTGACCGAACAACCTTTAGGCTGGCCGAGGGGACAGGTTCGGCTGGCCAAACCCAAGGTTGGACTGGCCGAACTTGCTCCGAAAAATTTCTGTCTTGTTATATACTTGCCCGAATAATTTTAGGTTGGCCAAAGGTAGTTAGGCTAGCCGAACCTGAGGTCAGGCTGGCCTAACTCTAGTGTATTTTACTTAAAATAATATGTTATTGTGATATTATGTGAAATACACCTAACCTAGGGTCAATATAAGGTAAATACCACCTGATGGTTAACACATACAAAGTGTTTCGATCTTCGAACCAAGTAAGGCTTTAAAGGCTTGAGATGTTGAGTCTTCCTTGATATGTTAATCGAGTCTTTACGAGGTCTTCATGAGTTGTTGAGGCATATCTTCATGAGTGCTTGTGCTCCTTTCAGGACTACGAAATTTGACAATCTTAATTGTGCTTTAGTATAAGCACTTACAATCTCTCCCTTTGTCAATTTCATGACAAAACATAATTATGCTTAACTCATCATACAAACGTACAACTCATCATGACATATTACAACATCTCACAGACTCATCATACAAATATGATCTCTAGTTCAAAGGAACATATGTACACCACCAGTGATACCATACCTTAAAGATCTTGATGCTTCCCCTCAGTAATAGCATTTGTAACTCCCCCTGAGCACTTAGTCACATAGAATATATTTCCATACAATCCAATACTTTATCACATCCCAATATATATATATATATATATATATATATATATATATATATATAATTCCATATAATTCATACATGTGAGTACAGGTGCTCAGATATTCATTCAAGTGAGGAGTTGTGCTCATATCTCATATATCCATAACCATTTTCTCCGCCTTTTTGTCAGAAGTTGACAAATGAAAAAAAAAAAAATGAAGTATGCAACATGAATGTCAAGGATATAGAACATAATGATAGAAGGTCATTTAATATTAGTGATAAAATCACTCAAAACAAATAAAGACAGTTATCTAAATGTGCTTAAAGGATAGCCATCCAAGAGTGCATGTAATCCAAAGAGAGAATAAAAGTTATTAAAGACCATAAAGAATTAAATTTCTAAGCAATATCAAGTAAATATGCTAAAACTTAAATTATTATAAATTATTAAGATGGATCAAGTATCTCATGATCAATGATTTTTAGGCTCTTGCTTAGTTAAAGTCCAGCTTTCATTAGCTAGTATGTCATTTACGTTGGCCCGTTCTATTTGGGAAGTAAAGCAAATATAATTGCAAATATTTTCCAATTGTCTTCTGGTTTGAACACCAAAAAGAGGGTTACCAAGTATTTGATTTATTGGATGGTCTTTTACCAACCTTGACTCAGTAGAATATGATTTGAATGATGGTTCACTTTGATTCATCATCATCATCATCATCTTAGTGATGGTTGGGATTGATTAGTTGATCAACAATTACAACATTTATTGATTATTGAATTACCCCAGTTCTTTTATTTAGGACACAATATGCTTGACTATTTAGAGCATACGTATCCTAAAAAAAATTCCTCATCGCTTTTAACTTCAAAATTTCTCAAATGTTCCCGGTCTCGTAAAATGAAACACTTGCTTCTGAAAGTGTGAAAATATTTAACAGAAGGTTTTTTATCAAACCAAAGTTTATAAGCTATTTTATTTTTTCCCGCTCTTACGTAAACACGATTAATAGTATAACAAGCAGTATTACAACTTCAACCTATAAATTTTTAGCTAATTTTAAACTATTTAGCATAACCCTAGCCATCTCTCAAAGAACTCTATTTTTCCTCTTAGTAATGCCATTTTGCTGAGAATTGTTAGTAGCAAAAAACTCATATAATATTCCATGGTCATTACGGTTCTTTTCAAAATTACTATTTTCAAATTCAGTACCATGGTCACTTCTTATTTTAGTTACAGACAATCCTTTTTCAGTCTGGTTGCATTTAATTAACTTTTTGCCTTCGTCAAAAGCATCTGACTTTTCTCTTAAGAAGGCTACCTATGAATATCTAGTGTAGTCATCTACTACAACTAGAAAATATTTCTTTCTGCCTCCACTCTTCGTACGAGTTGGTCCAACTAAGTCCATATGGAGTAGTTCAAGCGGTCTAGTAGTGGTTAAGGAGTTCACCTTTTTGTTACTACTTCTAATTTGTTTGCCTATTTGACAAGTACCACATACTTTATTTTCTACCTTTTTCAATTTGGGTAGACCACGTAGATGATCTTTCTTGCTCAATTTATATAAGTCTCTATAATTTACATGTCCAAGACATTGATGCCAAAGTTCAGTTTCGTCTATTTGGACCATGTAACAAGAGAGATTTGCAGAGTAAGAGTCATTAATGATATAACAATTTTCAGAGGTAATTCGACCATTTAGTAATATATGACCTTGATTGTTGATTATCTAACATTCATGATCTGAAAATTTTACACTATGACTATTATCACAGATTTGAGATATACTCAGCAAATCATGTTTTAAACCTTTAACATATAGTACATCTTTAAAGATAGGTAGATTTGGAAGTTTTACATTACCTCTTCCAATGATCTTGCACTTGCTACCATCTCCAAATGTAACTGAGCCGCCATCGATTTGATTGATGTCTGATAGAATTGCCTTATTGCATGTCATGTATCTAGAACATCCACTATTTAGATACCATCTTGAATGGTTACTTGCTTTGAAAGATGTGTGGATGACAAGACACTTATCTTTTGGAACGCATTTCATTATAGTTTTGGGTTTAGGAGGATCTCTTACTATTCATTGTGTTTTGGAGTAAGAGTTTTTCTTATTTCTGCTTACTTTGTTATTTTCAGAGTTGGATTTCAAGAACTCTTTGAGCAAGTCCACTATCTTATCTGCTAGAGGAGGATTATTATTTCTCCTTTGATTTTAATGGTAGTTGACATTAGGTTTTGAATTAGAAGACTTTTGAAAGAATTTTTCATTCTTCTTTATTTCCTTTATAGTTTCTCCTTTCGACTTTGAAGATCCACCTTTTACAAATATGGGAGCAGAATTTTTAGATTTTTCTGTGTGAACTTTGATATATCCCAAACCAGATTTGTCATTACTTCTGTGAGATGCAGTTAATAATTTTTCAAGTTTCTGGTTTCCTTGTGTGTATATCCAAGTATATTTTAAATTCTTAAGGGAAGTTCTAATTTTAAATTCTCATTTTTAATTTTGAGATTTTCAATTTCAAAAAATTTCAAACTTAAATATAGTTTGGTTTTTTCAAAACAATCTTAAAAATAAGATTTTTCCAAAACTAATTTTTCAAATTCTTATTGAAGTTTAGCAAAGTTTTCTTTTTGAATTTTTAGTTTAGCCGTAATCTTACAACTTTCTTTGTACAGGGCATCATAAGAGATTTGAAGATTTTCTTCATTTTCAGAATCACTTCCAGGAGTTTCATAGTCAGAAGTTTCACATTCATCTGAAGAAGTGATTCTAGCTATGGTCATGAAAGCCTTTTGATCTTTCTTGATTTCTTGGTCTGATTCATCAGTTTCTGAATTAGATTCAGATTCTGATGATCATCTGAAGTGGAAATCAAGCCTCTTCTTCTAGATTTATCCTTCTTAGAATATTTTGAAGTTACATGCCCACATTCAGAACAATTGAAGCATTGGGTGTCTTTAGATTTTGATTTCCAAGCATTTGAGTTTTCTTTTCTTTTGTCAAAAGGTTTTTGAAGATCTGATCTATTTTTATTTTTGAAAATTTTATAAAATTTTTTAACCAATATAGCCATATCATCCTCATTCTCATCATTTTTAGAACCTATGTCTTTGGATTTATATTTAGATTTAGAAGATGCTATGGACTTGTTTTTAGGAGCTTTGAAATTTAGCTCATAGGTTTGTAGAGATCCAACTAATTCATCAACCTTCATAGCATTGGTATCCCACAATTCTTGAATAGCAGTAACTTTAGAATTGAACCAGTCAGGAAGTGATCGTAGTATTTTTGCGCACACCTTGCTTTCAAAGACATTTTCTCCAAGATCCTACATAGAGTTAACAATGTCATTTAGTTTTGTATAGAAGTCCATGAATGACTCATTTTCTTCCATATAAATTTCCTCAAACTTTGTTGTGAGGATTTAAATCTTTGACTTATTGACAATGTTTGTCCCTTCATGTGTCATTTCGAGAATGTCCCATGCTTGTTTTACTGTATCACAAGAAATGATTCTTTTGAATTCATTTGGTGATAGAGCACAAGTAATAGCATCAAGGGCTTTTGCATTTGCACTACTTTCACTTTTCTGAGTTGTCATCCAAAAAGTATAGGTGATTTCTTTCATGTACGTGGTTCCATTTTTAGCTACTACTTCCATCATAGGAGGGATTCATTAGGTCATAGTGGCTTGCCACAAACTTTCATCAATGATCTTGAGGAAAATCCTCATCCTTCCTTTCTAATAAGAGTAGTTTAAGCCATCAAAGGGAGGTGGCTTGGAAATGGATAGACTATCTGTTTCGACAAGAAACAAATACATTCGATTTGGGGGAATTCATTTTTACTCAATAGTTAACAAAAGAAGAATAAAGAGAACAATCACAATATTCATTCATTTTGAACTCATGTACATCCTTTATCTCTTTTGTTTCCAAAGTAAAACATTTACATAAACATAGTACAAATATTAAATGTTCGATATTGATTGTATCATGATCTTCAATGTAGCGGTATTGATGTGCTGGAACAGCATTTATTCTAATTGATTCCATGCTCTAGAGAAAGTATTTCGATATTTCGATCCAAATTAGGGTTTTCTTTGATCTCTGATTGGTCATCAATGAATCCGCGACATGAACGAAGCCATTGACGCCCACAGGGGAGAATGGTACATCAATAGGAGGGTGTGAGCCCACAACATTGTTCATTAGAAGGGTTGTGCGCCCTTATCTATTGTGCGCCCCATGGGCCATGTTTTGCACAACATGTGCGGACGATACCTAGGTTCTCTTGAAGTCTGGATTTCTCTCCTTTGCTTGAATCTTATTCTCATGAATGAATTATAAAGGGATGTGGGGTATATATAGCCTTTTGCACCTGTGAACAACTCAGCATGTTCATTGTGCGCCTAGCCCTATTGTGCGATCACCCCTTTGTGCATTAACCCCCACTTATGCAGTCATGCCTTTGTGCACGGACCACCTTTGTGCGCGAACCATCTTTGTGCACAGACCACCTTTGTGCGGACCACCTTTGTGCAATGACCAGCCTGGTGCGGCGCACAACCCTTTATTGCATCCTTCCATTGTGTGGCGCACAACCCTCTTTTAGGAAGGATTTCTTCTTTTATCTCTCTAGATCTTTTTTTATGCCTCACTAGATGCCCCCTTGATCCTGCGTTTTCAATTTTTTATCCACAAAACATGAAAATGTGGGATCAACCTTTGAATAATTTAATTAATTTGTATTTTTTCGTATTGTGAGCAATTTCAAATCCGCGCACAATGCATCTCCCACACAACCTGGCTTAGAAAACTCTATATAAACCTGCCTAGGCCCTCATTTCATTCATTCCTTCTTTGCAGCTCTTCTCCTTTGTGCGCCATTCTCTCTTGTGAATAATGTATTCTTGCGTACAACGTATACTTGTGCACAACAAAACCTTGCGCATAACATGACTTTTTATGCACAACTCAACTTTTACGCACAACTCAGCTTTTGTGCACAACTGTGCTCCTGCACACAACTGTGCTCCCGCGCACAACAAGACCCCTGCAGATTTTGAACTCCTCTAAGTGTTTTGATTTGTCTACTAAATTCTCCTCTTCTAATGGCCCATTCCAAGAGGACTCATACTTCTCTAGACCGTCATACCACTGAGTCGTCGGACCCCCAGCCACCTGAAACTCATCCCCAAAAGAAAGCCAAATCTTCTAAAGGCTACTCCTCTTTTTTCAAAGCACCAACCCCATCGATAATTAACTTTTCTAATCGAATCTAGCACCTATCTGATCCCATCCATACTACCATTCTGATGAGAGAGCTAGAAGGACCACCCACGGAGGGTCAAGAGTTTGATTGGGAGAATTGGCTGAAATCTGCTGCTAACTTTCGGACAGATAATTCCCGTCCTGCTCCCATTGAATCTTCCCCTCCTCCCTCGATTTCAAAGAAGAAGAAGCGAAAGAGTAAAGATGAGATCTTTTAAGAGAAAATTTGAGAACATAACAAGAGACGCTATCAAAATGTTTGAGACATGATCAAGTCTCAAGCAGATGCAATCAAGTTCAGAAGTCCTTATAAAGATGAGATCATCACCATCCATCTGCATCTTTAGCGTCACCTGTCTATGATCTAGAGCGAACCATCTGATCATATGACATAAAATTGGCTTCTATACATGGCAAATTGGGTTATAAAAGAGTTGAGATTTCTCGAAGGCTATCTCACAGAAAAGTGTCTGGTTCAGAAGACCAGGTAAGTATTGTATATGCGTTTTCTCACGCCGTGCTACAATCCTCACTCTATATATCCCACCCACTATTTCGAAACAATCTAACAGCATTTTTGTGACCGCGATTCCTTGTGGGGGAAAGATGAATTTAGGACATGTCGTCTCTTGGTTCAACGTCAGTTCTATAGTTCCAAGGCAATCCTGAAAAAATACAAGTTCTCATTACGGTGAATATATATGCAGCCATAGAAGCCACCTCTGATTTCTTTCATAAGGACACTCTGATCTACAAGGGCTTCTTGAAGTATTGGTCTTCCATCATGAATTCCTTTCATCTCCCAGTTAGCAAAGTGAGCATTACTTTGTGAAATTTGCATAGGATGGCAGGCCTTCCCATCACTGGTTCTTTTCTGGATGAATATATTCCTACCAACGAAGAGTTTGCTTATGTCGCTCCTGGCAGAACACCTCAGATCTCTGCTTCCATTATCAAACTCTTTCGTGAAATATCCCATTTCGTGTTCACAAAATATCCCCACTCCAGTGGCTTGCGCATTTCTCACAATTTCTACGGTAAATGCTTTCAATATTTCTTCCCTTCTTCTTTCAAATACATTTTCATGCATTATTCTTTTTCTCATATCTCTTCTCTTTTCAGGTTTTTTGGCAGTACCGAAATTGGAAGTTGCCCGCAAGAGGATAAGAGGTCCAGCCAATTTCACTGCTGAAACTGAATTAGCCGCTTTCTTGGCATACTGCCTAAGTTTGGTCATTTTACCTAGTTTAAAATGGTCAAACTCCAATCGACCAACTCTATTCATAGCGGCAGGAGCCATAGTAGAAGGCAAGAAGAAGTATTCTCTGGCCTCTCCCATCCTATGTTCGTTGTGTAGAGCTTTCAGAAATGCTGCAGTGCATTGCTCAAGTTCAGCAGTTGGGGCTACATCTTCTTTTACTTTCCCTAGACTTACGGTGACCTTGAGAAGGCTTATGTTCACCCTGAACGCCTTCCCTTGTGGTGTTACCTCAGATGAAAGTTGGTGAAAAAGATGTACAAATGGATCGTTGATAAGATCAAAAATACATAATCCATCAATTTCTTCCCCTTTTACTTGACTCATCAAGCTGAAGACCAAGAGGTTGAAGACAACGACAGTTTGGAGCCTATTGAGAGAACTTTCTTCCTCTGTATTCGTTCTTATAACTTGCCCATGCAGGAAGGAGTGAAATTTTGGAGAGAACCCTACTATCCAATCAGGTTCGCCAGGCAATTTAGCTACAATCAAGCTGTGCCCCAAGCGGGAGAGGAGGTTACACGAACAATGAGAAGTTATGGGGTTGGCCCATATAATTGGGCTTTAATATGGAAGCAACTCTTAGCCAGGAACTTCGGATCCCGCTTCCTTCTTCCATGATTCAATCACCGAGTGTAGGCTTCATATTCTTAGATGGGCTAGTGGTCGCACCATTATTATCTGGTGCACAATTATTTTCCTATTGACCGTCCCATTTGGATTCCCCCTCCCAGGCTAAGAACTTACAGACCAAAACAAGGGATCGGGTTTTTTGTTGAGAAAGATCACATGGCTACTCCAGGGCAGCTCTATCGAAAAATTTCTGTAGAAGAACCTATCAAAGAGCTAAAGCTGCCAAACACTTTGAAGGGGTGGATTGCTTTTAGATCTCCCCTCGATCTTATAAGGTGAAGGGAAAGACAAGCCACTCCTATAGATGAATTTGAAACTCCCGATGTTATTCTCTCCTCTCCCACTCGTGAAAGAGAAGATCAACCCATCATTGTGGTTTCTCCCGCTGTAGATCATACAACAACTAAAGTTTCTCTTGCCACCGATCATACCACAATCGCAGTTTCTCCTGCTGCCGATCATACAACAACTGCAGTTTCTCCTCCCGCCGGTCAGATTGCTGCTACCACTTCCCCTATGACTTGTTCACGAGCCAAGCCATTATCCCCAGAAGTTCTAGCACAACAGCTTCCTTCTCTTGCTCGAGGTGCTCGTCTTCTCCTTCTGAAGACTGTCTATAAAGGAAAGCAAGCCATCTCATAAGAGGATAGCTCATCGGACTATTCAGCAGACACTTTAATCAGCGAAACATCTTCCTCCACAAGTTTAACTGATGAAGGGGATGTTTTGTTGGATGAAAATTGAGAAGCGAATGCTGAGGTGAACATTGAAGAAGAAGGTGAAGTCAGGGCTGAATTTTCACCCCCTGAAATCCAACCAAATCACCTAAATGTTTCCTCCCCTATCAGGGCGGCTTCTTTCGAAGAGGAACAACTCGACTACGGAGGGTTTGGTTGTTCTCCTGGAGTGAATATTTTCATCTCTTTTGACGCTTTGTATTCTCCGTGCATCATAGAGACTACCAATGTAATTACATATACTACTCTTCCGACGATAGTAGAAGTGGCTACAATGAGAGAAGCAGAAGTCCCGCCATCGAACGTTCAAGTAGAAGCAGAAAATATATTTTCTCCTCAAAGTGTGGAGGTGAGCCAAGACATTGCATAGGTTCCGTCAGTGGTTACTATAATATCTGATGTTCCTATTCATGCCAATAATCTCCCACTGTGCGTCCTCCTTTGATCCAACCAGTAGCTCGAAGTTTAGAATTCTTTTCTGATCCAGTTGATGTCCCAACTCTAACGACTTTAGCTTCAAGTATTGTGGCCCGTGAACTTTCTCTTAACGTCGTTGTTGTGGCTGCATACATGCCCACATCTTCTGAACTAAGAATCCTTTATATCAAGCCACTTCTCTAGTTCCCCCCCCCCAAGAGAAGGTACACTCTTTTCTTCCTTCTTTCATATTACTAAATATTTATATATCCAGTTCCCATATTTTTTATTGTGCTTTTTCTTTTGAACTACAATTATGCCAACCCCAAGTGGTTCTGAGGGTTCCAATTCTATGGCTACAGTTTCTGACAAGATTTCCTTAGAGATGGTGTCATCCCTTATGCTTATATTATTCAAAAATGCCATCTCCGTCATTGTGAACGCTTTCAGGGACCCTACTCAGTTGCCTTTCTTGGACAGTGCTTTAGTTGTCCTTGGACATTCAGGAAGACTGGCTCACATTAATGTTCATCCTTTGTATGATTCCTTGCTTCAATTTTACAATTCCATGAATGCTTTGGAGTCAATGCGAAACACAGTCATTCCTCCAGAAATTTTGGATCGCCAACGAGAGCTAATATCTCTTAAGGAGCTGATGCCTTAATATCCAATTATAATGCGGAAAATTAATCTCTTCACAATAGATTAAAAGCTTCTGATAAGAACAGAGTAGTTCTCGAGAACCATATCGCTTTCTTGTAAAAAGGGATAGCTTTATTTGAAATGAAAAAGCAAGAAGAAGAATCAAATATTTGCAAGATCAAAGAAGAAATCGAATCCAATACTCACATCACTGAATTTAAGAAGACTAAGCAAATGAAGATTGAAGAAATAGCTGCTTCTATGGAGTAAGAACTAGCAGGCATTCCTGATCAAGCTAAGATTATCCTCGAGGCCGAAGAATCCCAAGCCGTAGCACAAGTTCATTTGAAGGCGAATTTACAAAAATATGTTATAGCACTAGGCATGCCAGAAGAGTTATAGAAACATTGCCTTTTCATGTAATTTTCTTTGTTTCTTTTTATCTCGTGATGTTCAGATGAATTTCAATGCTTTGTTCAAAACAAACATATTCTTGGCAATGCAATCATTGATTTTGGATACATGTTGATGCAATATTCTTATGATCATCATGCTTTATTATATCTACAAGCAATCATAATTATGAATCACAAAGCATCCCTATGTGATGTTTATTCTAGTGGGCGGGGTTACTTCTATTTTGAAGTTAGTAGATTAGTTTTGCACACAGTTTAAGCTCTTGAGTAGTGGAGCAACCACAATTTTTTAAACTCATAAGTAGTAGGAGTCGGGTCTTATGTGAATAGCCTTTGTAACTCTCTGGAGTTCACGGGGCTTATCACTGCCAGGGAGTTCACAAACCACAATCCATCAGAGGGGCCTAGTGAAGCTACTGGGGCCATGAACTCAGTGAGATTTACACACAGGGTTGGCCGCAGTAACTGTCTAGAGTTCACAGGGTGCGCAAGGCGACCTTTGGTACCAAATCCAAGGCTGCTAGTCTATCAATGAGGGGGTATTTTAGAGGCCCTGTCCTCATGAATTACTACTGAAATCAAGCCAGGGATCTGGGGGGTCTTATTCTGCTCCCCATTTTTCTTCATCTGTAAGGTCGGACCCATTCACGAGAGGGTATTTTTATCCTCGTCCGTGATGCTATCGGAAGCTGTACAGATGGCATTGGTCTCATGCGTGACTGGCTGTTAAGGACTTTTTGGCCTTTTGAGGCTTTTAGTCGTTGACTCCGTCCGTTGCCCGTATGGGTATGCATGTGATGGCCTATATGGGCTTTTTAGGGCTACTGGCTTCTCATTGCTACCAAATAATATATAGGTCTTATGCTTAGTTGGCCATATAGGGCTTGGCTAGGCTGCCTTAAATGATAAGCTGTCATTGCTGTCATAAGATTCGTATGTGCTTGGCCATATAGGCTATCCCATTGTCATGAATGGTGAATCAATAATTGATACATTGTCATTGCTTGCCATTGCCGATAATGTTCTAACAATATCCGTCTTCATATTAAATTAGCTTGCGATGATAACAATTTTGATAGACAGTTAGTGATTATAGCGATGGCTACTTATTTCAGTGATAGTCGTTAATGCTTAATCTTGATGTGCTTAAGAATTCACCCTTTATTCATATATGAAAGAATGAACACAGGGCTTCGCCTTTTAAGGTTGTTTCATCATTTCACTCATAATTGCCCCCTTTTGATATTGAAGCATTATTCTGATAAACTTCTGGATCAAAACCACTTCCCTTATCAGGGACGATATTTCTTGATGAAGCTGGCATTGACCGGTATACTGATGCCTCGTCCATCTTGATCTGTTACTCTGTATGCCCCATTGGAATATACTTTAGTTATGATGTATGGCCCATCCCATTTAGGGTCGAACTTGCCCCCTGTTTTGCGGGTGACCACTATCGGCCTCTTCAACATCAAAACCAGGTCACCTTTCTTGAAAGACCGATGCTTAACTTTCTTGTCAAAGGCAGTGAAAATCCTTGCTTGATATAATTGCAATCGCTGCTGAGCTGCTAGTCATTTTTCATCGAGCAAGTCTAATTTTGTCAGCCTTATTCTCGCATTCTCATCATCTACAATCGACTGATGCACTGCTACCCTGAGTTAGGCGACTTGTGTTTTAATCGGAATGACAACCTCTACGCCATAAACTAGCGAATATGGTGTACCTTTCATTATTGTTCGGTGAGTAGTCCTGTAGGTCCACAAAACCTCTTGCAACTTTTTATCCCAATCACGCTTATTCCCGGTCATTGTCTTCTTTAGCATTTTCACAATCATCTTGTTGAATGCCTCTGTTAATCCATTGGCTAGTGATAGTAGGGTGTCAAAAACGAGTGATGAATACCGAATTTGAGACATAGCTTTTCCATGCCCCTATTCTTGAAAGGAGCACAGTTATCGGTGATGATTTTCTGTGGGATACCGTGACAATAAATTATCGTATGTCAGATGAGAAATAATCCGTTGTTGCCAGTATATACTATCATGCCCCAAACTCAGAAATCGAGCTCACAAAATTCCCGATCGCCGAATCTAGTGCCGACAGCCTCCGTAGTACCCCATTCTCGGCTCCCAGCGACCATACGCCAGATTCCGATCCTGGGATCCTACAGGGAGGATTTTTAGTATGATTTTTGTTGTAAAGAAGCATAACCATAAGTGTACCCAAATCACAAGAGCAACATCAACACCACATATCCACTAAATTAAACATTTGAGTACAATGCTAAAAGGGAAATACATAAATAACAAAAAAAAACTCCAAGGCGATCTGCCACAAGCTCCTGTCTTAATGCTGCTGCAACCTATCGTCACTTGCACGCAATGGTCGTGCATAAGCTTATAGAAAGTTTAGAGGGTGGTGTACATATGTGCACAACGCGGGTGCCAACTATAAAATACAAATTCACAATTCATACAATATCGGAATAACCAGAAATACTGACAAGTTCATGAGTCATACAATATCAGAGTATGCAATGTAGATCGGCTATGCAATGCGGGGTCGTGGTAAACCAAATGCCATGTGTTGGGGATGCAATACAATATGCGGTGTGAAGGAAATGACCAAGCTAGAGCATGAAGTCGGGATGATAGTACGTAGTATCGCAGGCTGTGGGGTCCATCACAAGGGACTTCTATCTAAACCAATCCCATACCTAAATTTGGATAGCCAGACTCAATGTGGTAAACTCCTGATCTCAGGTTGGTCGCGCACCCCAACCAAAATCCTAGCCATTGCGAAGGTACACAATGATTTGAATGCGCACCACCAGCCCGAGTGGATAGTGAATGAATGAATCAATTAAATGTTGAGTACGCAACTCCTGCTCAGTAGGTCCACATATCAGTACCGTACATCTTTAAGATCATCACTAGGGTCTCGTACACTCCACACTGGCCGCCGCCTCCCTATCCGCGCAACCAAGTGAGTGAAAGAGACCTCACTACCCGCCTACCAATATCGGCTCGGCTTGTCGGTAGCAGACCCACTCATGAGCTGGTCAAACTCAACCTAGCTTACAGCCCCCTCACTTGGGTAGATAAGGCCATACCCCCTTCCAACCAACCACGATACAGTGGGAGACGCGGCCTAATGGTATATGGCCCTCATGCACTTATGTATATCTACTCGGTCTAGACACTGGAGCATCCTCAGGTACCATGAGGGTTTAGGAAATTTCACGCAGGGACATTTATCGCACCCCATGTACAAAAAAGATTTTTGGTGTCCCATCTAGCCATCCATGATATGTCTGTGGAGGCCACAGCCCTGATGTCGCTAGGGCGTACGGCGGTCATATCACAAAATGTGAGATGCCTGAGTCATACCATCCAGTCATGTGTCAAAACTGTGTGTACCGCGCATTCATGTGGGGCAACTCCGTCTCACAAGGAGTTCCTTAATAAACCAACCCAATGGCATATGCTATGATCAATCACTCCTCATAACAAGCATATATATGATGCAATGGGCATATATCATGATGTAATAAAGTACATAGGCATGATTATCTAATAGGGTAGACAACAATAATCCACAATCGACCATCACCAGTATATCACATACAAAGAGTAGGAGCTAAACGACATGCCCCTTCTACAACTATAGGAGTCCATGTGGTATGTCCTATGTTAGATTAACATTAGCCTCTAAAGGCACTAATATATCATATATCCCAAGACAGGGTCCACTGGAAGGACGGCAGGTCTAACCCATACATCGAGATAAGCTCTACACAGTGGATATACTAAATCTGGTACCACATATTCTCCCATCTACAGCAAGAGATGATGGTGTACTAATGTCAAGGATATGCCCCACACTTGTCCCAAAGAAGTAAATGGATGGTGTGGATGATATATACGTGACACCGAGTTCCTAGTAATTAGATACAAGAATAAGATGTCTCATGGGGGAAGTCAAGTGGGTATACAACAAGTGGGCTTTGCTTTCCCATGGGTCCTAATATGAATACAAGGCGGGCCTCGGTAGGGTCCATACATCTAGGACTATGTGTCTTTAAAAACAGATTGGTAGTTCACCTATCGTCTAAGTGGGCCTCAGTTTGGGTCACTAAGCTTGGGCAAACCCATGCATCTAAGTGGATCACGTCTACTATGGAAGGCCTGATACAAATCACAAGGAGGGCTCTAAAGCTTAGGGTAGTCCTACAGGGTATGGTGGAAAGCATTATTATTAATAGGGCCCAATGTTTTGGGGTAGCCTGTCAATAAATATGATACACATGGGCAAGAATCATGAGGTTATACTAAGCATGATCTATGGTAATGATGTACTCTCATATATATATATATATATATATATATATATATATATATATATATATATATATATATATATATATAGTAGTGGCCTAAATGGCATACTACATCAAGGGTGAACCTCATAGGGTGAATCATTCAACAGTGGGAGTCGAGATGATGACCTTAAGTATATTAGGTGGGCTTTGTCACCCAATTTATCATATGGTAAGTTGGGCTTTCTTATGGGACCTGATACAAACAAGGTGAGTCTACAAGTTATGGTGATTCCTACAAGGGTGGTGGAGAGCACTTGCATGAATGGGGGCTCAACGGTTTGGGTTAGCCCAATAGGGTGAGATGGGTATCATCAATGGAGGCCCAATGATTAGGGTCAACCAACTTAGAGAAAGATGAGAATGGGCCTAACAAAGGCCTAAGGGAAGATCACAATGTGGACATTTAACCATCATTGCCCATCAATGTGGACATTTAACCAACATTGCTCTCAAAGAGTGGCCCACATAAAGCCAAATGTATAGTGAGGCCCATGGCCTCACTCAAGGGCCTAATATACATCATATTGGGCCTCATCATATGGGCTACATATACATCACATTGGGCCTCACTCATAAGCCACATATACGTCGTAATGGGCCTCACTCATGGGCAACATATACATCACATTGGGCCTCACTCATGGGCCACATATAAATCATAATGGGCCTCATCATATGGGCCTTATATACATCACATCGGGCCTCACACATGGGCCACATACATGGGCCTCAAATACCTCACATTGGGCCACACACAAGGGGCAGCCCATGATTCAGTAAAAATGGATGCGCAGCATGTGCAACATACACATCAAGGTGGGACTGAACAGTTACGTGGGCCCAGCTCATATAGCAGGTGGGCCCTGGGCCATCAAAATGGATAGACAGCGTGGATATGGAACACATACATCGGGGTGAGTCCCACTGTCCACGTTAGACGGTGGAGATGCAACACATACATCAATCAGGGCCCACCGCCCTATCTTGACAGTGTGGATAAAACAGATACATCACACGGTGGGCTGCTGTAACTGCTGGACAGCAGTCCAGTAGCATTCCACGGATGGCGTGGATGAAATACATAAATCCTGGTGGGGTCCACGTCCCACGTAGACGGTGTGGACGACCACATATACATTAAGATGGGGTCCATGTCCAACTGGACTAGACGGTTCGGATAGAACACGTACATCATGCTAGGGCCCCACCGTTGGACGGACTGGATGAAATACAAATATCAAGGTGGGGTCCATGGGCAGACGGAGTGAATGAAACACTTACATCACAGTGCGCCCCACCGTCAGCAGTCTGGACAGTGAGGATGTAAAATACATACATCATGGTAGACCCCACACATGTGGCCTACATCACGATGATAAAACACCTACATTAGGTGCGTCCCTCACAGATGGACGGTTTGGATATAACACATGCCTCATAATACAGAAGCTATATAGCTGGATGGGTTCCACCATCCACAAATGGACGGTGGATAAAACTCATATCAGGGTGGGTCCCACTAGAAATTTAGATCTATCTCATTCTCTTCCTAATGTTGTAAAATGATCTCTGCAAATGTTTGGACGGTATGGATAACACCTACCTCATGATCAGACCCACAGAACTTGCTGACGTTAATACATCATCTATATATCCGGTGGGACCCATAGATAGACGATTTGGATATAACACATACCTCAATGGTGCCACGTGGATGGGCCACCAAGGTTATGATCAAGTCGCTATTTGTATTTTCCCACCGTCCAAACCTGTTGGACGGTGAGGATGAGGCACATAAATCACGGTGGAGTCCCATGTCCATCAGTTGGATGGTGTGGGTACTCCACACGTGTAGCATGTGGGGTCCACGTCCGTGTGTGTGGCCCACCTATTTTGAAACAAGGTGATATTTGCATTTTCCAGCTGCATCCAGACCTGCTGGACGGTTTGGACAGTAGCTGTCCTGGTTAGCCACAACCCACCTGGCCTACACTGGATCCCCCATCGAATGGATGACGCAAATACAATACATTCATCAGGGTGGGATTTTCACTGTCCAGATGATGGACGGCGTGGATAATATCATGCATCAAGGTGGGCCACTAGATGGGAAAGAAAGAGATAGAGAGAGAGATAACGATGGAGGGGAGGGACTCTGCCACTATGAGCCCCCCTAGGTGGGCCATGTAAATACAATACATCAAAATGGGTCCCATATCATATGGACCCTAAATTAAAAAAATCAACAGTGGAGATCCCTTCCCACCAAAAGACGCAAGGTCTATATGACCTTTCCATAAATGGGAAAAATAAACATCATGATGGGGTCCATGGAAAATGGCCCCATCATGGGATGATCATATGAATCGTGGTGGGTCATCGGCCACACCTAGGGTCCAAAGTGAGATCCATACCATCAATCAGTAGGCCCCACTTGGCCCATCATCAAAATACAAATCAAATCCTACAAAAACATCCACTGATTGTCTTCTTCTTTAGCTCCTTGGAATCCTTGACTCTTGAGCTCTCTCTTTAATGGAAGATGATGAAGATTGAAGGGTTGGATGGTGAGATTTGGGGGTAAGAAAGTGAGCCTAACACTTAGCTTCTTTTCTCTCCTTAGGTTTGTTTTCTCTCATGGTTGCTTGGGAAATGGAGGGAGATAAGATGGAATGGGAGAGAGATCAGAGAGAGGAATAGGTGTTGTAAGAAGAAATGACATGGAGGGTATGGGCTTGGTTAACTTTTTGGTGAGAGAGGGATGAGTGTCATGCCTTGTTGGTAAGAGAGGGATGGGTTAGGTATGGGTTGTACTTGACTTATACTTGATTGATTGATGTGATGTTTGGATAGAGATTCTCTAGGGATTCACAATACGCGGCATTTCTTCAAGATAAATGTAGGCTCATAACTCCTGACCTGGATATCGCATCGTGCGCAAGATGCGGCGTTGAAATTGCAATGACGGTGCGGTCACAATGGTACAAGTCTCGGGTTGATCAACTTAGATCTACGGGATGCGACTTAAGGTTGTGCACAAATGCCGATTATAGGTAGCGGGTTATCGAAATTTGATGGGGAGGATTGTGGGAGTCTAAGGGATGGTACGGTCTAGGATATGGGCCTTACATATACTGCTTTCCTTTGGATGATGGTAGATTTATAGGACCAATAACATCGAGTCGCCATGCATCAAAAGGACAGGAAGCAGTTGTCTGATGAAGGTCTTCGGGAGGTATATGTATGATATCCCCATGAATCTGACATTCGTGACATCGCTTCGCATAATCTATAGCATCTTTAAACATTGTGGGCTAATAATATCCCATCTGATGCACTCAATGGAATAAATTTCGTCCAACTTGATGCACTCCACATTTCCCGGAATGAGCCTCTTGCAATACTTGAATTGCTTCTTGTTCATCCAAACATCACAGTAAAATTTCATTATAAGATCTTCTGTATAATATCTTATTACACATAATGAATCTTTTCGATCTCTGCTTAACTTGTTGTTTCAGCATTTGGTCTTCTAGTAGGATATCATATTTAAGATAATTAACAAAAGGCTGATGCCAATTGTCTGTTGTCACCTCCAGACATGATATGGGGAGTGCTTCAGCGACTTCGTTAATAATTTCTGATGAGAGCAAAAATCTTCTTTCTTCTATTGTCACCTATAGTGGGCTTCAATCTAAATAAGATAAAGCTGCCGCTAAGCTAGCTAAAGAATTCATCTTTGCATTCCCGCATCGCTGCACATGCTTGATTTCGACGTGATGGAATTATTCTAGCAATTTCTACGCTTTTCGACAGTATGGCAGAAGCTCTTGCTTTCTTGTTTCAAACTCGGTTGTTAGTTGATTTATAATCAACTTGGAATCACCAAAAATTCACACAGTGTCTTTATCTTCATTTTGATAGCTATCTCCATTCCAATGATGGGAGCATTATATTCAACTTCATTATTTGTGCATGCAGTACCTAATGTGAAGGAATAAGGTAATAAATTGCCTTAAGGGGTGATAAATATCACTCCCGCACCTGCTCCTGTTGCTTGAGATGCGCCATCGAAAAATATCTACCATAAGCAAGGCAATTCAATCATCATGACTTGTTCATCAGGAAATTTATCAAAAATAATTTCATTGTCTGTCACTGAATGAGCTGCCAAAAATTTCTCCACTGCCTGCCCTATAACTGCTTTCGTCGGCTTGTAAGTGGTCATATATTCTGACAGTAACAACATTCATTTTGCCAATCTTCCTGATAACATTAGCCTTGTTATTAAGAACTTGATGAGGTCTGCTCGAGATATCTAGATTATGTCGTGGGACAGGCAATAATGTCTTAGTTTCTGGATCGCAAATATCAATGCCAAGCATACTTTTCGATCGGAGAGTAATTACATTCTGCACCTATTAGAGTTTGACACAGATAATAAAGCATCGTTTCTTTCCCATGTTCATTCATTTGTGCCAACAAGGCTCCCGATGAATTTTCAGCCGCAGAGATGTATAGGATAAGAGGTTTACCCTTTACAGGAGCTACTAACACTGGAGGTTGTTTCAACAATTCCTTTATTGAATCGAACGCATTTTGACAAGACTTGTCCAATACAAACTCTGTTCCTTTCTTCATCAGATGAGAAAATGGCTGGCACCTTCTTGCCAAGTTTGAAATAAAATGGCGAATGTACGCCAATTTCCCTTGTAGGCTTTTCAATTCTTTCAACGTTTTCAGGGGCGGCATATCTCGAATGGCCTTAATTTTTCCTAGATCGATCTTGATTCCCCTGTGTCTTACGATGAAACCGAGGAATTTCCCTGACGATACCCCAAAGGCACATTTAGGTGGATTCATCTTTAGCTGTTTCTTTCTGAGTCAACAGAAGACTAAAGCCAGATGCCCGTGGTGGTCTTCGTGATCGTTTGTTCTAACTACCATATCGTCCACGTAACACTCAACATGTTTATGCATCATTTCTTGAAATATATTCTGCATTACCCTTTGATATGTTGCGCTCGCATTCTTGAGACTGAATGGCATGACTTTATAGCAATAGATTCCCAACGAAGTCCTGAACGCTGTTGCTTATTCGTCTTTAGGAGCCATTCTTATTTGGTTATAACCTGCTTAACCATCTATGAAGGACATGATAACATATTCTATTGTACTATCAGTTAACAACTCGGTGTTAATCTCGGTTATCAACAACAAAAAAAAAAATCATCTTTCGAACAGGCTTCATTTAGGTCTTTGAAGTCAACACATACCCTGATTTGCCCATTCTTCTTCTTCACTGAGACAATATTCGATATCCACTTAAGATATTTAACTTCCCTGATGAACCCGACTTTTATTAACTTACTTATTTCTTCTTCTATCAAGGGGATTAGATTCGAGTGGAATCACCTTTGTGCTTGCTTAATTGGCCTCTTGTCTTAATTTAGAGATGTTCAATCGGTGCATTGCCACCTGTTCTTCTTCCGTGCCCAAATTTATTTCTCGCAAGCTGTCAATTGTCAATTGTCCCCCGTCTTCCATCTGTTTTAGAGCTGTCTCAGGATTCTTGACCATCTTAGAATCGGCTTCCTCTGTCTAGTCAACCGTAACCATAGTTACTGAAGATTTTGCCCCCAATCCTCAAAATTTCTCTCACTTTTTCTGATTAACTCCGATCGAGATTTGTATTCCCTTCCATAATTTAAGCCAGTCGGTTGTTCATTGTCGAAACCCATGTTCTTCATGATTTTCCTGCTAGCTGGACTATAATTCTTAAGATCTTCGGATGTCAATTTCCCATGACTCGTGTTATTGTTGGCCATTTCTTCTGTTTTTACTTCTAAAGGGGCATAAAATTCGATCGGCTCTGGGTATCTTGTGCTGGACTTGACGTGAAATCTCTTCGGAATGACCAAAAATGGTTTGCTTCTTTTAGTATACGGTAGTGGTACCGTGCAATTTGATTGCAAAATTTCCAACTGTTCCGGTGACAATAATGTTAACGGTGGCTGTCTCGGCTGTCGCAGATGTTTTGACATGAAGTAAAATTTCTTTCTTGCTTTCACTGTCCCAGATGATTCTGTCTTTTCTTCCCTCATTATTTCCATGCAAGCATTCCCTAGGGCTTTATTTTCATCATTCCTCTTTTCTTCTTCACTGGCAAATCCATCGTAAGAACTGACGTCTACAAAGAAGGCTTTAGCTTCTGTATATGGCCTTGCATCAGCTAGTACTTTGTATTGCACCCCATCTTTACAATATTTGAAACATTGGTGTAAGGTGGAAGGTATGATGCCATACTGATGCATCCATGGTCTTCCAAGAAGGAGGTTATATGTCGTTACTGCATTTATAACGTGACAAACAACATTTGTAGTTAACTCTCCTATTTCCAGTGTTATTGTAATCTTACCAAGTGCACACTGCCCATCTTGGTTAAAGCCCTGTATCATCATTCCACTAGGGCGTAGATTAGAGTGAAAATATCCCAATTCATTCAGTACTGTTAGTGGTAGTAGATTCACTGCAGACCCATTATCGGGTATTATTAGCTTGACTTGCTTACCGCGAATATGACCTACGATCATCAACGGCCTATTGTGTTCCTTATCACAAGTTAGGTCGTCGTCAGAAAAGGAGATGACTGGCATACAATCTTTCTGTTCTTTGTGCTCTTCATTCTCCATTTCTGTCAGCAATGCCTCTCTAACATCATCATCAGATAAGGCTTTAATCAAACTTTGTCGAGAGTCTTCTGACAATCTTGAGGCATCATAAACACTTAATCGAGCAGGTATACCTTTTAGGTGACTTACGATGTCATAAGTCACCTTCCCTGTTTCCTTCCTTTCTTCTTTCTTGCCATTGTGTTGTTAGAGTAATTCTTGTTTGCTTCCGGCTCTAGTTTTTTAACCTTCAGATTTGGTGGGCTAGCTACTTTCTTCCCTGATCGTAATGTTGTTACTATGACTTTCCCCGTTGTTTTCTGATGCTCTGTCTTCACTCTTCCATGAGAATTCTCTCGCATAGTAAGTACATTTACTGTTGTTCTTCTGTCTCTCTCTTTCTCCTTTCCAATATTATCTCGCCCCTATTTATCATTCTTTATATTATGCATTTCAATGTGTAACCATTTTCTGTCGGATGCCCTACCAGACGGTGATAATGACAGAAGTCTCTTTCTTTTATTTTCAATGATTCTTCAAGGCGCTTAGACGAAGGCAATTTGATTATACCAACCTTCAGCAACTGATTCATCATGGGGACTACGTCTTCTTTCTCAAACACAAAACCCTCATGAGAATTCAGCAATCTGGGTCTTTTATTATGAAATCTTCCTCTATGACGATTTGACTCTTCTTTCCTTTCTGTCTCTTTGCCTTTTATTTCTCTTGTATCATGGCTTTTCTTCTCATGATCAACTACATTTGTAATCAATTTCTGAGGGCCTCTTCTGGCTGTCTCGTAGTTAAATACTGTCATTTTCCTAGTCATCAATTCTAGAGCATGTGCCTTCGTAACTAGGTCGCGAAAGGTCTTGATATTAGCACTAGTGAGACCGAACGTGATTTCTGTCTCCATAGAGTTCAGACACATCTTCACCTGCCCTTTCTCTTTCGGCAACTTCCTGGAAGAAGCTCCCAAGGTCTTCCATCTATCTATAAATTTTTCCACAGGCTCTCCTTCCCTTTGTCATACTGAAGCTAATTTCGTGATGCTGACATCACGTTCTGACGAGAAGAAGTTTGACATGAACCCGTCTTGCATTTGCTCCCAAGTTCTAGTCAATCCGGGTGTTAAGCTGGAGTACCATTTAAATGCCTTGCTTGTTAGAGAGGACCCAAACAACCGAAAATAATATTGGGGCACTATAGAGAAATTCCCCATACTGGTGATAAAGTGCATTAAATGCTCTTCTGGCGATCCTTCTCCTTTGAATTTCTAGAAATCAAGGTATTTGAAATTGTTCAGGAACGGGATATCTTCTACTTCTCTTGGATACGGCGTCTGATACCTAAACCTTCTGGTATTCTCACATTCCCTTTCTATCCTGGCGGCTTCCTCAATGACTTGTCGCACTTCTTCTTGAGTCATCGATCTTGCTGTAGGAGCGGACCCGAGCGATCCCGCTCTCGGCGGTTGTGATCCTTCGGGATGTTGATCTTTTTCATTGCCTGTCATTGGAGGAGCTGTCATTCGAGCTACATTATGTGCGAGGGTTGCCAGGCCCTCCCGGAGGTTTCCGCACTCTTCTATTAGTGTTCTCTATGCCTGATCCATTTCAGCCATACGATCTTTTGTGGTCAATGATGGTCCTTGGTTTGTTCTAGCCATATACACAGCAGCCTCTCCATTCCCTGATGAAGCTGTGGTTGGAGTCGAATAAGAATGCATCGACGCTATGGGGGTTACAGAAAGAGGAGTTTCATCTGATTTCCTCGCATTTCCAGAATAGTCAGCTGATTGAGGTGACGCGAGGGTTGGTGAGCTTGTCAGCAATGACTTGCCTTTCTGTTCCTTCATCCACCGAGGGCTTCTGACAGGCAATGTCACACCCCAAACCCAGAAATCGGATTCACAGGAATCCCGATTGCTGAATCTAGTGCCGGCAGCCTCCGTAGTATCCCATTCTCAGCTCCCCGCGACCATATGTCAGGTTCCAATTCTGGGATCCTAGAAGGAGGATTTTCCAATGTACATTTATCTCATAAGGAGCTTAACCATAAGTCTACCCAAATCACAAAAGCAACATCATCATATATCCACTAATATAAACTTCGAATACAATGCTAAAAGGAAAATACATATGTAAAAAAAATTGAGGCTCCAGAAGACCGTTGCATGCTCCAAGCTCACTACCGCTGCAACCTAACATCACCTGCACGCATCTCTGGGATCATCACCAAGGTTTAGTACACTCCAAATGGCACTGTCGCTCTCCTAACCGCACAGTCCAAGTGAGAGTAAGAAACCTCACTATCCGCCTAACCAATAATCTACCAATACCTATTCGCCATGTTGATAGCGAACCCATTCACGAGCTAGTAAAATTCAGCCTAGCAATGCCCCGTACACTCGGGCGGGTAAGGCCACACCCCCTCCCAACCGGCCACGACACAGTGGGAGACGTGGCCTCCTGGTATTCAGCACTCGAGCACTCATGTATCCACTCGGTCTCGATGTTAGGGCATCCTCTAGTACCAAGAGGGTTTAAAAATTTTCACCTAGAGCCATCTATAGTAGCCCGATGCTAGTAACAGATTTTCGATGTCCCATTTAGCCATCCACGATATGCCTGTGGAGGCTATGGCCCTGATGTCGCTAGGGTATACAGTAATCACAATGCAAGATGCATGAGTCATATAATCCAGTTATGCATCAATCATGTGCATACCGTGCACTCGTGTGAGATAACCTCCACCTATCTGGGAGTCTCATAACAACCTGCCTAAGGTCATATGCAATGGTCAACCACATCTCATAACAAACATGTAGATGATGTGTATGGGCATATATCACGATGTTATGCTATCACATACTCATAATCGGTATCATCAACCAGCATCAACAATCGGCCTCGACAATGTGGACA
The DNA here is from genome assembly GCA_030180095.1 of Magnolia changhungtana. Classification (NCBI taxonomy): domain Eukaryota; kingdom Viridiplantae; phylum Streptophyta; class Magnoliopsida; order Magnoliales; family Magnoliaceae; genus Magnolia; species Magnolia changhungtana. Next base: position 1,381,778 of record JASAUF010000231.1, on the reverse strand, counting down.
TTTAACCAACATCGCCTCCAAGGATGACCCACATAGAGACAAACATATAATGGGCCCATGGCCTCACACAGAGGCCTAATATACAACACAATGAGCATTACTTAAGGGCCACATATACACACTAGGTGGGCCCTGCTCATGGGCCTCAAATACATGACATGTGGGCCTTGCACATGAGTCTCAAATACATCAAATAGGCCATACATCATGGGCCTAATACACATCACAATGGGCCTTGCCCATGGGCCATGAATACATCACAATGGGCCTTAAATACATCATAATGAGCCTTATTACATAGACCTCTTATTCACATTAGGCCTTAAACACGAGCTGAATACAGATCACAATAGGCCTCAACTATGGGTCACGTATAGGTCTCGACAATCGGCCTTGGCATTCGAAATCGGCCTTAACACTCGGAATTGGCCCCGATACTCGGCCACATATACATCAAATGGGCCACGACAATCAGAAATCGGTAAATCAGCCACGTCAATCAGAATCGGCAATCGGTCATGATAATCGGCCTCGATCGCTAATCGACCTTGATCGATTATCGGCAATCGATAATCAAAAATTGGTAAATCGGTCACATCAATCGGAATCGGCCTCAAGATGGGGATTCATAGATGGATGGCCGATGATGGTCCAAGCAATATTAATGGGGCCCATTCGATTGGGGTAACCCACTAGAGGATGACGAAAATAAGCCTATCCAGGCCTAAAGGAAGGTCACAATATGGAGATTTAACCAATCACTGCCCATCAATGTGGACATTAAACCAACATTGCTCCTATTGAGGGGCTCACATAGAGCCAAACATATAGTAGGCCCGCGACCTCACATAAAGCCTAATATACATCGAATGAGCCTCATACAAGGGCCACATATACACCACATCAGGCCTCGCCAAATGGGCCACAAATACGTACAACGGGCCACATACCTGGGCTTATATACATTACAATGGGCTACAAATTATGGGCCAGAAATACATCTCATTGGGCCTTACCAAATGAGTCTCAAATACATCATACCAGGCCTTATCATGTGGGTCACAATTACATCAAAATAGGCCTCACACATCTGGGCCTCAAATATACATCACAATGGGCTACGACCCATGGGCCTCAATATACATCAATTGCACTGCATCGATGGCCGCACCAATGGGCCTAACATATATCACAATGGGCCGCTCGACAGGCCACACCAAAGCACAATAGGTGGGCACTGTACATGCAGCAAATGCGCCCCCCCCCCCCCAACCAGATGGTCGGCTTGGATATAGAATGCACACATCAGGTGGGTCTCATGTCCCACGAACAGTGTGGATAAAGCATACATCATGGTGGTCCCCTGTCCCTAGACAGCGTGGATGAAATCGTATATCAAGGCGGACCCCACATCCATTGAATGGACAGACAGTGCGAATATAACACATCATGGGCCTAATACATATCACAATGGGCCTTGCCCATAGGCCTAAGATTCAAGTAGGTGGGCCCATCATACGGCCCTTAAATACAAGGTAGGTGGGCCCTACCACATGGGCCAAAACACATCATGATAGGCCTCATACACATCGCAATGGGCCGCATCACGGTGGGCCACATACATCACAATGGGTCACACTAATGGGCCTCATATCATACACATCAAATGAGCTACATCAATGGGCCGCACTAATATATCAAGGTGGGCCTCAAGGATGGGCCACAAACATATCAAGGTGGGCCATAAAAACATCATATTGGGCCTCGACAAAGGCCACAAACACATCATAGGTGGACCCTGCTCATGGGCCCTCAAATACACCACATGGATGGTCATAATATATCAAGGTGGGCCCGACAAATGGGCCACAAAATACATCAAGGTGGGCCTAATCACGTGAGCCTCATTTATATCCAGGTGAGCATCAACATCGGGTCTCATATATCACATCGAGTCGAATCAATTGACTGATCGAATGGGCCGCGCCAATCATCCTTCAACAGAGATCATTATAGAGCATTAAATAAATAAATAAATAAAATGAATCATATCCAAAGATCATCTGGACCATACTTCAACTAATAGTGGTGATACTAACTTCCCACTTTCAACTTCCAGTGGGCCCACCACAACTTTTAATTTCCATCCAGACTATCCCCATGGTCACAAGGACTTGGGGAGAAACAAATATCATATTGATCCAAGGCTTTTGTAACCCAAAAGGAGTTTCAATGGTAGGCATTCACTCCATTATTTTCTGTAGTGTGGTCCACCTGACAACTGGATCTGTCTCATATTTAGTCTCAAGCCTTAAGACAAACTTTCAAAAAGGTTGAACGGCTTGGATGCACACATGCATCATGGTGGGTCCCACCGTCCAGTGGTGTGGATGGTGAGGACTGAACACATACCTCGCTGGTGGCTCCCACCAAAAGGGTTGATGGTGTGGGTATAAGTACATACATTAGTGGGTCCTATGTGGGGCCCACCATAATGTTTATCTACCATCCAGACCGTTGCTAAGGTCACGCAGACCCTGGATGAAGAGCAAAACAAATTTCATAATGTTCCAGTGCTTCTGGGACACCCAAAAAGGGTTCCAATGACAGACGCTCAATCACCATTGATTCCTGCCATGTGGGCCACCTGAGTATTGTATACAGCTAATTTTTAGGATAGGCCCTACCGCAAGAAGGGGCCCTCTAAATGCACGGTGTTGATGTTCATCACAAGACATGGTGGGGCCTACGGCTGGGACCGTAGGTCCCTGCCTTTCTCGCCCATGCGCAGTAGCCTCTGGACGGCAGCAGCAGACGCTGTTGCTGCTATTTGAATTTATCTTTTTTCGAAAAGAAACATTTTTCTGAGGAATTTCCTAGGTCGGGCCAACATCAGATGAATCCCCTCCAACCATTAGTTTCTATGGCTCAAAACAAACCCGTCAAGCCTAATATTCGATGGGTTTTGGTGTATAGAAACCTCAGGGTGTATTCCAATGGTAACAATACTATTCTCTATCCTATGCCCCGACAGAAGTAGGATTAGCTTCATTTTTTGGCTCAACGCCTAAAATGAGCTAAGGAACGGGATAGACGGCATGGATTGGACCCATACATCAAGGTGGGGCTCGCATGAGCAACCCACTGCAAACTTAGCTAGTTAGTACACCCCAACATCAGTTCACGCACTCCATGTTAGCCGCCTTCACGGGGACGCTGGACGGCATGGATAAACACAGGCATCGGGGTGGGTCCCACGTGGACGTGGCCCACTTGTTTGGATCAACATGGTATTTGTGTTTTTCCTCCCATCCAGGCCCACTAATGGGTTGAATGGTGCAACCAACACATCCATCAGGTGGGTCCCACATGAAGGTGAGTGGCTTGGATAAAATACATGCTTCATGGTGGGACTCACACACACCAAATGGGCCACACACCCCTTTATCATCATCACCACATAAAGAAAGAGAGAGAGAGAGAGAGAGAGAGAGACGGTGGTAGAGGGACCCCGCTACTATGGGCCCCTCATGGATACATCACATACATCAAAATGGATCACACCAATAAGTGAGCCCTAAAATAAGAATCAACGGTGGATCACCCACCTATTGGCCTTCTCCTTGATCCTTTGGACTCCTATGCTCCTTGCCTACACTTTTGATGGTGGTTGATGGAGTTTTGATGGTGGGGATGAGAGATGAGAGGGTGGGCCACATTTGTTGTTTAGGAAAGCTTGGGAGAGGCTTGGTTGTATGAAGCTTATTGCTTGAGAGTGAAGAGATGAATGGGAGAGAGAGAGAGAATAATAAAAGGGATGGTTGGAGTGGTGGGTATAATGAAAGGTGATAGAGTGGTAAGGTGTTGTTTGAAATTTTGTAAAAAGAGGGATGGTTAGGGGAGGGAAGTGTTGACTTGTGGGAAAGGAGAGAGTGACCACTTGTACTTGTTGTTGAGTGAGGTGGCATTGAGGTAAGGTAGTGTACTTGACTTGATTTGATGGGACATGTTGTAGAGATTCCCTCGAAATTTGTAACATGCGGTGTTTCTTTGAAATGAACGTGGACCCACATCTCCTAGCCTGGGTATCGGTTCAGTGCACGAGTCATAGCGTTAGAACCGCGGCGACGGCGCCGTCACTAAGAAATAAATTTCAGGTCGAGCCGACTTTAGTATGCAGGACTCAACTTAGGATCACACACAAGCATCGGATATGGATCGAGGATTGCCGGAATTAGACCAGGAGGACCGCGAAAGCCTACAAAACGGTATAGACTAGGGTACGGGTCTTACATCTCTCCCCACGAAATAAAAAATTTTGTCCTCAAAATTTACCATTAGCAGGACAAAGCGAGGGAAAAGGAAGTATTGACATAAACATATACAAGGTATAATCAATCTATAAACAAATGGAGATAGCATTCTTTAATCTCATCCTTGCCCTCCCAAAACGCATCACCAACACTATGATGATGCTACTGAACCTCGAACTATGCAGTCTCGCAATCTCATCGATAGGGGACTATGTCAGAAAATCTCTAAGTTATTCAAACTTGGGGGTCTAACCATTCTAAGTTCTCAACAATCATACATTAGTAGATATGTGATGTTATCTTCAGGTATTCCCAAGTTATGCTCTGATACTAATTTCTGTCATGCCCCAAACCCAAAAATCGAATTTACAGGAATCCCGATCGCCGAATCCAATGCCGACAGCCTCCGTAGTGCCCCATTCTCGACTCCCTGTGTCCATACGTCAGGTTCAAATTCTAGGATCCTACAAGGAGGATCTTCCAATGTACATTTATCTCATAAGGAGCATAACCATAAGTTTACCCAAATCACAAAAGCAACATCATTATATATCCACTAATATAAACTTTGAATACAATGCTAAAAGGGAAAATACATATGTAAAAAAAAAATTGAGGCCCCAGAAGACCGCTGCATGCTCCAAGCTCAATACTGTTGCAACCTAACATCACCTGCACACATCTATCATGCATAAGCTTATAGAAAGCTTAGAGGGTGGTGTAAGTGTATGTACAAGGTAAGTGCCAAGTATTTAATACAATGCCATAATCATACATTATCGAAAATACTGGTAAGATCATGATTCATACAATATTAGAGTAAGCAAAAATACTGACAAGTCCATAAAGATATTATCAACCGCATTTAGGATATGTGATGAAAAGACACATAAACCAATGTCATATAATAAGAAAGTAATGTAAATTGGCTATGTAATGCGGAAACATAATGAACCAGATATCATATATTGAGAATGCAATACAATATGCAATTCGGAAGAACTACGAATACCATCAGCCTTATCTAGGTCACATAAATACAGAAATATAGCAACCCGAAATGTCATATGCTATGGATGTAATGCGATATGCGGTGCGAATGGAATGACCATGCTGGAGTGTGAAGTCGGGATGGTAGTACGTAGTATCGCATGCTATGGGGTCCATCACAAGGGACTTCTATCCAAACTAGTCACATACCTAATTTAAATAGTCATACTCAATGTGGTAAACTCCTGATCTCAGGTTAGATGCGCACCCCAACCGAAATCCTGGCCACTGTGATGGTACACATAACAAGTATCGCATACCACTGCCCGAGTGGATAGTGAAAGAATGAATGAATGAGTATGCAACTCCTGCTCAATAAGTCCACATATCAGTACAGTTTATCTCTGGGATCATCACAGGGATTTAGTACACTCCAAATGGCACTGCTGCTCTCCTAGCCGCATAATCCAAGTAAGCGTAAGAAACCTCACTATCCGCCTGACCAATAATCTACCAATACCTATTTGACATGTCAATAGCGGACCCATTCATGAGCTAGTCAAACTCAGCCTCGCAATGCCCCCTATACTCGGGTGAGTAAGGCCACACCCCTTCCCAACTGACATGACACAGTGGGAGATGCAGCCTCCGGGTATTCGGTACTCGGGCACTCATGTATCCACTCGATCTCGATGTTGGGGCATCCTCTAGTACCAAGAGGGTTTAGAAATTTTCACCCAGGGCCATCTATGGCAACCCGATGCTAGTAACAGATTTTCGGTATCCCATCTGGCCATCCACGATATGCCTGTAGAGGCTACGGCCCTGATGTCGCTAGGGCGTACAGTAATCACAATGCAAGATGCATGAGTCATACAATCTAGTCATGCATCAATCTTGCACATACCGTGCACTCATGTGAGATAACCTCTGCCTATCTGGGAGTCTCATAACAACCTGCCTAATGTCATATGTAAAGGTCAACCACATCTTATAACAAACATGCAGATGATGTGTATGGGCATGTACCATGATGTTATGTTGTCACATACTCATAATCGGTATCATCAACCGGCATCAACAATCGGGCTGGACAATGTGGACATTTAACCAACATTACCTCCAAAGAATGGCCCACATAAAGTTAAACTTATAATGGGCCACGGCCTCACACAAAGGCCTAATATACAACACAATGAGCATTACTCAAGGGCCACATATACACAATAGGTGGGCCCTACTCATGGGCCTCAAATACATGACATGTGGGCCCAACACATGAGTCTCGAATACATCAAATAGGCCATGCATCATGGGTCTAATACACATCACAATGGACCTTGCCCATGAGCAATGAATACATCACAATGGGCCTTATTACATAGACCTCCTATTCACATTAGGCCTTAAACACGGGCTGAATACACATCACAATAGGCCTCAACTACGGGTCACGTATAGGTCTTGAAATTGGCCTCAGCATTCGAAATCGGCCTTAACAATCAAAATTGACACACGGAATCGGCCTCATATACATCAAATGGGCTACGACAATCAGAAATTGGTAAGTCGGCCATGTTAATCGGAATCGGCAATCTGACACGATAATTGGCCTCGATCACTAATCGACCTTGATCGATTATTGGCAATCGATAATCGAAAATCGGTAAATCAGCCACATCAATCGGAATCAGCCTCAAGACGAGGATTCATAAATGGATGGCCGATGATAGTCCAAGCCATATCAATGGGGCCCATTCGTTTGGGGTAACCCACTAGAGGATGACGAAAATGAGCCTATCCAGGCCTAAAGGAAGCTCACAATATGGACATTTAACCATCACTACCCATCAATGTGGACATTTAACCAACGTTGTCCCATTGAGTGGCCCATATAGAGCCAAACGTATAGTAGGCCCACGACCTCACATAAAGGCCTAATATACATCGAATGGGCCTCATACAAGGGCCACATATAATACACATCGAGCCTCACCAAATGGGCCACAAATACTTTACAACGGGCCACATACCTGGGCTTATATACATTATAATGGGCTACATACTATGGGCCGGAAATACATCTTATTGTGCCTTACCAAATGAGTCGCAGATACATCATACCAGGACTTATCATATGGGTCACAATTACATCACAATAGGCCTCATACATCTGGGCCTCAAATATACATCACAATGGGCTACGACCCATGGGCCTCAATATACATCAATTGGACCGCATCAATGGCCGCACCAATGGGCCTAACATATATCACAAGGGGCCACTTGACGGGCCACACCAAAGCACAATAGGTGGGCCCTGCACATGCAACAAATGCCCCCCCCACCAGATGGTCGACGTGGATATAGAATGCACACATCAGGTGGGTCTCACGTCCCACGAACAGTGTGGATAAGGCATACATCATGGTGGTCCCCTGTCCCTAGATGGAGTGGATGAAATCGTATATCAAGGTGAACCACACGTCCATTGAATGGACAGACAGTGTGAATACAACACATCATGGGCCTAATACATATAACAATGGGCCTTGCCCATAGGCCTAAGATTCAAGTAGGTGGGCCCATCATACGGACCTTAAATACGAGGTAGGAGGGCCCTAACACATGGGCTAAAACACATCATGATAGGCCTCAGACACATCGCAATGGGCCGCATCATGGTGGGCCACATACATCACAATGGATCACACTAATGGGCCTCATATCATACACATCAAACGAGTTGCATCAATGGGCCGCACTAATATATCAAGGTGGGCCTCATGGATGGGCCACAAAAATATTAAGGTGGGCCATAAAAACATCATATTAGGCTCGACAAAGGCCACGGACACATCATAGGTGGGCCCTGCTCATGGGCCCTCAAATACACCACATGGATGGTCATAATATATCAAGGTGGGCCCGACAAATGGGCCACAAAATACATCAAGGTGGGCATTCATTTATATCCAGGTGAGCATCAACATCGGGTCTCATATATCACATCGGGCCGAATCAATTGACCGATCAAATAGGCCCCGCCAATCATCCATCAACAGAGATCATTATAGAGCATTAAATAAATAAATTGAATTATATCCAAAGATCATTTGGACCATACTTCAACTAATAGTGGTGATACTAACTTCCCACTTTCAACTTCCAGTGGGCCCACCACAACTTTTAATTTCCATCCAGACTATCCCCATGGTCACAAGGACTTGGGGAGAAACAATATCATATTGATCCAAGGCTTTTATAACCCAAAAGGAGTTTCAATGGTAGGCATTCACTCCACTATTTTCTGTAGTGTGGTCCACCTGACAACTGGATCTGTCTCATTTTTAGTCTCAAGCCTCAAGACGAGCTTTCAAAATGGTTAAACATCTTAGATGCACACATGCAGCATGGTGGGTCCCACCGTCCAGTGGTGTGGATGGTGAGAACTGAACACATACCTCGCTGGTGGCTCCCACCAAAAGGGTTGATGGTGTGGTTATAAGTACATACATCAGTGGGTCCCATGTGGGGCCCACCATAATGTTTATCTACCATCCAGACCGTTTTTAAGGTCACGCAGACCCTGGATGAAGAGTAAAACAGATTTCATAATGTTCCAGTGCTTCTGGGACATCCAAAAAGGGTTCCAATGGCAAACGCTCAATCACCATGATTCCTACCTTGTGGGCCACCTGAGTATATGTATACAGCTGATTTTTGGGGTAGGCCCTACCGCAAGAAGGGGCCCTCCAAATGCACGGTGTTGATGTTCATCACACGACATGGTGGGGCCCACAGCTGGGACCGTGGATCCTTGCCTTTCTCGCCCATGCGTAGAAGCCTTTGGACGGCAGTAGCAAATGCTGCTCCTGCTATTTAAATTTTTTTTTTGAAAAGAATTATTTTTCTAAGGAATTTCCTAGGTGGGGCCCACATTAGATGAATCCACTCCAGTCATTGGTTTCTATGGCTCAAAACAAACCCATCAAGCCTAATATTCGATGGGTTTTAGTGTATAGAAACCTTAGGGTGTATTTCAATGGTAACAATACTATTCTTTATGCTATGGTCCGCCAGAAGGTAGGATTAGCTTCATTTTTTGGCTCAACGCCTAAAATGAGCTGAGGAACGGGATAGACAGCGGGGATTAGTCCCATACATCAAAGTGGGGCTTGCATGAGCAGCCGACTGCAAAATTAGCTTGTTAGTACACCCCAACGTCAGTTCACACCTCCATGTTAGCCACCTTCATGTCCAGCGTCCAGGGACGCTGGACGGCATGGATAAACACAGGCATCGTGGTTGGTCCCACGTGGACATGGTCCACCTGTTTGGATTAACATGGTATTTGTGTTTTTCTCCCATCCAGTCCCATTAACTGATTGGATGGTGCAGACCAACACATCCATCAGGTGGGTCCCACATGAAGGTGAATGGCTTGGATAAAATGCATGCTTCATGGTGGGACTCACACACACCATATGGGCCACACATACCTTTATCATTAGCACCACACAAAGAAAGAGGGAGGGAGAAAGAGAGAGAGACGGTGGTAGAGGGACCTCGCCACTATGGGCCCCTCATGGATACATCACATACATCAAAATGGGTCACACCAACAAGTGGGCCCTAAAATAAGAATCAACGGTGGATCACCCACCTATCGGCCTTCTCCTTGATCCCTTAGACTCTTATGCTCATTGCCTACACTTTTGATGGAGTTTTGATGGTGGGGATGAGAGATGAGAGGGTGGCCACACTTATTGTTTGGTAAAGCTTAGGAGAGGCTTGGTCATATGAAGCTTGTTTCTTGAGAGTGAAGAGATGGAATGAGAGAGACAGAGAATAATAAAAGGGATGGTTGGAGTGGTGGGTGTAATGAAAGGTGATGGAGTGGTAAAGTGTTGTTTGAAATTTTGTAAAAAGAGGGATGGTTAGGGGAGGGAAGTGTTGACTTGTGAGAAAAGAGAGAGTGGCCACTTGTACTTATTGTTGGGTGAGGTGGAATTGAGGTAAGGTGGTGTACTTGACTTGATTTGATGGGGCATGTTGTAGAGATTCCCTCGAAATTTGCAACGCGCGGCATTTCTTCGGAATGAACGCGGACCCACATCTCCTAGCCTAGGTATCGGTTCGGTGCGCGAGTCGCGGCGTTAGAACCGCAGCGATGGCGCGGTCGCTAAGATTCAAATTTTAGGTCGAGCCGACTTTGGTATGCTGGACTTGGCTTACGATCACTCGCAAAACATCGAATATGGGTCAAGGATTGCCAGAATTTGACCGGGAGGACCGCGGAAGCCTATAAAACGGTACCGACTAGGGTACGGGTCTTACAGGCAAAGCTGGGAAATCATCTAGTGACGGTGGGGAAATGACTTTCCTGGGGTATATCTCAGGAGGGGCAAGTTCGGGGTATTTTCTGGCTGCGTTTCGCTTTACCAGTCGCCTAATTCTTCCTAACGGCGAACTTGTCCTGGCAGCAGCGGCATTCTGGGTTCTTGTTCTTTGGCACGAAACAATGATCCAATCATTTCCCTCTTCTTGTCCTACCAGTGAGATGGTTATGATTGCAACAGCTGTTTGTGGTTCTGTTTGTTTGACTTATACGGATTCCTCTTTATGACACTTAGTTTGGTTATCAGCATATTTGATGAAAAATCCTGTTGCTGTGAAGTAGAAAACTGTCTTTTTCTAAATAATTGTCGTTGGATGATTATAGTTTTTTTCTGAATTTGGGTCAATTGTAAAAAAAAAAAAAACATGAATCAGTACTTGTATAAGGTTATGCTTTACTTTGGAGATGAAAGGGAGGATGTTCCCGTTGAGAGTCGCCATTTTGTCGTCTTAACAACATCAAATAGTAGTGAAAATCCTCAGTATAATCTTTAAGTTAGTATTGAGCAATTAAAAAAAAAAAAAAAAGAACTTCTCCAGCAGAGTTGTCATTTTGTTTCGACAAGAAACAAATGCATTCGATTTAGGGGAATTCATTTTTACTCAATAGTTAACAAAAGAAGAATAAAGAGGACAACCACAATATTCATTCATTCTGAATTCATATACATCCTTTATCTCCTTTGATTCCAATGTAAAACATTTACATAAACATAGTACAAATATTAAATGTTCGATATTGCTTATATCACGATCTTCAATGTTGCGATATTGATGTGTTGGAACAACATTTATTCTGATTGATTCCATGCTCTAGAGAAAGCATTCCAATATTTCGATCCGAATTAGGGTTTTCTTTGATCTCTGATTGGTCATCAATGAATCCCTAACACAAACGAAGTCATCGCGCACCCACAGGGGAGAATGGTACACCAACAGGAGGGTTGTGCGCCCACAACCATTGTTCATCAGAAGGGTTGTGTGCCCACAAGGAGTTGTGCGCCCTCATCTGTTGTGCGCTAGCACAGTTGTGTGCCCTTATCAGTTGTGCACCCTCATCTGTTGTGCGCCAGCACAGTTGTGCGCCCCATGGGCCATGTTCCGCACAACTTGTGCAGACGATACCTGGGTTCTTTTGAAGTCTGGATTTCTCTCCTCTACTTGAATCTTGCCCTCATGAATGAATTATAGAGGGATGGTGGGGTATATATTGCCTTTCACACGTGCGAAAACATCAACATGTTCATTGTGCGCCTAACCCTGTTGTGTGATCACCGCTTTGTGCGTTGACCCCCACTTGTGCGGTCATGCCTTTGTGCGTAGACCACCTTTATGCGCGAACCATCTTTGTGCATGGATCACCTTTGTGCGACGACCAGTCTAGTGCGGTGCACAACCCTTCATTGCATCCTTCCGTTGTGCGGCGCACAACCCTCTTTCAGGAAGGATTTCTTCTTTTATCTCTCTCGATCTTTTTTTATGCCTCAACACTATCAAAATTTGACAATCTAATAGCTTTGGATCTAGATCTACGATGTTAATCCCAAAAAGAGCAACCCGCTATGATAAAACTTAAAAGGACAAGCTATAGATGTCCTAGAGGGGGGTGAATGGGACAATACAAAATATTTCGACACAATGCAGAATAATAAAACAAATCTACTCAATTGCTTAAAGTATTGAATTCTTTATATTAAATAGTTCGTATGACAATCTTCACTTAAGAGATTTAGGCAAGACAACCTTATTTCACGATGTCTTTGAGATCAAAATATCAAACTTAGCAAGAGACAATTAATCACAAAGAAAGCAGATAAAGAATAAATCAATCACCACAATATGCAAGGAGTTATAGTGGTTCAGTGCTTAACTCCACACCTACTTCACTCCCAAAATTACTGCCTGCATAATTTTGACTTTCACTATTGAAGGTTTTTCACAGGTTCACCTTAATAACCTTATACAGTCAGTGTGATTTTCACTGGCTCACCACAACAAAACTATAACGCGTTGAATTTTGGGGGTCGAGTAGGTACTCGCCTCCCAAATTCCTGGGTGCTACTTATGCCTACTGGGTTTCAGAATTGGTGTAGTTTGTTCATTTCATACGTAGTGGAGGAATATAGCAAGCCATGCAACATAAATCAAGATCAATATGATGAACTCATGTGAAACTAAATAAAAATCCATATCTAAACATAAAGATAATGTAAATAAACATGAGGGACTACGTCCCGCAAAATATATCATCCTAAAATAAATGGACCCTTGCCCTGAGCCCTGTGGCCTATGTGAACTATGAGGATCCCCCGAAGATCTGGAAATACGACAGTTCCTCATCATCCACGCTGGCTCCATCAAGCACGTCGAGCTCCATGATCCCTACATCTAAGACAGGTTCTGGTTGGTGTTTTGAAATATCATCCTAGAGTGGGAGTGAGTAACTAACTCAGTAGTTCCATTGTCAATAAGTTACGCATATTATCAAATACATGGACAAAGTTAGTGAAAAGAAATCATTCATAGAATCCTAACTACTCTTATTAATGCATATGCATGGTTTCATGATATGATACATGTCCTTACTTCCTACACTCCCTCAAGTGACTCCGTCTAATGATCGCAATGCCAAACACTCCCTCAATGCGACCTCGACTGCCGAATCACCAATCCAAGCTAATGCAATGTGATGGTGAGATGTTAGCCGCGTTAATTAATTATGTTCATTCATCTATCAGTTTGGAGAAACTGGGACACCCTGACAGATCAATGCCCTATCTCGATCGAGCAGCCAAAGCAGCATTGTGCTCACAATCATTGGCCTGTTTTGGGTTTGTTACTCCCAATAATAAAATCATATGAAGGTAATTGTGAGAAAGAGTCATTGCTCGCGGTCACTACGGGGAGGCTTGTCACCCTGGCGTAGGTTGACAGCTCTGGCATAGTATCCCATACCACCATGCCCAGCTCCCGAGACTTGTGGGCCGCAACCAGTGGATTGTCAGTGGGTGAAATGGGCGTAGGGTGTCTCAAGTTTAAGAAGGTGTGTACATACATGGTTAATAAACATGGATGGCCAGCTGGTGAACTAATTTGTCTCCTCTAGACGAACTACGAATCGTACGGCATTGAGAGCAACGTCCCGCATAGTCCGACTACAACCGACTATCTGAAATTTGACAAACTAGGTCAAATTTGCCTGTGGGCGGCCCTACCAAAGGGGCTGCCCATGTGGGTTTTGATATTTGCTGGCTAATCTAGAAAGGGGGCAGTTTAATAATGAATTAATTTAAAGTAGGAGTCAATCTACTTCTAGTTGTGAGAGAACTAGGCATGCATAATGATAAAACACAACCACTATTAGCATAAGAGTCATGGATTTTCAATATCCAGTGTAATTCTATATAAACATGCACACAAATCCTAAGTTACTTAAAATCATAGGAGAATTGAGTGCAATGACTGATTTCAAAGAAAATTAAACATGCATGTAGTAAATTTAACAGTTACGCAACTTACGCATATGGGGAAATATGTAAGAGGATTCTTCCTATTGATTTCAAGAATTTGGGGGTATCATGCTTGGAATTTCATAATTGGTAGAAAAATCAAATAATGCAAGTATTGGGGTGATTGGGGACCAACATTTCTTCCCTATCTAGAAATTTCACATGTCCAAATTTCATTTTTTCAATTATACCCCATGCAAGTGACATGTAGAAGAAAATAACAACCACAATCACTAAAATTCATCCTAGATTTGATAAACGGTCACCTAAAGGTAATGGTCCACACCTAAGGTCGGTTGATGCCTTGTGAAGCCGATTTAAGGGCGTTGGGTCTGAGAGTTGATGCGTCGAGGACCTGTGCCAATTGAATTTATATGTTAAGACACATGCAAGTGGCCTAGCATACTAATATCTGGGGAGGGTTTGGGTGATTACCTTCCAATCGACGACAAACCGCTCCTATGGCGGTGGAGTCGCAATCCCCGGCGAGTAGTTGTGGTAGGAGAGGGAGATCTCTCAAGATTTCAGCTTCCTTGGGCCCCTTCCTCCTCTACTCTCTCTCTCTCTCTACTCTCTCTTCTCTCTCCCTTACCCAAAATTTCATATGAGAGTGAGGGAGAGGAGTTTTTAGGTTTATAAAGCCTGGAAATTAGCTCATTTGGCCCTAGGAAGGCTGGACTTAATGTACACACCCTTGGTGGGTGTATTTTTAGCCTTTGGGCTATCCTAGTGGTCCCCTGGCCCATCTGTGCCATGGGATAGGTGTCCCATAGTCTGATGAGGGGTTGTCCAAAGTTTGGTGGTAAACGGATGCGCCAATTGATCGTAGGGGTCTGATTTGTGATTAACGGTCACTATTACTCGATCAGGGGTCCAATTCGGTGGAAAGGGGAAAGAAATGTCTTTGATTTATGGCACGAGTTAGAATGAAACCTAACAGTTGAAAAGTAATAATTTACTGTCCTATGTGGCTGGGCCAATTGTTTTAAATTTCAGATTTTTAGACTTTTGACTTGGAGAGTCGCGTTTCACAAGTGCCGGCTTGATGGTCCAAACTGTCCATTTCAAGGCATCGCTTGGGTCGATCATCCGCGATGGACCACAAGTCCAGTGAGGTCCACATCTTCCCATGGTTTCGGATTTATTGGCCCCTTTATGGGCGTTGCACGACTCGTATAGACTGTCACGAAGTATTATTGGGTAGTCGGACTCTACGGCCTGCACTTGAACCGAACATGCTCAGGCTCGTTCGTGTTAGCGATTTAACTTGTTCTAATTTATCGATGGTGGGCCCCGCACGTGCGACCATCTAGTGTGGTCCTACGGCAATCCGTTAGTGGACGCCTCAAGACACAGCTCTGATTGGCCTAGGTGTTACATTCTACCCCTCTTATAAATAAATTTTGTCCTCGAAATTTATACCTGTTCATACTGCTTGAACAAGTTTTGGTAATGCTTGCAGATCCCAGCCTCCGTCTCCCAGGTGGCCTCCTCTTCGTCGTGGTGTATCCACAACACCTTTACTAGTGGGATTACATTGTTTCGAAGTACCTACTCGTTCTTATCCAAAATCTGAGTGGGTCGAAGGATATAAGTGGCATTTTCCTTAAGCTCCACGTGCTCCCACTTGATGACATGAGTGGGATCGAGGATGTATTTCTTCAGCATAGAGATGTGAAATATATTATGTACCCCGGCAAGAGGTGTGGGTAAGGCCAGGCAATATGTGACAAGGCTTATGCGATCAAGGATTTGCAAAGGCCCAATGTACCGTAGAGCGAGCTTCCCTTTCTTGCCAAAACACAGGACTCCTTTCATTGGAAAAATTTTTAGAAATACGTGGTCCCTTACTTTAAATTCCAAGTCCCTTCGTCTTATGTCTGCATAGCTCTTCTGCGGTGCCGGATAATTTCGATCTTCTCGGTAGTCGTTTGTACCAGGTTGGGCCCTATCAGGCTTTTCTCGCCAATTTTTGCCCAACAATGTGGAGCTCGACATGGGTGCGCATACAAAGCTTCATAAGGCGTCATGTTAATACTAACTTGGAAGCTATTATTGTAGGTAAACTCGGCATAGGGGAGACAATCATCCAACTATCCAGGAAGTCCAGCACATAAGCTCACAGCATATCCTCCAATATCTAGTTAACCTGTTCCATCTACCTGTCTGTCTATGGATGGAAAGCAGTGCTGAATTTTAGTTTCACCCCCATTACTTCCTGTATTCGTGTCCAGAACAGTAATGTAAATCGAGTATCTCGGTCCGATACAATTTCTAAAGGAACGCTATGAAGCCATATTATCTCCTTAATATAAATCTAGCTAGATCGTCGGCTGAGTTAGAAGCTCGGATTGGGAGAAAGTGGACCGATTTCGTCAATTTGTCTATGATTACTCAAATTGAATTATGTCCCTTCTTGTCTTGGCAAGCCAGAAATGAAGTCTATGGATATGAAATCCCATTTCCACTCAGCCAAACGCATGGGCTGCAAAAGACCTGGCGGCCGATAATGTTCAGCCTTAACTTGTTGACAGGTGAGACATCGAGACATGTAGTCAGCTATCTCCCTTTTCATGTTGTCCCACCAGTAATTTAGCTTGAGGTCTCGGGACATTTTAATGCTCCCGGATGCATTGCTAACTTGGAGTTGTAGGCGGCACTCAAAACCTCTTCTTTTAGTCTGGGAAGGTTTGGGATACAAAGACGGCCCCAGAATCATCACTCTATCAGAACTGACTCTCCATTCAGACTCGTCACTGTCTCCTACTATTCCCCTTATTTTCTTTAGCAATTCATCATCCCCTTGGGCCTCAATGATTTGACTATCGATCAGCGGTTGAACGTGAACGTGGGCTATTATAATGCCCCAGATTTCGTAACCCGAGTTTTATACTCGTTTTCCGAAATCCCGAGAGTTAACCTACAAGGATAGCCCACATTTCACATTAATAAAAAATTTGTTATTTTATAAGTATAAGTGAGCAATCGCAATGGAAGCAAAATAACCACACATGGAGGAAATGTCCAACATATATCCCAAATTATACAATTGGTTGCCCATAGGGCTTATACAAACCAATGACTCAAAATAATCAAATGAAATATCTTAACAAAAGTAGGAAATGTAGAATCAAGAATCGCAAGATTATCCAGTTCTTCATGCTTCACATTGATGTTAACCTGTACGTCATTTATATACCTGCACCAACTGAATACGGTTCGATAGCGTCAATGGCTATCCCAATGAGGTATACCCTTCAAGATTACCAACATCACAATAGTCAAGAATGAAATTCTAATAACTCAGGAGAATACAATATCCAACGTAAACTTCACAAGTTGAATACAAAAATTTACAATTTATGTTTCCTAAGTGACATCTAGGGTGATACCACATGTAATTTAGAAGAAGATACAACCCACATTTTCAAATACAATTTAAGAAAATATAACATCTAAATTGCAATTCACCACTCACAAGTACAACACCAACTACATGTCCACCCAGAATTCAAAATATATAATGAAGAGATACAATCCATTCCCCACAAATCTAACACAAACAGTTATAATATCAAAACTACAATTTAATGTATATCAAAAGGAAATACAATCCTCTTCTTAATCAATATTCAATTAGTAACTTAATCTTGATTAAAGAATGAATGCATGAATGCAATCAGCCTGGGGATGCACATCCAGCTGAACAAATGAATGGACCTTTCAAACAGTCAATCCATTCATACAAAATATCGGGTCTTTCAAACAATCGACCCATTTAAAATATAAAAAGGGTCATTCGAATAGTACACTGGTCTTTCAAACAGTCGACCCGGCACCCGATAACGCCCACGTGCCATGTATGCATGATTAACCCAACCATTATTAGTCCAATTTACAAATAGAATATCAGAGAAGCTCAAAGGTCACTATAGGGGGTGCGCGTAACCCAGCATAGGCCGACAGCTCAGGCATAGTGCCCCATTCCACCATCCCCAGCTCATGAGACTTAAACAAGTAAGATTCTAAGACACTTAAATAATTATAAGTAGTGACGGTAAGATAAAGAACCTAAAACATTTCATTTATAAGAATCTCTACAACTAGTGACCACTCATGATTCGATACATAAACTTTACCATCACAAGTCCAGATATGTTTCCAACAACAAGAGTCCTTCCAATAAGCCACATTGGCACCAAGTCTTTTAAGGACACAACAAAATAATACAATCCACAAGCCACATTGGCACAAATAGCCCACGAGATGGTAAGTATACGGCCATATAACATTTCTTTTATTCACAGTCGGCCACTAGTTAGAGGAATCCCTAATATAATATCCATCAATATATGGTATTAGATTTTCAATATAATAAATTAACACCAAACAAATGTCAAACTAAATCACAATCAATTTAATACACATTATCATACAAATACACATGTAAGTACCCATCGAAACTAAACTAGAGAAAATTATTCAAATAAATCATAAATCTATAGGATTTAGATCACCAATCTTTACAACTCAAGAAATGTACTTACATGTAAATACAAAACAAATCAAGGAATGTGCGCATATAAATGTGAGTCATCTTAAAATGAAGATCAACAATTTATAACTCAATCATACATGTAAACTAGTCATAAACACATTAGGTGAGTAATTCAAAAGATGACTAAATTAACTATTATAATGAAAGTAAGCTTGAAGGGTGAATCCTCACCTATAAAGATCGGATTGTCTCTCAATGTGGTTTGGATTGTGCCACCGCGCTTGAGATCACACTCTCAATCGCTATAATTTGATTTAGCGTGACTTGGTTGTAGCCCAGACTTGCTCCTACTCGATAAAATAAATGAAAATGTAGTGTTTGGCTAGAAGACTCAACTTGGAACAACCCAACTCCAACCTAATCTAACTCCAAGGGAACGTATCTGAATGTGAAAGATTAATTAGATCATTATAACACCAGATTTAAATTATAAAACCCAATTACTCACCTACCCAAACTGAGTTAACTCGGCCCATCTCAACTTGACGTTAACCCGAGATAATCTCAAATTTAATCACATTTGATGATTTCCCTATCTGATGCGGTAAAGATCTAACTGCATAATTCCAGTATTCACAAGACAACAATTGAGTCTGAACAAATCAAATCAGACCATATTAAAAATGGATTGGGTGAAAACTGAGTTGACTCAACTTGGTTTTAAAGCTTACTACAGTGGTGACAGTCTAGCCAAAATAAAATAGACTCAAACTTGGTTGGAAGGGTTGGAATGCATAGGAACTGCTCCCACTTAGATTTGCACCAAGCGAGGACTGAGTCGACTCGATCCCAACTCACCAGCTCTCTCTCTCTCTCTCTCTAATCTTCTTCTTTCTCTATTTACTTTCTGCTTCTATTATGGAGTTCCAGCAAGATCTGGACCCAATTAAACAGTGAATCAGAGACCCAACTCGGTTTTGAGCCGAGTTGACTCGATGACTCACCCCACTTCCTCTTCTCTTTCTTTTCTTTTTCTCCATCATCTTCTTCTTCTTTCCTTTTGTTCCTAGAATCAGTAATGAATCTTAAAGTTTCTTGAACCAAAATAACTCTAGACTCGGTCCCGACTCGTCCAGAACTCAGCAGATGCGGTGGAGAAGATGACTCGACCATTAATGGTTGATCCAATCTCCTAGCTTCTTTCTTCGATCTAACTTTTCTGGCATGTCTGGATGAACTCTAGAGAGCTTGTAGAGGCTTGAAATCGAAGCTCCAGAGGTGTTTCTTTGGTGGGTTTAGATTTAGAAGTTTTGGGTCGTTTTCTCTTTCAGCCGCGAAAATGGCAAAGAATCGAAATATTGTTTGATCCTTCTTCTCTTATATCAAGCCCTAACTCTCGTAGATTGTCAGATGAAAGGTAAACGGCCTAGATTAGCATTCAATCCCACTCCTCTAACCGCCTTAACAAAAGAACCTCCTAAAAATATGTTTGTTAGGCACAACTCAGCAATCCCTGTAAGCAGAAAACGAGAGGCTACGATTCTCTCAATGGACGGATGAGAATTGAGGAGTGATGTTCACGTGGATTGCCAACAGGGTGAGATGAAACAGTTTCCATTTTCAGAAAAATGCCACACACATGCATCCATTATGCCAAGAACCGTGTACTCACACATGAATGAAAACATGAGTAAGCAGTTGGGTTTTTGGTGGGCACCCTCTTCTCAACATGATGGATAGTTTGGATCTAGCTAAAGGCCCATGATGGCGGGCCATCACATGATCGAATGGACGAGTGTCCGTTTGAACAGTCTCTGGAGGGAATTGTTAAAAAGGGAGAGCAATCTCTCTTTTTTTAAAAAAAAATAAATCTCAGGTCAGCGCCCATTTTAACTGAATTAATAGTCTAGTGCACCGCATTTGCACACAATTTGTACAAATGCACAATTTAAAGTGGGGTCCACATTGATACTTTGTGGAATCCATTCCAACCATTAGATTCTAAACATCCAACTAGGACATCTGTCCAAAGATAAGAAAGATCTTTAAAGCTTAGGTGGGCCATACTAATGAATATTGTCTATTTATTTAACATTTTAAACTAACACTCCATATTTAAAATATGGGGTGTTACAGCTATGGCCTCGTACAGTTCTTCCATCGTCAGCTTAATGTCGAAGTCTCATACGAACTCCACCATGCTCCATTCTTCTACCATCAATGGGACCGCAAATTCCAGCACCCTTTTACTTCTCAAGGCATCCGCCACTAAGTTGACCTTGACAGGATGGTATGAGACTTCAAACTCGAAATCCTTCAACGTCTCCATCTAGCGACATTGTCTCATGTTCAAATCTCTTTGGGTGAAAATGTATTTGAGGCTCATATGATCGTAGAAGAGTTCTAATTCTTCCCCATAGAGATTGTGTCTCCATAGCTTCAGAGTGAAGATGACTGCCACTAACTTGTAACATCTCAAAAAAATCCATACAAAGACCCGAGTACCACCTCAGACAGAAATTACTAAGGACCAAATCCTTTAGGAATTTGACAAAAATTAATTAAGTGCTAAACTGAATTAATTGGTAGATTAGCTTGAAATGCTTTCTATACAATCTGTAAGATCCAAAACTAGTAGAATCACTAACGCTACATTACCTAAAAACACAGGATCAATCTCAAAACCCAGTTGCTCTCAAGAGCAACTTGAAACTTCGTTTCAGACCTGGACCGCACGTCGAAAGTCTGATAACCTTGGAACTATATGGTTATAATCGCACTACTGGACTTGACGACCATCTCGAAAATCAAATCCTAATAGTATTCAAAAACACACAACTTGGACCCGAAGTGAAGTGTGTGAGAAACGCGAATATCTTTAGAAAACGAACTCGGATTTAAGTGAATTGGGTCGTTCACTTGTAGGCCAAATTTAAGATTTTTGACAGTCAAAATCTGACCCAAATACACCCTCGGATCAGGGAAATTTTCCTGCACAGGTTAGTATACTTGTGGTCGTGATCGAGTGACGATGACCGTTGAATTGAAACTGGTCCTCCACGGTTGATCCGTAAATCCAATCAGACCAAAAACTTAACTTGACATAGATCCATTGTCAGGGGACATTCTGCGGACCGTATGCAAGAAAGGGGCCTCCAGATGAGCTCCGTTGGCCCGAAACAGCCAACCTTTGGCTATATCCTAAGTATACCAAGGCCCTAGGGCCATTGAGATCAGTTCTAGGCCTATATAAGACCCTTTACCCACCCCTCTCTCATTCCATACGAATTTCTAAACCCTAAGAGAGAGATTAGAGAAAAGAGAAGGAAAAAGGTGAGGAAAAGTGACAGAGATAGAGATAGTTGCTGGGATTCTTCCCTGCCGTTCCACGTGCCGGATCAGCCTACCCATATCGCTATTCCTACGATTTTGGCTCCTTCCTTGGGTAAGAAATCCTAAGCCTAATTTATTTTAGGGATCCAAATAGGGTAAGTGATGAAATAGCTAACGTATTTCATGTTATAGGTTGCTGTTGTGCCGTAGACGAAGACTTAGTGTTCAAACTGAGTTCAATTCTAGTTTACCGGCGAAAGTTGCAGACTATAAATGTCTAGGTTGTGGTTTTCAAGGCTTTCAATGTCAGTTAATAATTTATGACTGACTTGATTACTGTCACATGTGTTTAGACACGATGTTTTCCGTGTATTACACGTATATATGAACTATGTTAAAATAGATGCATTCCATGTGTTTGTTGAAATATTTGTATGAGTATGGAATTATGATTCGTGCTTGCTATGATTTATGATTTAGAATATATGATTGTTGTACGTGTGGCAACTCCCTGTGAAAGGATTTGTTATAATATACGTTATAACTGATTTATTACATGTATGTTGATATGTGTAGTCTAAGTGTTTAATAAAATGCCTGAACGAGAAAATGCTTGTTGAAATGGATTTAAAGAGGGTGTTGAGATAAAATTCTCAATTACCTTATCTACAGCTATAGTTTCCTTCATGTAACCTATCTTACTACTACGTGATTTATGAATAAAATGCCTATGTATGGTAACATGCACACTATGTGTTTGTGGAAATGCCCAAACGAGCTTTGTATTTGAATTGATTGTTACATGCTGTTTGACTATCACACATGGATGGCTATTGTGTTTGAATTTGATTGGGGCTATGATGTAGTCCAGGCAATCGGTAACGAATCTCGAATTGGTGGCCGAGATCGTTATGCCACACAAGACCCATTCGATGAATTCGAGTTGTACGGTGATTACCGACAATGGTTAGGCCACAAGGAGTGCGTATGCGCTCCATGTCGACTAATTCAACATACGCTCATACCAGTCGAGCTTGTCAAGTAACCCGATTGGCCTAATGTATGTTCACCATGTGTGGACGCTACTGCTTGAATCTAAGGTACCAACTTACCAATGTAAAGCCCGTTTAACCTTGGTACCTCGATCCGCTAAGACTCATGAGCTGGGCATGGTGGTATGGGACACCGTGGTCAAGCCGACTCAGCCTACGCTGGGGTGACGAGCCTCCCCGTAATGTCTAGTGAGCAAACCAAACTCGTGAGCCGAATACAATGGTATGAAACACTGTATTCGAGCTGTCGGCCTACGCTAAGGTGACGAGCCTTTCCCGTAATGACCTTAAGTATAAACTAAGGCCTACGTTGAGGTGATGAGCCTCTTCATAGTGACCTAAACTTGCTTGTCCACTGCTTTCAAATTAGGGGTGACGTTGCCCTATAACTTGCCTATCGTATGTGATTACCTAGGAATGACGATCCTAGATGGATCATCGTTTGAGTAAATAATCTAAAGGGAGGTACCTTAGCTTCTGAAACCCGCTGAAAGAACAAGTCTAATTAAGAACTTGGCTAATCACATACATACACCACATTGTATGTGCCTTTGGCGTTGGAGTTGAGTACAGAGGAAGGGGTGCATGCCGCGATCGTGAGATGATGTCGTAGAGGGAGTGCAGGCAAGGGCATGCATCATTATCACATATCATCCTTGCATTAACCAAAGTACCTAGGAATGCTTGTTGTATTGCTTTATCATTACTGCTTGATTGAATTGATAACATGTTAACCTTTGCCTTATAGCTCCACTGAGTTGATCACTCACTCCCACTCTGGGACGGTGCTTTAAAACACTAACCAGACTCTGTTGTAGTTGCAGATGATGATGCGGCTTACAATTTGGAGCCGGACTTCTACGATGACGAGGAGTTCTCCTACCTGTAACTCTCAGGCGAGCCTGCGTAGACCTGGAGTTAAATCACCGGGGCTACAGGGATATGGAATAGTTGAACATTTACATTTTGTATTTTGTACATTTTGAAACTAAACATGTAATTATTTAACCTGGTATCATGTTCATACTCTGGGGACCTACAACCACTTATACATTTTATATACTTATCACGGTCTTCCGCTTGCGTATTCTAATTGTCTCTGGAGATGATATGCTGATTTGGTGTAATCCCAATTATGTTTAATGTGCTAATACAGACAACATTTAATCATCATTATCTACGCTGCATAAGTGATGCGTTGGAACTCGGGAGTTAGGCTCCTGCTCGACCCCTGATTTTTAGGGTGTTACATAAATCAAGGTCATGAGTGGGATAATTCTCTTCATGCTTTCTCAGTTGTCGGGAGGCATAGGTGATGACCCTGTCCTTTTGCATAGTACGTAGCCCAAACCTACTCGAGAGGCGTCCGTGTAAATAGTATATTTGACTCATTGCTCAGGTAGAACAAGTACCAGTGCCGACGTCAACTTATCCTTTAGTTCCTGGAAGGCCACATCCGCTCTTTCATTTTAGGAGAACTTGATGTCCTTCTGAGTGAGTTGGGATAATGGCCAATCTATTTTTGAGAAATCTTTAATGAATCGGTGATAGTACCCCACCAGTCCAAGAAAACTTCGTACTTTGGTAACTGAGCCTGGTTGCTTCCAATCTTGCACAGCCACCACCTTGGCCAGATCCACAGAAATGCCCTCCTTAGACACCACATGTCCTAGGAATTTGACTTCTTCTTTTCAGAAGTCGCATTTTTGGAATTGGACAAACAATTGGTTTTACTTGAGCGTCTTGAGGACTGCTTGTAGGTGTTCTTCATGGTCCTTTTGACTCTTCGAGTACACCAGTATGTCATCGATGAACACGATAACGAACCTATACAAGAAGGGTCTAAAGACTCTATTCATAAGATCCATGAACATAGCCGGTACATTTATGAGTCCAAAAGGCATGACTAGGAACTTGTAATGTCCGAAATTGGTCCTGAAGGATGTTTTATGTACATCCTCTTTCCTAACCCACAATTGATGATACTCGGATTGCAAGTTGATCTTTGAGAAATATTGTGCACCTCTCAGCTGATCGAGTAAGTCGTTAATACTCGGCAATAGATATTTATTTCTTATGATGACGTGGTTCAGCCTCATGCAGTCGATGCACAACCGTAAGGTGCTGTCCATCTTTTTTACCCAAGGTGAGATGCTGGGCTAGATGAAGCCCGACTCTAGCAGGTCATCAATTTGAGTCCTAAGCTCCTCCATTTCACATGGGGGCATGAGATAGGTTGGCAGGGAGATAAGCGTGGCTCCTGGCACCAAATCGATGGTGAAATCATTCTCCCTTTGGGGAGAGAGTCCTGGTATGTGTTTGAATACGTCAATATAGTCCCGAACGATAGGTGTGCACGTTAGTGAGGATTCATCGTAGCCTTCCTCTAAGGAAGCATAACACAGAATTCGATGGGGGTAGCTAACTTGGACTGGAAATGTAAAGGACACGCCATCGTCTTCGTGGATTGTCACTATCGGAGTTTTGCAATCTATCTCAGCTCTCATTGTTGTGAACCAATTCATGCCTAAGATGACGTCGTAATGGAAGACCTTCATGAAATTTAAGTCCACGTGTGTTCTCTTACCCCCCAAGTCGATGGGGAAGCCTCGACACATTCTTGTAGCTTCCGAGAAATTCCCAGCCACTGCAATGATTCTCACTCCTGACATGGGAGTGGTGGGTAGTTCTAAATGCTTGACAGTTGTGTATAATATCAGAGATGTAGTGGACCCAGTGTCCACCAGAAGGAATACGGGGGTAACTCAGATAGGAGCCGTCACTTCGAATGTCGTGGTCATGGGCGTGGGCGTGGCCACATTCTGGCCCTCTGTCGCCATTGCATGGACCCAGGCTTGTTGTGGCAGGTTGGGCTGATGCATAGGCCGTTGGGGCGGCTTATTCTAAGGCACAAGTGGGAGGCAAAATTGTTAGGCAGGACCCAGGGCTTGCTGAGGGGGAGCCTGTATGGCTTGTTGAGGCGATCGGTTGATGCGTTGAGGGGGTGTGTAACCGTGATCCCTCATCCTAGAGAAATAGAAGGCCTTTGAATGGCCCACCTTCTTACAATATTCGCAAATGCAATCAGGTCGATCGTAGGAGGATGGCGGAGCTGTGAGTTTGGGTGTGGCCTCTTCCCTGTGGACGATGAGGACTGTCCTTTCGTCCTGCCTCGTGGGCCCAGCAGTAAGTGGGCTCGAGAGAGCCGCTCTCCATCCTACTCAGATTGCAACGACATCTCCACCAGATCGGTATATGAGCATATGCTCGCACAACACATCTTGGTGCGAATGCTAACCCTTAGGCCTTCGGTGAAACACCGCATCCAGGTCTCCTCATCTGCGACAATTTGGGGTGTGTAGCGCGACAATTCGGTGAAACTGTTCTCATATTCGGCTACCGACATCCCTCCTCATTGGAGGCACAAGAATTCATTCTCCTTCTCATCCCTGTAGGTCTATGGGAAGTATTTGTGTAAGAAACATGCTTCAAACTCTTCCCATGTCCAAACAAAATTTGTGGGGATGGCCCTCAGCACGCTCTCCCACCATAAATCGGCCTCTTTCTCAAAGAGGTAGGAGATCAACTCAACCTTCTCGGCCTCAGTATAATGAAGGGGCTGAATCATCTTGGTGACCTAGTTTAGCCAAAATTCGGCTTCTTCAGGGCGATGGGTGCCAGCAAATGTAGGTGGCATGAGCCTCTAAAATCGCTCGAATAGACTGCTCAGAGTGGTTATTGACTTGGACTGCTTTAGTGGGTGCACATTCATGTTATGAGCCATAGTTCCCACCAGAGTGTCTAGCGTTTGCTGCTGCTATTGCATGACGAGCAGCATTTGCTCCATAGTGCCTGTGGCTGGGGCTGCTTGGGGTACGGAAGTTGCAGCCTGAGTTGGCGGCGCTTCTGGAGTGTTGTCTTGGACCACATTCCCTATATTAGACTGATCAGTTGTCCCTGGGTAGCCCTGTTGCTCATTGGGAGTGGAGCGGTCCCTTTCTTCTAGTCCACCAAGAGATAGGTGAACTAAATGGCCATCACCCTGGGGCCTCATTTCCTGAATGATATTTCTGAAAGGTTTAGTACAATTGAGTCTACAGACACAAACATCCAAGATGTACGCATTTCAATGGAGACATCATTCAAGTATTAACAACAATTATCACGAATTTTAAACATCATGTAAATTTAGGTAGCTCCAAGCATTTTCATTATGGCCAAATGCCATTGATACATAAGTTGACACACTACTTGTACGGGGAAAACACAAGAGTTATCAGTGGATGAAAGACATAAAGAAATTATGACCTAATCAAACAGAAATTTACTTTTACATACCTGACAAAGGGAGTGATCCTAACTACTTCATACAACCTGGAAAACAAATAACTCCTATACTATGCTACTGATCTTCTGAGTCGAGCGAAGGAGGGGGCGCTCCCTCCTTTTAGACACAGCATAATATTACCTTCACCGTGCGCAATAGCTTCTTGATTCTCCTTTCTAGGTTCCCCTGGTTTTCTTCCATCCTAGCCATTCGGGCATTGAGTGCGTCCAGGCCCTCAAGTCCACCTTGAGTGACAGGTGGCTCCTCGCTAGCTTCTTGAATTTCTTCCTCTTCTTCTTCATTCCCTTCTTCCTCCTCATCTTCTTTTTCATCTTCACTTTCCTCTCCTTCTTCATCTCCAAATTCTTCAATGCGGGCCCTACGCTACCTAGGGCCCATCTTTATATGATTTAGGGTGTCCTCGTTGATCATCTTAATAGGGCGGGGGAGTCCATCCAGTTGTTTGTACCATAGTCATGCGCTATTTTATAGATTAGACGGCTAAATGGAAGCGCCAGTTTTTCACGGGGTGCTAACTAGCCCTCACGATCTGGGTCAGGACGAGTGTGGGCAAGCAAACCTTCTCTCCTTGTCCCACCTAGTAGAGAAAATCTACCATAAACTGGAAACACTCTGTATGGTTGTTGGCTCTTGGGTACATGTTATAGTGCATATGTGGTGGAGTAGGCGGTAGTCAGGAGTCAAGTCTGATGACTTGATGTTGCTTCCTCACCTCCACTCGACAAGTTTGCCGCACAGGTGGCGAGCGTGGTTATCTCTCTGTCGCTTCTCTTTCAGGTTATCCTCATGGGCATGCACATCCCCACGCTCCACACCAAGTCTTCGAGCTATGGTTTCCACGCTGATGTGGGCCTCTTCTCTGCCAAGGCCAATGTCGAATCCGAGTGGTTCAAGTTTAGGATTCTATTTTCGTACGTAGAATGCTCGTACTAGATTTCCATTGGCATGATATTTCCCTTTGAACATCATTCCCCAGCCATTCTCGAGAAGGTAGTCAAGCAATTGATGCTTGCCGAACAATTTCTCATCCACATGTGCCTCGAATACGATCTTTCGGTCTCTGAACTTGCCAAATTCTATGCCTGGCGGTGCCACTCATGCGGGCGAAGTTAGAGGATCGAAATCTCTTTTTGACCTCCTCTCGAAGCTCGGCCCCTCACAATTGTCTTGCTTCTTCTTTGATCTTCTCTCATGACTTTGCCCCGCTTGATCGGGGGCGACTCTCTTCTTCCCCATGAGGGAAAGGACCAAGGAAATGGAGAAGAATGAGGAGATCGCCTCAAGGAAGGCCATGAGGATGGGTTTCTTCTTCCTTGGAAGAGGATGGAGCAATGGGATGAAGAGTTTTAGGGAAAGATGCCTTGGTTGATGAGTTTTGGAGAGAAGAGGCTTATAGGCCCTTGAGGAGAAGGATTTTGATTCAAAATGGAATGGGAATAGGTGGCCTTGAGTTGTTGTTGGAGGTGGTTAGTGAGATTGAAGGTTGAGGTGGTGGTTTGAGGTTATGATGGATTGGAGATAGGGTTTTGGAGAGTTGGGAATTTTTTTTTTAAGGGCTTGGAGTTGGAATGGGGTGAGAGTAGAGATGGGATAGGGTTAGAAATGGTTTAGAAAGGGGACCCCTAGAGTTTTTAATAGTTAGGAGGGCAAGAGAGGGGGTCCCCACATGTTGGAGGGCCCACTTGAGTCCGACGTCGGCAGTGGCCAGCCGATCTGGTGGCGGCCACGCCACTTCTTATGGTATGGTCGGCAGTGGCCCCACCACCCTTTGATGGGTCTGGCGATGGCCCTACCACTCTTTATGGTGTTTGGCAGTGGCCCGTCCTAAACGGCGGTGGCCTGCCACCTCTCTAGACATTTCTTGGGTTATCGGGCGGGGGTTGACTCCTTTGTCGCAATCCCTCGGCCCGCCGATGATCGAGAGTGCAAGCCATGTTCAAAATGGATCAAGAGGGTTGATTCAAAGTTGGCGGTGGCCCGCTTGGATTCAAGGGGCCATTCGTTTGATGGTCTAGGTAGGCTAGAAGTCCCTCAGGCTCAAGGCAGAGCCGACTTGGCTCGTTAAAACTGAAACAAAAATACGTCCTACAATGGAACGGACTATCGGACGTGCGATATGCATGTTTGGGGTAGGGTGAGCTACCTTAGTTATCTAACTCTTCAATGTCGAGTCGCGTCACTTCTGATTTTTACATTCCCAACTCAAAGTGATTCGAATCATTCTTTAGCACCTTAGGCTTGGACCTTAGTGTTATCTCCACCATTCCTTATGGATTAAATCCCCTCTAAGTCTAAACCCTAGGCTCAGATTTCAGCATTCCAATTAGTTGGGGGGCTTGGTCCTAAGGTCCTTAATTATCACTAGGTTCGATCACTTCCACCTATGCCAAGAATTGCGTTATGATAGACCCACTGCCCACGGCCCAACTTAACCCCGAACCATGCTTTGATACCAAGTTGTAACGCCCCGAATTTCGGGGGCCGAGTAGGTACTCGGCTTTTGAATTCCCGGGTGTCACTTATGCCCTACTGGGTTTCAGAATTAGTGTAGTTTGTTTATTTCATAAGCAGTGGGGGAGTATATCAAGCCATGCAACATAAATCAAGATAAATATGATGAACTCATGTGTAGCTAAATAAACATCCATATATAAACATAAAGATAATGTAAATAAACATGAGGGACTACGTCCCGCAAAATATATCATCCCAAAAATAAATGGACCCCTGCCTTGAGCCTCGTGGCTAACCCTATATCGAACTACGAGGATTCGCCAAAGATCTGAAAATACAATAGCTCCTCCTCATCGTCCACGCTTGCTATCAAGCGCGTCGAGCTCCGTGATCCCTACATATAAGACAAGTTTTGGTTGGTATTTTTAAACACCATCCTAAAGTGGGATTGAGTAGCTAACTCAGTGGTTCCATTATCAATAAGTTACGCATATTATCAAATACATGGACAAAGTTAGTGAAAAGCAATCATTCATAGAATCCTAACTAATCTTATTAATGCATATATATGGTTTCATGATATGATGCATGCCCTTACTTCCAACACTCCCGCAAGCGACTCTGTTTAATGATCGCAATGCCAAACACTCCCTCAATGCGACCTTCACTACCGAATCGCCAATCCTAGATAATGTAAAGTGATAGTGAGATGTTAGCCACGTTAATTAGTTACGTTCATTCATCCGGCAGTTTGGGAAAACTGGGACACCTTGACAAATCAATGTCCTATCCCGATCGCACTGCCATAGCCCCGTGACAGTATTACTCTCACAATCCTTGGCCCGTTTTGGGTTTGTCACTCCCAATAATAAAATGATTCAAAGGTAATTGTGAGAAAGAGTCCTTACTTGCAGTCATTAGGAAGAGGCTTATCACCCCAGCTGTAAGGCCCGTATCTTAGTTTATACCATTCCGTAGACTCTTGCGATCCTCCTCGCCAAATTTCAGCAACCTGCAATCTGTAGACAGCGTTTGCGCGTGACCCTAAATTGCATCCCGTAGATCTGAGTCAGCTTGACTTGAAACTTGACCCTAGCGACTGCTTTGTTGCCGCGGTTCCAACGCCGCGTCTTGCATGCTGATGCGATACCCAGGCTAAGAGTTGTGGGCCCACGTTTATTTTTAGGAAAATACCAGGTGTTGCAAATCTCAAGAAAATCTCTACCATCCATCACATCAATCAATCAATCACAAGTCAAGTACACAACCCATCCCTCTCTTACACAAGCCATCCCCAAAGCCAACTCTCTCTCTCTCTCCACCATCCCTTTTCTTACACACACCCATCCCTCTCATCCATCCTTCTTACAACACCCTCTCCTCTCTCATTCTCTCCACCATTTCCCAAGCTTCCATGAGAGAAAAGACTAAGGAGAGAAAAGAGAACCCATGATCAAGGCTCACCTTCCTACCCCCTCATCTCACCATCCAATCCTTCAAACTTCATCATCCACCCTTAAAGAAGAAGCTTAGGAGCTAAGGAGTCCAAGGAGCTAAAGAAGAAAATAATCAGTGGGTGTTTTGTAGGATTAAACTTTAACTTTTGTGATGGACTAAGTCGAGCCTACCGATTGATGGTATGGATCCTATTTAGGACCCATCTTGATGTATGTATTGTAATCCTAGGAGGGCTCATAGTGGCGGAGTTCCCTCCATCACATGTCTCTCTCTCTCTCTCTCTATTTTTTTTCCTATTACGGCCCACCTTGAAAAATATATTAGATCCATACCATGGACAGTGGAAAACCCACCATGATGTATTATCCACACCGTTCTTCCTAGACAGACCTGGATGAAGGAAAAACACACATATCAGTTTAATCCAAGTGGTGGGCCACGCTGATGTGGACCCACCTTGATTTATTTATTATATCCGCACCATCCAAATTGTTGGACGGTGGGTTGCACCATGGTGCATGTGTTTTATCAATGTTGTCCATCTGTTTCATCTAAACCGTCCAGCGATCTGGACGTGGTCGTGGGCCACCATGTTGTATGTATTATATCTCAGTCGTCCATCTAGACGGCAGGGACCCACGAGCTACATACCTACTGGATTTACATCAACAGTTTTGTGGGTCCTGATCATGAGGTGTGGTATATCTCAACCGTCCATCTGGATGGTGGGCCAGCAGGCCACACCAGCAGCTACAGCTGTTGTATTACGTTAGCAAGTTCTATGGGACTACCATGATTGTATGTGTTATATCCTAACCATCCATTCATCCAGACGTGGACCCCACCCCAGCTATATAGTTGTTGTAGGCTCAGCAAGCTAGGTGGGTCTGATCATGAAGTATGTGTTATATCCCAGCCATCCATCTCCTGGACAGTGGGCCAGTAGCCCACCAGCTGATATATTGACGTCAGCAGTTATGTGGGTCTAATCCTGAGGTATGTGTTATACCTTAAACCATCCAACCGTGTGGCCCACCACGTGGGACCACCATGATTTTCCACACCATCCGTTTGTTAGACAGGTGGGGCCCACCTTGATGTATTATTGTATCACAACCGTCCATCCACTCTGCGAGCTCGTCTTTAGGCTGGAGACGAGAAATGAGACAGATCTATCTATCAGGTGGACCACACTACAAAAATCAGTGGAGGATTGAACGTCTACCATTGAAACCCGTTTGGGGTCATAGAAGTTCTGGATCAATATGGAATTTATTTTCCCTCTTAATTCAAGTCTTCGTGACCTCGGGAGAAGAGCTTTACTCCACCCTTGAAATTCAGGTCGTTACATTTTATATACCCTACTTGCCTCTATTCTAGTTTGTAGCTAAGCCCAGAGGATAGTCGTTGTCATGTTTGATGTCGTGTGCAGTAGAGGAGCCCGTAGCAATGAGCGTTGATCAGTTGCTAGATGTTTACGATTTCCCCGATGTATTCCAGAAGATTTCGGGATTGCTGTCGCGCCGGCATATTGAGTTTCAAATTGATCTTATGCCTGGTAACGTGCCTATCTCGAAGGCCTCGTATCATATGGCACCGTTGGAGTTGTGGGAGCTGCAGCAACAATTAAATGAGTTGCGTGAGCTAGGCTTCATTCGTCCGATCGGTTCGCCATAGGGAGCGTCGGTACTCTTCGTTAGGAAGAAGGATGGCTCGTTAAGGCTCTACATGGTTACCACGAGCTCAACCGGGTCACGATCAAGAACAATTATCCACTCCCGAGGATTGATGATTTATTTGATCAGTTGAAGGGTGCTCAATTCTTTTCGAAGATTGACCTGCGTTCCGGTTATCATCAGATTCAAGTCTGAGAGGAGGACATTCCGAAGACAGCTTTCAGGACGCGCTATGGTCACTTTGAGTTTCAGGTCATGTCCTTCGGACTGACCAATGTGCCCACAATCTTCATGTTATTAATGAACGAGGTCTTCCATCCTTATCTTGATTAGTTAGTTGTGCTCTTCATCGATTATATTCTGATATATTTGAGGACCTGCGAGGACCATGAGCAGCATCTGGAGATTGCATTGCAGACCCTCCATGCCCATCAGCTATATGCGAAGCTGGAGAAGTGTGAGTTTTGGTAAGAGGAAATGAAGTTCCTCGGTCATGTGGTGACGAGGGAGGGTATCGCAGTGGACCCCTCGAAGATAGATGTAGTGTGTCAGTGGAGTTAGCCCACGAACACGTCCGAGATCCGCAGTTTTCTTAGTTTGGCGGGATGTTATCAATGCTTTATTGAAGGATTCTCTCGTATCGCAGAACCACTGACCAGGTTGACCCGGAAGGGCGCAGAGTTTGTGTGGAGTGACGCCTATCAGCGAGCATTTATGGAGCTAAAAGACTACCTCATGTCCGCTCCTGTCCTCACTCTTCCCTCCAGGAGTGAAGTATTTATTATATTTACTGATGCTTCGTAGGTGGGTTTGGGTGTTGTCCTGATGCAGCACGGGAGGCCAATGACTTATGTGTCTCGCCATCTTAAGGTTTATGAGTTGAACTACCCCATGCATGATTTGGAGCTGGTAGCAGTCATCTTCTCACTGAAGGTGTGGAGGCACTATCTCTATGGAGTTTGGTTCGAGCTCTTCTCCGACCACAAGAGCTTGAAGTATCATTCTCTCAGTCTGAGCCGAACATGAGGCACAGACGTTGGATGGAGCTCCTAAAGGACTATAATTTTGATCTCCAGTAACACCCAAGCAAGCCAAACGTGGTGACGGATGCCCTCAACCGTCAGCCACAGGGCCTGGTGGCGCATATGATGATTCAGGCGTGGAAGATGCTTGAGGATGTGGCAACATATGACTTCGAGATCGATATGCAGTCTTCTATCGTGCAGTTATCGAGCTTGTCGATTGAACCCTCTCTTGTCGTAAGGGTGATCGAGGCTCAGCAGACAGATGAGTCATTGCGGAGTTATAGAGCAGAGGCGGCATCAAAGAATCAGTCAGATTGGCAGATTAGTTTTAATGGTGGACTTCACTTCAAAGGCCTTTTGGGGGATACCCCGAGAAAAAAACCTTATGGACGCGCGTGCGTGCCCAAAGCGAACAATATCATACAGTGTCGGTGGGGCTTTTACACCAGCGCAGACCGACAGCTCGGGCATAGTGACCCATACCACCATGCCTAGCTCCCGAGACTTGTGAGCCACAACTAGCGGATTGTCAGTGGGTGTAAATGGACATTGGGTGTCTTGGGTTAAAGCAAGCGTATACATACATGGTTAACGAACATGGATGGCCAGCTGGTGAGCCAATTTTTCCCCTCTAGATGAACTACGAATTATATGACATTGGGAGCAATGTCCCGCGTAGTCTAACTACAGCTGACTATACATAATTCGACAAATTAGGTCAAATTTTCCAGTGGGCGGCCCTACCAGAGGGGCTGCCCATGTGGGTTCTGATATTTGTTGGTCGATCCGGAAAGGGGGCAGTTTAATAGTGAATTAATTTAAAGTAGGAATCGATCTACTTCTAGTTGCGAGAGAACTAGGCATACATAATGATAAAACACAACTGCTATTAACATAAGAGTCATGGATTTACAATATCCAGTGTAATTCTATGTAAACATGCACATAAATGCTAAGTTACTTAAAATCATAAGAGAATTGACTGCAATGACTGATTTCAGAGAAAAACATGCATGTAGTAAATTTAACAGTTAATCTACGCAATTCACGCATATGGGGAAACATGTAGCAGGATTCTTCCTATTGATTTTAAGAATATTATTTTCAAGAATTTGGGGGTATCCTGCTTGGAATTTCATAATTGGCAGAAAAATCAGACAATACAAGTATTGGGGTGATTGGGGACCAACATTTCTTTCCTATCTAGAAATTTCACATGTCCAAATTTCATTTCTTCAATTATACTCCATACAAGTGACATGCAGAAGAAATTAACAACCACAATCACTAAAATTCATCCTAGATTTGATAAATAGTCACCTAAATGTAATGGTCCGCACTTAGGGTCAGTTGATGGCTTCTGAAGCCATTCTAAGGGCGTTGGGTCTGAGAATTAATGCGTCGAGGACCTATGCCAATTGAATTTATATGTTAGGACACATACAAGTGGCCTAGCATACTAAAATCTGAGGAGGGTTTGGGTGATTACTTTCCAATCGATGACAAATCACTCCTATGGCAGTGGAGTCGAATCCCCGGCGAGTAGTTGTGGTAGGAGAGAGAGATCTCTCAAGATTTTAGTTCCCTTAGGCCCCTTCCTCCTCTACTCTCTCTTCTCTCTCCCTTGCTGAAAATTTCATATGGGAGTGAGGGAGAGGGGTTTTAGGGTTTATAAAGCCTGGAAATTAGCTCATTTGGCCCTGGGAACGGTGGACCTAATGTACATACCCTTGGTGGGTGTATTTTTAACCTTTGGGGCTGTCCCAGTGGCCCCCTAGCCCATTTGTTCCATGGGATAGGCGTCCCGTAGTCTGATGAGGGGCTGTCCAAAGTTTGGTGGTAAACGGATACGGCGATTGATCGCAGGGGTCAGATTTGTGATTAACGGTCACTGTTACTCAATCAAGGGTCTGATTCAGTGGAAAGGGGCAAGGAAATGTCTTTGATCTATGACGTGAGTTAGAATGAAACCTAACGGTTGGAAATTTATAATTTGTTGTCCTAAGTGGCAGGGCCAATTGTTTTAAATTTTAGATTTTTAGGCTTTTGACTTGGAGAGTCGCGTCTCGCAAGTGCCAACTTGATAATCCAAACTGTCCAGTTCAAGGCGTTGTTTGGGTCCACCGTCTGGGATGGACCATAAGCCCGGTGAGGTCCACAGCTTTCCATGGTTTCAGATTTATTGGCCCCTTTACGGGCGTTACACGGCCCATACAACTGTCGCAAAGTATTATTGGGCAGACCAACTCTACAGCCCGCGCTCGACCCGAACATGCTCAGGCTTGTTTGCATTAGTAGCTTAACTTGTTCTAATTTATTGATGGTGGGCCCTGCACGTGCGACCATCTAGTGCGGTCCTACAACAATCCGCTAGTGGATGCCTCAGGACATAGCTCTAATTGGCCTGGGTGTCACAAAAACCCACTAAGTGATTTTCAAGGGCTCACCACAACAAAACCCCTTTGTGATTTTCATAAGCTCACCACAAAACAACCCTTCTAAGATTTCCGGACTATCTCAAAAAAACCCAAATAAAAATGAAAGTAAAACAGTACTTATCTTCAATTAGTGAGTTGAAGACGTAACTGTAGCTTTGAATGCAGTGATCTTCTTTCTTGGGATATAAATGAAGCCGTGTATGTGTTCAACTAAAAAAAATATATACGGATCTAATATATTTCAATGAAATGAACAATACCCTAATGCTACAAATTCGATTCTTTAAATCTCAGGTAGAGTATGGATTACTATATTAAAACAATTTAAACAAACTTGAGAAAGAGAATAGAATTAGCTAAATCAAATATAAGAATTACTGATCAAATAGCTTAAGGAGGCTTGGACTTTCACTCTTTTCTTGAGAAGATGGATCTGTGTTTTTCATTCTTTTAAAGAGTGAAAGAAACCTCTATTTATAGCCAAAGGTATTGGAAATTTGGCTGGCCCGATTTTAGGTTTAGCTGGTCGAATTCCAACAATTGCGTTCCAACGGATCTTCAAATTTCGAGGGATGAAATCTTTCAAAACTTCGAGCCAAAATTCAACTGGCCGAACCTCCAGTTGGGATGGCCGAATCTCAATGAGATCCGAAATCGTATCTCGCCGGAAACTTGACCGAACATCCTTCGTGCTGGCCGAGGGGATAGGTTTAGTTGGCCAAACCCAAGGTTGGGCTGGCCAAACTTACTCCGAAATTTTTTTGTCTTACTATATACTTGCTCGAATGATGTTAGGTTGGCCAAAGGTAGTTAGGCTGGCCGAACTCGAGGTCGGGCCTGCCTAACTCTAGTGTATTTTACTTAGAATAATATGTTATCGTGATATAATGTGAAATACACCTAACCTAGGGCCAATCTAAGGTAATACCACCTGATGGTTGACACATACAAAGTGTTTCGATCTTCGAACTAAGGCTTTAAAGGCTTGAGATGTTGAGTCCTCCTTGAGATGTTGACCGTGTCTTTGCGAGGTCTTTATTAGTTGTCAAGGCATATCTTCATGAGTACTTGTGCTCCTTTCATGACTACGAATTTTAACAATCTTAATTGTGCTTAAGTATAAGCACTTACAATATTGAAATAGTGAAAGCCAAAATTACGAGAGTAGTAATTTTGGGTGTAGAGTAGGTGTAGGGTTTAAGCACCGAACCACTATAACTCCTTGTATATTGTGGTAAATGTTGAATTCTTTATATGCTTTCCTTGTGATTAATTCTCTCTTGCTAAGTATGGTATTTTGATCTTAAAAACGTTGTGAAATAAGGTTGTCCTAGCTAAATCTTTTAGGTGAAGGTTGTTCTATGAACTATTTGGAATCAAGATTTCAATACTCTAAGAAATTGGGAGTATTTATTTTATTATTCTGCATTATATTGAAATATTTTTTCTTATCTTATTCACCCCCCCCCCCCCCCCCTAGGACATCTATAGCTCGTTCTTTCAAGTGGTATAAAAGCGAGGTTTCTCTTTTTGGCATTAACTCCTAGATCAAGATCCAGAGCTATTAGAATGTCAAATTTCAATAGTCTGTCCATTACCAGGCCAACTCCCTTTGATGGCTCAAATTATTCCTATTGGAAAGCTAGAATGAGGATTTTTCTAAAATCTATTGATGAAAGTGTGTGGCAAGCCACTTTAATTAAATGGACCCCTCCAACAATGGAAGTATTGGCTGAGGATGGAACCATGTCCATGAAAGAAACCACTTATACTTTTTGGACTACCATTCAGAAAAGTAAAAGCTGCGCTATTGCGAAATCCTTAAATGTCTTGTGCTTTATCACCAGATGAATTCAAAATTATCATTTCTTATGATATAGCAAAACAAGCATGGGACATTCTCGAAATGACACATGAAGGAACTAACATTGTCAAAAAGTTTAAGATTCAAATCCTCACGACTAAGTTTAAGGAAATTCGTATGGAAGAAAGTGAGTCATTCATTGACTTCTATATGAAACTAAATGACATTGTTAATTCGATGTGGGGTCTTGGAGAAAAAGTCCCTAAAAGTAAGGTTTGTGCTAAAATACTGTGATCACTTCCTGACAGGTTCAATTCCAAAGTCACTGCTATACAGGAATTGATAGATACCAATGTTATGAAAGTTGAGGAATTAGTTGGATCTCTACAAACCTACAAGCTGAATTTTAAAACTCCTAAAAACAAGTCATAGCTCTTAAATCCTCTAAATCTAAATCTAAATATACAAATGTAAATTCTGATAATGAGGAGAATGAGGATGATATGGCAATGTTGGTTAAAAAGTTTTATAGAATTTTTTAAAATAAAAATAGATTAGATTTTAAAAAATCATTTGATAAAAGAAAAGGAAATCCAAATATTTGGAAATTAAAATCTAAAGACAATTAATGCTTTAAGTGTTCTGAATATGAGCATCTAGCTTCAAAATGTCGTAAGAAGGATAAATCTACAAGAAGAGGCATGATTGCCACTTGGGATGAATCATTAGAATCTTAATCCAATTTAGAAACTGACAAATCAGACCAAGAAACCGAGAAAGATCAAAAAGCTTTCATGACCATAGCTAGAATCACTTCTTGAGATGGATGTGAAACTTCTAACTATAAAACTCTTGGAAGTGATTCTAAAAATGAAGAGGATCTTCAAATCTCTTATGATGCCCTGTACAAAGAAAGTTGTAAGATTGTGGCAAAATTGAAAATTCAAAAAGAAAACTTTGCTAAACTTCAACTAGAACTTGAAAATTCAGTTTTGGAAATATCTCATTTTTAAGATTGTTTTGAGAAAACCAAAGTAGATTTAAGTTTGAAATTTTCAGAAATTCAAAATATCAAAACTAAAAATGAGAATTTAAAATTAGAAGTTGCTTCCCTTAAGACTTCAAATGATACGTGGATATACACCCAAGGTGACTAGAAACTTGAAAAATTATTAATTGCATCTCGATGAGTGGTGACAAATCTGGCTTGAGATATATCAAAAGTCGCACAGAAAGATCTAAAAAGTCTACTCCCATATTTGTAAGAGGAGAATCCTCAAAGTCTAAAGAAGAAACGATAAATGAAGTAAAGAAGAAAGAAAAATCCTTTCAAAAAACTTCTAATCCAAAAACTAATGCCAACTATCATAAATTTCAAAGGAGAAATAATAATCCTCTTTTAGTAGATAAGATAGTGGACTTGCTCAAAGAGCTTTTGAAATCCAACTCTAGAAATAATAGAGTAAATAGAAATAAGAAAAACTCTTACTCCTAAATACAACGAATAGTAAGAGATCCTCGTAAACCCAAAACCATAATGAAATGGGTTCCAAAAGATAAATGTCTTGTCATCCACATAACTTTCAAAGCAAGTAACCACTGAAGATAGTACCTGGATAGTGGATGTTTTAGACACATGACAGGTGATAAGGCGATTCTATTAAACATCAATCAAATCGATGGTGGCTCAGTTACATTTGGAGATGGTAACAACTACAAAATCATCTGAAGAGGTAATATAAAACTTCCCAACCTACCTATCTTTAAGTGCTATCTGTTGAAGGTTTAAATATAATTTGCTTAACGTATCTCAAATCTATGATAACAATCATAATGTAAAATTTTCATATCACGAATGTGAGATAATTAACAATCAAGGTCATATAATATTAAATGGTCGAACAACCTCTGAAAATTGTTATATCATTGATGACTCCTGCTCTACAAAACACTCATGTTACATGGTCCAAACAGACGAAACTAAACTTTGACATCAATGTCTTAGACATGTAAACTATAGAGACTTATATGAATTAAGCAAGAGAGATCATCTACATGATCTACCCAAATTGAAAAGGTAGAAAATAAAGTATGTGGTGCCTGTCAGATAGGCAAACAAATTAGGAGTAGTTACAAAAAGGTGAACTCCTTAGCCACTACAAGACCTCTTGAACTATTCCATATAGACTTAGTTCGACCAACTCAAATGGAGAGTAGAGGCCGAAAGAAATATTTTCAAGTTATAGTAGATGACTACACTAGATATTCATGGGTAGCCTTCTTAAGAGAAAAGTTGGATGCTTTTGATAAAGTCAAAAAGTTAATTAAACGCATCGAGACCGAAAAAGAACTTTCTATAATCATAATAAGAAGTGACCATGGCACTAAATTTAAGAATAGAAATTTTGAGAAATACTGTAATGACCATGGAATATTACATGAGTTTTCTGCTCCTAAAACTCCTTAACGAAATGGAGTTGTTGAGAGGAAAAACAGAGTTCTTTAAGAAAAGACTAGTGTAATGCTAAACAGTTTAAAATTAGCTAAAAATCTATGGGCTGAAGCTGTTAATACCGTTTGCTATATTATTAACCGTATTTATATAAGAGCAGGTAAAAATAAAACAGCTTATGAACTTTAGTTTAATAAAAAACCCTCTGTGAAATATTTTCATACCTTCGGAAGTAAGTGCTTCATTTTACGAGATCAGAAAATTTGAGAAATTTTAAAGCTAAAAATGATAAGGGTATATTTTTAGGATACACTCTAAACAGTAGAGCATATCGTGTCCTAAATAAAAGAACTGGGGTAATAGAAGAATCCATAAATGTTGTTATCGATGATCAAATTATCACACCCAAACTTGATAAAGATGATGAAATTACTGCTATCAATCAATCTGAACCATCATCAAAATCAGATTTAGCCGAGATTATATTAGTCAAGGATCATCCGACTAATCAAACACTTGGGAACCCTCACATTGGTGTTCAAACTAAAAACAGTTGGAAAACTTATGTAATCATGTTTACTTCACTTCCCAAATAAAACCAACTAATGTAAATGAAGCCCTAGCAGATGAAAGCTGGATTTTGGCTATGCAAGATGAATTAAATTAGTTTATTAGAAATGATGTTTGGTATATGGTGCCTAGACCTTCTGAAAAATATG
Organism: Magnolia changhungtana; assembly: GCA_030180095.1. Taxonomy (NCBI): domain Eukaryota; kingdom Viridiplantae; phylum Streptophyta; class Magnoliopsida; order Magnoliales; family Magnoliaceae; genus Magnolia; species Magnolia changhungtana. The sequence goes on along the minus strand of JASAUF010000231.1, from coordinate 1,340,309 downwards.
TGATTGGAACAAAATGGATATTCAAAATAAATCTGATGAATTAGTTAATGTTATAAAAAAAAATAAGGCATGATTCGTTGTACAAAGTTACACTCAAATTGAAGGGATTGACTATGATGAGACCTTTGCACCAGTCGCTCATCTTGAATCTATTAAATTATTTATTTTCATTACATGTTATAAAAATTTCAAAATATACCAAATAGATGTCAAAAGTGCCTTGTTAAACGATGACTTAAACGAGAAAGTATATATTGAACAATCTAAGGGCTTTGAAGATCCCAAACTTCCTAATGATGTATAATGTCTTAAAAAGGATCTATATGATTTAAAGCAAGCACCAAAAGTATAGTATGAAAAACTGACTAAATTTCTACTTAGTTAAAATTTTGAAATGAGGAGTGTTGATAAAACCTTATTTATCAAAAAATGTAATGAAGATATGTTGATTATACAAATATATGTAGATGATATTATTTATGGATCAACTTGTATTGACCTCTCTTCTAAGTTTGCATATTCAATGAAATCAGAATTTGAAATGAGTATGGTTGGTGAGCTAAATTATTCCTTGGCCTCCAAGTGAAACAGCTTAAAGATGGGATATGTATCTCTCAAACCAAATATGCTATGAATCTAGTGAAGAAATTTGGCTTTGAGAATGGTAAAAATTTTCAAACACCCATGGCTACAACACTCAAATTATCTAAAGATGAATGAGGTCAAAGTGTTGATCTCGTCTTTATCGTAGCATGATTGGTAGTCTGTTGTACTTAACAGCCAGTAGACCTAATATTTCCTTTAGTGTTGGGATATGTGCTAGATCTAAAGAATCTCATTTATCTACTGTTAAAATAATTATTAGATATGTTGTAAACACTGCTAACTTAGGATTATGGTATCCACATAATACATCTCTACAAATAGCTGGATACACTGATGTTGATCGGGCATGTAATATTGATGACATAAAATCCACACGTGGTGGATGTTTTTATATTGGAAACTGATTTGTTTCTTCAATGAGCGAGAAGCAAAATTCAATGTCATTATCCACTGCAGAAGCTGAATATATTGTGGCAGGAAATGCTTGCACGCAACTGATGTGGATGAAACGCATGTTGGCAGATTATAGTATTATCAGGACACTTTAAATTTATAGTGTGATAATACCAATGCGATAACATTTCTAAAAATTCTATTCAACATTCTCATACAAAACACATTGACATATGATATCATTATATTCGAGAATTAGTCGAAGACAAGATTGTTATGCTGGAATACATTCACATTGAGAAACCCCTAGAAGTATCGGATTCACTAATTTAAATATGACATTGGAATATTTTGTATTAATTAATTATGTTGTCTTTAAATAATCTTTCTTTATTGCATTTTTATATTTTTTTTAAATTTGCATAAAAGAAAAACTGGAATTTTGAAAAAAAATTGGGTATTCGGCCCGCCCATAGCTGACCGACCAATTCGACCAATTGTGCACATACTCGGGCTAGCCGAATTGCGCGTGGAATGGGTTAAAAGGGGGGAAAATCCCAAACTTCTCATTTTCACTTCTTCTTCCTTGGCTAGCTGGTGCTTCCTTCGATCAACCCATCATCCTAACTTCTATGTAAGTGGTTTGCATTTTTCTTATAGATTTAAGTTTTTATTGCATTTTATTCAAGTATTTTATATCCAACTTGAATCTAGATCTTTCTTTTTGGTGGGTTTACTCTAAAATTTGATATACTCAAACCCATTCCCCATTTGTTTATTTTTTTTGCTCATTTTCTTCCATGGAATCAAGATATAAGCGCACCGTTCGTGGACCTCATTCTGGTTCCTCTTCCCGCTCCTCTCCTCGAGTTGTGCAGACCATTCGTGCGTCGGAGGATGATCCAAAAAATGTATGGGATTTTTGCTCTCGGAGTATCATTATTAAGTGATCAGTTAATGTTGATCACATCGCTCAATACAGTCTAGTTGAACTTCTCTCCGAGGTCAGATGGGAGAAATTTTTAAAATTGGGTGGGGCGACTTACCGGTCCATTGCACAAGCGATGTATGCATCCATTAATAAAGTTTCTTCCGATAACTTAAAATTTTCTATTCAATTTAAGGAAGAAACTATCATTACAACACCCTCCATCATATCGACCATTATGGACATAGAAATGGTGGATGATGGAGTACCAATTCCTACTCCTTTTGAAGATATGAATAATACAGAAAGAAACTCTCTTACACGAGTGTTATGTGGTTTTGATGCTCAATGGTGGTCCGGTAACTCTCTCCCCACCTATAATTTACTTCCAAAATACCGCGTTCTTCATCACATCTTCAAGTCTAATGTTTATCCTATGGTAGGGAATAAGACAAATCTTACTCCCTTCATGATGCGTGTTATACATGTTGTTATATCCGGTATTCGTATTTGTCTTTCATCTTTGATTTCCTTCCTGATTATTCAATATCGCTTCCATCCTCATCATGACTCTATTCCTTTTGCATTCCTCATGACTTCCCTTGCTTTGAACTTTAATGTTCAAATTCCTGTTATCGAAGCACCGAAATCTGAACTACTCTTTGGTAATGCAAACTTGAACATAATGAAGTTAGATCTGATGCCTGAGCAGCAAGGCAATCAGGAAGTAGATCCTGTAGGTGACGTTAACATGGATGACATCTTTACTAATTTGGAAGAGTCAGGAGACACAAATGATTTTGATTTCCAACCTTCTCAATTCTCTGATAGGTTGGATAGTTTAGAGAAGGTGGACGCTTTACAAGTATCCTAGGACTTACTCTATTAAACTCAAAAACAACACATGAAGTACGTCAAAAAGTACTTTCCTCGCTTCAACAGGAGTTTAAGGATTAATGATCCTGAGATACTTGCACAGTCCTCCTCTGAATCAGAATGATTTATCCATGATGGTCTGTAATAATTTTTTTTACTCCTTGGATTTGCTACACTTGGATTTATGTCTAGATTTCTTTGATAATTGTCTTGATATGTCTTGACACATTTGGATGATCTTATTTATGACATTATCTTTGCTATTTATGCTTTCTATTATGCATCTTTTGATTTCTTTCTTCCTTTGTCAACTTCTGACAAAAAGGGGGAGAGAATTATGAGAGACTTATGATATTCAGGAATATATCATAAAATGAATCATACACACACACACACACACACACACACACACACACACACACGGAGATTGATGAATGATTTTTTTTAGACTATATTTGTTTTCATTGGATTACATATGGTGAAAAAATGGATATATATATATATATATATATTTCTAATTGATCAAGTACTCAGGGAGAACTACTGACGCATAATCTAAGGGGGAGCATCAAGTAAGAACTTCAAGATATGATACTAGAGGTGGTGTACAAATGACCTTTTGAACCACAACATATTTTGTATGATGAGTTGTGTATGATTGTTTTTGTCATGAAATTGACAAAGGGGGAGATTATAAGTGCTTATACTTAAAGCACAGTTAAAATTGTCAAATTTTGTAGTCCTGAATGGATAACAAGCACTCAAGAAGATGTTTTTTAACAACTCATGAAGACTACGTAAAGACCATATCAACATCTCAAGGAAGACTCGTTGTAACATCCCGGATTTTTACTGTTTTGGATTTCCAAAAATCCTTAAATTTTTTTTTATGTAATTAACTTATATTATCACTTACTGACCATTAACACTCAATGCTAGTTATACATGGGTGATTGTAATGTCCCATCCAACCAGCATAGTGTCCTAGGGCGTCCACGTCGGATTTGCCGCAGGATCGTTTGTTTAAACTACTCAGGGTAAGGTATCACAAGTAAATTAAATCCAAGATTAGCCCATTAGACTAGACCAATCTGGTTATGATTGAACCAAATACGGGCTGCCAAGCTAGATGGCCTGTTTACACTTAACAGCAGCCCATGTGGGCCATCCAGCGACCGAGGAGGGTTAGAAAAATTGAAAAGTTTAGGAAATCATAGATCTCACTGGGCTTGTGGTCCATCGCGGACTACGGACCCGGTGGACACCCAAAAGTACCATCTGTCGCTTGCCCAATGCGCCCCACCAATGCCAGATTGGAATCTGGCACTTACAAATAAAACCGGGATACCAGGCGTTCCAGCCGTTGGATTTCTTCCAAATTTACGGTCAAGGTTTAATGTATTTTTCTACGCCCGCCCACAAAATCTGAGTCCTGATCGTGAAACGGTGACCGTTGATCGCAAATCAGACCCGTACGACCAAACCCCGCATCCGTTTGTTCCCAAATTTTGCAAGGCCCTTCATCGTGCCATGGAGCACCTACCCTACAAGTTTCATGGCCAGAGGGCCGCCAGAACTGCCCTAATCACCAAATCGGCCCCCCACGGGGCTATTTATGGGACGGAAATGCTTTCTCAGATCATATATTCGTTCATCCGTTCGTCCTCAATTTTTGCATGGACCCTAGTCGGGCCATAAGGCAACTAAACGCCGAATTTGGTGGCCAGAGGGGTGATAGGGCCCTAGAGCCTAGAAAGACCCTCCCATAGGTCTAGTATAGTAAAAACCTAGCCCCTGGGGCCATTTACACCAAACCTGGCATTATAAAAGGGCCTCATTTGAGAACCCCCTCTCCCCATACGATTTTGCTCTAGAGTAGGAAAGAGAGAAGAGAGAAAAGGGGAGAAGAGAAAGAGGAGAAATGAGAAGAAAGAGAGAGGGAAGAAGGGCAAGGTGGACCTTAGATCGTGGTGGGGCCCAAGGAGATCTCCCTTTCAACTCCCTATCCCTTCTCCAAGGAAATCCCTACACCCCAACCACAAGAATCATTCCGTTGATCGTCTAGGTAAGATCCCTCATCCCTTTTCTTGTAACCCTTGTGTGGGAAAGGGGTTTTTCATGAGATTCTAACATATAAATGTTGTCTTAGGAATTCCGGCCGTTTTACACCAAGATCCATATCTCCTAGATCGATCTCAAGTCTTCAACAAATCCGAAGGTGCGGACTATTGTTCTTAGGTGGCCTAGCACCAATTTTTATACAAGCCTAATGATTTTGATTGTTGGATGTTATACTTGAAAGTCTAGAGGAACCCTAGGATCGTAGGTTAATGGAATTGTATGGATATGCATGTTTGGCTACCCCATGATGTTGTTCTTGTTTCCTTACATGATTTTGTGTGTGGATGGTTCCATGCTCATGCTTGTTGATTTCCATATATATTGTTGCTTAATAGTATGCATGATTTCATTACTCTTGTGCATGGAATTTCTCAAGATGGGGGAAGTGCATAACTTCCTCACAAACCCACACGACTCACACGCACTTTAATTCATGATTGCTTGTTAGAAATATTTAATTCATATGACTGAGATGCATGAAATAGGATGTTGGTATGCTAGTTGATAACCTGTGTAGTTGGCTTGTTACGGATCACCCTCCATACCCATGGGTTGGTCAGGAACATGAGGCGAGATGGTAGTCCCATCGGTAGGACTATGCTAGGGCTAGACCCGTGGGTTTGGGCGAGTGTGTTCGTGTGGCTGTAGTTCGACTACATGGATCTCTTGTGCCTGATGTCACTCGTCTCACACTCACTTGACTCGTGCGGTCTAACCTACTATCTGACTAACCCTGTATGTTAACCTTGTTTGCTCACATGTGTATGGAACCTGAACCACCCTACCACCGTTGTAGCCCATCAAAAATTCACTTGCAACTGGTCCATAGCCTCGTGAGCCGGGCATGGTGGAATGGGACACTATGTCCGAGCTGTCGGCCTACGCTGGGGTACCGCGCCTCCCCGTAGTGACCGCGAGCGATCCCTTCCTTTCGGCACTCCTCATATGCTTGGTGTCAGGGATGAGGAACCCGACAGGATCATGGACCGCGAGGTCTCGGCCTCACGCGTTGATAGGGTCTTGGCCTCGCAACAAGTTTAGGGCATTGATACGTAGGGTGAATCAGAATCCCCAACCTGCTGGATGAATGGACTTATCTAATAACTCGGCTAATACGATCGCATTGCACGCATTAGTTAGGGTAGCGACTCGGAAGTCGAGGTCGCTCTGAGGGAGTGTTGTCATACGCGATTGTTAGATGGAGTCACTTATGGAAGTGTTGTGGCGAGGGCATGCATCATATCATCCCGTATGCATGCATTTTAAATAAGAGTTATTAGGTGTTGATGATTATCTGCTTTTCATTAAGTTCATATTACAATTGATGTCTGTTGTAACTTGAGACCAATAGTTCACACTGAGTTGATCACTCACTTCCACTCTGGGACGGTGTTTTAAAACACCAACCAGACCCATTCATAGATGCAGGTGACTCAGGGCATGAGGAGCCTGGCGAGGCGAGCTTGGACGAGGAGGACGGACTCTCCTACTTGCAGCTGATGGGTAGCTCTCCATCAGCTTGATCGGGCTGAATTTGGATTTTCCGAGCCGCGGGCTCAGCTTTACTCTTTTTGGATATAGCCTTCTTTTGTTGTTCTGTTGGGCAACGCCTTGTACGACCCTTTATTATTTTGGACTTGTATATATGTGAGATATCCTTCATTTCAGTAGACTGGTGTGATTGTGCTTCGTGCCTCAGGTAATTCCAAATTGCGCAGTTAAATTTGATTAATAAAAAAAAAACCATAAATGCATGATAAGTGACACTCGGGAACTCGAGAGTCGAGTCTATGCACGACCCCCGATTTTTCGGGGTGTTGCACTCGTCATCGAAAGCTTTATGTTGGCTTGGCTCAAAGATTAAAACATTTGTTTGTGTTAACCATCAGGTGGTATAACCTTATATTGACCTTAGGTTAGGTGTATTTCACATAATATCATAATGAACACTATTCTAAGTAAAATAATTGAAGTTTGGCTAGCCCAACTTCTAGTTCGGCCAGCCTAACTACCTTTGGCTAACCTAACATAATTTGGGCAAGTATACAACAAGATAAAGATTTTCCGCGTCAAGTTCGGCCAGCCCAAGTGTCTTTGGTCAAGTTTTCAGCGACTTTATATCTTCAAATCTCAAGGAGATTCGGCTAGTCGAACCCTGTATTCGACCAACCGAACTGGAGGTTTGTCCAGCCGAATTTTGGCTTATGCTAGCCAAATTTTTTAAAGATCTTATCCTGCGAAATTTGAGAGCCGTTGGAATGCTATCGTTGGAATTCAGTCAACCAAACCTAAAATCAAGCCAACCGAATTTCCAAATCCTTTGGCTATAAATAGAGGCCTTCTCTCATTCATTCTAAATATGAAAAATTTTGAAAAATCTCCTCAAAGTCAGAGAGAAAGTTAGGCCTTCCTTAAGCTAGTTGTGCAGTAATTCTAATATTTTTTTAGCTTATTATATTATCTCTCTCAAGGTAGTTTTAATCATTTTTAAATAGAGTAATCCACACTCTACTTGAGATTCAGATAATATAATTTACAGATATTAGGGTTTTTATTTATAATAATGAAAATACATTAGATCCTTATATTCTTTTTGGGTTAAACACATATACAACTTCATCAATATCCCAAGAAAGAAAATCGCTGCAATCAAGCTACAGTTACGTCTTCGACTCACCAATTGAAGATAAGTATTCTGTTTACTTTCATTTAATTTTAGATTTTTCTGAGATAGCCCGGAAATCTCAGTGGGTTGTTTTGTGGTGAGCCTGTGAATCACAAAGTGGGTTTTGTTGTGATAGCCCATGAAAATCACAAGAATTGTTTAAGGTTGTTAAGGTGACCTTGTGAAAACCTTGAAATAGTGAAAGCCAAAATTACGAGGGTAGTAATTTTGGGAGTGGAGTAGGTGTGGGGTTTAAGCACTGAACCACTATAACTCCTTTGTGGATTGTGGTGAATGTTTAATTCTTTACATGCTTTTCTTGTAATTGATTGTCTCTTGCTAAGTTTAGTATTTTGATATCAAAGACGTCGTGAAATAAGGTTGTCTTGCCTAAATCTTTTAGGTGAAGATTTTCCTACGAACTATTTGGAATCAAGATTTCAATACTTTAAGCAATTAAGAGTATTTGTTTTATTATTTTGCATTATATCAAAATTTTTGTATTGTCCTATTCACCCCCCTCTAGGACATTTATAACTCATCCTTTCAATTATTATCGTACTAAACATATTGATGTTCGTCATCATTTTATCTGACATGTGCTTGAGGAAGGCGATGTCACTCTCAAGAAGATCCGTATGAGCTTGAATCTGAAGGACATGCTAACGAAGGTGGTTCCCATAAAGAAGTTTCGATCCTATTCAACTTCTCTTGGTTTGGCGATAGGATGAAAAATGGAGTATGTATGAAAAATGATGGTGATGGAGAAGCTATAATGGAGGCAATTAGAGATGGAATTGTGGTTCATAAATGAAGATTGAAGCCATGGCGGAGATTGTTATGAGATGTCTTAAATCTATACATGCAACTGGGGTTCAATCGGTTGATCACCCTGGTCAATCAATCAAGTGTGAAATTCAGGTAATGACCACTTTAATCGAAGTGAGAATATGCCAAGATGTCCTAGAGGGGGGTCAATAGGACTTTTTAGTATTTTATGATAATTTAAAAACCTATTAACCCTATCTTGAATAAATATGCAAGTATTAGGATTTCTTCAAAATAACTCTAATGGCTTCCAAGCCAAATAGAGGATCCAATCACAAAATTATTCAAAAGATAAACAAGATGCATAACATAGTTCATGATGGATGTGACTGTGTGTGAGGTGTGATTCTACTTAGTTCCAGAAAATCATGTGCATGTTCAATATGAGAACAATCAGAGAAATCACAAAAATAGTAGAAGTAAATGGTAATCTCAAATACAGTCATTTTTATAGTGGTTCGACTACGTGTCTACTCCATTTTTGGCGAACGCACTCAACCCTTGAGTGTACCGGATCTCACTAACGGAGGTTTCAAATCAGGTTCACCTCAAACTAGTACAACCTACACTAGGTTGACTCTAATGTGTCTCCACGACACAAGTTTATGCCCCACACAAGAGCAAAGGTCAACACACAGCACCCAAATTTTAGGCCACACAGGCCAAGGATCCACACAAGGACCTACCAGTTTATGCTCCCATGAGCAAGGGTCAACACACAGCACCCAGGTTTTAGACCACATAGGTCAAGGACCTAAGTTTATGCTCTCTACAGAGCAAGGGTTAACACACATCACCCCCACGTACACTCCCGTCGGAGGCCTCCTATGAGTACTTGAAGGGGTGAAAAGCACCTTTGACCCAATCCTACAAAAGGAATTATCACAAGGGTTCTCTGGACTCTAATGACTTACAGATAAGTAGATGAGTCCCATTAAGTACGTTGATGAAGATCTCCTCCTTTGATGGCAAAGAATCTTCAGCTCCCTTGAACCGCAACTCAGATGATGCTCTAATGTAAGGCAACAGGTTGGGTCAAGGTTATGATGGAATCCTACTCTCTTAAATGTTTTCCTATATTAGAAATAGAGTGATTCCAATCATCTATATATTCAAGGTATCCTAGATTAATGATTTGCCATTAAGATGGTAGCTGCAGGATCCTTGAATGCGGAAGTTCATTCCCCAATCCGCTCTATTAAATATCAATGATGAGAGTGGATTGGAGAATGAACTCCTATGAGAGAAAAGGCTTTAGGGTTATGATCTGGATTTAAACACTCAAAAGCTCTATCTATTTTCTCTACAAACAACTAAAGGCAAGCTCTCATTAAATAGGCAAAAAGTTCCAATGGATATAAAACAGTCATATTTTTGACAGAGTTCGATATCATCGAGCAGGGTTCGATATCATCGAGCGTATACTCTCGATAGCATCGAATGGTCGCTCGATGATATGAACTCAATCTGTTAAATGCTTTTAAAACATTTTTTCCAACTGGTTGAGGGAATCGAACATGCTTCGATGTCTTCAAATTTTGAACTCTTATTTCATCAAAATGAAGTTTGATTCCTCGACATTTGAAAATATGAGAGCAAGTGCCTTTGGAACAAAACAGGTATTTGATATGATCGAGCATCCCCCGATATCATCGAAATTTGAATATTCATGATATCGATGACAGTGTCGATTCATCGATATTTTTTAAGAAATTTTCCTATAAGCATGCTGGACAGATTGTGTCCAGTTTCGATGACATCGACCCTATCTCGATATGATCATTATTTGAATATCGATTTTATCGAGAGATCCTCGATACTTGAGATATTTTACCTAAATGCATGCTGGATAGATTTGTGTCCCAATCCGATATTATCGTAGGTCTGTCGATATCATCGAGATTTGAATTTCAAGGACATCGAGGCTCTCTTCGATATATCGAGAATCACATGATTTACCTTACCAGTATATTAGACACAACTGACTAGATGTCAATTTTATCGAGACATCTCAATGGACTCGAGATTCAAAATTCAATGATATCAAATAGTCCATCGATTCATCGATAATTTAGTCCAGAATTCTTTGTAGTTGTTGGACATCTGAACTCCTCAATTCGATATTATCGAGTGAGTTTCAAGGACATTGATAACATGGCTCGATTTCATCGAACCACTTATCAATAAATCGATGAAGGCATAAAACTTAGAGATTTTCTTAATTTTACAAAATAGTTTTCTCACCTTAAACCCTAAGATGTTCTATCCATTTTTAAGGGTTTTATATACCTGGTGTTTTGGGACATGGGATGTTAGGCTAAGGTTTACCTTTGACGAGTTCGGGCACACATCCTGTTAAGGCAGATGCTTAAACAATCTTCTTATGGGGCTTACATGTCTTGCTGACTCAACACTCACGCTAATTGACAAACCAGGGCACTTTCAAAGTGGGCCTTAAATTATACAGATTGGTCTTTGGACAATTTTGGACAGTCTCGATCGATTGAAGTCTCAGCTCGATCGATCTATAGAATTTAAAAATTACTTGTAAACTCTCTAAACAATTTTAAGCATGTTCGATTACTTGAACATAGGAGCTCAATCGATCAAGGGTGTGCTCAATTAATCTCGATCAATCAATCCTTAGATCAACGACGGCACAATTTTGCAAAATTATGCGGTTTGTTTCCTATTTCAAGTGCGACACTATATGTATGGGTGTAATTGTAGGATTAGGGTATGTTAATAAAGGGTTAATCATTTTATGGGTTTGGGGAGGAGAAAATGAGAGTTTTTCAAGCATTGTAAGTTATTCTATTTCATATACTTTTTCTTTCATAGTGATTCGTTGTCGCTTTATGCCATGGTTTTTTGCCTGCAAGAGTTTTTCCATGTAAAATTCAGGTGTGCTTGTGATTGCTTTATTTATGTTTGTTTAATCTCGTATAATTTTAATTCGAGGTTTACTTTAATGGATTCCCAATAGAACCCAATAAAAGAGGGAGCCTTAAGGAAGGTTGAGGTGCTAACACACTTGTTCTAGTGCCCAATGCACCTTGGTCTACATTTTTCTCATAACTCAATCACTTAAACTCGGATCTATATGGTCTCTGGCTTATTGGAAAGGTGGTTGAGTAGTCTTTCTGACACATTAAGGTTCACCTCAATTGGAAGTCATTTGCCTTGTCAAATGTAGGCTAAAAGTCAAGAGTAGTGTAGATAACACGTTTTACACTACTTGGACTTGCGTAGTTGCGATAAAATGCTTGTATCTCCCTCGATATGTATCAGATTTAGGTGAGGTTAAGTTCATTTGAAAGAGAATTTGGCATGCTATCAAATGGGCTAAGGCCGTAACATTGCCTGTGTGGATGGTTTTAGGTGTGCCACACCGCCTTTACCCAGAAGTATGCGGTGCTCTAAATGTGCAGGCTGCACTACGCGACCTTAGGAGAAATCTCATAACTTTGTCGTTAGGGATCATTTTTAGTTGATTGAAGGTTTGTTGGAAATACAATGGCTCAAGATTCCTAACAAGCTATAGTTTGCCCAAATCGGGTTCTGATTGCCTAGTTAAATCACAGGCCAAAGTAAGAACTTTATGGTTGTTCTATGCAGTACAACACAAGAGGAAGCAACATACAAGATATGGTAAAAAGGTGTAGTATGCCACACGCCATGTCAAGTGCACTGACACTCGTCCTAGTGCACTTGGGTGGCTAGACACGAGTCTTAGTGGCTTGGCACTTGCTTAAATATTTTCTTCACTTAGCAATTTCTTAAAGTCTTCTTACTTTGGTCATTTAGTACATTTCAAGTCTGATTTGGATAGGCCATACTCCAAATCTTAGTCTACTAGGAACTTGAAATGTCAGCAGCATCTCCCCTTGAGAAATGGTGCATGTCAGCCTCTAAAAGAGCGATGGTAAGTGAGGTATGTGGGGTGCGCTAGTGTGATAGCGCGCAAGTGTGCGAGCACATGAGTGTATAGGGTATAAAGATTAAATGCCGAGGGTTATGAGCAGCATAGGTGTCAGGGCAGTGCACCAGCATGATGTTGCCATACAGGCAGTGCACCAACATAGTGTGTAGGTAGCCTATGAGCTAGGTGCATTAGCAGAGAGCTCCAGTGCATGGGGCACTTAGTTTCATGAACCCGTCATAGGACACAATGTGCATGCATCAAACAAGATGCATCAACACCTTGCAGTTATGCACCGACACCAAAATCCAATGCACAAGGCAAAACTACCTAAGTTTGAAATTTTTCGGCAACTTTACCTTTTCGAGTAAAGTTCGACCAAAAGTCCTAAGTTTCCTTTGATCTCCTATTTATAGGCAAATTTGACGGGAAATAAGAGCCATGTGGTGCAATTTTGATTTGCCCATGTCATGATGAGACACTAATCGGACCCCATCGATGCATCAAGGTGATAATTGTATCGCACTTCGGAGTGTTGGTCATGTGTCGGTCCATGGTTGAGCGACGATGGTAGGTCCGCTTCGAGCGAGTATACTCACATTTATATGTGCACGACTTTTGTAAAACAACTGTAACTTGATCAATACAACTCCGATTGGGGCATGTGCTTGTTAGAAAGATAATTAGACCATTGGATTCCATTTGTTTAATGTAATCACATAGTGAAGAGAGTTGTGGGACCCCCTGATCTCTTCGATTAGGTTCACATGCTCACAAAGACAAAGGCACAATTCCTCAATATAGCACTGTTTGAGCTGTTCTTGGGTTCTTTAGAAAGGAATTTGGATAACTTTCCTCATAACATGGGCCTTTCTTTGAGCCTTACTTCATAAATAGGAAGCCTGGGGGCCTTCTTGCCAAGTAGGTATTCCGCCCCTCGATTGACTACCATAAAGTGCACGGTCTTGAAGATTCTCACACATCTAGCTTTTCAAGACCTGGAATCAAGTGGTTTTAGATCCTTTAAAAAGCATGGTCAAGGAGTTTTACAATAGGTCATGGCTCATCCCGTTCGAAGATCAATCGGTCCTCAATCCATTAGCATGAAATCATACTCAACTTGGAAAAGAACCTTTGGGTGTCAACATGGAGCTACATCAAACAAACTAGTTTCCTAAAAAATATTTTTCAAAAAAAATCTTAATGGATCCAATCTTTTTCAAAATTAATATTTCTAAAATCCCTACTGAGCGCATTCTCCAATTGGAGCCTCTAAGCAATAAATGTTTTTCAAATATCCTTATCCAAAAAATGGGACATATGGTTTTCAAGGAACTAAGAAATCTACCATACTTATCAGTGCTTACCAGAGCTACAATAAACTTATATTAAGTTTTCGTGACTTTCTCAGTTTTGTTGAATTCATATGTAACATAAGATGTGGGTAGCCCGAACCCTCAGTTCAATCCGACTGCATCACCGTGAGGTAACAAAAGTCGCATTCAGAATCGCATTATTGTCAGGACAACCATTCATCATCAGTGGAAGAATCTATTACAACCGAAGTATTAAAATCATAAGTTTGAGCAGCAAAAGATAACCAAGGTCATACACAAAGACTTGATTCAGGTCTTACATAAGAACCAAGGTCATACACAAGAACCTAGTCGAGTTTGGCAATCAAACTCTTACAGTCAATCCTACATAAGAAAGGAGTCTGCATGGACTCACTTAATGACACTTGTCGAATTGAGCTCCGTTGATGCGTTATCTTAGGATACTTGATCGATGCTCTCTCGTACTTCAATCAACTCTCCTTTTGCTCCCTCGATCATGATGTTGATGCTTTGCCAAGGCTTTAACTCTAAGATCAAACACGTTACATGTAGTGCTCCTTTAAGGTGACCAAGGTGATGGAAGGTAGAGTGAATCTCCTACAACTAATGGAATGTTATAATCCTAGGGGATTCATCTAAATGGGTCTTCTAGAGGATTTAGACAAAGGCTATACAATACGGTTATGTCTAAATTCTAGAAAATGGTAGAGTTCAAGCTCATCTTTAAGGTGGAGGTTCGAATCCTCTTTCAAGTAATGAATCATAAGAAAGATAACTTAGATCTCATGAATTTAAAGGCGTAGGATGAGGGCCATGATTATGGAATCACATAGGCTTCTATTGCACCAAAAAATCATCCAAATGCTCAAGAACTGGATGCTTTTTTTATAAAAAACTAATTTGCAATTACTACAAAACGGCTAGTTAATGACTCTGTTGGTATGAACGAAATGGCCTTCGATAGAATCGAAAGTCATTCGATAGGATCGAAATCTTTGTCAATCACATCGAGAAATTCTAGATATATCTTTGTTGGTTGCTGGACTCATTATTCGATCATATTGAGTAGACCTTTGATTGGATCGAGTCCCATCGACAGCCTATCAATGGGATCGAAGTCCACTTGAAAATTATTGTTTCGAGCATACTATTTCACAAAAACTTTGCACCCTTACTAACCTTACTTATCATGTTCCAATTAAGCTTCTAAGGCTAAGAGATGGTCGACAAAGTTTACCTATAGGGTGATGATGATCTAGAGGTTACAGTGTTATTTTGGGGTCAAGGGTTAGGGTCACCAAGGCATCTCATTTACCTGTTTTTTGCTCCTTAATACTCATGTCCACTTGTGACTCCAATCTTCAACTTCTAAGGGCTCAACCGACTACATAACAAATGGACTCACATGATTAATAAATAGGGTATATAAATTAAAGAACTAATAATATTCCCTTTTGTTAATTATGTGACAAACATCTAACCTAGTCAATATCATGGTCCATACCAATGACATACCAAAACAATATGAAATATTACATGTCCAAGATTATAATGATATACAAATTTAAATACAGGATTCAAGATATGTAACACTAGCAATTCTTTCTCATACTTGCTTCTCTCATCTCATCAATTACTGCAACAACAAACCAATCCTATAAAATAGAATTAAACTTGCTTTGGTGGGACTTAATCTTTCTTCCCCTTTTTGTCAGTATTTTACAAAGAGTTAATTCCAATAGATATACCAATAAAAACATAGCGTGGAACAACTTTATAAGTCATAAATTTACCAATCATAAAGTATATACTCACAGGGAATTAAAGGGTGCGTATAATCATTAAATACATGGAACATTCTTATTATGGTCATTCAAAAGATGTACCAACCAAAATAGGAATGATCAATGATAGTTTAAGCTAAAAACATATGATATCAAAATTTAGCAACTTTAAAGCTTAAACTATCAAAACAAATAAGGCTAAATCCTCGGATTTACCCATCAAGTACAAGATGAGGCTAAGTCCCCATATTTTCCTATGGTGCTCACATGAGGTTAAAATTCTCAAATTTTCAATTGGGCTCATAGATGAGGTTGAAATCCTTATATCTACTATTGAGTTAAAAAATGAGGCTTAACCCTATGATTTTCCATTTAAGCTCTCATAGACCTTCTAAAGTCACCTATCCTTCTTCACAACCCACTTGGGTGTGAATTTTCTAGGACCCGGACTAGTTTGGGAGGGGGAATGACATTTGTATATGCATCTCCCTTAGGTGAATTCATAGTTAGATATTTATGTTCAGTTGGTGATTTAACTACGTGAGTCCTACCATGATTATTGTTGCCCTTGATTAGCATTGACTTGGCCTTTCCATTAAGTCGAGTGATTAGTTTCAGCAACACCTTCATTCTGTCGGTTTTTTTTAAAAGGGTTGGAAACTCTCTCTTATTTTTTGGTGATCCTTTATGAATGCTTCTTCATTGGTATGCCAATTTCTCTGTCACAAAGAATTTACTAAATTGGTTTAAGACTGAGTTGGATTGAGCCATTTTTAATATTACACATTCAAATTTAAGGTATCCAACATCTCTACAAGCATGACACACAGGAGAAGCTCTTGATCTACTTTCAAAAGTAGATAAGTCCATTTGTATTACTGAAGGGGTAGAGGCAAAGATATGACTATCAAGTTCAAATCATCTATTGTTCCCAACAGGCTTAGCTATACTAAATTTATAAATATATTCATGTTCTTGGGTAACCTTAGCTTTCCTCTTATAGGAAGACATCATTTTAAGACTCATTTGGATAAACTTTAGGCAGTTAAACCCTTAAAGAGCTTCCTTCTTTGATACGAATTGAAATTGTGTGGAATATGATACCACGACTATACATGAGGAAGCATATAGGAGTAATGAAATGAAGGCTATGTCCTAGAGGGGGTGATAAGGAATAAATAAAAAATATGCATTTTATACATAATTGTTTAACTTAAACTAATGTGCAAATTAAACTAAGTAAAATAATTTAACACTAAGGCTTTCAAGCCATTAGTGGGTCCAATCACATAGACTACAAAATATATTCCTATGAAGCAACTACTCTATAGAAGATAGTGAACATGTGTGTGGGATGTGCTACCTATCTAATCCTAACATTCATCTAATCATGCATACATTTAATTCATCCATTAATCACATACGCATAATTAAATAAGTACTCAAAGATAATTCCAAACATAAGCATGTATGGTGGTTTAGTTTGCCTACTCCACTCCCGATGGACACACTCAACTAATGAGTGTACCGGATTTACTATCAAAGGTTTTAAACCAGGTTCACCTTTAACCTTTACAATTCTACACAAGGACCAACTCCCTTAGAGACTTACATAGTTTTCTATAGGCTCGCCACAAACCTCAATTCTAATCTAGGGACCTACGTTTACTCTCACTGGAAGCTCCCTTAGAGACTAACGTGTACACACCCGTGTCTGGTGGCCTACACAAGGACTTAATTTAGGTCATACACAAGAACTAATGTCCTACACAAGAACCTAGTTGAGTTTGGTAATCAAACTCTTACACTCAATCCTACACAAGGAATGAGTGTACATGGACTCACTTAATGATACTTGTCGAATTGAGCCACGTTGATGCACTGTCTTGGGTTGCTTGATCGATCCTCTTTTGTGCTTCAATCAACTCCCATTTTGCTCTCCTGATCATGATGTCGATGTTTTGCCAAGGCTTTAACTTCAAGATCATAAACCTTGCATGTAGTGCTCCTTTAAGGTGACCAATGTGATGGGAGGTGAGATGAATCTTCTACAACTAATGGAATGTTGTAATCCTAGGGATTCACTCAGATGGTTCCTATAGAAGATTTAGACAAAGTGTATACTAATACAGTTCGATCTAAACTCCAGCAAATGGTGGAGTTCAAGCTCATCTTCAAGGTAACGGTTTGAATCATATTTCAAATGATTAATCACAAGGAAGATAACTTAGATCTCTTGAAATTAGAGGCTTAGGATGGGCTATATGATCATGGAATCACCTGGGCTTTTATTGCACTAAAAATCATCCAAATGCCCAAGAACTAAATGTCATTTTATAAGAAACTGATTTACAACGACTATAAAATGGCTAGTTAATGGCTTTGTCGATATGATTGAAATGGCTTTCGATGGGATCGAAGGTCTATTGATAAGATTGAACCTTTTGTCGATCCCATCGAGAATTTTCAGATATATCTCTGTTAGTTGCTAGACTCATTATTCAATCATATCAAGTTGACCTTCGATTGGATCGAGTCCCATCGATAACCTATCAATGGGATCGAAGTCCACTCAAAAACTGCAATTTTGGGCATACAATTTCACAGCAGCTTCGCACTTCTACTAGCGTTGCTTATCATGTTCCAATTAAGCTTCCAAGACTAGGGGATGATCAACAAAGTTTACCTATAGGGTTAGGATCATCTAGAGGCTGAATGGTTATTTTGGGTCAAGGGTCAGGGTTACCAAGGCAAATCATTTACCTGTTCTTTGCTCCTTTATACTCACGTTCACTTGTGTCTTCGGTCTTCAGCTTCCAAGGGCTCAACCGATTACATGACACATGGACTCACGTGATTAACAAACACGGTGTACAAATCAATGCATTAACAATATACCTAGTCAAGGATATCTATTGGGCCAAACAATCATAGTGTTGTAATTAGATCAATATAAGGCCGCAAAGCATAAGGTTACTACCATTATGATGAACAAACTCATAGAAAATCTAAAGGCAATATTATAATAGGGGACATCACTTTTCTCAATCCTATTACAGTAGTTAGATTCCTGTCAAGCTACAAAGCGAAAATGCAACTAGGTTACAGATAATCCATATTTATCAACATTTTCGAAGTAAATGTCGATCATGATCAGAGGGTAGTGGTTGGATCCTAATAAGGCCGTGAAGCACAGTGGAAATCATCACACTCACGTCACCCTAAGATACACTCGAGTTACCTTTTGCTAAACTTTGATCCGAAACAAACACGTCAGTTGGAATGAATCCACCCACTTCTACACTAGCGTAGAATGGTGGGGTGTATATCCTTGGCATTTGGTTATACGCTACCTCTTCTAAACACGAGCATCTACTGACTCCCCACCCCGACAAAGTGACCTACCGCACTAGAATTGGAATGTAGCCTGAAACCCTAGTACCCATAGAACTTGAAACCCTACACCTAGAAACTCGAGACCCTAAAACTCTTACAAAAGTCCACCCTAACCTTGATTCAAAAAACCCTAAGAGCTCCTTCATGCCAACCAAGCCTAAATAGAGGACTAGATGAAGAGGAGAGGGCCAGTGGAAATAATTTTCATTGGCCTCTTATCTTCTAATCAGGGACTGACATGTTGCACTAAAGTAAGCATTAAATTAGTTTTGCCTCAAAACTTGGGTTAGGCTAGGGAGTGAAATTTCAATTTGTACACCCCATGTTGTTTCCCTAAACATGGCCAAAGATACTCGTGGGAGACTGATTAACTACGTCTTGGGGTTAAGGTCGAGCCAACTCACTAGCAGAAATTTGATTTCCACTCACTCACCCTTTTTGTCGACTCTTTATGGCCTTCTTTAGAATTATTAACTATACCACCCCAACAGCCAATGGAAAGATGCCATGTCTTGTAAGGAGTCCCGAGAGCCAAGCACATCAAGTCACGTGATATTTTGCCACTCATATTCCCATTTACTATAAAATTACCATTGGCTCCATCTAGAAAAAATCTTCATCCCCCCTTCTTGGGGTGGAGAGAGAGAGAGAGAGAGAGAGAGAGAGAGAGAGAGAGAGAGACCCTAGCTCTTAGCCAAAATTTAAGCCATCCGTTCCATCCAGACCAATTAAACCCATTCTAGCCCCACATCCAACCAATCCAAATCATTATTGTAGTTTGGATCGTACAGAGTAGGGTTAAGATTTAAGATATCAGATTAACTTTTCTACGGAAGAGTGTCGGGTCCCTCTCACATCTTCGACACATATGGTCACTTTACATGATTCTTTCATTTTTTATTTTTTTATTTTTTTTATGAAACTTATTGATACGTTGCAATATCTTCCTTCTCATACACCCCTTTACTATATATCTGTATTTTTTCCTTTACTTACCAAATCTATCTAATGTTTATTCTATGCCCTGCAGACACCTCGCATCCTAGCACATCAAAAATTGGTGGTCGATTGTACTTTTAAGCAAAAAGCGTCTCCTCCGTCTTTGAACAAAAATTGAGCAATAATCCTCAGTTTTGGATCTTCTCTAAAGCTCAATCAAGTCCTAATCATCTCCTCGATCTTTGGACCGCAGTTGAGCAATAACCTTCCCAGTTTCAGATCTTGTCCACGGTTGAGTTTAGCAAGTACTTGAAGTGTCCAAAAAAAAATTCCTCAATCATACAAAGTAGAGACTGTACATTCATAACAGACCTATCACACGAGTATCCCAAATTAAGAAATTATGGACTCCCTAGCTCATTGTGGTCCTACGGTGATTCTGAGATATTTGGTGGCGACTCCCAACTCCAATCATACCATCTACAAGCAAACATCATCACCATCTCACAACAAAAGGCGACTCCAACTCCAATCATACCATCTACAAGCAAACATCATCACCATCTCACAACAAAAGGAGCACTCGTTGTACGCACATATCCACAAGTTCATCCCCATGAAGATTGGGAAAGTCACAATTTTACTGTCACGGGCTGGCTTCTTCACATTCAGGCTTTCTGTGAAGCAATCTGGCCCTAGTCTAACACTGATCTACGTTCTACCACCAAATTTCCGCACCTTCGTTAGAGGGAATCTTATTTATCCAAAGAACAAAAAACAGTTCATTATGGCTCACTCTTCTGTAAAGGCTAAGTCCATGGGATATGGTACTCGTGAAATTCTTTGGCTTCAATCTATTTTACCTGATCTTGTAATTCAAGTTGTAAATCCAACTGTTTTGTGACAATCAAATGGCTATTCACATTGTTTCAAATCCCATTGTCTTCGAAAAACCAAGCATATTGAATCAATTCACTTTATTCAATAATTTGCTACTGGTGTTATTCTTTTTTACTTATCATCTCTTTGAATGATCACCTTGTGGACATTTTCACCATGGCAGTTTCGTTATCTTATGCTCTACCGACATAGATATAAGTAATTCCTCCTGTATGAAGATATCAAGGCTAATGTAAGGCTAATGTCTTCAAACAAATCCTGAAAGTGAAAAATCCAGAAGAAAAAAATAATAATAATAAATTTAAAGAAAAGTTCTCTACAGTATCGACATCAAGAACATTGACAGAACATTGTTAGCTATCGTGACCATAGTTAAAAAACTTGAAAACTCAATTTGATGTCTAGCTGAGTAAGATCAACTCAAAAGACTCAACTGTCTTTAATCGACTCAGCTCAACATTATAATAATTGAATTTTTATTATTTAATGCATTTAAAACTGTTGAAAACAAGTACAAAAACTAAGACCATACACAACTGGATATAGTATTGCAGTGGTAGCACCACATTTTCATAAAGATGGGCTCTTTGAATATTGCAAAAGACACAACTAGGTTCCACCACTCCGTGAGTTTCCATGAGACTTGGCTTGAAATCCCCCTGAGTCGAGTTGACAAGGTCAAGTTTCAAGTCGACTCACCACGTTTTAGAACTATGATCTTGACTCTCTTACGCTGCTATAGATAAAAGAAAAAATTGTGATTGTCCTGCAAGCAGTTGACATGGATGGCTCAATTGTGATTGTCCGGCAAGCAGCTGACATGGATTGCTCAAATCCAGGCATACAATTGCTGACTGCCTGCATATCGATCGACATTCACTGCCCGCGTATTGAGTAACTCCACAAATTTGACTGGGCCTGCCCTAACAGGCCCAGTCCAATCACAGCTCAAAATCTGGACCCTAATCTGCAGCAGTAGACTAAACCCATACCAGGCGTACAATTTCCAACTGCCTGCATATCAAGCGACATTTCCTGCCCCAGTATCAAGTAACTCCCCAAATTTTGACAAGACCTGCCCCAACAGACCCAGCCCAACCACAGTTCAAAATCGGGACCCCAAATTATGATTCTGTGGAATGTTGTCCATCTATAACCATATCATGCTCAAATAGATTATTATTTTATTTTCACATACATACAATGGACAGCTCAAATGTTTAAATACAACTCAGCAGTGTTTCTTAATTTACTGTTTTCCCTTCTTGATACAAAGGCTCATTTGGAAAGATGATGTATAGGAACTCATGGTCCAAAAATAATCAATACACAATCGATACCGTTATCATTTGCCAGATCATGTTCTAGGATTGTGACTATTTGATGCCGTCGTATAACAATGCACTAACTCTCACCTCCTGCTTCCGGAGTTGCTATATCTCAATCTCTGCCTGCTCTTATGAGAAATCTCACATACCCTTTTGGATGGCTAAAAGGAAAATTCAGTTGCCTCGTGCTCTGGGATCTTATAAGAGAATCCTGATTCATCGCTAGAACGCCTTTTTATTACACTTGCCCTTTGCAATAACCGAACCAATGCTTGTACGACTTCAGACATAGGAGGGCGAAACTCAGGCTCCGGCTACAACAGGAACCATGAAATACATTGGTTTAGGAATACAACTGTAGTTGCTAACATTCATACAGATCCAAAGTAAAATCCATGAAAAGAACACAAGTGAAAATTTTTAGAGCTTAGCAAAGACAAGAAATGAAATTCAAATTACAACTAAAATAGTTTGCACACACCACCAAAGATGTCGTAAACCAGCCTTTGATTTCTCAAATCAGCTACTTTCAGTTTCAGGTTGTCACCATGGGTAACGGCGTCTGGAACCACCAGACTCAGGTCCTGTCCGGTTAGGGTCTACGCATCATATTTGAAGTAGAAAGAAATTGGGCCCTTCTTGCTACAACAAGAAGCGAGAGGAGCTTTGGAAGTTACAGCATCTAAAGAATGGCATCTCAAATAGAGGTTGGGACCTGCAGGTGGGCCTAGCTTTCTTGGGTGGAACTAGATTCAAGGTGAGTAATGGCAAGAGGGTTCAATTCTGGGACGATGACAGGATTGAGGAATCTTCCCTTGGCTTGAATCTGGCTGGACCAGACAAAATGGGGACTGGTTCGGCCTCATAGGTTCAGCTTGGTTTTTGGCATAGACCGGCTGAGACTGAACCTTGTTCAGCCAAGATGCGATGAACTGACAAGAAACTATCCTAGAATGACTCGGTTTTGTCTAAACCAGTGGTTTGATTGATAGAACTGGTCAGTTGGGGTAACTGCATCCTGCATGGCACATAAGGGCCTTGCACAAAAGATTCCTCTCTACAATATTTTCGTAAAAAGAAAAACACGGGGGGGGGGGGGTGGTCTTCGATCTTTGAAATCGCATAGGTATCTATAACTCTAATACCACTGTTAGGCATGGAACATTATGAGGAAGTGTATAGACATACATGCAGCTAGAAATACAATTTTATTTGGACCAAGAAGTAAAGATGTAAGATAGGGCAGTTCGATGATTCGTAATCTAACTACCAAGGGAAGGAAAGACACCTCATATCCAGTGATATAGGTGGTCACTGTGTGTAGATAAGCCTTCATCAAAGAACAACACTGTGAAGAAGTGGCCCACCCTTTCTTTCTTTCCTCTGCATCTTTCTCCTCTCCCCTCTCATGTAGATGAGTAGGGTGGTCTTTGGGTTCAAGATTGATAGGTAATCCCCCATCTTATGTACATACACATACAGAGATGGGGAAGAGGTTGTACAGCAGCCTAAGGGAACCTTATCATGTAAGGGTCGTGCGGCCCACCCGCTTGAGGGCGGGCAAGTTGGCCTGCAGTGATTAGTATCTTCACATGAAAAAGCAAACCTCCAAGGCTCACAAGTTCAATCCTTCATGCGGTTGGGGATGTTTTTGGAGCCATCTTCAACAATTAGAGGGCTAGAGGATGAATCAGAAAATATACTGAGACCTCAATGAAGCGCTTTTAGATCAGCTTTAATCGAGTTACTCCAATCAAGCCCGAGTGGGACAATTAGATGCACTTGTTCCAATTGTGTTGAACTTCATCTCAGTGCCGCTAAAGGTGCACAGGAGCATTAGTTTCTGTAATATGTATGTCCAGCGGGTACATTAGGAATCTGAACATACACATTTCTCTAAATGTAAATGATGAGGCCTGATGAAAGGGCACTTAAGCATTAATCTATTTGTATCAACAATACTATCAAGAGAAAAATATCAAATAGTTTATATATATATGTGTGTGTGTGTGTGTGTGTGTGTGTGGCTTTGCAATTTACAGCCCACCAAATGTCCTGGTTTAGGCTAGAAGGCTAGATAAGAGACCAAGTTGTCAAGATAGACCAATTAACAAAAGTTCTTTTTACCATCTTTACAAAGTAAGACCAAGAATAAGTGGGCATCTTGAAAAATGATAGAATGTTATCTATCTAAGCGGCATATCAATGTATTACTGAATTTTGAAATAGAAATCAGCAGTATCACCCACAAAGATTACATAGAACATGTTCACTTCAAATTTATCAATTATTTCCATGATGAAAATTTCATATTTTAAACTTCTTGAACTTTCATAAAATATTTTCAGTGCCACTGATTGCAGATCAATGTATTGCTGAAATTTGAAATAAAAATCAGCAGTCACATCCACAAAGATTACATAGATCATGTTCACTTCAAATCTATCAATTATTTCCATAATAAAATTTTCATATTTACATGGATAATGCACACAATGCTTGCCATTGATGGGAAGGGAGAGGAAATAAGAGAACAGGAATAAATCATTTGGAGTTGTACCTGAACACATAACGCAATGATGTCGGCGAAACGTGACAGAGACTTTGCAGGGTAGATGCCATTTAAGGCAGGATCAACCATCTTTGCTAAGGCATCGATATCATGAAGCTGAGGAGTAGCCCACCGTACAAGGGACTGTTCTGATCTTATCCTTGAACTAGACAATCAAAATTCATGGAGGGAGAAAAATAATGTCAAGAGCAATAAAAGAAAAAAGGAACAAATTCAGGACAGAAAACAAGATCAAGATACTTTGGGAGAAGAATATACCTGTCCAGTGGCTTCCGGCCTGTCAACAGCTCTAACATCACTACTCCAAAGCTGTACACATCACTCTTTACAGTGTAAAGTCCAGACATAGCAAATTCAGGAGCACTGTAGCCAAATGAGCCTACCATCTGAGTCGAAATCTGTTAAAGAAACGTTCAGCAAAAATTAGACAAAAACCATTGAGAGAGGGGAACACTCTCATCAACATAAGAATAACATTCATGGCTTAACGATTTGAGTTCTTCCAATCCCTCACAAGTGTACAGGCAGTCAATCACATGTGCACAGATGCACTCATGTGCAGAAATCAAGCTATCTATCAAGTAGGCCCTATCATATACATATCCTGGACCAAAACTTAGGTCAATCAATTTATCAGGTGGACCATGGTGTAGGAAACAATCAGAACACTAAATTAGCCGTACATTTGTTTCATATGCCGTAGACCACCTGATGAGTGGACCAGCCTGACTTTTGGGCCAAGGCATCTACATGCCGCACCTGATGGACGGCTTGGATGCCATCAAATGTGCCCACTTGGCATGTGCACAGGCGCAAAGATTGGCTGGGTTATTCGCACATGTTAGATTAGCAAAGCTCTAACCAGTTACCTGTCTCTCAGTGTTAGGAGTTAGGGCAGCTAGCCCACAGTCGGACAAATGGGGGTTGAGGTCTTCATCAAGTAAAATGTTTGCTGACTTGAGGTTTCTATGTACAACAGAAGGCAGGCACACCTCATGCAAGTATCTGACAGAGGTGAGGACAGTTAAGAATGAGTAAAATACAAAACCAACTCAAATTAAGATACCAAACACTGCATCGTATACTTACTCTAGAGCCCTAGCAGTGCCAAGTGCTATCTTAACACGTGCATTCCATGTCAGTGCCTTGCTGCTATCATCAACGAAGTGCAACATATCATGAAGGGTCCCATTTTCAATATATTCATGAACCAGAAGGCGCTGACCATGCTCTGCACAATAGCCTAGCAGCGAAGTAATGTTTGGGTGCCTCAGGCGCGACATGTTCGAAACAGCTTCAAGGAAATCATCTTCTTCCTGCAGGGTAAGTGCCGCACTGTCGATCTTCTTAACAGCCAGAACCTATATGAAGCAAAACATACCGATCACTTGTTAAAGCTAGTTATATATTGTCCATAATCACCGAAAGATAAAAAAGAAGGGGAGAAAATGAAATTCCGAATGATTTGATTTCCGTCTGAAAATCGATGTTGAACATGCCTAGCCAGTTTTAACACAGACTTACCCAACTATCAGACCTAGACGAATCAGAGAGAAGAGACCGTGGTATCAAAAAACAGTTACTTTACGGCCATATCGGCTTTTGCGTAAAGGAAATGGTCAACCCTGTTACATGATATAGGGGTGAGTCAGACCGTCATGAAAGAAGGGCCAAATTGGCAGGTATCGATCAAAACGGCTGTTGCAAGCTACTACAGCCATTATAGAAGTTTTTACTTTCAATATTTTCTCATTTGTCCGCTTCTTTATTAATTTCAGCCCAAAATAAAAGATGGTCTGATATAGGGGAGATTGAAAAGATATTTTAAACTAGAGAGTTGGATTCAAGAACTGAAGTGGAGTGGACCATTTTGGAAAATATCAGACCATTTTTTATTTTTTTTTTGGATTTGCACGAAGAGATCCCTTGGTGTATGTTGTTTGTAGATGACATGTTTTTTTATTGATAAGACTGGGGAGGGTGTAAACACAAAGCTTGATTAATGGAGAGCTGTTTTAGAATGTAAAGGATTTAAAATTAATCAGACTAAAACTGACTATGTGAAGTGCAATGTTAGTAACATTAGGAGTGAGAACGAGGAATTAGTTAAGACTACTGACCAAGAAGTTTTCCAAAATAACCACTTCGATATCTTGGGTCGATAATTCATGAGAGTGGAGAGAATGGGGATGTTGCCCATAGAATCCAAGCAAATCCAAGTGGGGTGAAAGAAATGGAGATGCGCCTTTGAAGTTTTATGTAATCGTCACATACTACTCAAACTAAAAGGGAAAATTTATAGGAGGGCTATAAGACTAGCCATGATTTATGGGACAGAATTTTGGGCAGTTAAGGAACATGTTCAAAGGATGAGTGCAGCTGAATGAGGATGTTGAGATGGATCAGTGACAACTAACAAGACAAGGATAGAATTAGAAATAAATGCATTCAAGGGAATTTAGGAGTACTAACAATAGGTAATACGATTAGGGAAATTAGATGATTTGGTCATGTGTACCGGAGACCGAGAACCGTGACAATTAGGAGTGAGTTAGTACAAGTTGAAAGCTCTAAAAAGGGCAAGGAGAAGGCCCAAAGGGACATGGATGGAGGTAGTAAGAAAAGACTTGATGACCTATGGTCTAACTGAAGGTATGGCCCTTGGTAGAGTGGAATGGCAGAATAGGATTCATGAACCCAACCCCAATTAATTGGGATAAGGCTAAGACTCTCTCTCTCTCTCTCTCTCTCTCTCTCTCTCTCTCTCTCTCTCACACACACACACACACACAGACACACACACACACCAAATCACGCTTGATTAGCTTTCAATTAGGGCATATTAGGTCAACTTTCAGCAAGTCAAGCTATCACTGCCAGACAGACAGCACTCTTACTACAGAATGGCCTGTTACACTATCAAACACATTTCCAAAACCTAAAAAAATAAAAATAATAAAAATAATAAAAAAAATCACATATCTGCGATCCTAACTTTTTATAAGTATACTAATAATTTTTAGCTTTTTTCTAAATAAAAAGTTTTGGCCCATTTTAGGGCCGTGGCCATATCAGCCAACCAGTTGGCCAAATATGCCGGCACAATACCTTGAAAAGAACCAGAGAATGAATGAAAATTGAAAGCCGACTAAGCTGACTAGTTATGGGGCGAGATGGAAGCAAAAGTTGGTAGGCTCAAATATTGTCACAGTACATGCAAAATAAATATTCCAAGAGAAATCAATTTGATGAAGAACAGTGCTGCCCAAATCATACAAATCCAGCTTATCCTTTCAGCGAGCCAATTAGACAAGTAACATGATCCAAGTTTAGTTCGAAGTAAAATGGTAGCAGTGTTGGCTGAATCTTAGTCAAAACAAGTAGTTCCAAAACAGTTATCCAGACATGGAGACATGGGGAAGAGATGAGAGAACATATATGATCCTCTAGAATCCTTTATTTCTAACGAAAATCATCTACAAGAGATAACTTCAAATTAACTAAAATAAAATCAGAAAAGATACACCATTATCTCCAAGGATATGGTACACGACATAACCATTAATATATGTGTACTCTCACACTCAAATATATTGCAAGGACTGTATATTCTAACACTCCCCCCTCAAGCTTGAGCATGTATATCATGCATGCCCAGCTTGCCGATGAATCCAGGAGCTGTGGGAGACGCATACCATACTTTCAATGACTCCTATGATGTGAAGCATTGGCATGTCTGATGGCTACCAGGATTTAACGACACTTCCGTGGGCTGGGATTTGAATCGTAGGCTCTTCCGGTGGCAAAGAATGATCAATGGCTCTTCTAGTGGCAAAGATTGATCAATGGCTCTTCTGGTGGCTCAACAATGATCCGACAGCAATTGTGATGGCACTAGTTCTTACTAAAAGCCCCAGAGATCTGAATTATAGTAGTTTTCTAATGATTTAGCAGTAATAAAGGGTGATGATGTAGCGATGACTAGCAGATTGGTGAAAAGATCCATCAACAGTTGGTGCCCAAATAGGGCTCTGAAGTTGCACTGAGAGAGGTGCATCACGAGACCACGCAATGAGAAAACTGCGGTAAGGATTGTAAAGGGAGTGGACCTTGTATGATGATGATGACTGTAAATTGGACCCTGTATGATGACGATGACTGTAAATATATTCCTCCATCATCATGCAGGGTCTAAGAAGAGAGATGGATGGATAGTACACTCTCAAAACAGAAAAGAAGAATCAGCCAAGAGGCCCTTATACCATGTAGAATAGGGAGGAGGAGAGAACATATCTGCTCCTCTGAAATCCTTTATTTTTAGTGATAATCAGCTACAAGACCTCATTAAAAAAATAAAATAAAATAAAAATAAAAATAAAAAATCACAAACAATACGCCATTATCTCCAATGATGTGGTGACCCATGGCCATTGAATATGTGTACCCACTCAAACATACTACAATGGATGTACATCGAAGACTGTGTACTCTAACAAGGCAAATCTCACTCAAGTTTTATTTAGCAGTTGCTACTCAGCACATAATTATGAGATTGGGAATAAAATGCATGATCAAAAGAGATGCAATCAAGACATCCATCCATTGGATCAGTCCAAGATGGGTCTTAACAGATGAGCAATTGAAGATCTAACCGTCTGAGTGTAGATCGGGCGTAGATCACGGCTGTCTAAGGGTCCAGAGCAAAGATCAAATCATGCAAGTTGAGAGCCAGTCATTGTTTAATGACCAATCCATTCATATTAAGGATATGGACCATTCAAAAGTCTAGATTGTAAACTTTGACCATATTGGCAATCCATATTAGATGATGGAAGATTTGGATCGTATCCATGCTTTGATGATCATATCTATGGTCTGGTTGGATTGTAGGGCCTACAGTGCTAATTGGATGGCCTTGATTGATCGCATGTGTGACATACCTCTAGATTAAAGAGGTTTAAGCAATGTATCAGTTGTCATTATCTCGTGCACTATTAGTTGAAATTAGATATTAGAAGTGCGTAGATTTGAACTCTTTTTGGGTCCATTCTTCTTTATCCTCTATGAATTTGTTGAACATGGCTAGGATTAGGATAAGTGGAGCTGTAGAGAACTCTATCCAGCATATATTATAGTTGTAACATGATCTATTTAAATCCATCTATCAACATGTATGGAATATTATGATGATTGAATTAATAAAAGTCGAGCTTAGCATATGTTTGCAAGTTTGGTATAAGAGATGAGGGATTTTATGCATGTGAATGCTAGCATGGCAGCTAGTAGGCTGCTGATAATCCTCCCAGTCCTTGATCTTTATATTTTTGACAGTATTTTCTGTTTTCAATGCTGAAATTTCAGATAGAGATCTGTTTAGACATACCTAGATTCAAACCAAAGGAACTTGCAGCATCTAAAAGCTAACAACATGGAATCCAAAAGGTTTGTGCATGGAAACTGAAACCAAGAGAAAAGAGAACACCGGGTAAAGATGAGAAATTCAAGGGGAATGCTAAAGTGAAACAAGTTTTTGAGTTTTCAAAACTTGTTTCCTCAGAGATACATGCCCCGCCCCCTTCCCCTTGCGAGTTCCCTTGTTCTTCGTATTTACCCTACTTGCTTGCACTTTTCTTGTGTCTCCCTCCAGACAACCCATTGTTCAAGAAACCAAATCAGAATCATGTTGCAGGTGTTTCCTTATGTAAACCGATCTTCTCATTCAACCAATTTTACTTGCCACTTATTTCCATACTATACAAAAAGCTGCTTTGATAGAAAGGAAGCTGGTTAGCTCATTGCATGCATCTCCAACCAATTTTCCTTGGATGAATTCCATCTCAAACAATTCAATTTCATCACAATACCTCCATAGGAACTATTTTCGTTGAGAGGTATTGTGTTTTCTTTCTTCTTTCTTTCTTTCTTTTTTTTTTTTTTTTTTTTTTTTAAGAGGTAACAACAACTTTTATTGAAAACACACCAAAAGGCGAGAAAGAAGACAAGAAAAACAAAAAAGACCCCAAAACCAGCCTAGGCTGGAGTTACATAAGTTGACCATTTGGAAGGAAGGCCTTTGATTCTACAAATGGCTTCCTCCACTGAAAAATATTCATTACAAAAACAACAAGCATTTCTTGACCCCCAGAAAACCCACATGACAGCCATAATATGGAGCATCCATATGAGTTTTCCGGATTTCCCATTTCCTCACCTGTGCCAAGCCCAAAGGAGATCCTCCACATATTTTGACATAACCAACAATGCCGAATAGAGCAAAAAAATAGTCTCAGATCTTCATCACAAACGGGCAGTGAATAAAGAGATGATCAATTGATTCCACATCTTGCTTGCACATCAAACATATGTTTGGCAGAATGAGGGATCTTCTTTGAAGGTTGTCGATGGTTGGGATCCTCTTTCTAGCCACCAACCAAATCAAAACCGCAGCACTGGGAGGGGCACCATAAAACCGATGATGGAAAGGATGAGCAGGGTCTCAATGATTACTGGGTGCGGCAATCATATTGTATAGCGATTTTATCGAAAACTTGCCCGATCGGTGAGAGGTATTGTGTTCATCAATGTAGATAATTAAAAAATGTATTTGAAACTCAAGTGCATTATATGGATAGAAATTTCAGTAGACAACATGACCGCGAATTTCAAAACCTGCAAATGGAAATTTGAGTACCTTCCCATTATTTAACTCTGCCCTGTAAACCCGGCCAAGGGAACCTTCACCAACAAGGCATTCCTGGCTAAAGCTGTTTGTCGCTGTTTGAAGAGAAGCAACAGAGTATGATGCTGCAGTAATAGGGGCCCTAGGTCTTTTCCCAGAACCATTTTTTCCATGTACCCTCTCACCCATCAATTTTTCTGATGGTGGAGGTTTCAAACTCGTTATGGGACTCACGCTTTTCACCCTCTGTTCTTGCATCTCTCTGTTGGTGGCTACAAAAGAAACAGAATGCATAACATGAAGTCAAGGTACTTGAAAATGACCTTTCATCATACGAAACACAAGAAATTGCACGCACACACAAATATAAAAGTTATAGTGCTCCTAGTTGCAACGATTCACTTGGACAGTCCAATCAAACAGAACTGTCTATTAAAATCCAGAACAGATTTCATGGACTACCATGCAAAAAACACACTGATTGGATGAAAACCAATCCATCCTTGATTTTACCTTATTTTCTATATCCATCCCTTTTCCAAGCAATGGATGGGATGGCTACGATTGCCTGACAAATTGTCTAGGGTCCCAATTGATCTCCCTCCCTCCTCCCGACAAGCACATGTATATAGAAAAGCGGGAGTGCGTGATGACACAAAAACACGCGCATTGACACATGCATGCGTGCGTGCACGAACACACAAGCATGAATCAAAGCAATCACTTCCTCTTATTCTACATATTGATCATTTTGAACTATAGAAAACTTTTCAGTGGAATATTCACATTATGCATAATATCTTGACTCTCAATAGTTACAGGTCTATATAACATAGAAAAGTAGGATGTCCATGAGATATATGTGTGGGATAAACCAAATCCTCACACACACAAGCGTGCATATGCACAAGCGCATGAAGACACATGGGCACACACACGCATGCGCACACAGATCTATGTTAGGGTTTTGCTAACATCCATGCCTTCATGGGGACGATAGTGCCAAAGCTTTTAAATGACACATGTAATGACCAATCTGCGATCTGAATTGTTCATTCATTCATACAACTAGGAGCAAGCCATAGTGCAAAAATCATACTAATCGGATGACACTAAACATCCAATTAATATATGGAAAGTGGACTATCAAGATTGACTAGATAAACAAGATATGCCGAATCATTATCCTGAATGGCTGAGCCTGAAACATCCATCTAGTAGATCCCACATTGTATTGTTAATGATTCCAAAGCACTTGGGTTTATCAATGGTTCATATAAAATAAAAATAATAATAAAATAAAATAAAAAAATAAAAGACAATTATAACAAATTAGCCACATTCAAAGGGTTAGGTGATGCAGGACAATTAACCACTTGCTCTAAAAGCTCGAACTGTTAGAGTATGGCGAATTAATCCCTTTATCTCATAGCCCAGGCCCCACATCTCATGAGTTAGGACCTCGGTCGAACCCCCCTCGTGGGCCCCAAATCACATGGGTACCGTATCACACGGGCCGCCCACCCCGAGTGTGTCATCGCATCCCATGGGCTATCCCACTCGAGCCTAGCGTGAAATGCGCATTAATCACCCCTAGTGAGGAGTCTCGAACACGAGACCTCCCCCGTGGGCCCCGCCCACCCAGAGTGTGCCCTTGCATCCTACAGGCGACCCCACTCGAGCCAGGTGTGAAAATGCCCCTGCATTAATCACCCCTGGTGAGGAGTCTCAAACACGAGACCTCCCATTTTGATACCAAATTTGATGCGGGACAATTAACCACTTGCTCTAAAAGCTCGAACTGTTAGAGTATGGCGAATTAACATCTCATGGGTTAGGACCTCGGTCGAAACCCCCCTCATGGGCCCCAAATCACATGGGTACCGCATCACACGAGCTGCCCACCCCGAGTGTATGCCCGCATCCCACAGGCTACCCCACTCGAGCTCAGTGTGAAATGCGCATTAATCACCCCCCGTGAGAACACGAGACCTCCCCCGTGTGCCCCGCCCACCCCGAGTGTGCCCTTGCATCCCACAAGCGACCCCACTCGAGCCCGGTGTGAAAATGCCCCTACATTATTAGGATCATCCAATCCGCATGATTCTTGCACAATGGCTTGCTCCCAATCAGTGCTTTAAATAGTGTCACTACATAGCATGTGTCGTATGCTACGTAGCGTAGCATAATCTACACGCCATGTAGCGTGCGCTATAGGCTATGTTGCTTGCAGCATACACTACACCATACACAAATTTTTACATTTAAAATAAAAATTAAAAAAAGTTTTATAAGTTGGACTTTCACGTTAATTTGACTGCTGATTTAAAATGGTGGTGGCCTATCCTCACACATGACAATGATGTAGAGCTATCCAGACCATCTAAATAATGGGTCTTATTGTCAATGGAGAATATCTTTGTATGTACCCCCATCAAACAATCTTTAACCATCTATATAAGGGCCTCCACATATATGGCTGAAGATTTATGAGTATTCTAAATGGTGTAAAACTCACATTTAATCAAAATGTTTTAAAACTGATGGGTTTTGAAAATGCTCTTTTGAAAACCTAATACTCGACCGCAAGCACCCCTTTTTCCACCAAACTTCGTATTCCTGATTCTCTTAATCCCAGGAACCATTGGAGACCAAAATTTAGGGCAATGATTGGTCCTGTGAGAAGATCCTATGGCAGAAGTTTCACAGGCATTGGAGCCCAAACAAAGGAGAAGTTCGAGATTTCCCATTTGAAGTCTGTATCGTTGTGAACCTATTGTAGCCACCAATAGGAGAAGTTCGAGAATGGTGGGTGCTGTGAATTGACTTTTATTTTATTTTGATTGATTTAATATTGTTTTAGGGTGCGTTTTGATTTTTTTTTTTCCAATTTTTGCAAGACTGGTTCTATGCGACATTGTAGAATAAGCTTATTATACAACCATTTGTTGCATGCCGCCCTCTGTGCTGTATGGCATGGAGTCTAACCTATCCAATTCATCATGTGAACCACCACTCTCCAGGAGTGTTTTTCAGTGGCTGTGAATGGTTTTTATCTTTCCAATGGTGTGTATTATGTAGTGTACCATGTGATGATAACTGTGAAAAAAATGAAGCTTTTTTATTATTATAATTTATTTGCTATTTTTTATGTTTATTCTTACTATTTATCATATTTTTCCTAATATTGTAATTGAAAAATAAAAGTATTGTCTAGCTTATGCTACACACTATCAAAGGTTGAACACTACGCAATACGCTACATGCGATTTAAAACACTACTCCCAATGGTACTATTGAATGGACCCCCTCAATTGATTATTGGGCGTCCTACGTGTCATTTAAAAGGCTTGGGGACTTTGCTAACGTCTCCATAAAGGTGGGGAAGTGATGAAGGCCCATCCTAGAGTAAGGCCCATCAAGTGATTATTTTGGGCCGTTTGTTGCAAGATTTGGGGCCTACATGTCAAAGATCACATTTACCATTTTTAGAAAATATGATTGAAAAGTTTAGGGGGAACTAGATTTATTTTTGTTATTTGCAGGTAGGATTGTAATTATCTTAAAGAAATTATAGATTGATTTAAAATTAATTAGCATTGATTTGAAATCAATTTAATACTTGGGGGATCTTCATTAAAGATTCATTCGGATTGTCTTCAGTTCAGGGTCTATGAAAAGGGAGAGGGGTGGGGTACGGGGTAGGGCATTCCACTTTTACTAAGTTCGTGAATTTTCTTAATCATTTGTAAGATCGTCCAATCGAAATGATTCTGAGGAAACAGGGGCAAATCAAAAGTGGGTCTCACAGTGTGGACAATCTAAACTGATGATTAAATCTTTCTATATAATCCATATGGATCAGTCATTTTATTAACCATTTATCAAATTACTAGGATCATTTGATCAAAGTAGTAGTTGAAACATACACAAATCCGTGGGGCCCATACGATGGATGGTCCATATTAAAATTGGAACCATTCTCCTTGGATAGTGTTGTTACTCATCATCAATCAGATGGTTAGGATCATCATATCAAAGTAATCCATGAGAGAGATTAGAGATCTGAGGTGGCATTCACAGCAATGGCTTGTCAAGGTCGATGGTTTGTTTTCTTACCATGCTCAATCCAGACCATGCATTTTACTTCTCATTGAAATGATGGTTAGGACTGTCTACTTAAAGTGACTGTCAAGAGGTATTTGCAAATCCAAGGTGGGGTTAGGACTGTCCCCTCAAAATTGATCATTGGACCATTTCCATTACACTTGATCTGGAGCGTCCACTTTATTGTACATCAATCGGATGTTAGGATTATATAATCAAAGTGATTCTTGACAGACTGACAATTCAAGTTGGGGGCATGAAAAGAGCAGTCCATGTCCCCCATTGGAACAGTTTGCCATAATTGATTTGTCTGCCCATTTTATTGAAAATTGAGCAGACAGTAAAGATTGTCTGATTGCAATTATTCTTAAGAGATAGGGCATTCCTAAGTGGGGCTCACAAGGAGGATGAACCATTCTTGATCACTCAATTCTAATTGATATGGACTGTCCATTCCACTGGCTGCCAGTTGGACACTTAGGATCATTGATCACAGGTGATTATCAAAAGATATGGGCAATCTAAAGTGGGACCAACATGCTGCACAGTCCAGATTGGTTATTTGACTCATTTTTCAGATATTCAATCAGAACCGTACATTATGGTGGGTGCTGTGATCCGATGGTTATGATTGTGAAATCAAAGTGATCATCGAGATGGATGTGCAATCAAAGTTGGGTCCCACACAATGGACAATTCAGATCCATGATTGGACTTCTGTATTGTTATGGATTTAGACAGTCAATGGCCATTGATTGTATGTTCTGGATCATCCAATCAAGTTATTCTTAAAGAACATGAAATATTTTATTTTACTTTTTCTCACACAATACAAATTTGTTAAGCCAATCCAAACAGTATAACTGCTAAACCATGATTTCAATAAGGAACAACCAAACTGGAAAACTAATAAATTTCCAATTTCAAGCAGGTGCCAATTAGTGAACTCGCTAATTCCTAATTCTATACATACAAATGTCTATATTTTTCAATTGGCAGAATTTCGCACAGAACCCAAATGCTCCACCAGGATCAATATATTTTCTAACACAAAATAGTTTCATACCCAACAGTTTTAGAGTACCATAAACGAGAATAATTATTGCATAACCAATATAACTCTACTGGAACGAGACTGACATAACGAGCCTGTACTTGCACTTTGACACAAGGAAAATTCCAGAGGAATAAGTTCAATGATTTTTTTATTTTTTATTTTAATGATATCCTTAAAATGATTAAATCAAGATACATTTTAGGCAAAACCAACCACCACCAAGGTGCAACCATTTACAAGAAAAATAAGAGTAATAGGGTATAGTGAACTGTCAGTGGTGCCTAACTGCCTTTGCTGATGAAGCGATCAATAGTACCAGAAAACATTCTTCAATCTATGATCTATCATCAAGTTCAGAGAGGACTACTTGATCTATCAACTAAACAAAGTCAAAGGAAAACACTGTTCCGTCTTTCCTTCGAATCTCAAGCTCATAATGGTTGTGTAAAATGTTGGTCAGAATCCAACATTTACAGAGAAACAATTTTTAGAGGAAACTAACAATCTAACATGAGAACTTAAGATCCGGACCAAAAAAAAAAAAACAAAGAAGAAGTCATTTCACTCAATGGAAAAGAATTAGGATTTTAAAAGAGGCTTCAGAATAAGCAATAACTACCTGTCCCGACTGGAAGAGATCCCAAAGAACCTTGTGTTTTATCTTTCTTCTCATCTTTAACCTTGGAATATTTCCAAAAGCAAAAGAAAAGAGCAAGTAATGCACATACAGCCAAAACAGAACCCACAACAATGCCAACTATAGCTCCTGTTGTCAGACTTTTCTTGTTATCATGACGATCTGGACGGAAGGCTTCGCCATTCGATCCCCGAGGTGTATTTGTGGGTATGCCGCTATGGTTACGATTATTATGGGATCGATTTGGAGGAGGCGGGGTATATGGTGGAGGAGGAGGAGCAGGGCCATTGTCGAAGGAATTTCCCCCCAATCTGAGTAACTCTAAGAGCAAAGTTAGAAAGAATGCATAGTGTAGAACAAAACAAAAAGAGGAATAACAGCAATGGGCCATGTTAACAGCTTACTGAAGATTTGGGATCAAATTAAATTCCTTTGGAATCCACCCAGTGAAATGGTTATTTGCAATATTTCTGTTGGGAAGGGGGAAAAAAGAAGTGTTAGGGTACAGTCAGCCAAAGTTTAAAATCCTAACATGAGAAAATGAAACGCTTACAGATCATCTATAGGCAGATTGGCAAGTACATTAACTGGACCAGTCAACTGATTGCTTTGCAAATAGCTGCCACAAATTTCATCCTTCCAAATCATAACACTTTTAAAAATAGTGCAGAAAAATATGCACCCAAATTGCTAAGAATCTTACATTCTCAGTCCACTTACAGAGTAGAAAGGTTTGATAAGGAGCTAAAAGAATTTGGAAGGTCACCGGACAAGTTGTTGAAAGACAGATCCCTGCCATGGCTCACAAACATCATATGCTAGACAAAACATTAAAATCCTCTGAACCAAAAGCGAACAAAAAAAGGGAAGTTGCTAAGAGCAGTTTGCTTTTTCATGTAATAAGACAACAGAAATTGAACTAGAGATGTAGAGGCCCATATATTTAACAGTAAAGCTCAAAATTCAAGTATATCCTCCAATAAATCTCCAATCAATTCAATAACAGCAAGGAAATTGGAAATAAAAGAAAGTAGGGTTTAAGATAACTATGTGGAATTGCTCCACAAGGAACCCTAAGGCATCACACCAAAGGGTATAAAGAAGAATTACTCTTTTTTTTTGGTTTGGGGGGGGGCGAGTAAGAGAATGCACTTGTACCCCTCCAAAAAAAAAAAAAAAGAAGAAGAAGAAGAAGAAGAAGAAGAAGAAGGAGAAGGAGAGAATGCACTTGTGTCACACCATATTATGTATTCCTGCAGTATACCACACCATATTGTAAATTTTCGGGTTAATGGGATACAAATAACATTGTCAAAAGAGATGGTCAACAGCACTCACTTTTCGTCTCGGATCTTTTCCATTTCCTCTTTCTCTCCCTCTTCTTTCATTCTCCTCTACAATGGACTCGAACAACAGGAGAGATCTTACACCTTATTTCTCCCATATTCCTTGCCAAATTCTCCTATTTACTCATGTAATGAAAAAGAAAAGGGAATAACCCAAAAAAAGAACAAACACTACAGTCTAAAGATACTAAAATTGCTCTCTCTATACCAAATTCTGCATGATCCATAAGGCCAACCACTTGGGTGCTCATTATAATAGTTGGTGTAGCATATGATCATACTCCTGCTGCCTTGGCATGGCTAGACATGGGACACACACACCCATGAAGGTCTAGATTATGGCTCGTGTTCACAAGCATGGTACACTTTTTAATTTAGAAAATATCCTAATTAAGCACAAATTAGAAAACTACCATGGTTGATTAACAACAGATGGAAGTAGAAAAGCCATCAAGTTTCCTTCCTTGCAATGTTCTTATCCTCTCTCTAATTACCATCCTTATCGCAAAAGGAAAAGAGGGGAGGAAACTTGTAGTAGAAGCACATTAAAAGAAGGGACGACTTTGTCTGGGGGGGGGGGGGAGAGAGAGGAGGTGTGCTGTAATGGTAATGGTGGCAGTATCGGCTACCACTGTTTCTGTTACATTAGAAACCGTTACGATCTTTTTTTTTCTTGAAAAAAACCTGAAAGAGGAAAGCTGTATCAGCCTCGTAACGGACCATTACAAGGCCATTATTAAAAAATAAAAACAAAAAAGCTGAAAGAAAAAACCCCTGTATTAGCCCCATAATGGGTCTTTTTTTTAACAGCCATTGCAGCCCCATAATACATAACGATTGGCACCAATTACCCAATGTTGTCGAATCGCATATGCGACCGCGTATTTTTTTAATTTTTTTGTGAAAAATATATATAGGGAAATTTTCAAAAAAAAAAAAAAGAAATTAAGGGGAACTTTTCTAAGTTAATAGATAACTAATTTTACATATTTAAATTACATTTGAGAGAGAAAAAATCAATTAAACATCAAGTCATCAACATTCAACAATATAGTTAACAAGAAGTAACAACAAAATCAACAAGCTATTTATTTATTATTGTAGAAAATCCACAAGCTATCTTCCTTGAAACTTAAAAGTGCTTAAATCTTGATCTTCCAACTTTCAAGAGAGGCAATGTAGGAGAGAGAGAGAGAGAGAGAGAGAGAGAGAGAGAGAGAGAGAGAGAGAGAGAGAGAGATCACTTGGAAGTAGGAAATACAAGAGGGAGGGAGGGAGATTAAGACCACTTGTAATTAAGAAATGTAAGAAAAGAAGAGATTAAGAGAGTTTTGAAGTGAGAATATTGCAAACGGAGGAGATTTGGAATCCTTTTTACAGGCAAAATGTTGTTTTTTTTTCACAAAAAAAAATAAAAAAAATTAATAATTTAATTTAATGTGCCATAGCCAATATGCAATCGCATATGTTGTATGCAATCGCACGCATTGCAAATGCGATGGCATATTTTCGCATATGCCACATATGCGATCGCATATGTGCCATGATCGCATATGGGTATGCGCGCATATGTGCATATGCAGTCGCAAATGACAATACTGCCATTACCATTACGTATTGGCCAATACAACCCTGTAACAATCATTACAACACACCATGTCGTACGTCCCTCTTTGTTAGGCATCCAATTGCCCGGGGTGGGCCCCACATCAAGAGTCAAGCCAAGCATCTTCTTTCTCCTTTAGCATGTGGGTTCCATAGCTTTCTCCTTTGATAATGAGTCATAATCACTTAGATCTTCCATAAATTGCTTGAAATAATAGATCTTGATCTAACCAAATACATAGAAATCCCAGCTAATCCAAGCCATCTATAATGCTAAATACATCAAGATCCAAAAGAAAAAATAAAATAAAATTACAACTCAATGGATGTAGAAAATGGTCCTGACAAATGATTCTTTTGCATCTATCTAACACATGTAATTCTTAAATAAATAATAAAATCAAAGTCATCGAATAATCTAATTCCATGAGAACACATAATTCACCATGCAGCATCATCCACAAAACTTGCCGCCATGTGCTATAATTAACCATCACTTCAATTTCCTCTGTGAGCAATACAATAAATTGAACCTACCAGATCTCCAAATCTATATATCCATTTGGGCTCAAATTTGCTTCAATCTGTTAAGGATGGTACAAGTCATCAAATTATCTAATTCCATGAGAACGCATAATTCACCATGCCACATCATCCACAAAACTTGCCTCCATGTGTTATAATTAACCATCACTTCAATTTCCTTTGTTAGCAATACGGTAAATTGAATCTACTAGATCTCCCAATCTATATGTCCATTTGGGCCCAAATTTGAAACAAGTTCCGAAGGGAAAACCCTTCAATCTATAAGGATGGAAGCCTAAATGGATACACATCAGAACGATCAGAAAAAGGAAAAAATTAACATCTACAATGGGACAGCTCTAAGACCACTTTTATTGGTTGTTTTCAAAAGACATGGAAGCATAAAGATTATTAAAAACTCCATATCACATAATGGATCCCCATGTTGATGGAATCAAAATCAAAACTAAACAAACCAATGATCGAGATTTACCTGAAGTTCATGTTCCTTGATTGTCAAAGAAGTATGATGGTGATCCTCCAAAGTTGGAGGCCTCTCCACTTCTAATCCACACTATAGGGATATAGACCGAAGAAGATGAGAGTCGTCCACTAGTGGACCACATGTGAAACATATGGAAGAGAAGAGAGGAGAGAGTATTCTCCCTCTTTTCTTCCTTGTCATATTTTTTTCTTCTTTCTCTCTCTCCATAGCTTGGACATCAAAGGGGGCTTGGACATACCGGGTTTATTAGGAATCCCCTTTTTCTTTGAAGGATGTTTATGGCAATCCCCTTGGGGATAGGACCTATTTATAAGGAGGAACTAAGACTTCAAAGTGTTACTATGGTATTTCGTAATGGTAACGGCCATTGCCATGACCATCACAATATGAACCGTAACGGCCGTTCAGATCTTCTTCTTTAAAATAAAATTAAATTAAATTAAAATTAAAAGAAAAAAAAAAAACTATATTGGCCCCATAATGGCCGTTACTGATCATTCTTCAATTAAAACTGTTACAACCTCATAACGCATAATGGTTGCCACAATTACTGTTATGTAATGACCATTATGGCACACCTTGAGTGTTATACCACACATGGTGCTCCTCACTCCTACAAGCTCCGAAATGCTCTAAATCATTAGAAGTCTGTAATCTTGCCCATCCAAGCACCTAAATTGACCAAATCCTTCCACTCTCGGTGGCCACCAGTCTTAGCCCATAAATCTCATGTAAGCCTAAGAGGTAGATCAACAAATCTCAACTATTGGATGTCCCATCAAGCATGGTCAAAACATTTTAACGGTTAAACAAGAAATTCAACAGTTAACGTTGATTAGCAAACCTTTTGAAAACATTCAAATGCACTGACCAGCTATAAAACACCTAATGTACAGTCCAAACATCAAAATCAGTCCACAATATGTGTCCGGGTAAACAAGTGAATCCCATATTAGAGCATGTAGGCTTTAACCACATCCTAATACATGTGCGACTACCAAGGTGTGCCGTAACCAGTGTTTGAATTATTGGTATCGCTACAAGTTTCGCTCGCTAGGGATATAGAAACAATATTGATATCGTTGATAATTCGCTGATAACCAGAAATGTGGGGAAACGTGGGGAAAACGGTGGAATTTTCAGTAAAACTTCAGGAGATATTAAAATGTACATATTTGCATATTTAGAAAAAAAAAAAAAAAAATTAATGCAAAAAAAAAATGCATACATAACAAGTTGTCATTTAATGGGGCTTTAAAAGCATGTGTTGTTGTAAGAAATCAATGCAACCATCTCATCCAACCTATTTAATCAGCCAGTCTTTCATCTAAACATCCATCAATATTGCAAAATATTAACAACACATGATATTTCATCAAGAAATCATCAACAATTGGAAAGGAAACGAAAGATTGTGGTCTCAATATTGTGCATGTTGCGATATCGATAATATCGAGATATTATCAATATTATCAATGAGAAATTGAACACTACATACAATCATGTTCCCATGAAAAAAAATGAAATAAATGTTTTTCTAAAAAATAAAATTTTGATGATATCAATACGTTGGTAATATTATTGAAATATCGTTGATACACTTACGATACAAGCATTACCTAGAATTTACATAGTCGAAAATATTGGCAATACATTGGCAATACAAACGACACCTAAAATTTACATAGTTGAAAATATTGATGATTACATTAGTGATACTGATACGTTGGCGATATTTAACGATACATTGCTAATACATAGAATTTCTTATACTACTAGCGTTACCGGTATCGCTACCAGTGTTATCGGTATTGTTGAGCTGAAGATAAAGATAATATCGGAGATAATTCGAACACTGGCCGTAACAGCCACTATGTAACGGGAACGTGTCAACCATTACCCGTTTACGGGGTCATAATGGCCATTACAGAAAAACTGACCTATAACGACCCTAACAGCCCCATAATAGTCCATGATAGGGCCAATACAAATTTTTTCAGTTTTTTTTTTCAAAAAAAAAAAAGGCTGTCACAACCTTACGGGAGTTATTATGGCCCATATTGTAATGGTAATGGTAGTGGCTGTTATAGCGATCATTACTGTTATGGAATACCATGTTGACTACACCCGCAAGTCAATCACTACTGTAACCTCGTTGAGTGAGCCAAAGCACATAACACTAGGACCATAAAGTCTCGATACAACCATGCCTAAGGATTAGCCAAAGCTAGCATATGATCAAGTCAATCTAGTTTGGACATGATGGGCCTTATAAAATAGAGATTCGATCCTATCCTCCAATGTAGGTGTCCAATCAGGCCTAAACAGAAAAACCCACAAACATAATGTACACACTCCCATGTGGGTAAGGGCAATGACTCAAGATGCTTGATGGTTGAGATTGTCCATCCCAACTTGTCATTGGTTTCCATCCCATGGGATGACCACAAAACATGATCAAGGGTAGCCCAAACTAGCTAAAGTGCTCATGGATGTTTAGGGGAACTTGAGGTGAACCATGGCCCGAACCTCTCCCTTGGCTACGATAGCCGTTATTTCCTCTCTCGTGTTCCCCAAGGACAAACAAAAGTAACCCTTTCCAATAACCCACAAACATATTCACAT
Organism: Magnolia changhungtana; assembly: GCA_030180095.1. Lineage (NCBI taxonomy): Eukaryota > Viridiplantae > Streptophyta > Magnoliopsida > Magnoliales > Magnoliaceae > Magnolia > Magnolia changhungtana. Next base: position 1,296,628 of record JASAUF010000231.1, on the reverse strand, counting down.
GTAGGTAATAGGTCCACACAATTAATGAGACAAAATAAAATTCATTCCATAGAACGTAAACAAGGTTCAATAAAGTGCACTGGCTTTCTAGGAAACAAAACACTAACGCTATGTAGGTGAAGTACCTTTGCCGAACTCACTAGCAAAGGAGCTCATAGATGCAAGCAGTTTGTAATACCTCAATTGATTGGATGATCCAAGCCATGAAAAACTCACTAGTAATGTTCACTAATCGGATGGTAAAACAATCTTGTTACTAAAATCAAATCGCCCATCCAATTAAAGCAAAATGTAGGTGATTTTTTGCATAGTTGGACCATCAAACTCAATCTGGGTTTTGGGTAGTGGCCAATCCAAGAGGTGGCCATTCTAATGGACAGATAGAACCAGTGTTTTAAATAGCGGTAGCGTATTGCGTAGCGTTCAACCCTCCGTAGCGTGTAGCGAAATAGCGTAGCGTGTAGCGTAAGCTACACAATACTTCTATTTTTTAATTAAAAAAATATTTTATATATATATATATATATATATATTAAATAGTAAGAAAAAAAACAAAATATTTTGGCATTTTGAGTTAGAATTCATCCATAATTTAATTGGTAAATTTTAAGTTAATACATGTCTCAAATGAATTAGGTAGGACTCATATTGTGAAGTGTAGCACATGAGTGTCAAAGTTTTTTAGACCCCACTCGTGATGAATGTGTTATATCCACACCGCCATCCATTTTGCCAAATAATTTTAGGGCATGAGCCCAAAAATGAGGCAGATCCAAAGCTCAACCGCACTATAGGAAACAATGATAATTAAACACTATCATTAAAAATTTATCATTTTAGATCAAGTGACATGTGTGTTTTCCCTTCATCCATGTTAGTGTGATCCTATTAATAGGTTAGATGGAAAATAAACATTACAATGGACCCTAAAAAATTTTAATGGTGAGCATTTTATAACCACTATTTCCTATGTTGTGGCCCACCTGAGATTTGGATCTTATTAATTTTTTGAATCATAATCTAAAATGATGGGCAAAATGGATAGACGGCATGGATAAAATACATACAAGATGGTGGGCCCATGTGGCACATCCATTTTATTAAAATTTTGCAGTTTTATGTAACGCCCACCAAGATTCATTTGACGCACAAAAGTCCTATGGGTCCGATCATGAGGTATGTGTTATATCTAAACCATCTATTCATTTGAAGAGCTCGTCTTTGGCTTGACACGAAAAATAATACGTATCTAATTATCAAGTGGACCACACCGCAAAAAAGGGGGGATTGAACGTCTACCATAAAACTTTTGGGATTACAACTTCGGATTAATATGAAATTTGTTTTGACTCTTCATTCAGTGTCTTTTTGACCTTTTGAACAGATTGATGGAAAATAAACTGTTATGGTGGGCCTACAATTTTTTAACTATGGTGAAAATCATCATCTCGCTACTATTTTTGGTGTGGTCCAGACGATCTTTGGAAACGATTAAATGCTCTAAAATGATATTTAAAAATAGATGGACGGTGTAGATATAATAAATACATCGCATAGCCCATGTAACTTTGATCTCATTTGAACCGTTCATTAAACTTCAAGCTCGAGGAGTGTCATGTCATGTGACACGTACTCACAAAGAAATATACCTACAAAGAATATTCAAATAGCTTCCGATTTCAAAAGAAAAAAAAACTGGGAGAGGGAAACCGAAAAGAAAAAGAGGGAAAGAAGAGGAAGGAGAGAGGGAGAGAGAGGGAGGGAGAGAGAAGAAGAAGAAGAAGGAGGAGGCGGCCGGACAAGTCAGGCAAGAATCAAGCAAGAATAAAGAATCCAAAATCAAGCCATCAAGAAATGGGCAGAAATTTTAAGAGTAGGTGAGAAAAAAAGGTACGCTTTTTTTTTTTTTTTTACCAATTTTTTTTTTTTTTTTTTTTTTTTTTTAACGCTATTTTATACGCTACGTAGCGTTTTTTGTACGCTACGCTACGTAGCGTACGCTACACGCTACGCTACCACGCTATTTAATACACTGGATAGAACCTAGAAGTGCCTTCACAAATGAGTGTTGATGAAGGTTAAGACAACAACATGGTGAGAGTTAACAACCAAGATAAAATGATTAAACTGACAAAATTACATCTTGACATGAGAATTCCATGTATCAGGTCCAGGAGTGTCCCAAGCATGGACACAAACACGTATTAACAAGGTACAATTCGAAAAATAGCATCCTTGTTGCATAGCATTGCCCCATGGAAGAGATAGTATTGCCACTTTCTCGAAAATGGATAAATTAAATAGAACAGAAGATCTTACAGTCAGCTAGCTAAACATACCACAAATTTAGGGTGATATCTACCATTTTGTAATTTCAATCTGATTAATAGTTACAATGGCAATGGCAAGGCACCCAAAATCCCAAGCAGAGCATTGGTTTTTTTGATGTCTGAAAGTGTTTTAAATAGCAAATTGCATGTAACATAGCGTTCAGCCCTCTAAAGCGTGATGCGTGAGCTATAAGTGTGTAGCATAAGCTACACTCTACTTCCAAATTTTTAATGAAATTTGCACTTGGTTGCACCAAATAACTGATGATATTTGGTGCAACCAAACACAACCTAAACTATTAGAAAATAGGACAACAATTAAGCACAAAAATAAAGAAAGAGCAACGGAACTGATTTAGTACAGTAATTTATAGTATTTTGCTAAAAGCATTGAAAAATTAACTATTTTTTATTGAAAGTAGAAAAATGTTACCAATCGTTGAAAACATGAATTGATTTTAATGTTTTAGTGAAAAATCACTCCTATTTTAAGCCATGTAGAGTGTAGCACAGGCTATGTAGAGTGGAGTGTGTGCAACTTAGCTTGTAGTGTAGGCGACACAAAACTTAAGCTATTTTTTGTGAGCTACAACCGGTGTTTTAAATATCGATGATATCGGCCAATATATACCACGATATATCTTGTATCCCACCTGTACGATACGAAATGCACAAGTAGTGCGATATATCCCACATGTTTGATCCAGTGAGCATTTTCGATTTTCAATCCTTCTTTTTTTGTAAATCATGTTAAATCAATGTCAAATTGTTATAAATCCATGATTTTTTCATATTTTGTATGAAAAATCTTAGATTTGGAGCTTCGATTTCGAGATTTGAAGGAGATGGGCCAAGTTGATAAAAATTGAAAAAAAAAATAAAAAATTCTCAATTTCTCACAAATCGGTTGCAATCTTTGTGTCCAAACATAAATTCAAACATGTATGTAACCTAATTTAGTAATTCTTCTTTCGTTTTTTAATGTATTGCTTGTGTTTCCACACGTTTTCTTACATGTATAAATTATATGAATAGACTTTGAATATACTTACATCAATTCAGTTCGACAACGCATAGATTAGGACTCCATATAAAGAAAACCCATTATGTGCACTCGTTATTTTTAAATATTTTGATTTATAAGTGTGTATTGATGTCTTTTTTTAACAATCACTGAAGATTCATTGAAAAATTCGACCAATTTCCCAATGTTTCCAACAACATCGGTACATTACGCGATACAACCGATACATCCCATGCGATAACCGATATGTATCCATATCCCAAGAATGTGATACATAATGTGATACCAATATTTCAAACATTGGCTACAACGCGTCAATGCTAAGCTACGCTACATAGTGTAAGCTACACACTACAAAGTGTAAGGTATTTGAAACACTGGTCTGAAATAAAACAAGTTTGGAGCTCGACTATCTTACAAGATGGAAAGACGCTCGAGATCTGTAAACACATCTCCAACCGACATGGAGAGTGAATTGTGGCTGGCATTCCTGCAAGGTTGTTGCTGTTAAAAAATGGTGTAGGGCGGCAAAACCATCAACATTCCCTTAATAAAATAAATAAATAAACAAATAAAGACACTACTACAGCATCCAAGACGAGCAACTCACAAGTAATTGAGGGCAACCATATTGGAAATGGAGTAAGGAAGATTTCCACTGAAATTGTTGCTTGCAAGATTTCTGCATTGTTGAAGAGAGAGAGAGAGAGAGAGAGAGAGAGAGAGAGCACTTCAATAAATGGAAAATAAGGAGTCCCAAATGAGAGTTCTTGTTTCAAATTTTGCAATTGGGGAAACAGGATCCAGAAAGCTGATCGCAATAGCTGGTATGATGATGAAATGCAAAGGGATTATGAGGGAAAGAAACAACATCGTAGAATAGAAACATTACAGGTATGTAAGATTTGGTGGTAACTGATACGGGATCGTGTCATGTATATTGTTGTTGCTAAGATCCCTAACAAAAAAAAATAAAAATTGTAATAATAAAAAATTAAAACAAATAAGAAATAGTGAAATGTTATTGTATTTATCTGTGGAAGGAGAAGAGAATGAATTTCCTCACAGAGTTCTCAAGGAAAAGAGGTTTGAAAGGAGGTATCCCATGGTTCCATTGAGACCAAACCCCGAAACCTGACTGTTTCAGTAGCAAAAAATGTAATGTTAGCTTAAGGGCAGGTTTCATCCTTTTTTGCTTTTTTATATAATGAAAAGCGGCTGGATATCTTCTTCTTCTTCTTCTTCTTCTTTTCTTTTTGGTATCATAACAATAAGTTAGCCCTTCTCTTCTCTTTTCTTTTCTTTTTTTTCTTTTTTTAAATCTTTTTTCTTTTCTTTCTTTTTTTTTTTTCCTTTTTTTTTTTGGTTTGACCCAACAAGATAGCTGCACTTAGTGACCGGATATTTAAAAATAACTAAAATGTTGAAAGACAACAGAACATCAAAAAATGAGACACGCACATGGCTATGACAGCTGGCCCTGCACAGGAGATTCCCTTCCATGATTCACCACATGGATCACCACCAGTCGATCTCCATCCAGATAGTTGAAGAGGATTGTTCAGCGAGCTGAAGATTACCTCAAGGGCCTGAACTGAAAATTAGAAGATGATAACTTCAGTGCCTAAAGACTAGAAGGAACTTGAGATGATCCCAGCTGCACAGAATTGTATTACAGTAACAACTATTCTGTTGAAAGCTCAGTTCCGCATGATTTTCTTAATCCTGGGCACAGAAAATACAGTGAATAATTATAATATTTCAAGACATGATCACAACCGTGAAAGGGTTAACCAACCAGGACTTGGAAGAATACATAATGCTTGACCAAATTAAATGGATCCTGAGGGAGCCCACATTTCTAATGATCTGGCCATTCATCTGGTACTGGTAGGACCTATCATGCCCCAAAAATATTTCCCATTGACCTCGGTAGACATTTCTTCCCATAAATAACAACAGTTGGCTAAACCATCCATTTGGAATGTTAGCATTGTCCAAGGAGAGCAACTTTGGAGCATAGCCCGTACATTAGTGGGAACAGCAAAGATAACTAAAATGTGGGTATGCCTCCACAGTTACTGGGCTAGCCAAAAGCATCCATTTGATTCAGTTCGGCATCATTGGATACCTTACGATCAATTTAGACAAGAAAGCTGTTGTCCAACGAGAAAATGCAGTTTATTGCAGACTTCTTTCCAGACTCTACATCTGGGTTTGGTAACACCACCAGAAGCTACTTCTGGCATATTATCTTACTAAATAGAAGCTATTCTAAAGTGTAGAATACCTTCTATTTTGAAAGAGAAACGCACCCTAAATGTTCTGAATTTTGATAGGCTACTACTGAATTCCCGCGCTTTGAGAGAAACCTTAAGTCTCGAACTCTTTCCCTTTCGAAGCATACTTTTAATCCCTCCCTCCCCACCTATCATGCCCCAAAAATATTTCCCATTGACCTCGGTAGACATTTCTTCCCATGAATGCCAACAGTTGGCTAAACCATCCATTTGGAACGTTAGCATTGTCCAACGAGAGCAACTTTGGAGCATAGCCCGTACATTAGTGGGAACAGCAAAGATAACTAAAATGTGGGTATGCCTCCACAGTTACTGTGCTAGCCAAAAGCATCCATTTGATTCAGTTCAGCATCATTGGATACCTTACGATCCATTTAGACAAGAAAGCTGTTGTCCAACGAGAAAATGCAGTTTATTGCAGACTTCTTTCCAGACTCTACATCTGGGTTTGGTAACACCACCAGAAGCTACTTCTGGCATATTATCTTACTAAATAGAAGCTATTCTAAAGTGTAGAATGCCTTCTATTTTGAAAGAGAAACGCACCCTAAATGTTCTGAATTTTGAGAGGCTACTACTGAATTCCCGCGCTTTGAGAGAAACCTTAAGTCTCGAACTCTTTCCCTTTCGAAGCAGACTTTCAATCCCCCTCCCCCCCCCCCCCCCTCTCTTCCGGTTCCTAGTTCCATCATCCATCATCTCGAAAGTCTTTCCTAAAATGATATATCATTAGGTGCCATTCTACACAGAAATCAGCAAGCTCTATAGCATTTAATTTTACAAAAGTGCCAATTCATTCACTTAGAGAAAAAGGAAAACACAGACAGTTCGCCCACATTTTTTTTTTTCAAATGGCGATGACTCATCATCTGTGCGAGGTGCATTCATGCTCGTCAATGCAGATCACCCATTGGGGAAAGACGTCACCTCACAATCAAAAGAAAAGAAAAGAAAAAATTGGCAATCATCCATATCCAACAGTTGACATCAGATTGGTCAAGATCACACAACCAGGCCGGTTTTGGGGAATCGGCCCCAGAGTTTGGCAATCAGATCTACCAGACATCAAAGACCACGATCCAACACTATTTACAAAACGAACTCCCAAATCAAAACGGCAATGGCAGCAGTATAACAAAGGAATGATCTGATGGCAAAAGGAGAAAGAAAATAAAGATTACCATCAGAGGGATCAGTAGCAGCATGACTCGGTAGCGGAAGAAGAAGTTGGAAAAGAAAGGCAGCTGCCATGAAATGGAATGCGGAATATGAATTAGAGTTCATTTGGCCGGACCCGAGGTCGTTTTCCTTGTTTTCGGACGAGTTCGGATCTTCTGACGTCTCTGTCTTACGCAAGGAAAATGAGAGAGAGAGAGAGAGAGAGAGAGAGAGAGAGATTCGAAGAGTGGGAGTGTCGGCAAAGGAAGACAGAAGGAAGCAGTAAAGGCAGAAGACACTGGCAATAAAAGAGAAGGTGTGGGGTTGTTGGTTTTCAAGTGAGCAAGTAACACGAGAAGACCGTTCTGTTCTGTCTTTAATTTTTTTTTCTTCTTTTTCTTCTTCTTCGGTCCACTTGCAATGGACTCGATTCGTAGTGACCCCTCCTAGTACCGACCTCGGTTTTGGAAAAGCTACGGCCCACCATAATGTATGCGTTTTATCCACTCCGTCTATTCATTTTTCCAGTTCATATCAATCTAAAAATGAGGAGATCTCTAACTAAGGTGGACCACACCACTGGAAATAGTGGTGATTGAACGCCCACCGTTAAAAACTTACAGGCTACAAAAGTTTTAGATAAAATGATCCAGGTCTGTGTGACCTAGTAAACAGGTTAGGATGGAAAATAAACATTTCCGTCGGCCTTAAGAAGTTTTTAATGGTGACTGTTCAATTACCACTGTTTCCTGTAGTATGGTCCACTCGAGATTTAAATTTATCTCTACATGTTTTTGCCATGTCCTAAAATGAGTTGAAAAATAGATGAACAGCTTGGATAAGATAAATACATCACGGTGGGCCCTTGAAGCTTTTCAGTACCCAAGTTGGCACCAGATGGGCGGTACCAAATCCGAGTCAACTTGCAATGCCCACACGCGTCGCTGGCCTACCATCTCCAGGCATGCACCCACGTGAAATGGGATTGCGTACTGAGGTACTGGTTATCGTACTGAGTAAACTCAGTTGGGCCTACTATAAATGTATGTGGGTTATCCAGGCCGTTCATCCGCTATTAAAGATCATTTTAATAGTTGAATGTAAAATATAAGTATGCCCAAAGCTCAATTGGACCACACTAAAGGAAACGGTTGGAATAATGACTTCCACAATTAAAACCTTGCTAGAGCAGAAAGTGATGTTTATTTGTCATCCAATCCATTTATAAGATCACAAAAACACGGATGAAGGGAAAACACAAATATCAGCTTGATCCAAAACTTTCATGAGCCCAAAGAAATTTCGAACATGTAGAATTTCAATTCACACTGTTTCCCATGGTGAGGTCTATTTGAGATTTGGATATATTTCATTTTTAGGTTTCAGCCATCCAATTATCTATTAAAATTGATAGACGGAGTAGATAAAATATATAAATCATGGTGGACCTCACAGAGTTACTCTGTACGCAATCCGCTTCACCCGCGTGCGCCAGCGTAGGCCATAGGTGCAACATTCAATCCTCCCATCTGCCCATCTGATGGGAACGGATTAGGTGAGGCCAGCATGGTAAGGCCTCAGCCTGGCGGGTTTTGAGTAGGTTGTGGGTAGTAAGGTCGAGTACCTGCTCAGCCAACCTAACATTGGGCTGGCCCAATCAAATCAAGCCGCATCAGGGGCTTATTATGTTCGGGCCTTGAGCTGAAAAATAAGATGGATCCAGAGACCACACTCCAAAAAAGATATGGGGATTGAACGTCAACCGTTGAAACCCTTTTAGGGTCACAGAAGTTTTGGATCATTATGATAATATTTTTTCATTTTCATCCAGGTCTGTGTGAATTTATGAACAGATTGGATGGAAAATAAATGCTACGGTGGGCCCTTTTGGGGTCACAGAATGTTTTAACAGTGAGAATCATTGTCCCACTGTTATTTCTGATGTGGTCCAGTTAAGCTTTGTATATGAATCATTTTTAATATTGTACTATAAAATGATCTCAAAAAATAAATAAACGGTGTGGATATAATAAAGACGTCATTTTGGGGAACATGTAACTTTGATCTCCTTTGAACCGTTCGTACAACTCGAGCTCGAGGAGCTGCAACGCTCGTCTTCGCACAGGTATATCGCTGCAATCCACTTCCTATCTGGTGACCCAAAATGGTGGGATGTGACTGGGTGGGGTCACCAGGCAATCCTCCATTCCACTGGATAGGTCCAACGATGATTATATTCTCACCTATGGAGATGGACAATTGGGAATTCATGCAGGGTCCACATCACAGGAAATCCCGCCCATTAAATGCCCACATTGAAAACTTCCGGGACCACACAAGTTTTGAATCGAGCTTTTATTTGTGCTTCCCTTCATCCAAATCACTTATATACAGGTTCAACGGTATAGAATCATCACAGTGGTCGCTTTAAGTAGGCTTCAACGGGACGCGGATTGCGTCCTACCCCGCCCAGACGGTAATCCGTCCGGGCAGGGCTCTTATGTGGGGGCCACCGTGATGTAAGTGTTTTATCTACGCCGTTCATCTCTTTTTTCGGTTCATTCTAAGGTATCATGCATAAGTTGGATAGTAAAAAAAACTTTTTGAGAGCCGGAGAAGTTCTGAATCAACCTGATATTAGTATTTTCACTTCATCCATGTCTACATGACATTATGTATAAGTTGGATAGTAAAAAAAAAAAACATCACGGTGGCCCTTAGAAAGATTTCAATGATGGGTGTCATTATCACTACAGCTTCCTTTGGTGTGATCCATTTGAGCTAAGGACCTACCTCATTTTTAGGATTATATGTTAAAATGATCTGAGAAAATAGATAAACGGTGTGAATAAACCACTTATATCGCGGTGGGGCCCATAGAGGTAAGATGCAATCCCCAGTTGAAATGGGAAGCGGATTGCATCCTACCAGTCGGGAATCTGTCCGAATAGGGCTCTGTGGGGCTGACAGTTGTGTAAGAGTCTTATCTACGCTGTCCATACCTATTAACAGATCATTTTATAGCATGATCCAAAAAATGAAGGAGGTCCAAAGTCAGTGGATCACACCAAAGGGAATAGTGATGATAATGACACCCACCATTAAAACCTATCTAATGGCCACTGTGATGTTTTTTTTTACCATCCAACCTATTCATAAGGTCGTGTAGACCTGGATGAAGTGAAAACACAAATATCATCTTGATCCTAAACTTTTGCAGTTCCCAAGAAGTTTTTAATGGTGGTCCTTCAATCCCCACTTTGTGGCCCACTTAATCCTTATTTCTGCTTCGATTTTGGATTCAAACTGTATAATGATTTGTAAATATGGATGGACAGCGTGGATAAGACGTTTGCATCACAGTGGCCCCCATAGAGCTCTGCCAAACGGTAATTGGACCGGGCAGGGTAGGAGGCAGTCCGCTTCCGTTTCAACGTTGTCGCGGTGCGGTCTGATTTAGGTTTAGATTTAGCTCATTTTTAGACCCATGTTCTAAAATGAGCCAGCGAAATGGATGGACGAGGTGGATATAACACATACCTTACAATGGGCCTCTCAAGGCAATCAATGGCTTAGAAAACTTCAGCTAAATTTCTAAGACCTACACCCATTCATCCTACAGATCTGATTCTTTATCGGAAGTATCAAAATAATGGGACCCTCCTGATGGATTGATTGGTTTCATACCCATTTTCTATGTCTAAATTGTGATGGGGAGCAACCCTGTATACTCATGCGGTTTTGCAAAAATGTACCCCAACGAAAAAACCAACGGATGGTTCTCAGAATCACGTGAGAGATTATAGATAGCTTACAACACTAAGGGCGCTTTTGGCGGGGCGAATTGGAAGGGATTGAATGGTATTGGTAGGGATTGGAAGTTAAATCCCGGGATTGACTGGGCGTGCCAAAATAGACTGGGTGATATGATCCCGGGATATAGCAATCCCATGGATCTTAAGACAATCCATTGGCAACACCATCATTACCTTTAAATCCCATCCAATCCACCCTAATTCATTCAAATTTGCCTGGGACGTGATTGGTTCGAGGGATTGGAAGGGATGGGAAGGTTTAATCCCAGGATTGGTTGGGCATGCCAAACAGACTCGGTATAGCAATCCCTGGATATAGCAATCCCATGGATCTTAAGACAATCCACTGACAACACCATCATTCCTTGAAATCCATGCCATCCACCCTAATACCATTCAATCCCTTCCAATCCACCTGTCCAAATGGGCACTAAAGTCATACCCACAAAGATGTGATCCTAACTTCTTCTCATCAAAATGTATTGGTTTAAATAACAAGGCAGTCAACGACAATCTGGAGTTTAGGACAGTCCCATTAATCTGATAAATTGGGTTTACTCCCCATGTCGATAGAGAGGCCGCTATTGTAGCAGTTTGGACGGAGGTACATCATTAGTAGGTGAACATCGTTATGTGTGAAACCGATTGCTTGGTGATCAGACATATCCACTCTATTCATCCGTTTTGAAAGACCACAAGAGGACATGATTCTAAAAATCAGGCAAATCCAAAACTTCATGTGGACCATTCCACACGAAACAGTGGGAATTGAATGCATGGCAGTGACAAAAGTTTTATCAGGATGATATTTGTTCCTAGAATTTATCTTAGTGGTAATAATTCTATGAATAGTTTCGAGGGCATATAAACATCATCAATCGGTTTCAATGGTTGGTGTGGCCCACATCAGTTACGAATCTACCTTATATTTAGAATCATATTCTATTAGTCTTTCAAAACAAATAGATATAGTGGAGTTGCAAAGGACATCTCTATCAGCCCCCCGTAGCCCTAGGCACAAAGATATCTACCTGGGGTCACACGCAATCCGCTCCTGATTTGATTAAAAATCAAATCTCACAGGATGGAATCTCTCGTATACTGTCTGTCGAGAGGAATTGTATATTTATATATAGTAGTTTACAGTGTATAGCTATAATTACATAGATTACAATCTTCACATAAATGGAAGGAGAGAATGAATACAATTCCTCAGATCTGTTGGTGTAATCTTGCTGGCATCTGTTTTTGAATGAATGGAATCAAGCTTTGTTGTCATCTACTGGCGTAATCTTGCTGGCATATGTTTTTGAATGTGTGTCCTTAATATTGATGTACGCCGAGCGCGCTGATAAACTCTTTGAGGCCCATTGTGATGTTTGTATGTTATCCATGATGTCCATCCCTTTTACCAGCACATTTTATAGCATAATCATAACATTAAAGCATATTCAAAGTTCAAGTAGACCACACAACAAGAAATAGTGAAATTTGAAGGCCAACGGGTGGAAACTTTTTGGGGGCCACGGAAGTTTTGCATCAAGCTGATATTTGTGTTTTCCCTTCATCATTGGTTGTGTGACCTTATGAACAAGTGGGTGACAACTTAAACATCATTGCGGACCTTACGAAGGTTTTAATGGTGGACTTCATCATACCCATTGTTTCCTATGGTGTGGCCCGCTTGAATTTTAGGTATGCTTCAATTTTGGACTTATGCCCTAAAATGAACGGGTAAAATAGATGGATAGTATGGATAAGACATATACATTATTGGGCCCCATAGAGTTTACTCCATTTGCTACAGTTGAGTTACTGCAATCCATGTCTGGATTTGATTGGGCTACATGCTACTATCAGAGATGACGTGGTCCAATATATAATCAACAAAACAACTTTCAAAAATGTTTTGTATAGCCCCATCTCTGATAACTACACATAGCCCAATCAAATCCCATAATGTCCACCAAGCAATCTGCTACCAGTTGTGTATGCTTTGAATCCATGCTATTCTAAAGCATTCCGCTACCAGTTGTGTGTGCTTTGGATCCATGCTATTATAGAGCATCCGTGTTTACTATGTGTAAGTCAAGCATCTCATTCTCAATGGGTACACCAGCATCTAAATAGCATACGTCCACGTGGCCTGGTATATGTACTCCCTCGGTATATGAATAGATTAGCCAACGAGTTGTAAGGTCGTCTTGATGGGTTTTAATTCACCAATCTCCAATTGTTCGTATACCGAGTAGAGTATGAGGTTAACACTTGTCCACAAGTCTAGCAAGACTTGTTCAATCCAAAATTTTCGTATGATATATAAGATCATAGGGCTACCCCGGACTTTATATTTTGGGGGAGCATTTTACTTGATAGTCACACTCGCTTGTTCCGTAAAAAGGCTTTATTTTGCACATTTAATTTTCGTTTAACTGTGCAAATATTCTTAAGAAACTTGGCATATGAGGGAATTTGCTTAATCACGTCCAATAAGGGAATGTTGATTTTAACTTGTTGAAAATTTTCCAAGATGTAATGATGCTCTGATGGGTATTTTGATAAGACAAGACATTGGGGGAATGGAGTCACCGGCTTACACTCATGCACTGGCTCTTTGTCACGTGGAGTAGGGCTCGGTCCATCATCATCCTTGGATTTATCTGAATCTTAGGTGTGTCGGCCTTCATCAGGGTAGTCTTGTCTATTTCCTTTCCACTTCTAAGAGTGATGATTGACTTGGCTTGTTCCACATGTGAGTTATGTGGATTCGAATTAATCACTTTGTATTATGCTTTTGGATTAGGCTGAGGTTGGGCCGGAAAGGTCCATTTCTCCCTTTATAATCAAGTGTGATTCAATCCTCAAAATTGACGTTTTCAGATCATTTATGGCCTGCATGGTGGTCTGATTAAATTGCATTTTCCCTTGCATAAATGTTTGCAGTGTGTCCTTAAGGGTGATCTTTTGTGGTTACACTTGTGGTGCACTTTGAGGTACATGGGGAGGTCCTTGGGGAGGAATGCTTGCATTAGCGGTTGGCCCATTTTTTCAACTGAAGTTAGGATAATTCCGCTAGTTAAGATTGTACGTGTTAGAGTTCGGCACACTAAATGGGCGTTGGTAAACATTCATGGCATTCACTTGAGCTTGCAACACATCTTAAAAAGCTAGGATTGTAGGACAATCATTTGTAAGGTGTGCATCACTCTCACATATGCCACATGCACTTTCCATAGCCGCATTGGTGGGTTGGATCTCTTCCACCTTCCTTAATTCCATGGCCATAACTTTTTGAGTGAGACCCGCAATCTTTGCATTCAGATCGTCTTTCTTCTTGAGGATGTATATTCCCCCTTTCTCTTTAGGAATAGGCTTGGAATTACTTGATTTGTTGATGGTGCCTTTGTTTCGACCAGAAACAAAATGCATTTGATTCGAGAGAATTTCTTATTTGACATCGATAAAGATAGAACAAAGAGAATATTCATCAATTTCATTTATTTTGAGTTCATTACATCCTCTTAATCCTCTGATTCCAAGATAGAATCTCCTAACAAAGAAAAGAATACATGAAGTTAGATTTAATCAAAATGTAAATTTTGACAACATTCCGACGCATTTTCATCAAATCTCCAGGGGAGACGAGTTGTGTGGGTTTCCCCTGCTGGGATCCCTTAGAAATATCCGAAATAGCTTGATCTTCTGTCAGAAATTTCAGCATAATAACGCTCTTAAAGATAACTCGCGCAATTCATATAGGAGTTGCATAATAACGCTCTTAAAGATAACTCGCGCAACTCATATAGGAGTTGCGCGGACCTGCGCAACTCGCTATGAGTTGCGTAACCCTCCTTCCCTTTTCTCTACCCTCAATACCTGTCAGAAAGACCGATCTCCTGAACATCCAATCCCTCAAATGAAGGGGTGAAGGGGTATTTATGTGCATTCATACGTGTGAGCCCTCAATTCCTGTGCCATGGGCCCCACCTCGCATCACTAGCTCCCTTTTCCCTGATGAAACTTGAGTGTCCCAGCACAACTCTGGCGAGTTGCGTGGACCCTCGCAACTCAAGTCCCGCACAAGTTGCTCTCTCTTTCTTTCATGCCTTTCTCTTTCCTTGATCATTTTTTGTGCCCCAACAGATGCCCCCTTGATCCAAAATTTGATTTTTTCTGAATCAATTTGAAGGATCAAACTTTGTCATGAAGAAACTGAGTTGCGCAACTCTTATGCCCGTGCAACTCTCATGCCCGGGCAACTCTCTGGCGGCGCCCTAACCCTATAAATATCAACTCTTTCTAATCATTATCATCTCCCCATTTTCTATCTCTCAGCGATTCGCCTTTTCCGTGCTACACTTCCGTGCAACTTGCCTACGCAAGTGTAATGCCATGAAAATCGGGGGTCGAGCATAGCCTCAACTCCCGAGTTCCAACACATTACTTATGCAACATGGATAAAGATGATTAAATGTTGTCTATATTAGTGCATTAAACATGAGTGAGATTAAGCCAAATCAGCAAAACATAATCCAGGGACAGTTGTAATACGCAAGCGGAAGACTGAAACAAACAAGTATTACTTATAAACCAGTATAGGTCCCCAAAGTATGTAAGCGTTGCCAGGTCAATAAATACAAATATTATGTTAAAATACAAAATGTTCAAAATGGTTGTCCTCTACAAAGTATGAACCCTGAAGACCCGTTGATTCAGAACAACTCACAGGAACCCGCCTAAATATTGAATATACGAGAATGCCTCCTCGTTATCACAAAAGTCAGGCTCTGCCTCAGGAGTCGCGTCGTCACCTACAATCAAGACAGAGTCTGGTTGGTGTTTAAAACATCATCCCGTAATCTGGGAGTGAGTGATCAACTCAGTGGAACTATACAGCAAAGGTTAACATGTTATCAATTTAGTTAAGTAGTAATGATAAAGCAGTAAAATCAAACATTCCTAAATACTCTTATTAATGAAAGAATGATATGAACAATGATGCACGCCCTCACCTACGCTCCCTCAGCGACTTCATCTCATGATCGCACATGCAACCCTTCCTCAGTGCTTGACCTGCTACGCCAAATGCACACGTAATGCGGTGCATTCACATGATTACCAAGTTTTTATTAGTCCTTTTCATACAACAGGATTGGAAAACTAAGGTACTTCCCTTATGTCATTTCCCAAACAATGATCCATCCTAGGGTCGTCAGTCCTAGTAACTCTCATATGATGTTGTGTTCTAGGTCGCTGCAAAGGGCTCGTCACCTGATCAGTGCAGGCCTGATTTATACTCTGATTGCTATAGAAAGGTTGGTCACCTCAACGCAGGTTCAAAGTATGTTCGAGGTCACTACAAAGGGCTCGTCACCCTATCAGTGTAGGCCGATAACTCGAATACAGTGTCCCAAACCACCGTATTCGGCTCACGAGGCGGTGTTGCTCACTGTCACTATGGGGAGGCTCGTCGCCCCAGCGTAGGCTGACAGCTCGACCACAGTGTCCCATACCACCATGTTCGACTTATGAGTCTTAGTGGATCGAGGTACCAAGGTTAACGGGGTTTCCACTGGTAAGTTTGGTACCTTAGGTTCAAGCAGTTGCGTCCAACATGGTGAACATACATCGGGCCAATCGAGTTACTTGACGAGCTTGACTAGCACGAGCGCACATCAAGTTGATCGACATGAAGTGCGTGAGCACTCCACGTGGCCTAACCACTACCAACGACCAGTGTACGACTCGGGTTCACTGAACACGTCCAAGGTGATGAAAACAACCTCAACCACCAAATCAGGGCCTATTACCAATTGTCTGGACTATACTGTAGTCCCAAACACATCCAATTCTAACAAGTAAGCATATGAGGTAATCAAAGAAGTAACGAATAAGTAATTCAAATCCTACAACCATTTGAGCTGTTTATGAAATACACATAACATGAATTCACACGTATGCATTTCTTAAGTAGAACAAACATTATAGTGTAAGTACGCAAAAGGGTTTATACACATTATCTCAACACCCATATAAGTACATTTCACCAAATACTAACTCATATAGACACTTTATCAAACACTTATACTACGCATATCATATACGTAACGTGAGTTGATTATAACATATATTTGGACAAATCCTTCCAGGGAGGAGTTGTCACATACACAACCATCATGTAGTTGCATTCTCTAGACATAGCAAGCACAAATCGTAGCCCCATATTCATTCAAACATTTCTACAAACACTTAGGCTACACACTACAACATATGTGACGTATGTTGGCATAACATGTATTAGGGAAAATCCTTTCACTAGGGAGTTATCACAAATACATCTAGCATATATATACGACGGATAATCATGTCAAGCCCAAGTCTAAATTCTAAACTCATTCAAACATTTCAACAAACACTTGGAATACACTATACACAACATAGTTCATATATAACTGTAAAATGAAACAAATATCGCATTTGGCATGTGAAATGGCACCTACGTCAGTAATAAATCATTAACCGACGTTGAAAGCCTTGAAAACCATAACCTAAATGTATATAGTCCGCATCTTACGCCGGTAGATGCGTAACAAACTCAGTTCGTACACCCACGCTTCGTCTACGGCACCATGGCAACCTATTACATGAAATAGGTTAGCTATTTCACCATTTCAACTATCTAAAACCTTAAAACGGATTAGGGTTAGAATTTCTTATCCAATAGTGGAATTGAAATCGCCGAAATAGAGATCCAGTAGCGATGAATAAGCACGGGAATAGGCAGAGTGGAATACCAAGAATCTCCACCAACTTCTCTCACTTTCTCTCTTTACTCTCTTCTCTCTCCTAGGGTTTCTCACAAAATTGTATGGAGTGAATGAGAGAGGGTTTAAGGTCCTTATATAGGCCCAGAACTGATGGGAATGACCCCAGGGCCAAGGTATACTTAGGTTATGTCTAAAGAGCATCTGTTTCAACTCAACGGAGCACTTTTAGAGCCCCCCTTGAGCCTAAGGTCGGACTTAAGCTCCCTTATGTTGGATCTAGGTCAAGCTAAGTTTTCGGTCCGATCAGGTTTACAGATCGCCCGTGGAAGACCAGTTTCAGTTCAACGGTCCACGATCGCCGATCAGGGCCATAAGTACACTGACCTGTGTATGAAATTTCCCCTGATCTGAGGTTGTATTTGGGTCTGATTCTGACCTTCAGAATCGTTATATTTGGACCTACAAGTGAACAACTCAGTTTACTTAAGTTCGGGTTTATTTCCTAAAGATATTCGCGTTTCTCACACACTTCGCTCCGGGCTCGAGCGAACAGCTTCGGGATACTGTTTGGACTTGATTTCTGAGGTGGTTGTCAAGTCCAGCAAGGCAGTCTTAATTATATAATTTCGTAGTAATAAGACTTTTGACATGATGTTCAGGTCCGATACGAAGTTTCAATGTGCTCTCGAGAGCAACTGGGTAATAAGATTGATCCTAGATTTCAGGGTAATGTAGCATCAATGATTCTATAAGTTTTGGGTCTTGCAGTTCGTATTTAAAGTGGATCAAGCGGATTTCGCAGCTAATCTAGTTTAGCACCTGGTTAAACTTGTCTAATTTCTAAAGGATTTGGTCCTGAATGATTTCTGCCTGAGGTGGTACTCAAATCTTTGTATGGAATTTTCTGAGTCGTTACAATCTACCCCCCTTAAAGAAAAATTTCATCCTCGAAATTAGTAACTTTTCATACTCCTCGAGAATCTGAGGGTAGTTCTTTCGAACATCGGCTTCTGTCTCCCAAGTAGCCTCTTCTTCAGTGTGGTGCGTTCATAACACCTTCAGAAGTGGAATAACCTTGCTACGTAGCACCTGCTCCTTCCTGTTTAGGATACGTGTCGATCGCAGTATATATGCAGCGTCCTCGCTCAACTGTACATGCTCCCATCTGATAATGTGTGAAGGATCAGGAATGTATTTCTTCAGCATAGATATATGAAATACGTTGTGCACGCCCGCGAGTGGGTGGACAAAGCAAGGCGGTATGCTACCACCCCCACTCGATCCAGTATTTGGAATGAGCCAATGAATCTCAGCGTAAGCTTCCCTTTCTTGCCAAAACGCTGGACTCATTTCACGGGAAAAACTCAGAGGAATACATGGTCCCTAACTTCGAACTCTAACGGTCGCCGCCTTGTATCGGCATAACTCTTCTATCTGTTCTGGACTGTCAGAAGTCGATGCCTAATAATATCGATCTTTTCTGAGGTCGCCTGTACTAACTCTTGGCCAATCAAACTGCGCTTACCAACCTCTGCCCAGCAATGCGGTGCTCGGCAAGGGCGCCCATACAAGGCCTCATAGGGAGTCATGCCAATACTCGCCTGAAAACTGTTATTGTAAGCGAACTCCGCATAAGGAAGACAGTCATCCCAACTGTCCTTGAAATCGAGTACACAAGCTTGCAGCATATCCTCTAAAATTTGATTCACCCGCTCCGTCTGCCCATCGGTTTGTGGGTGGAACGCGGTACTGAACTTCAACTTCACACCCATCACTTCCTTAATGCGAGTCCAGAAGATAGATGTGAATCGCGTGTCTCGGTCCGACACGATCCCTAAGGGAACTCCATGCAGACGCAGTAGCTCCTTAATGTACAGCCTAGCCAACTCGTCTGCAGAGTTCGAGACTTTAATAGGGAGGAAGTGGGCTGACTTAGTCAATTGGTCTACGATCACCCAAATAGAGTCATGTCCCTTCCTCGTCTTTGGTAGCCCTGAGATGAAATCCATAGAGATGAAATCCCATTTCCATTCAGCTATGGGCAGGGGCTGAAGTAGTCTAGGAGGTCGGCGATGCTCTGCCTTGACCTGTTGGCACATGAGATAACGTGACACATACTCTGTTATGTGGGCTTTCATGTTGTCCCACCAGTATGACCTTTTCATGTCATGATACATTTTAGTGTTGTCAGGATGCATTGCAAGCTTCGAATTGTGTGCACCCTCGAGAATCTCCCGTCTCAAATTATGAAGATTTGGGATGCATAGGCGGCCACGGTAACGTAAGCCACCATCCGTGCCAACTCTCCATTCGGTGCCCTCATCACTGCTAGCCTGCTCTCGAAGCTCAGACAATTGTTCATCGTCCTTCTGGGCCTCGATAATCCTGTCATCAATAAGTGGCCGCACCCGAATGTGCGCGACACTCTCAAATGGCTCTTCCATGGTGAGTTTCTGCTCGAAGTCTCGCACAAATTCAACCATATTCCATTCCTCAATCATCAGCGGAGCAGCAAATTCTATCGTCTTCTTGCGGCTCAACGCGTCTGCCACAAGGTTGGCCTTGCCAGGGTGGTAGGAAACCTCGAACTTGATATCCTTCAAGGTTTCCATCCATCGCCGCTGTCTCATATTCAAGTCCCTCTGTGTGAATATGTACTTAAGGCTCTTGTGGTAGCAAAAGAGCTCGAACTCCTCTCCATAGAGGTAATGTCTCCAGATCTTTAATGTAAATATGACCGCTGCCAATTCTAGGTCGTGTGTAGGGTAATTCTCCTCGTGATTCCTCAACCGTCTCGAGGTGTAAGCAATCACCTTGTCCTTCTGCATAAGGACACAACTCAAACCAACACGAGACGCGTCGGTGTATATAGTATACTTGACCCCTTGCTCTGACAATACTAGCATAGGGGCGGACGTCAGCCTGGCCTTCAGCTCCTGAAAAGCTGCTTCCACCTTCTTATTTTAGGGGAACCTCATGTCCTTCCAACTCAATTGCGACAAAGGCCTGGCTATCTTAGAAAAGTCTCAAATGAAACGTCAGTAATAACCTGCCAGGCCCAGAAAACTCCTCACCTCAGTAACCGAACCACGCGGTTTTCAGTCCTGAACTGCGGTTACCTTAGCAAGGTCTACCGCTATCCCTTCCTTGGACATTACATGTCCCAGGAACTTGACTTCCTCCTTTCAGAAGTCGTACTTCTTGTACTGTGTAAACAACTAGTTCTTCCTCAGAGTATCCAAGACCTTTTTGTAGGTGTCCCTTGTGCTCTTCCCGACTCGCAGAGTATATCAGAATGTCATCTATAAACACAATGACGAATCGGAACAAAAATGACCGAAATACCTTGTTCATCAGGTCCATGAATACGGCCGGCGCGTTCGTAAGACCGAATGACATTACGAGGAACTCGTAATACCCAAAACTAGTCCTAAAAGCCGTCTTCTGTACGTCATCATCCCTGACGCACAACTGATGATACCCTGACTGTAGGTCAATCTTCGAAAAGTATCATGCCCCTTTCAACTAATTAAACAGGTCATCTATCCTAGGTAAAGGATACTTGTTCTTCACGGTCACTTAGTTCAACCTGCGGTAATCAATACACAACTATAGCGACCCATCCTTCTTCTTGATGAACAGCACAGGTGCTCTCCAAGGAGACACACTCGGTCGTATGAAGCCCTTCTCCACCAGCTCGTCAATCTGTTTCCTTAGTTCTTTCATCTCACATGGAGGCATACGATACATCGGTAATGAAATAGGTGTCGCACCAGGCACAAGATCAATAGTAAAGTCGATCTCGCACCGAGGAGGTAGTCTCAGGATCTTCTCGAATACGTAGGTAAAGTCCTGGACCACAGGCGTATCTCCTAATGTCGGACCATCAATACGTTCTAACAAAGCAGCGTAACAACTAACTCGACAGGGCCAACTAACCTGAACTGGAAAAGTAAAGACCGTGCCCTTAGGTCCGTAGGCTGTCACGACTCTAGTCTCGCAATCTATCTCCACTCTCATCTCGGTGAGCCAATCCATACCAAGAACAACATCATAGTGCCATAATGGGGCGACAATCAGGTCGACACGCACTGCTACCCAAATCTATTGAGCAAGCTTCGCAAATTCGGGTAACGTCTGAAAAGGTTCCTGTAACGATAGTAAGCCTCACTCCCTTTGTAGGAGTAGTAACCAACACTAGTCGCTTAACTGCAGCGCATGAGATGATCGAAATAGTGGACCCGGTGTCCACCAATAAGAAGACAGGTGAACCTTGAATCTGGGTTGTGACTTCAAAAGCCACAGGTGCTACGCCTGATGCCTTGAATGCCTCAGCTGTAAGTGAGTGCACACGAGCTTGCTGCCGACGGTTTGGCTGTGGAACCGTGGACTGTCGAGGCGACCTGAAGCGAGGTGCAGGTGGCCTGAAAGATGGATGCGCTGGTGCCGTCCGTAGAGGTGGTGTTGAAATGGCCTGAGGCAACGAGCGGTTGATCCTCTACGGGGTGAGAAGCCGCTATCCCGCATCCTGGTGAAACAGTTCAGCTCTGAGTGGCCCGGCCTCTTACAGTAGGCACACTACACGTCAGGTCATCTCGTTTGAGCAGGTGGAGCCATAAGCCTCAACGGTGAATCTGCATGCGGCCTCTTACCGAGGGACGGCCTAGGCGGGAAATCAGATCGGCTGCTCAGCCCGCATGGACATGCCAACAAGCTCAGCATAAGTAGATATGCTAGCGCAGCACATCTTCGATCGGATCTTAGGTCGTAGACCCTCCGTAAATCATCGCATCCGCATATCCTTATCCCCTAATATCAGGGGGACATACCTGCCCAACTATGTAAACCTGCTCTCATACTCCACCATTGTCATGCCTCCCTGTCGAAGGCATAGGAACTCACTCTCCTTCTCATGGCGGTACGTGAGAAGATAATACTTCTCGTGGAAGCGCGTCTCGAAAGCCTCCCACGTCCACACATAGTCTTCCGCAACAGTGCGGAGAACACTGTCCCACCACAAGCTGGCTTCCTTCTCTAGCATGAAGGTAACTAGCTCCACCTGCTTTGACTCATTGCAGCGCAGTGGCTTGAGCATCTTAGAAATACGGTCAAGCCAATACTCAGCCTCCTTGGGTCGGTGAGTACCCGTAAAAGTGGGAGGCCATAAGCGCTGGAATCACTCAAACGTGCCGCTAGCACTAGAGGTCCCAGTAGAGTGCATAGGTGATGCAGGTGGAGTCACCCCTATATTCTGGGCAAAAATACTAGCCATGGAGGTCAAAAACTGCTGCTGCTGATACTGCACCTGCTGCTGTTGATATTGTGTCTGCTGCTACTGTATCAACAGCATCATCTGCTCCAGCCTATCAGTAGGGGGAGCCTGCTGAGGCATGGGTGGCATCGACGTAGATGCACGGTTCTGCTTAAGAACCAATGGCGTAACAGGTGGCACCACGGGCGGTGTCATAGGTGTTGGCCCAGTGGCATCCGACATAACAATGTGGGTCGGGCCCGAACTAGGGTCCGTCTGGCTATCACTCAGGGAAGATGCCTCGTTAATCGGATCGCCAAAAGTGAGACGCGCCGCAACCCTTATAGCCTCAGGTGGCATTCCCTATATACAACATAGGGTGTAACCCAGGTCAGATTCAACATACTCAAAATCTCATTTACGCAGCATTCACACACAGATTAAAATAACTTCATGCATTTCATTTACCAAAATTGTCATAATACATGAGTTATAGTATTACATGAATCATGACAGAAGATGCATGTGAGCCAATACAATCGAGACTTCAAACATTTAAAAACATTCTACCAACTACTATACTGCTAGGCCTATCAACCTGAAAACATAAAGATCCTAATACAACAACAAAATAAGCCATAGGGTGACAGCATGGATGACTAGGCATCCGAGTCTGGCAACGGAGGAGGGGCGCCCTTATCTTGCAAGCAGCACAGGATAGACTTCAAAGTGCGAGTTACTTTCTTGAACTTGTTTTCACAAGGGCTCGAAGATCGATTATATCCTGTTGTAGGACAGCCTGGCCCTCCTCAAGTCAAACTATATGGGCATCCCTAGCGGCCTGACCAGAGTCATGCTCCGATGCCGTAGGAGGAGAGCTCTCATCCGTATCCTGGGCCTCCTCTTCTTCCTCCTGTTCCTCCTCTATCTCTTCCCTGCTTCCTTCCTCGCTTTCATACTCCTCACCAGCCGTCTCATCCTCACTCTTATTAAGCCGGGCTTGTCGTCACCGTGGCCCGATGTCCATTTGATTGAGAGTAGTTTCATTGATATTATGGATCGGCACCGGCCTTTCCGCCCCAAGTCTGTAGCCAAACTCATGTGCAATCTTGCATATGAGTCGGCCGAAGGGGAGCGAATCAGTCCTTCTATTCGAGCGTGCAGTAAGAACTATCTGTCGCAGAACATACGTAGGCACGCATAACTTATCTCCTTGCCCACTTGATATAAGAAATCTACCATCAGGCGCGTGCACTCGCTGCGGTTGCTCCACCTGGGATAAATGTTGAACATGAAAATATGATGGAGTAGACAAAAATCATCAGTCATATTAGTCGCTAGAAGGCTATTGTTGGGCTGCCACTGAACCAGTCGGCCATAAAGGAACTGTGTGCGGTGATCCCTTTCACGTGCACTCCTTAGATTCTGCTCACTTGCATGTACCTCGCCAAGGGGCACATTCATAAGCCGAGATATTAAACCAACGTCAATTATGGCCTCCCGATCTCTTCCAAAGGAGATTTTGAACTACAAGGGCTCCAGCGTAGGCTCTCGAATATGGGCATAGAAAGCTCGAACAGTGCTCACATTTTCACGGTACTCGCCCTCAAATAGCGGACCCCACTTGGCCTCTTCTAGGAGCTGAGCAACAAGTATTCCCCAAATAGCCGTCTATCCACATGAGCTTCAAAAAGGACCCTACGGCCCTCGTAAACTCCATGCGACAGCTCTGCCAGTAGGGCCCTTCCGACGGGAGCCTGGGGATCGAGATCTCACTTAGTCTAAAACTCCCAATTGACGCTTGTACTCGCGGCGACACCTCTTGGTCTCCTCGAACGAGTAGGGTGACTAGGCCCAGCTTCTTCCACGGGAACCATTTTCTTTCCCATGAGGGAAAGAATGGTGGAAAGGGAGAAGATAGTCATAATAAGCTCAAATAGAGCCATGGGAGAGTGAAGAAAAGGGAGAAAAGGGATGGGATCTTTGGGTCTCCATGGATTTGAGCCTCGAAGGAGGGTGTAAAAGCTCAAATGAAAGGGGATAAAGAGGGAAAATGAAGAAATAGGATGGGTTGGTGGGTTTACACGAATTTGAGACTCAAATGAGGGGTTTAAGAGCTCAAATGAGAGAGAATGGAAAGGGTTAGCAGCTATGATAGAGGTCTTTGAAGGGGTGGTGTGAGGGTTGCACGAAAATGGGAAAAGAAGTGTTTGGAGGAGGGGTTTTGAGTAGAAAATCAGAATTTTTTGGGGAAAGGGAGAGCTTAGGAGGGTAGTTTATGAAGGAGAGATGTGTTAGAAGGGGTTTTAATTGACCCCACAAGGATCAGTGGGCCACACAACACCCAAAAGGCATCGGCCCGAGCCGGCCCGCCCGACCAAGCCCGTCTAGCGGCAAGGCCTCGCCGACCTCTGGAGGTTCCGGCCAGGGCTCGCCCTTTAGGCGAGGTCCTCCTGCCTCCTGGGTCCCAAAAATGTGTGGGTCCCATCCTGGGTCCCCTTGGACATGGTCCGTTAGGCCCCTGACTCCCATTTGAGCCATTTCGGGTCCTTTCGAATAGATTCTGATGTAAATTTACGTTTACCGATTTTAAACAGATGGGATGGAATAAAACGTGCTCTAGACCCGTCGATTGATGGTCTAGAAGTGGGTTGGGCTATTTCGCATGATCACGGGTGAGTACGGCCCGATCTCGACGATCGATTTTGGTCAGTTTTGTCGCTTGGCGAATTTGAAAAATCCTAAAGCTGTTTCTACATTCCGTTGCTCCCTCCTAAGTCAAAGTACGTCAGTGTGCGTCATGTGACCATAACCCAGGTCCAGTTTAATCCGAATCATGCTCTGATTCTAACTTGTAACACCCTGAAAATCGGGGGTTGAGCATAGCCTCAACTCCCGAGTTCCAACGCATTACTTATGCAACATGGATAAAGATGATTAAATGTTGTCTGTATTAGTGCATTAAACATGAGTGAGATTAAGCCAAATCAACAAAACATAATCTAGGGACAGTTGTAATACGCAAGCGAAAGACTGAAACAAACAAGTATAACTTATAAACCAGTATAGGTCCCCAAAGTATGTAAGCGTTGCCAGGTCAATAAATACAAGTATTATGTCAAAATACAAAATGTTCAAAATGGTTGTCCTTTACAAAGTATGAACCCTGAAGCCCCATCCATTCAGAACGGCTCACAGGAACCCGCCTGAATACTGCATATACGAGAATATCTCCTCGTCATCATAAAAGTCAGGCTCCGCCTTAGGAGTCGCGTCGTCACCTGCAATTAAGACAGAGTCTGGTTGGTGTTTAAAATACCATCCCGTAACGTGGGAGTGAGTGATCAACTCAGTGGAACTATACAACAAAGGTTAACATGTTATTAATTCAGTCAAGCAGTAATGATAAAGCAATAAAATCAAACATCCCTAAATACTCTTATTAATGCAAGAATGATATGAACAATGATGCATGCCCTTGCCTATGCTCCCTCAGCGACTTCATCTCACGATCGCGCATGCAACCCTTCCTCAGTGCTTGACCTGCTAGGCGAAACGCACATGAAATGCGGTGCATGCACATGATTACAAAGTTTTTATTAGTCCTTTTCATACAGCAGGATTGAAAAACTAAGGTACCTCTCTTATGTCATTTTCCAAACAATGATCCATCCTAGGGTCATCAGTCCTAGTAACTCTCATACGATGTTGTGGTTCTAGGTCACTGCAAAGGGCTCCTCACCTGATCAGTGCAGGCCTGATTTATACTCTGATTACTACAGAAAGGCTGGTCACCTCAACGTAGGTTCAGAGTATGCTCGAAGTCACTACAAAGGGCTCATCACCTTATCAGTGTAGGTCGACAGCTCGAATACAGTGTCCCATACCATTGTATTCGGCTCACGAGTGGTGTTACTTACTGGTCACTACGGGGAGGCTCATCGCCCCAGCGTAGACCAACAGCTCGACCACAGTGTCCCATACCACCATGTTTGACTCATGAGTCTTAGCGGATCGAGGTACCAAGGTTAACGGGGTTTCCACTGGTAAGTTTGGTACCTTAGGTTCAAGCAATTGCGTCCAAACATGGTGAACATACATCGGGCCAATCGGGTTACTTGACGAGCTCGACTAGCACGAGCGCACATCTAGTTGATCGACGTGAAGTGCGTGAGCACTTCGCATGGCCTAACCACTGCCGACGACCAATGTATGACTCGGGTTCACCGAACACGCCCAAGGTGGCGAAAACAACCTCAGCCACCAAATCAGGGCCTATTACCGATTGTCTGGACTATACTGTAGTCCCAAACACATCCAATTCCAACAAGTAAGCATATGAGGTAATCAAAGTAGTAAGGAATAAGTAATTCAAATCCTACAACCATTTGAGTAATTTATGAAATACACATAACATGAATTCACATATATGCATTTCTTAAGTAGAACAGACATTATAGTGTAAGTACGCAAAAGGGTTTATACACATAACTAAGGTAGTTGAGAATCTTATCTCAACACCCATATAAGTACATTTCACCAAATACTAACTATATAGACACTTTATCAAACACTTATACTACGCATATCACATACGTAACGTGAGTTGGTTATAACATATATTTGGACAAATCCTTCTAGGGAGGAGTTGTCACATACACAACTATCATGTAGTTGCATTCTTTACACATAGTAAGCACAAATCATAACCCCATATTCATTCAAACATTTCTACAAACACTTAGGCTACACACTAAAACATACGTGACGTATATTGGCATAACATGTATTAGGGCAAATCCTTTCACTGGGGAGTTGTGACAAATACATCTAACATATATCCACAACAGATAATCATGTCAAGCCCGGGTCCAAATTCCAAACTCATTCAAATGTTTCAACAAACACTTGGAATACACTATACATAACATAATTCATATATAACTGTAAAACGAAACAAACATCGCATTTGGCATGTGAAATGGCACCCACGCTAGTAATAAATCATTAACTGACATTGAAAGCCTTGAAAACCATAACGTAAACGTATATAGTCCGCACCTTACCCAGGTAGACGTGTAACGAACTCAGTTCGTACACCCACGCTTCATCTATGACACAATGGCAACCTATTACATGAAATAGGTTAGCTATTTCACCATTTCAACTATCTAAAACCCTATAACAGATTAGGGTTAGGATTTCTTATCCAATAGTGGAATTGAAATCGCCGAAATAGAGATCCGGTAGCGATGAATAAGCACGGAAATAGGCAGGGTGGAATACCAGGAATCTCCACCTTCTCTCTCACTTTCTCTCTTTACTCTCTTCTTTGTCCTAAGGTTTCTCACAAATTCGTATGGAGTGAATGAGAGAGGGTTTAAGGTCCTTATATAGGCCCAGAACTGATGGGAATGACCCTGGGGCCAAGGTATACTTAGGTTATGTCCAAAGAGCTTTTGTTTCAGCTCAACGGAGTACTTTCGGAGCCCCCCTTGAGCCTAAGGTCGGACTTAAGCTCCCTTATGTTGAATCTAGGTCAAGCTAAGTTTTCGGTTCGATCGGGTTTACAGATCGCCCGTGGCGAACCAGTTTTAGTTCAACGGTCCACGATCGCCAATCAGGGCCACAAGTACACTGACTTGTGTATGAAATTTTTCCTAATCCGAGGGTGTATTTGTGTGAGATTCTGATGGTCAGAATCCATATATTTGGACCTGCTAGTGAATAACTCAGTTTACTTAAGTTCGGGTTTATTTCCTAAAGATATTCGCGTTTCTCACACACTTCGCTCCGGGCTCGAGTGAACAGCTACGGGATACTGTCTGGACTTGATTTCTGAGGTGGTTGTCAAGTCCACTAAGGTGGTCTTAATTATATAATTTCGTAGTAATCAAACTTTCGACGTGCGGTCCAAGTCCGATACGAAGTTTTAATGTGCTCCCGAGAGCAACTGGGTAATGAGATTGATCCTAGATTTCATGGTAATGTAGCATCAATGATTCTACAAGTTTTGGATCTTGCAGTTCATATTTAAAGTAGATCAAGCGGATTTCGTAGCTAATTTAGTTTAGTACTTAGTTAAACTTGTCTAATTTCTAAAGGATTTGGTCCTGAGTGATTTTTGCCTAAGGTGGTACTCAGGTCTTTGTACGGAATTTCTCGAGTCGTTACAGTAAGTCTGGTGGGCAACTCATTCACACTTAGTGCGGTGAATTTTTTCCTCGAAACTCTGGCGAAATTTCTAACTTTTTCTGAACTTAACCATTTTTCTCGAACTTCCCAACTATGGCTCGTACTAAGAGAACTTTTCACGCAGTAGATCCACCCACAGATCATCCCTCTCATGCCAGCCTTCCAAATTCTCCTCCAACTTCTAATTCTTCACCAACTCCTGCAACTCAAGTGGCCCCTTCTTCCCCAACCCAAGCAGCCGCTCCTTCTTCTCTGGTTCACGAAAGTCCACCACGTAAACGAGTTAAGGTGGCCAAGAAACGACCCGCAAATATAAAAGAGCCAATCCTACCTGTTCTTAATTTTTCTGACAGAGTCAAGTTGCTATCTTGACCAATATGTCAGGCAATCATCTTTGGAGCCATAACATCGTCTCCAAAGCAAGGTCGAGAGGTTGACTGGGAGACTTGGCTAGAATTCACAACCAATCTGCGCACAGACATCGTTCGATCGCTAGTAAGAGAAGACACACCACCGCCCACTCTTTCTCAAAGGAAGAGGAAGAAGTCAAAACAACAGATACTTAAAGAAAAGATCCAGGAATACAAAAAGAAGAAAATCTCGAACTCTTGGGACACGATAAAGGTTCAGGATGGCTTCATAAAATTCAACAGCCCTCTCAGGAACGAACTGGTGACAATTCCCTTGAACATTTGACGACATCAGTTCATTCTTAAAAGCGAACTAACGGATCAAACCTTGCAAAGTCGCATGATGTATACTCCGAACTGGTCGATTCGAGAACCCCGAATGTTAGACGACATTCTTTTAGAGAGAGGATCAAAACAATAAATTGGTGAAGTACATTATATGCGATTCTTGGTTCCATGTTACAACCCTCATGCATGCTTTTCTATAGTCTTTTACAAGACGATACGTTAGCGTTTCAGAGAGAGAAGATCACTATGGGAATCTGGAGAATTTTGTACACGAGGCTTCCTGACATCTTGTAAATATTACACTGATTGGGCTAAGGCTACCCTTACCAAACATTCTGTGACACTGATGTATGTTGGCCTTTATGGCGCAATTGAAGCAACTTCTGAGTATTTTTACATGTATCACATGATTTATAAGGGTTTTCTGAGCTATTGGTGTCCCACCACAAACTCCTTTCATCTTCCTTTGGGTGAAGTCAGCATCACTTTGTGGGATCTTCACAAGATGGCAGGTTTACCTGTGACAAGTCGTTTCCATGATGAATATGTTCCTACCAATGAAGAATTCTCACATTTCTCTTCTTCCAAAAGACAAGCGCTAGTATCGGATGCTACTGTTGAATTTTTCAGGGATATGTCCAAATTTCCTGACACCAGCAAAATTTCTCCTTTTCTTTGGCTAGCTCATTTTTCCCAAGAGCTACAGTATACTCTCCTTCTTTTCATTGTGATTTTCTTATATTCATCAATCACCATTTTTTCTCATGACTTCCTTTCCTTGGCAGGTTTAAGAATTGTAATTCGGACGAATTGGAAAATGCACGTCGCAGAATATGAAACCCGTTAGAGTTTTCATCTAAGGGTGAATTGACAGCTTTTTTAGCATACTGGCTAAGTACAGTAATACTCCCAAGTTTAAAATGGACAGACACCATTAGACCGTCCGTATTCGTTGTTGTAGGCGGACTGACAGAAGGACGAACATATTCATTAGCACCCTCTGTGCTTTGCTCATTGTACCAAGCCTTCGGGGACGTTGCTACACATTGCCAGAATCCGTCTGTCGGGGCCAGTTCAGCGTTCACCCCGTGGCACTACTTTTCTAGGTGGCTGGGTATATATTTCCCATAGACATATGATGACCCAGAAAAAGCTTACGTTCATCCATCCCGACTCCCTTTATGTCACTATCAGAGGAGAGTTATGCCAACACGAATGTATGAATGGGTCATCGATGCCATTGAGTCATTGAATGTCATTAATTTTTACTAATTCTTATTCGCCCAATATATCGTGGATCACGAAGCTGTTGACGATGACGACCTCCCTCCGCTTAAGCAAGCATTGTTCATATCGATACAGTCTAACAGCTTGCCTTTGCGAGAACGCAGCGAGTTTTGGAGAGAACCGTATTACCCCAATCAATTCGCACGACAATTTAGGTATGATCAGACCATCCCCGACCATTCAGAAGAAGTAACTCGCAACATGCTTTGTTATGGTATAGGGCCATTCAACTGAGGTTTAGTCCAGAGACAACTTCTTGCAGCCCTCATCAATTCAAAGTTCATTATACTGGCTTTGGTTGTTTCGTTCGTACAACTTATCCATAGATGTGGTGGTGGGCACATCAATCATTCCTCATTCGCCGATGCTTGCCAATAAATTCACCAATATGGATCCTCGCCCCTCAACTCAGGAAATGCGACAGAAGAGATGGGATAGGCTATATCGTTGAACATGATCAGGCCCCTACTCCTGGCAATATTTGCATGAAGATTTCCGTAGGAGAACACATTTGCGAAGTTAAACTGCTAATACTCTTGAAGGTTGGATTGCTCATAGATTGCCACTAATGCATTTCAAATCTTAGAAAAAGCCTACGACTAAGGAAAATGCCCCCACAGACGTTGACGAAGAAAGCGCTCCTATGGATGTCAACAGTGCAACTCCTATTCCAGCTCCTACGATTCCTATTCAGGCCTCCGAAGCTGCTGGGCCTTCAGAGCCTCAGGAAGTACGTACTTTCGTCTGTCCCATCACAACCTTCTCATAGAGCATCCTCATCGCCTGTGACCCGGTCACAAATGTGAGTAAGATCTTCTACCTCTCCCTTAGCTACTGCTAAAGAAAACTTAGCCTCTACAGAAAAGAGGGAGTCTATACGGAAGGGGAAACAAGCGGTTACCGAAGAATCTCCCCTGAGATCATCATCATCTCCATTGTCTTCTGAGGAAGAAGATGAAGAGTTCATCTCTTGTAGCTGTACTTCTACCAGTCGGACAGCCTCTTCCAGCGGTTTAGGAGAAGAAAGTGAAATAGATACCGATGCAGAAGAAGTTGTGCTCATAGAAGAAATGGAAGAAGGGGAAGTAAATATTGGCGAGGATGACAGAGTTGGCATGACTACTGGGGAAGTAGATATCGGCGAGGACGATAGAGTCGGCATGACTACTGGAGAAGTAGATATCGGTGAGGACGACAGAGTCGACATGACTATTGGGGTTAACAAGGAACTTCTCCATGTAGACATTCCTCTGGTCATTATTGGAGATGCTGATGAGGGAGAAGAACCCCTGGACTATGGAGATTATGAGGATATACCCAACTTAACTATATCTTTTAGCAGCAATTATTCTCCCCTTCCACGTGTAGCGCCTTCCAATCCTCCTACTGATATTGTGGCATCCCCAAAGATTCTTCTGCCTCCCGTGGATATGGTTCAAGTTACTCTTCCCACTTCTGGCTCCATTAAGTGTTCTGCTAAAAAGAAGAGAGAACCTCCTAAACTTTCCATCAAGAATAACAAAGCAGTTCGTGGCATAACTTTCCAAACATAGCCCGCTACTGTTACGACCCCAACTACTGTGGTGTCCAGTACTGAACTTAGAGCTCCATCTTTTGTTAACATGGCTTCGGACTTACCCGAACCTCCCTTAGAAGAAAGGCCATCCATAGAAGCGGTGACTCTAGCTCCATCTACTTCAGCAATCATTGGTATACTTCACTTTATTTCCCTGCTTCATATTAACTTCCTTGCAATACACATATATATCCTTTAACTTATACATTTTACCTGTATTTCGCAGTTCATGCTGTCTTGAGTGGCTCTACAAGCTCGAATTCTATTGTCACTGTATCAAATACTATATCCTTGGAAAAAATTTCTCCCCCAGCACTATCTTTATTGAGAAGCTCCATATCAGTAGCCATTTACATTTTTAAAGATCCATCTCAATGGTCTGACTTAAAAATTGTGCTATCTTCCCTGAAAAATGCTGCACGAATTGCTAGGTTCAATATTTCTCCTTTGCGCGAGTCTTTATCCCATTTTTGTAAGACTTTCCGCAATTCGGTGGATGTTCGCAATATGACTATCGCACTTGAAATGCTTGCTCAGCAACAAGAATTATTACAACTCAGAGAAAAGGTTTCAAAAGTGGTAACATCAGTTTCTATTTATGATAAGGAGTTTCATTCTCTGGAGGAGTAAGTAAAGGTTATCAAGTATTCCTCGGTGACGATAACAGAGAAAATTGCAAACCTCGAGCAACAAATTCTAGATTTAGAGACTCAGCAATGCGAAATAAATTCAAAGGCAAGTCAGCTTGAGGCTGATATTGAAGTTAACAGGCGAATAACCAATCTGGAGCAGCTGGAAGTTTCAAGAGGGGAAGAGACGATAAATTCTTTGGAGTAGGAGCTAACCGATGCTCCAAACCAGGCTAGGCTTATCATTGAGGCTGAAGTCGAAAGAGGAACCGCCGAAGTTCAACTGAGAGATAACTTGCATCGGTACATGCTTACTCTGGGGATTTCAGATGATATATGAACCCCCCCTCCTTTTTTTGATATTTATCATGGCTTGTTTACGCATTTGTTATTTCCCTCTTTTTTTTTTTTGCATTATAGACAAGCTTTGATGAGTCATGCATGTCCATTTCAAACAAATATCACGTATGAACATAATAACTAAACATCATGCTTGATCAATTAAATTTTCTCATATTACATTTTATCATTAATCATATGGTGTTGTCTATGTGGCGTTATTTTGTATGAGCGATGCTAAGTTTTGGTTTCAGTTAGTAACACACACAGTTTAAACTCATAAGTAGTTGGAACTACCATACTTTAGACTCGTAAGTAGTTGAAGTTGGTCTTATGCGAATGGCCACTGTAACTCTCTAGAGTTTGCGGGGCTTATCGCAGCCAAGGAGTTCACAAACAGTAATCCATTAGAGGGGCCCAATGAAGCTATCGGGGTTGTGGACTCAATAGGATTTATGCACAGGATTGGCCACAGTAACTCTTTAGAGTTCATGGGGCACGCAAGGCTACCGTCGGGGTACTAGGTCCATGGCCGCCAGTCCATCAATGGAGGGTCTCCTGCTTCAGAGACTTGCCCTTATGAGTTACTACTAAAATCAAACCAAGGATCTGGGGAGTCATCCTGCTTCGAAAACTCGCTTTTCCTTCGCCTACAAGGTCAGGCACATTCACAAGGGGCGCTCTCTGGTCATCCTCATGACGCTGCCTGAGACTGTACAAACGGCATGGGTCTTATATGACTGCTTCATCAATTACCCGCATGGGTGCATATGAAGCTCTCTATGGGCTTTTTAGGGCCACAGACTCCACCGCTGTCCGAATGATATATATATATATGTGTGTGTGTGTGTGTGTGTGTGTGTGTGTGTGTGTGTGTGTCACCAACAATGACAAGTCTTATGTGTAGTTGGCCATGTGAGGCTTCACTACGCTCATCGACTTTGTATGTGGTTGGTCATATAGTCTTATTCCACTGCCAAAATGGTGAATCAAAATTGATATTCCACCATTGTTGATAATGTTATGCCAATATTCATTTTATATTTAAAATAATATATATCAGCCTGGTGATGATAGCAATTTTGATAAGATAGGTTTGCACGAGTGATTACTGATAATAATGATAATCACTGATGTAATCATTGGTGTAATCATTGGCGCAATAATCGACGTAAACATTGGCGCAATCATCGACATAATTCATTAGCGTAATCATTTCATTCATTATTTTTTACTACCTACTCTGTCCCCTTTTGGGTTTGAAAGGTATGTCACCAATACCTTTTGTAACCAAAATCGTTATCACTCTACAAGCTAGCTTGTTATTGACACAAATTTTTTTCAGAAAATACTCCACGCCTTCCTCCTTGCTGCCATTTTATTGGGGTATTCAGGCTACAATACTCTGTCTTTTCATTATCAGGTATTAGGAGTATAGATGCCCCTGGACTTTCCTTCTGATCAATAAACTGCCTTATTGATTTGTTATTTTTTAGCCATAGATAGAAAATAAAATTTCTAAATAAGTCTTCCTAAACGGCATCATTGACAATCTTCTCACAGTTGTCAGATTTGTTGTCATCCTCTGTCGCCTTTCGTTGTCCTTTCTCAGGACGATTTCCCCTCACCTTATCATTCTTTGTAATATATTTTTCAATGTAAAGCAATCTTCTATTTGATGTCTCAAACAACAATGATAACAACCATAATTCCTTTCCTTTGACATTGTAGCTTCTTCAGGTATCTTGGTGAGGGAAATCTGACAGTTTTAGCGGCCAATAATTGTTCCATCATTGGCAATATATCCTCTTTTTCAAATGCATACTCTTCATGTGAATCGTACGGTCCTGGTCGTTTATCATTCTTATAATCTCTATGCCGGTCCGCCCCTTCTCTTCCTTTTATTTCCTTCTTGTCATGGAATGTACTTTTTCTTTTCTTTTGATCGACAACATTTACCACCGCCCTACTCGGCCCTCTCTTTTCATTTCTAGCTTGGAATGCGGGTATCTTTTTAGTCATCAACTCCAACACATGTGCTTTGGTGGCCAAATCTCAAAAAGTCTTTATATTGGCATTGGTAAGTCCAAATGCGATCCCTGTAATCATGGAGCTTAAGCACATTTTTACCTGTTCTCTCTCTTCAGGCAACTACCAGCATGCTGCCCCTAAAGTTTTCCATCTATCGATGAATTTCTCCACTGATTCATTTTCTCTTTGTTTTACGGATGTTAATTCTGCTATGCTAATCTGACGAGAAGAAATTTGACATAAACGCATCTTGTATTTGCTGCCATGTTTGTATTGACTCTGGGGCTATACTTGAATACCAGCGAAATGGTTTGCATGTCAAGGAAGATCTGAATAGAAGCAGACAATATTGGGGAACAACGGAGAAATTTCCCATAGATGTGATGAAATGCATCTGGTGCTCATCAAGTGATCCATCTCCGTTGAATTTCTGAAACTTGGGGTGTTTAAAATTAGTAGGGAAGGGTATGTCCTCTACTTCTTTTGGATCTGGTGTTCGATACCGAAACCTTCCCATGCTATCATACTCTCTCACATCTTCCACAACCGCTTGTCGTACTTCTTCCTATGTTATAAATCTCATCGCATGAATGGACCCATGAGATCCCGCTCGAAGTAGTTGGGAGCCTTCAGGTTGTTGTTCCCATTCATTCATAGTAGCCATCATTGGAGGTGATATTATTTGGTCTACATTGTGTGCGAGAGTGGCCAGAGCTTCCCGGAGATTCTTACATTCATCCATCAATGCCTTTTGCGCTTGAGCCATTTCAACTAATCTATCTTCGGTGGTGGACAGAGGATCTTCACTTGTCCCAGATATACATACTGTGGCTTCTCCGTTTCCTGGTGAAACTGTTATCGGGATAGAACGAGAATAGGATTGTGTGAAAGGACTTATCGAAGAAGGCGTTCTACTCGACCCTGCCGTGCTTTCATATAGTCCAACTGATTGTGGCGAAAAACTTCGCCGTGATACGCATATTAGAGAATCCTCCATACGCGATTTATTTTTCTATTTTCTAGTCCATTGAATTCTTGCCACAGGTAAAGCTGGAGGTTCTTGGGGTGATGATGAAAATGAAACTTTTTCTGGATATATTGCTGGAGGAGAAAGTTTAGGGTTTTTCTTTACTGCATTCCGCGTAACAGGTCCTCCAGTTCTCAATATCAATGGGTTCATCCTGACCGCGACCCTTGATTTCCAACGCGTCACTATTATCCATTCATTCTCATTTTCCTATGCTATTGTGGAGATTGTTACGACCCCAACAGTGACTCCCAGTTTATTTCTTTTATCCTATATAGGCTGCTTCTGCTGAGTGTGTTGTTGATCAGATGCATACTTGACTACAAATCCCATTGGCGTGAAGTGGAAGGTCATATTTTTTGCTGAAAGTGCCATATCTCCTGGTATTCCAAAATTTGAATGTATATGTACTCCCGTCAGATGTCATGTGCAATGTCAGTTGGTGTTTATTCATAAATGGATTCTATCTTAGAGATGAAAGGGAGGATATTCCCCAGTGGAGTCACCATTTTGGCGTCTTATATGATGCCAAACAATGATAAAATTTCCTAAGTTATCCTTAAATCAACATTAAATAAGAGAACTTCCCCAGTGGAGTCACTATTTTTTTTCGACCAGAAACCAAATGCATTTGATTTGGGAGAATTTCTTATTTGACATCGATAAAGATAGAATCCGCTGATTCCAAGATAGAATCTCCTAACAAAGAAAAGAATACATGAAGCCAGTTGTAATTAAAATGTAAATTTTGACAGTATTGCGGCGCATTTTCATCAAATCTCCTGGGGAGACGAGTTGTACGAGTTTCCTTTGCTGGGATCCCTTAGAAATATCCAAAATAGCTTGATCTTCTGTCAGAAATTTCAGCATAATAATTGCTCTTAAAGATAACCCGCGCAACTCAAACAGGACTTGCACGGCTGGCGAGTTGCGTAGCCCTCCTTCTTCCCTTCTCTCTGCCCTCAATACCTGTTAGAAAGACTGATCTCCTGAATATTCAATCTGTCAAATGAAGGGGTGAAGGAGTATTTATAAACATTCACATGTGTGAGCCCTCGATTCCTGTGCCATGGGCCTCACCTCGCATCACTAGCTCCCTTTTCCCTGATGAAACTTGCGCATCCTAGCGCAACTCTGGCGAGTTGTGTGGACCCTCGCAACTCAGGTCCCACATAACTTGGTTCCCGTGCAACTTGCTCTCTCTTTATTTCATGCCTTTCTCTTTCCTTGATCATTTTTGGTGCCCCATTAGCCTTATGATTGTTCATTTTTAGCTAACCTATCAAGGTTATCACATGCTTCCTTTGGATCCTATGTTATGAACTTGTCATTGCACATCATCTCAATAAATTGGCGCATATTTGAATTAAGTCCATCATAGAGGAAACTAATTACTCGTTAAATTTCATAACAATGTTGTGTGCATATGAGTAACAGGTCTTTAATTCTCTCCCAACATTGAAAGAATGTCTTGTCTTCCTTTTGGGAGAAATTCATGATTCTAAGCACACATATAGTTGTCAAATTTTGTAGACAAAATATTGATTGGATCTTCACCACACTTCAGTCCTCTACAACACTTCATGAAGCATGACTCAACATCACAAGAACAGAAGTTTCAGAAAGGTTTCAAGCGATAGATCAAGTGTATGTCAACCTTCAGGTAAAATGACCTTAGGAAAAGACCAAAGGATAAAGTATTTTATCATGGCCTTTATATGTTTAAAATATGAAAGTTTTCTTTGTAAAGTTGATTTTGTTCGGCTCAACCCAACCTCTGGTTTGACCAGCTCAACCTTAGCCTTAGTCGAGTTTACAACAACTTCAAATTGAAAAATCTGTTGTAACTTTGACTAGCCTGACCCTGGGTTTGATCGGCCGAACTTGGCTCGGGCCAGCTCGATGGTGTCTTGGGTCAAGTTTCCACCAATAAAAAATTTCAGATTTTAAGGGGATTCGGATGCCCTTGCCTTTATTTAGTCCCGTCGAGCTCATCATAGTCAAACCCCATGGCTTGCATAATTTTTCTGCTTACCGGACTGTATCTCTTTAGGTCTTCTGGCAGGAGCTTTTCACTAGTCGCTCATTCACTTATTTCCTCTTTTGTTCCTTTTTTCAATGGAGTATAAAATACAATCGACCTTAGATTAGTGGGATTGGGTTGTACACATAATCTGTTTGGCATGACAGGAAATGGTATACTCCTTTCCAACCATGGTGTTAGCATAGTATAATTTGATTATAAAGTCTTTATCTGTTCCGGCAACAACAACACTAAAGGAGGTTGTCCTGGCTGCCTTCAAAGTAAAACATTTTTTTCTTGTGAGTAATCATACTCAGCTCTTGATTTTTTGTTTGTCCCATGTCCCTTTCTTCGGACAACCTAACTTGCACGACTTTTCTTTTTATTGTATGGGCCTCATCACCCTTTAACTGCAAGTTTCCTTTATTTATTGTTTCATCTTTCTCTATCGTAAACTCATCATAATAATTCTTGTCTGCAAAGAATGATTCTGCCATCATATATGGCTTCATATCATCCATCACTTTATACTGAAGATCGTTTCTGTAATATTTGAAACATTGGTGCATCCACGGTCACCCCAAGAGCACATTATACATTGTTACTGCATCAATCACGTGACATACAATATTTGTGACTAAGTCTCAAATTTCAAGTACTAGCGTGATCTTTCCCAGTGCTCTCTTACTATCGTGATTGAACCCTTGGATTATCATTCCGTTAATGCACAAGTGTGAACGGTGATACCCCAATTTACTGAACATACTCAGTGGTAACAAGTTCACTTCGAAGCCGTTATCTAACATTATATTGTTGACTTACTTCTCGCGAATGCAGCTAGCAATCATTAGCGGTCTATTATATTCCTTCTCACCTAGCATTAGATTATCATCAAATAACATAATGACAGATTTACAGTTGATCATCTTCATTTCTTTAGACGTATTTCCTTGCACCAGGTATCATCTTTTGTTGTTCCTGTACTTTCCATTTCAACGAGTAATGCCTTTCCTACGTTATCGTTTTACAGTGCTTATATCAACATTTGTCGGAAGTCCTTATATAGACGTAACGCGTCATATATACTCAACCGAGCAGGGATCCCCTTCAGGTGACTTACGACATCATAAATCACTTTATCAGCTAGCGGGGCATTGCTGTGTGGCACTCCATCTATTTGAATTTCCTCATTATGTGAAGGATCTTTTCCCCGTGAACTTCCCAAAATCTTCCCCTGCATTGTCACGAAGTCTTGCTTTCGAGAGGTGCTGACTATTTTTCTCCCTGGTCACAAATGGGGAACCAGTTGGTTCTATCGATGACTTGATAATAATTATATTGCAACTCTCGCTGCTTTGATCAATATGCTCACGTGACATGAGTTCCTTTTGTTTAACCCTTTTGCACTTAACCTTTTCATAAAACGCGTGCAAGAGATGCATGTCCCACTTGGACACCATGTTTATTGTCACTTTCCCGCCACACTCTTTATCTTTCTATATCACAATCTCTCCTTGAGTCATCATTTTATGAAGTATATTTTATTATTATTATGTAGCAGTTTCAGTCGGATGCTCGAGCATATGATGATAGTGACAATATTTCTTTTCTTTCATCTTCCTTGCTTCTTCCGGCCATTGCACTTAGGGCACTTCGATTATCCTTGCAACTAATAATTGATTCATCATGGGGAGCACATATTCTTTCTCAAATGCATACCCCTCATGATCGTCATATCGCCTAGGTCGTTTATCGGTCGTCCGACTCGTATAACAGTTTTTACCCTCTCTTCACCCTAATTTGTGCTTATAAGAACTCAGAAGACCACTTTATATAGGCTTTGATCAGACCGACTTCAGAACCGCATCAAATTTACCCAGCTATTGTAGCTTCGATATCACTTTCGATGGCATCAAAGTCCCATTGAAGAGTTCGAGTCAAGTTGGGAAACTATCCAGCAACCATTTTTTTGAATGTGTATCATCCCAATGTCATCTCACGTCCTTCAATGGCAGGAACTTGGCTTCAATGGCATCGAAGAATGCTCTAAAGTGTCCAACGACTAAATAAAAAAATTCATGATTTTTACAACGTAATCGAACTGGCTTCGATATCATCGAACACTCCTTCGTGACGTCGATCATGGCTTCGATGAAATCTAAGTAGTCCCAACTATGTCTAACAAACAAATCAATTTCTCTTGATTTTCGCGATGAGAGGCATGAAACACTTACTCCAATGTCATCGAACTTGTCATTGATAACATCGAACAGTCAAATTCAACAATCCAATTTTATTCCGCACTTTGATGTTTTCAATTTTATTCCTTCTTTACTTGGTTTCCTTAGATCTTGGGCTCTTGAAATCTTCAATATTGACCTCCATGGATCCAATCTACATCATGGTAATCTTTTAAGCATTAAATCCATGCTTCAAGCATCCTTTTCACCTAAGCTCTCAAAATCACATCGCAAAAGAAAACATGTGAAAATATATAAATTAAGCATATTCATATTAACAAAAACATTGTATAACTAGGGGAAGTCTGTAATATTTGACACTGAACATAACCCCCTAAATAGCATTTTGCTAGTCCCAAGTAAAACATGTAAAGAATTAATGTTTCAAGACTTCTAATTTCAAACCTATCTCTGAAAATAGCATTCTGTGCAATCCTATATATGTGAGTAGAATTCAAAGATACAATAATAGAAATTCATCAATCTAAAGTCCAATGTCCATAGTAAATATTCGAACTAAGTTCTCTATAATTAATTTAATTAATAGAATGCATCTAAGTATCAAGTTTCTAGTGTGCTTTGTGATTCCTAACTCATAATTCATAGAAGTGAACCTTTTTTTCATAATGTTAGCCATGCTCATTACTTTCAAGTAGACAGATCAACATAAGTAATTGATTGTGAACCTATCTCCTTTTTCACTTATTTTCCAGCTTTCAATTTTATATCGATGACTTTCACACT
Source organism: Magnolia changhungtana (assembly GCA_030180095.1). Classification (NCBI taxonomy): domain Eukaryota; kingdom Viridiplantae; phylum Streptophyta; class Magnoliopsida; order Magnoliales; family Magnoliaceae; genus Magnolia; species Magnolia changhungtana. The sequence continues at coordinate 1,255,194 of JASAUF010000231.1, read as the reverse complement.
ATTTCTAGCCTTTTCCTTCTTTTGATTGATTTTCCATTGAAACACATAAGAGGTATCCATTTTTTATCTCACTATTTTTTAGCTGGTTCTTTTCTCTTTTCTTTTTAATAGACTTAAGGTAGGTAAGGATCTTCATACTTGGTTCCTAATCACTTATAAGTAATCATCATGCTAAAACTAGAATTTCAAGTACACCACATAATATGAGTTAAATGTGAATTGTGAACTAGACTCAATTGATGTTTAAAATTTCTATTAATCAAGTTATTCAAAAATCTACTACTTTAACTAAACTTTGGATTTTCAAAACGTATTCTATATCTTCTCCTAATACTTACCATATATTCAGATTCACAACATAACTATCTTTAAAAGGAGTTTTAAAACTGAAATTTTTGAAATTTTTTTGCTCAACACTAAACAAATGACTGATTAGATTTATCTCACCCCCCAACCTAAAATCTACATTATCCTCAATGTAAGAAATATGCAATAAACTCAACATGAGACAACGTAAATAAAAGATGAGTGAGTTAGAGAGAGAGAGAGAGTACTTGAGGAAGAAAAATAATACGGTATGAAGTCTTTAATGTTTAAAGGGATTAGTACTAAACAAAACAAAATAAAACTATAATAAACTAAAGCAATCCGACTTCTAAGAAAGTAATAAAACTACCTAGACCTCCATTAGACTAGAAGGTTAATCCTGATAGACATGATCAATCAGAGGGATGGACATAACCTCTAAATCAAAATTCACAATGAATGGTTTAAGACGACCATTCACTTTGAAGATGTTACCATTGATCGGATTCTCAATCTCGATAGCCCCATGAGAATAGACCGTTTTAACTTTGAAGGGGCTCATCCAACAAGATCTCAACTTACCGGGAAAAAGGTGAAGTCTAGAATTGTATAAAAGGACTTTTTTATTAGGTATGAATGATTTTCGAAGAATGTTCCAGCCATGGAATATCTTCATCATGTCCTTGTAAATCCTATATTTCTCATATATATCATTCCGAATTTCTTTAAGTTCATTCAACTATAACTTGCGCAATGAGCCAGCGTTGTCAAGATTGAAGTTAAAATTCTTAATTGCCCAGTAGGCCTTATGCTCCAGCTCCACAAGCAAATGACAAGCCTTCTCATGACAAGTCTAAAGGGAGACATTCCAATAGGGGTCTTATAATCCGTATGGTAAACCCATAATGCATCGGTCAATCGAATTGACCAATCCTTACAATCGGGGTTAACTATTTCTCAAGATTTGTTTGATCTCCCTATTTGAAATTTCGGCTTGACTACTTGTTTAAGGGTGATAGGGGGTACTCACTTTATGTGAAATGTCACATTAAAGTTTCAAATGGGCTATTACAAAAATGAGATCTTCCATCACTTATGATGACTCGTGGAGTTCCAAACCGGGATATGATATTTTCTTTTAAGAATTTAATGTCCATGTGATGGTCATTATTCCAGCACGGAATAGCCTCAACCCATTTTGTGACACAGTCTACCGTAAGAAATATATAGACATTTTCAAAGGATTGGGGGAATGGTCTCATGAAATTGATGCCCCGACAATCAAATGCTTCAAAAATGAGAATGAGGTTTAGTGGCATCATGTTTCTATGAGACCATCCTTCCAATTTCTGACAACGTTAACATGCTTTGCAAAATTCATGTGAGTCTTTGAACATAGTGGGCTAGTAGAAGCCACACTGTAAAATTTTAGTTGTGGTGTTCTTAGCCGAGAAGTGGCCACCGCAGGCTTGAGAATAACAAAAGGAGATGATACTATATTGTTTATCATCAGGAACACATCTCCCAATGATTTAATTTGGACAATATTTAAACAAATACGGATCATCCTAGATAAACTTGTGAAACTTGGTATAGAATTTCTTTTTATCTTGTGCAGTCCAATGAATCGGTGTGATACTTGTTACAAGATAATTTGCAATGTCAACATACCAATGTAATTGGGTGACTTTAAAGAGTTGTTCATTAAGGAACATGTCATTTATCAGTGTTGTCTCAAGGGAATTTAATAAGACAAGCCTAGAGAGATGGTTAGCCACTATGTTCTCTACTCTTTTCTTATCTTGGTGTCAAATTCCTGAAGTAGAAGGATCCATCTTAACAAGTGAGGCTTAGCATCCTTCTTGGAAAGAAGGTACTTCATACCGAATGGTTGGTATAGATGATGATCATGGATCCTATCAAGCAGGACTTAAATTGTCCAAAGCAAACACTACAGTTAAGAGTTCCTTTTCGGTAGTAAAGTAGTTTACTTGGGCATAATTTAGAGTTCTACTTGCATAGTAAATTACGTATGGCTGGTTCTCTTTTCTCTGACCTAATACCGCCCCAATAACATAATCGCTCTCGTTGCACCTAATTTCAAAAGGAATACTTCAATCGGGTGGTTGCATGATGAGAGTGGTAGTCAATATGCCCTTAAGCTTGGTGCAAGCTATTTGTCATTCTTTACTCCACTCGAATGTAGTATCCTTTTGGAGAATAGTACATAAAGGACGAGAGAGGTGATAAAGTCCTTTATGAATTCGCGGTTAAAGCTGACATGTCATAGAAAGGATCGCATGTCGCGTATACTTTTGGAAGGAGGTAAGTTAGAGATCAAATTAAATTTTACCTTGTTTACTTCAATTCCATTGGATGATATGATGTGTCCAAGGATTATTCCCTTTTGAACCATAAAATGACACTTATCCCAATTTAGCACAAGGTTCTTTTGTTTGCATATCTTCCGTACAAGTTTAAGATTTCCAAGGAACTTACTGAAGGAGGAACCAAAGAAAGAGAAGTCATTTATGAAGACCTCTAGAAATTGCCCCACCATGTATGAGAAAATACTCCACATACATCACTGAAATGTAGCAGGGGCATTACATAGTCCGAATGGCATCATCCTTTGGTAAGCGAAAGTGCTAAAAGGAAATGTAAACGTTGTCTTTTCTTGATCTTTAAGGGCTATCTCTATCTAATTGTAGCTTGAATAACCATCAAGAAAACAGTAATAGGAATGAGCAACTAACCTTTCTAAAATTTGGTCAGCGAAAGGTAAAGGAAAGTGGTCCTTCCTAGTGACGATATTCAACTTTCGGTAGTCAATCCACATTCTCCACCCATTAGTGACTCTGGTTGGCATGAGTTCATTATCCGCATTGGTTAAGATGGTTGTTGAGTGTAAAATATTGCATATTTTCCCCTATTTATACCTTGGTTTTGTAAACATGATAATGCTTAATTATCGCGCCCCAGACTCAGAGACCGGGCTCACAAGATTCTCAATCGCTGATTCCAGCGCCGACAGCCTCTGTAGTACCCCATTCTTGGCTCCTGGCGCCCATTCACCAGGTTCCAATCCTGGGATCCTATAAGGAGGATTTCTATAACATAAGTCCGATTCATAATGAGCATACCCAAGATCATAACATCATAACCATAGGAACAACATTCCAAAATCCACAAGAATTTAAACTTTTTATAAGTACAAGGCTTGAAGGGAAATACAAAGTCTATATAAAGAAAACTCCAAAAGGATCAACGACATGCTCCAGCTCCTGCTCTGCTCTCAATCCTAAAATCACCTGCACGCATCAATTATACATAAGCTTATAGAAAGCTTAGAGGGCGGTGTAAGTGTGTGTAGGACAAATGTCAAGAATGCAATATCAGAGTATGCGGGATATGCGGTAAGATCATAAATACCAACAGCTGTAACAAGGCTATGCAATGTAAGGCAGGGATACCATCTGTCAATCAAAGGTTATGCAATGCGGGGCTATACAGCCAAGTGCCATATGTAATATGCAATGCGATTATGCTCATCCTCATATCAAGTCTACAATCAGTACAGTTCTTCTTTAGAAAATCATCGGGGTCAAATACACTACCTGCTGACTGCCGCTCTCCTAGCCGCACAGCCCAGTTAGCGTAAGAGACCTCACTACTTGCCTATGGGCAACCAATAACCAACAAGGCTCGATGGTAGTAGACCCATTTATGAGCTGGTCAAACTCAACCTAGCTATTACCCCCTCACTCAGGTAGGTAAGGCCACACCCCCACCCAACCGATCACGATATAGTGGGAGACGCGGCCTAATGGTAAAGGCACCGGCACTCATGTTTTTTACTCGATCTTGGCATTGGAGCATCTCCTGGTACCATGAAAGTTCTGGGACTTTCATCCAAGGACATCCTAACTGCCCTAAGTGCTCAAACGAACATTTCCGGTGTCCAAATCTGGCCATCCATGATATACCTGTGGAGGCTACAACCCTAATAAAGCAAGGGCGAATATCAACGATGTATGAAGCAAGGGCGAATATCAACGATGTATGAAGTAAGGGCGAATATCAACGTGTTATGAAATGCCAGATGCCACGATATACCCACACCCTTGGGTGTCCCAAGGGTGGGACGGCTGGCCCATCTAGAGGTCTAAGTGGGCCCCACTTTGGGATGTCCCCCAAGGGGTTGGTCCCCTACTAAGTGGGCCACACAATGGATGGAAGGTTAGGATAAAAATAAACCCAAATGTGGGCCTAAGGTGGGGTGGATGGTCAGCCTATTGCTGGACATTCAGCCCAACTGGATGTCCAACAAGGTGCTGCTGTCCCAACCCCCAAAACACCCCAAAATATGATCAGGTATGTGGCCCACAAGCACTTGGGGTTATCCTATACAAGGTGGGCCATAAATTTAGTGAATGGGAGGGCCATCACCACACAAAAGCCTAGGAAAACAAGCATGGACAACAAGGTAAAACAATTACAACAGAAAATTAAAAACATTGTTGTCCCTGTTTTGAGCACCGAAAGGGGTGGGCCCAAGTTCTCCAAAAATTGTGGAAAAATATTTTTAACCTCCCCATATATGTGTACTACAAGGTAGGGTCAAAAAAAGTGGCTCACTATTACAAAAACTATTTTATATTTAAGGATTTCCAAACTGTAATGTTGTTGGACAGTCCAAAAAATCTGGGCTATCCACCCCACTTGGGCCACTCCTTTGGGACCTCAATCAAGGTAAGATGGAGCTGGAATTTAGGGTACATCTAGCTGGGTCCACACCTTCAAGAAAATTATATTTAAGGGATAGAAATAGTTCCCTAAACAGCCCAAGAATTTGACTAAAAAATAACCAGAAACTGTCCAGAAAATTTCTGGACAGCAACATGCATATGAAATAAACTGAGTATATAATTCAAATTAAGGAGAAAACACCCCATGAAACCTGAGTTGTGGTCCACCTCAATGGGCCCCACAAACATCCAGACCTATTCCACACATAAAAATTTATTGCATATGCCCCAAAAAGGGCAAACAAGTCATCACCATCCATAGAGTGGACTGCCATGGGTGCCCACTCTCCTTGGATGATCTGGATATTTCCAAGCCATGGTGGGCCACACACCTTAGAAAAATAAGGGATTATTAAGAGAAGAAAGAGAATCAATGACAAAGGAAGGGGCTCTGTGTAACACCCCAAACTTTTCAAAACCCGAGTCTTGAAAGTTCTCGAGTGTTACCATAAATTTAGCATATTATGTACACATGTACGGTACCAATCTAGTCAACCTAAAACTACATCCATCCTCCAACATAAATCTGACCAATTAAGAATGATCTTCATCCATAAATCAAGTCATCCGACCATCGATCATGTGGTCTGATATATGTACCTTCCTTGACTGAATCGGTGAATAACTCTCTATCCATAATGATTTAGATGTAAGTTCTTTTGTAATAATTGTTTAGAAATGGGCATAGGACCATGTAGAACCATTCGATTTTACAAAACTCTTAGATCAATAATAATTATGAAAATGCCATTAACATAGACCCCTGAATTCTAGATCGCATAGTTCCCATGATCCGTTTCATGTGAAATTTTATACTAGGCCTAATTATCATAAATTAACTATATACATCGAATTTCAGCCCTTAGATCGTAGTAAATCATCTACTTGGCCTCTACATCCGTCCATACACTTATCAAATCGAGATTTTGACCCATTCATCTTGTTCACCCCACATGAATATGCTTAACCCACCATTAGAATTACAATTTGAGGAGCTTACACATGTAAATAAATCACTCGAATCTAATAGTATATGTGTCATACCCCTAATTACTCTAGAAACACACTTTATGACCATCCATTTACGAAACTGACCATACATCCACTGACATACATGGCCAGAGTGCTAACTATCAAGTCCCCTTATTTTTAACAAGTCATCTGACCATCCGTCATGTTTGGATCTGCCAATCGGGCCATGTAAACATCATGGTAAACTGATCATCATGAAGATCTTAGGGTTTAGGTCCAAACTACCCGGTAACTTGTCAATCAGAGGTGTATAAATATTAATTTAGAATTTTGAATATATTAGCCATTAAAAGAGAATCTTAGTCATCCTTGAGAGATCAGGGCTCAAATTTGAGCGACGGAAAGAGCGTGTAAAATAACGATCACCCATCAAATTTTACTTCGTTTAGAGGGTGAGGTTGCAGAGTACGGACGGCGGAAGTCTAGACTAGAGAAAAGGGTAAGATTGTAAATAAAAAAAATCTCATGTATAACTCTTAAGCAATCAGTTTACGTAAGTTTCCTTTCATGGTGAATTATCACCAATACATGGTTACAAAGTGTGGCCCACCTATGACTTAAAATATCCCTATATTCTGGCCCTTGGCCTAACATGACCCCGCCAAACCAATGAATGGAGTAACTCTCACAAAGGACATCACAAGTGGACCCCACAAGATATCACAGTCAAACACGGTACCCCGTGACATGGTTTCAGAAACATTTTCACGTTGGACAATACCCACCTTTCCAAATGTGTTGTGGCCCACTAAAACCTCAGATCTACTCCATACTTTGACTCATAGGCCAACATAATACGAGGGATCTAATGAAGGGAGTGGATTTATTAAGTGGCCATCCTAAGTGGATCCATCAATGCTGTACAAATGAGTTGAAAGTAGCATTCCCGATGGCTGTAACAGCGGACGACAAAAACGAAGGGGATAATGAATCATACACCACGGTTCTCTGATTAGCATCCACTACACCAATTTAAACCGTTCGACTGTAAGCCATACCAAAATCGACTACAAATCCTCTGCATTGTCTCAATGACGGTGCTGCTATTTGTGCGATGTTACGCAATCAAGGTGCGTAGCCGACTCTCCAGAAGCTTTGAAGCCATCTATAAAAGACTGCCATCGGATGCACTACAAAACAGAACAGAGAGGAAAGAAAAGGGAAAAGAGAGAGGAGAAGAAAAGAGAGAAAGAAAAGAGAGGAGGATAGTCTGGGTACGCAGGTTTCTACCCTCCAACTCCAACCCGACCGAGTCAGGTAAGCTCGTTTCCTCCCCCTTCTTAAAACTTCAACCCAAGCTAAAAACAGCTTCCAACAGAGCCTCTAAATGCACCCTGAAGCGGACCAAAAACCCAGGATTCACCAGATCGTGTGGGACCGGTAATGGGGCCCATAAACTAGTTCAAAGTTAGGCCTTTTTCAAGCTTTAAGATAGACTAAAATTGGCCTAAAATGGGCCATGATTGGAGCTGGAATCAAGCCTCGACAGTCCCTGATTCGAGTCAGGATTTCAAGACTCAGATGGACCATACTAGGAGTCGAGATCTGACACCCATCAGGCCATGAAAATGACTGGAATCAGGCCCCCATCAAGTTTGGATCAGACTGAAAACTAGCCTCCTATTGGTACAAATAAATGGGCTGATGACGGTCCTTAGTTGGGTCGAAGACAGGTTTTCCCCAGTTCATGTAATGCAAGTCTCAACTGGGCCTTGGATCCAACTGAAAATGGGCCTCACCATAAATCTGGTGGGCCTAGTCGAATTTTAGGCACCCTTTGGACCAGTTGGCTAGGTCGAACTAGGTTCAATTCGAGCCTTAAATGTTAGGCCAATTTGGGCGTGAACTTGAAGCAAATCCCAGACCCAATCTGGGCCATTTGAAGAGCAAAATCTGGTGGGCCTAGTCGCTCTAAAGCGAGCCCAAGTGATTCTATTCATGGGCCCTTCAAACCTTTGATATGTTTAGAAGTTATTATCTAATGCAAGCTAATCCTCTAGGAAGCAACTTGCGTAACTTGGGGCCTTAGTTGCACACAAGGATTCAGATCAAGGCCCGGACTACGACGACTTAGGTGATGACTTCCCCTTGGGCTTTCCATCTTTAAGTTAGCCAAACATAGTACACATCAAATTACTACCACTAGTTTTAGGTCCTAATACTTGTCATAAATTTCTAAATTCTATTAACTGCCCTATCTCAAATTCATGATTGATGTATTATGTTCATATTACATGTTAGGCTCATATGCTAGTTAATGAGTACCATTCATGAATAATGATTATTGTTCTCATGTTTAGTATTGTATCGATTAATAGTCGTTACTATAGTCTCATGATGATACATTGAAAATTTTACCTCCATTATGTAATTCTGTGCACCTTCATATAAGAACTTATGGTTGTGAGTCGCCTTAATATCTAACTCACAACACTACGTGTGGAGAACTCCACTATTGTATGTGAGCCACACTTGGGGCATAACTAGATGGATTTTGTGTGGAAAATAGGGCCCTTAACCTAGTGTCATTTTGATCAAAGGGTTTTATTTAACATCCTAAGGTAGAAACCTCATGAGCGGGGATGGTGGTCATAGGACACTATGTCCGAGCTGTCGGCCTACGCTGGGTGACTAGCCCCCCGTAGTAACCATTGAGTTACTTAAAACGGCTGATTGTAATTGGAATAATAACGGTTTGGCTAATCATGCATCCATAATATATTGGCGATGATGAGTGGCTAATTCTGGATATTGTAGCATGTGCCCTTAGGATCATTGAATATATTTTACTAGCTCCCAAACCACCGACTATCAACCTATTTATCCGAATGGAGGAGCATTCTCAGGTTGATGACTGCATGGGTGACGAGCCCAAGTCCGACTGGATACATCCCCAGGTTGATGATTGCATGGGTGACGAGCTCAAGTCCGACTGGATGAGCATTCTCAGGTCGATGTGCATTCATACACCCATGCATTTTAATAAGACTGCATTTTACATGTTTTGGATCATTTCCTTATTTTTCTTTAAACTATGTCTAGTAAGGCGGCGATGCATAATCTTAAGGGGAATTCACACTGAGCTGGCCACTTATTCATTGAATATCCAACCATACAGAGTATGTAGGTGTAGTTGGAGAGAAAGGTATCACTGACCCTGACGGTATGATGGTGGAACCTGAAGACAGATATTACGAAGACGAGCCCTAATAAGAAGCGGCTCATTGCTTCGATTTTAATTAGTAGTAGTAGTACTCTTATGTTTGATTTAATACATTGATACTTTCAAATTTTTGTAATAAGGCCCTCAGCTGAGTGGGCCAAAAATATTTGGGTTTATATGATATAATCCGTGCTTGCTTATGCTATCGTACTCTGACTTTAATCTTTTTGCTAGATCTCTAATTTATTAACTCTCGTGTTTTCAGAACAAGTCTCGTACTTGGGTTCTAAAAATTGGGGTGTTACACTCCGCCACATTGAGGCCTTTCCCTTCATCACAAACTACACATATATCACTATATTGATGGAATGACAAGATCTACCCATGCATGTAACTTCTAATCAAAATCCAATGGTAGAGATATCATCTCCACCAAGGATCAAGGGTCTAGATGACCTAAGAATCCTTCTAACTAAGAAAAGAAACCATGGTGGGGTCCATGGAGAATGGCCCCACCCATGGGTTATGCATGCACAAAAGGATGGGCTAATGGCCACATCCAAGAAGACATGGGCCTCCACCATCATTTGGTGGGCCCCACATGCTTCAAATATGAGGTGAAGAAGAGAAATAAGAAGAACGAATGAAAATCCTAAGATTCTAAGTACATGCACACCCACCTACAAGGTCTTCAAGCAAACACCTCCAAGATAGTCTTTAAGCTTCAAGGAAAGAGGTTTAATGGTCAAGATGTTAGACTAAGAGATGGATTATGGGGTAGAAGGGAGGATGAAGGGCTGAAAAGTGGGTGGAGGGTGGGACGTCCAAGAGCTTAGAGAGGGAGAGGGAGAGATGAGGAGAAGAGAGGGAGAGAGGGAAATGAGGTAGATTGCTCGCAACTACGGGTTTTTACTCAAACTAATGATGGCATTGCTAGAAAAGAGAGGGCATGATGGCCTCTCTCTCTCTAGAGAAGAGGGAAGTCAGAATTTTTCAGATTTGAGAAGAGTAAAAGGTGGCTAATGCATGGGATAAAGAAAAAGAAGCTCTCTTGGTAAGAGAAATAATAATGACTTACTAGCTAGGGGGTCTAGCAACCTAGCCTAAGCTAGCTACTCGAATGATGGCCTATGGTGATGAAATCAATGTCTACAAATTTGTGCAAATCCTAGGTGGGCCCCACAATCACGATCTATGGCCTAAAATATGCACGGCCCACAACTCATGTTCTACAAGTCGGATTGCCGCACGAGACGTGGTGTTGGAACCGCAGCGATGATGCGGTTGCTATGTCACTAGTTTCGGGTCGATCCGGGTTAGATTTATATGATGGAACTTAAGGGTCATTACAAATGCAATCCATAGGTCACGGGTCACCGAAATTTGACATGTAAGACCGCGGGACCCGACGAAGCGAAATGGACACTAAGGTTAGGGTTTCACAGTGCCCACATCATGCCCGCCTACATTGGAGCAGGGACCAGGGTAAACTACCGCGTTGGACGAGCTATTGTTGCAGGTGACTATGGACGGAACTCTGTCCCACATCGCTTGGGCAGTCGTTCGAAGTCCTGGCTATATGTGGAGGCTCTCCCTTAACTGTTGTAATGCGTTTTAAAGCCGTGCGGGGGAGACCCCAAAACAGACAATATCACAAAGGTGGGGCGGGTCATCTTATTAATTGATTTAATTATGCATGTTTTCATGTGCGAGGTGATTTTGAGAGCTTAAGGTGAAATTAATGCCAAATGAAAAATTTATGCTCAAAAGATTACGAAATGAAGATTTGGAGATTTGGAAGTCATTAATGAAGAATTCACATGCCAAAGATCCAAGAAAATCAAAAGATGTATGAAGAGAATCAAAGATTTGAAGTAAAGAAAAGGAATCCTGAAATTGTCCTGAAAATAAACTGTAAACACTGAAAATTGGCGGCCACGCTGATTTAAATGTTATGGTTGTTGGTGATGGGGGTGATTAGGCTGATCATGGATGTTGGAGTTGCCACTAGTTTAAAATTCTCGAAATCCCACGGTCGGCTAGAACCACAGAATACGTAAGGTGGGGGAAATCTAAAGACTTCCCTACCCTAAATTGACTCCTGGTCTGCGATACAGGATTCTGGGTAAGGGACCTCAGTTACAAAGAGGGAAGGTGTTAGGCACCCTCTTTGCCCGTACAAATGTACGGTCTCTACTTAGCGTGGTAAAACAATCTCAAGGGATGAATGAAGTGGTCAGAGTAAGACTAGGCACACGTGAATTTTTTATGTGGAAAGATCCGAGATTTCAGCAAACCACAGAGCATACGTCCAGGAACGTGTCTAGCGGGTGGATGTAATGATGCTTATGAATAAAGATAAAGAAAAGTGGACTAGATGGCTATGAATTTCTGATGTGACAAGATTTGATATACGACAAGTCACAGAGTATACATCCACTAGGGATCTAGAGAAGCAGGGGGGTTGAGAAGGGAATAAATGTCATGATGAATGCTTGTATGTAGAATGAATAGATCTTTGGCTTGATCTTGAGTAGGCTAGGATGTGGGTTGAACCATGATCAACTAGGCTAGGTTGAGGGGTTAAGATGGCTAGGAAGGCAAGGAGTGGGCTAAGAAGATGGCTAAAAAAATCTGGACTTTGAGGCTTAGGAGCACCTCTTCACTCTCACTCTATTCCTCCCTCTCTCTCTTTCACTCTTCTTCTCACTTAAGCTTGGAAGTGAGGAGTTATTTTTTCTTTTGTGAAGTGGAGAAGGTTATTTATAGCCTTCTCCAATGGCATTGCTGTAATGCTGGGTTTGAGAGGAGTAAAAGGTGAGGTGGCAAGTTATGGTTGGTTGTGGAGAGAGGAATGCCACATGACACTCTCTCATTGGCCATGAGGGGGGGTAAAAAGGTAAATAGTGAAGCCTGGAGGGTAATTTCGGAGGAAAGTTGACTTTTGGGCGCTGGAACAGCTGTCCACACGTAGGCCGTGAGGGGCGACACTTGAAATACCACAGGCGGTAGTCAGACTGCCGCCCGCGGTAGTCAGAATACCTCCTCGGCCGCGTTCGGGCTGGGGCCGTGCGCATGGGCTTTGCTGGCCTCCGTTTTGGGTTTCTATGGCTTGGATAGGTGGATTCAGGTTTGGCTAAAGGGTTCTGGCCATGGTATAGGGTATAGGTGGGGCTATATGTGTGCTAAATGGTTTAGATTACGGTTTCAGGTTGCAGATTGAGATTTTGGGATTTTTGGGTCAGGGTTCAGTTAGGTTGGGATTAGGGTTCGGTTCAAGGTATGATCATGGTTCCCAGATAGTCTTAGCCTTCTCAATATGCAGTCTGGGTGGGGTGTCTACAGATGCCTCTCTTTGACCGAGGTTGCGAGCAAGCAAAGGTCAAAGAGTGTGGACACCCCACCTTTCTGGTGAAAAAAAAGGTAGCGACTCGAATCTGTTGTCTGCCATTGTATCATTGTCAGACGAGTGTTTGGAAAAGAGATGACTTGCACATATCACGAGGGTTGAGAAAAATGTTGTGATTGCCTCCTGCGCATTTGTCGTGGCTTTACGGATCACCAATCACAACCCTTTCACGTCAGATTATTAATAACATTGGAGGGTGAGTTTGAAAAGTAAGGGTCTCTGCACATTTGTTGCGACTTTACGAGGATTCCCGTACTGTTAGGTCTGTCGTTTCTTTGCTACATAATCACCGTAGGAGTATTCGTTCCATTTGATCGTCAAAGTGGTTAGCTGCCCTGTGCGTTGGTGCGACCTTACGGGGAATTCATTACGCCGACTTGGACTCGATTAAATTTTGTGAACATTCTGGACTAGGTATGTGCAAGTAACCTTTTGCCATGCAATCTTCTAATTCTGATACTTTAGTTACAATGGATTTTTGCTAGTTTGAGTTTGATTATTCTTTCCAGAGATAGATCTACTCATTTCTATTAGCATTTGTATGACTTTCTAGATATAAAGATCTGACCAATCGTACGTGTATCATATACGGATCCGATCATCCTCCCGGGAAATCGGAAGGGATCGAATATTATTTAGTTGTTTGCGCTAACCGCAACTGGAGAATATGGAAGATTCCTCAGTGTATTGCGCACCGCGTGTGTTTTTTTTTTTTTTGAAAACTTTGTTTGAAAGCTATTCCCTTTGGAACTAGACTCCTTGGGGATTTAATTGAAAAAGATTTTTGTATTTTAGAAAATATCTGTTCGATCTCGCAGGTGAGCGTCGTCGTCCGGTGTTTATTTGCAGCGAAGTCAGATGGCCTTCACTAATAAATTAATGGGGCTAATGATTTTGAAGAGACAAACTCTTTTGAGGCTATATTCACTGGGGATTTGTTAGTTTGGTAATTTTTGGGATCTTTTGGATTTTTTTTTGGAGATTTTTTGGAATTTTAAAATTTTTTTGGAGATTTTTTGGAAGTTTTTGGAATTTTTTGGAGATTTTTGGGAATTTTTTTGGAATTTTGAAAAAATTTTGGAACTTTTTGGAATTGTTTGGGTTTTTTTTTTCAGAATCTTAAAAATATTTTGAAAGTTTTTGGGGATTTTTTGGAGATTTTTTGGAATTTTGAAAATTTTGGAGTTTTTTGGAATTTTTGAAAACATGGGGGCTTTTTTTGGTAATTTTAAAAACTCGTGGGCTGTTTTGGCATTTTTGAAAATGCGGGGGCTGTCTTGGTAATTTTGAAAAATGCATTCTTTAGATATTATCCACCAGTCAGAGGTAAAAACCGGTCTTCTCTCAACCGCCCTTGGGGATAGCCCGCTGCCCTAAGCACTCTTTTAGTCGTGCGGTGGTTGGACTACCGCCTGCGGCAGTCCGGTTACCGCCGGTCCATTGTTTGGACCGTTAGTCCGTTCATTGCATCGGTCCGTCCGGTGTGGCCTTCTCCCTTATTTGAATCCTCCATTTGGGACGTTCAGGGATCCCATTCGTGGTCCCTGGAGCTATTTCGGTGGAGGTTTTTCAACCCAAATTTCTTGCATTTTCTTCCTTTCTTCCATTTCAGGTAACCTTGGCCATTGAATTCTCGTTGGGTCCTATTGGGCTGTTTATTTTGAGAGCTCTTGATGGGTTAGATTTCCTTTCGAGTTTGGAGAGGGCCAGGACCGTCGGACTGTCTTGGTTGGATCTGATCCGTTGGATCTTGTTGGATTTATTTATTTTGGACCAAGTTGTTGGCTGGATTTTTTTCATGATGGAGTGGGGTGTGATAAGAAAGGGGTCCCACCCTTATTGATTTTAATTTTTTTCTCTTCTTTTTTTTGTGAAAATTTTGATAACGATCTGGACCGTTGGACGGATTATCTGGGGCTCATTTGAGTGTGTGAATGGCGTAGATTTTAATGATTGGCCATTTTATGGACAATGGATGGATAAGATTTCCCAAGTGGGCCCCACCTCATGATCTTGAGATGTCCAGATGTATGGATTTATTGTGGATGGACCTTGGAAATGGGCCTTGGGAATGAGCTCTTAATATGGGCCTTGAAAATGGGCTTTGGGAATGGGCTCTTGAGATGGGCCTTGAAAATGGGCTTTGAAATGGGCCTTGGACATGGGCCTTGATGTGGGCCTGGACATGGGCCTTGAGATGGGCTTTTTGAAATGGGCCTTGATGTGGGCTTTGATGTGAGCCTTGATGTGGGCCTGGACATGGGCCTTGAGATGGGCTTTTTGAAATGGGCCTTGATGTGGGTTTTGACATGGGCTTTGTCGTGGGCTTTTGAGAGTGTACTTACTTGTGTACCTTGCCTATGCAGCATGCCTCGTCGTGGAAAAAATGAGGTTAGTTCCTCCCACCGGTCGGCCGATCCATGTTATGTGCCGCGAGAGGGCCGACATTTGTCTAACTTAGCTCGGGAAGGTGGTGCGCCCGCAGTCTTGAGAGGATGTGAGGAAGCACTGGCCTGATTGGTTCCATGATCCACAACCGTTGTTCTTCGAAGTCTTGGAGCGCACCCCATTTGACCACCTATTCCAAGTTCGTCTGAGCAGGACAAACATGTCTCTTTTGTCTGCTTTGACCGAACGGTGGCACCTAGAGACTCATACTTTTCAGTTGCTTTCGGAGAGTGGGGCATTACCCTGTACGACATATACATGCAGCTGGGCCTTCGATACGATGGAGGATCTGTACCTTTCGAGGATGACCTTTCGGTGCCCATAGAGGATGACTGGAGGGGATTATTGGGGATGATGCCAGATGCTGCCGACTTTACAGGTCCTCGATTCAAACTTCTCTGGCTATCATCAAACTTTGCCAGATGTATCCCTAAGACTGAGGCTGCGGCTATGGTGAAGGCTCATGCCTTGATTTTGTATACTATGGGTGCGATGATCTTCTGCTACGAGAATGAGCTTGTAAGTTCCCGTCTATTATCGCTTGTAGCAGACATCACCTTCCCCATACCGTACAACTGGAATGCAGCCCTTCTGGCCCATTTGTACAAAGGGCTAGACAAGGCCAACCGTTGCATCAGCTGATCCTTGACTGGCTTTTACCTAGTCATCGAGGTACTTTTTTGTCATCTTTTATGCCCTGTTCTCCCTAGGGATGGTTTGGTGTGCCTTTTTCTAATTATAAGTTTGCGCAGACCTGCTTTTTCGACCACTTTCCCCATTTGGCCCCTACCTTGATTGACCATTCGCCTCCCTTTCCTTGCTATAGTACAAGGATAACCATAGCCGCACGCGCTTATTTTCGGATCTCGCCTGGAGGTCGAATATCGATGCCCTTGTTCCGGATGATGTGAGTGATTTGCCCTTCTCGCATGGCCTATGTGTTGCTTCCTGCTTATCTCTCAGCGTTTGATTTTCTTCTTTTTGCAGTTCCATACCAGGCCGTATCTCCGGTCGAATGTGGCACTCACTCTAGGAGCTGAGGAGGCCTTCCAAGCCTTACGACGTCGCCACATTCTGGAGGATTCACGTGTGACGAAATGGTACCTGGGAGAGAGACTTTTTTGGCAGTTGACCAGTAGCCCCATGGTGCCATTTAGCCCGTCATTCAGTCCTTCTGATTGGAGATCGGTGCCCGAGAGGGAGCTGATTGCTGCATTGGAGGGTTTCAATGCTAGTGCTTTTGTTGACCCTAGTAGAGAGTACAGCTCCTGGTGCGAGCAATATAGCATTAGTCTGATCTTGCAGCCTGGATACGCTCCTAGTGGCGGCTCATGTTTTGCTGGAGGGGGGATCTTGGGGCCCCATTTTCATTACAAGGACACTGACGCTTATTTTCCTGATGATGATTAGTTCCTTGTACCATTCAATTTTGTATCCTTGGATGTGTAATCTTCATGTTTTATATAAGATCTCAGTTGGCCAACATTGCTCTCTTTTGATTGTCACTTTTAATCATCTTTGCCATCCCAATTAAGTGTATGGAAGTTTGTTCCTGGATTCTGGTCTTCTCGAGTGGTCCCTGCCTGAAATTCTCCCAAAAGTGGGCCTAAGCGGCAATCGGATTGCCGCCCGCTGACTTTTATAATTCGGCTCTGCCCTGTCAATGCTGCAGCAATGCAAAACTGTCAGTTCTGTAGGTGGGGGTTGGAGTACCACAGGCGGTAATCGGGGTGCCGCCTCCATTCATCTTTTCTTCCATCGAGCGCCCTTCTTCTCTGTTCATTATTTTTATCTCTCTCTGATATTCCTCCCTGTCCCTGTCTGTCCGATCATCCCTTTTGTTCCTTTCCCTTTGTCCCCTTCTTCCTTTGTCTTCTTTTACCTTTGTCTTCTTCTTCCATTGTCTTCTTTCACCTTTTGGGACTAATTATGGCCAGTAATGATGGGGGTATTGATGGGTTAATGAATGGTGAGAAGGTGGGTGGGTCGATAAATGATGGAGGGAGTTCACTTGTGAATGGGTTGATGGCGGTTGGTGGGGGAGTAATGGGCTCTTTTGAGGAGATCATTGCCATTTATGGCATCCCTCCTACCACCATTAATGGAGGAAGTGAGGTTGGGTTGGATAGGATGGGAGGGTTTGATGGATCTATACCAGATGGGCCGCTCGGATTTATGGATGCTACGATGGACAGTTTAGGTGGTGAGGATGGTGTGGATGATGGCATTGTAACGGTAGACGGTGTATATGGGATGGATTAGGTTTGTATGGGTGGCGGGCCTTACTTGGGCGGTTTGGATGGCTTGGATCTGACAGGTGATGAAGTTTCTATGGACGGATTGGGTCAGATTTTTAGTACGGATTTCGAGACAGTGTTGGGACAGGAAGTTGCGATCGGGGCTCAGGGTGTCAATCCTGCCAGCCACTAGGAGACTTTGGGTGTTGCGACTCCTGGGGCTTGTGTGTTTCAGACATCTCCTGACGTGGCGGTTATGGGCGGCTCTAGCCCGCCTATTGCGGCTTTCCAGGGCACCTTGCGTGATACGATGGGCTACGGTGGCTTCTTTTGTCACCATGAGATAGACCTGCTGGATGAGGGGATGCCCATTTTTTATGATTCCCCAGTTGACCTGGGAATTCAGATTGTGGAGGGTGTGCCAGTCCAGACCTGTCGATTGCAGCCCCGCGATACTTGCTCAGAGCGTTTGCACCTTTGGATAGAGAGCTTGACTGAGTCTGAGATCTTTGAGCTGAGTTCCTTGGGCTTCTGGGAGGTTCTCCACTTTCACCGAGTTCGCTTAGATTGACGGCTCTTGAGTGCTGCATTGTATGACTGGGTTCCTTCCCTGAACCTATTTTCTTTCAACGATCTCGAGTTAGGCCCTTCACTGGAGAAGTTTTCACGCCTGTCTAGTCTTCCTCTCACCTGAGAGCCCTATGTCCCCTTGTCTGAGCCGGTTCGCTCCACTGACCTAATCTCCTAGTTTGGAATTCTTACTGCTCTTCCTACTTTAGAGGGTGGAGCTGGTGAGCTTTCACTTGAGGTTTTGTACGATCGCTGTTCTACCGCCCGCGGAGGTCCTAGCTCGGACCGCCAGCTCAGTGTATGAATGCACTGATATTCTGTATTTTGGCTGAGCTACTTTTCTCAGGATGGAGACAGTCATCGTTGGTAGTTTTGATGGACATATTTCGTCGTGTCCTTCACAGTAGGAGCATCATATCTGTGGTGCTGGCGGAGCTTTTCTTGGGGCTGACCGAGTGCTTTCTTGGATGTACCCACATCCTTCGGGGCTGCTACTCGTTCCTTCAGGTACCTACCCTTTGCTCTGCTTCTTTTTCTTTTCTTTTTTTTGCTTTGTTTTCCGCTTGCAACTTGAACCTGATTTATTCTCCCCAGGTGTGGTTGTGGGAACATCTTTTTATGACCCTTGTGCTTGTTTGGCCTGATTCCCACCGCGATATGTGCTATCTTTGATACTTGATGGCTTCCCCCTTGGTGTTGAGGCCACTGAGTCATTGTACCGCCACATGCTTTCTCAGCTTCGAGGGTGGGATATTAGCTGGGAGGCTACCTGGCTTTGCCGTTCACTGTTGATTTGCAGCGCAGCTCGGACTCCTTTGCTACTGCTAGGTCTTCAGGGATACTGCTCTTACCATCCCGTGCGATTCCTTCATCAGTTTGGTTTCTGGCAAGATAATCCAGAGTTCGCCTTTTCTGGATTTGGACATGCTTCTCTTTCTTCTGACTTGATTGCTTTGTATAGGCAAGTCTGGATTTCCTGGCAGGGATCCTTAGATGTGACGATGTTAGAGCTCGAGTCCTGGGCTCCTCCCTTGGCCATGATGCCGTATCAGTGATGGGTGGTTGAGCAGTCGCTTTATCGACAGGTCCTCGGTTGGCATTTGGAGGATGAGATTGCTGATCAGGACATGGTGGGTGATGCTGCTTCCTCCTCCTCGTGCATTGATGATTCGTTTGAGGCCTTTGAGGAGCGCCCTTTCATCGATCCATCCTTCTTACTAGCCACACACGGTCACCTGATCTCCAAGATTGTTGTCCTTCGTCATACTTATGAGGATATGGCTTCTCACCTAGCAGTGGGACAGCGGTATGATGATAGCATGTTTGCGGCACACTGTCTGGAGAGGGACGAGGTCTTCTACCTGCACATGGAGGTAGAGAGGCTCAGGCAGAGATTATCGCTATACGAGAGGTAGGAGCTTACCTGTGGCCCTTTGAAGTTGATCAGCTGCTTGCATGCATGAAATCCTTTTTTTTTTGTTTTTTTTTTGTGTTATGGCGTTTTTTGTGAAGAGAGAAAACAATATTCTTGTAAAAAAAATTTTAAGGGAAGGAAAGAAAATTTTGTTTGTGCCAAATTTGCCAATGTTCGCTTGTGTTTGGATTTGTTCTATGGATGATTGGGATCAGAATCTTAGGCTCGACCCATGTTGTATGCAGTATTCTAGATTGTGTCCTTAGAGTTTTGGGTCCCTGAGAGGGTGTCGAAGATTGCCTCCCTGAATTTGAGCAGAGTTTGATAGAGGACTGATCCACAGTTGACCTTTCCTTGTATCTTGTTGTGGTGCTTGCTGTTTTGGCTTCTTCTGTACCCGCACTTATATATATATATATATATATATTTATTCTTTGTTATTTTTACCCGTAGCGCCTTTTCAGGTTTTTACTACGTCTAGCTTTCCCCGTCATTTTTGCCCATAGCGTCCTTTCAGATTTTCACTACGTCCCGAGTTTTTGATCTTGCCTGCCCCTTGGTAGCTGTGCTATTTTTTAACCCTTGGTGCCTTTTCAGGTTTTCACCAAGTCCGCTACATGCCCGCTGTTTTTACTCGAGCCGCCCTTTCGGGTTTTTGACTCGCCCCTTTTTGCTTAGGCATGCCTCTTGCTCTTTTTTTATTTTTTTATTTTTTATGCATTCTTCTTTCAAACGCCAGGAGTGATGGAGGAGACGGAGAGACTTCCTTCATAGCCAGCTGACTGGTTACCTGCCTATCATTGTCTTTGAGTACAATCGTAAGCTGCTTTTATTCTGGGGGTATGGGATGGCCTTCTTCTCTTCTTTTTCTGGTTTTCTTGAAATCTCCTCTTTTTTTCCTTTCTCTCTCTCTCTCTCTCTCTCTCTCTCTCTTTTTTTTTCTTTCTTTTTTTCTTCTCTTTTTTTTTGGTTTTGGTTTTTTCCTTCTTCTCACTTTCATAGGAGAGACGATTGGTGTTTCTGATGGGAGAGGTGATGGATATATATTATTTTTTTGTTTATTTTTTTTTTAGGAAGTGAGGGATGCAGCTTTGCGATTGTAATCATTGACAAAGTTAGGTAGGGTTACCCGTGATAGATTTTCACGTTATCGGCATTAATGGGTTCGGGAAGATCTTCTCCTCTTAGGTTGGTGAGCCGAAGAGCGCCTCCTGGGAGTACTTCTTGAATGATCAGTAGTCCTTCCCACGAAGGTATGAACTTTCCCCTGGGATCTGCCAAGTGCGGTGGTAGGATGCGTTTCATGACCATGTCACCGATTTTGAAGCTCCTCTTTCGGACCCTCTTATTGTAAGCCCGGGCGATCCTTCTTTGATAACATTGGGAGTGACTTAGCACCCACATGCGCTTTTCATCTGCCAGGTGCAGTTGATCGTATCTTACTTGTTGTCACTCACCTTCCTCAACTTCACTTCCCAGTAGTATCCAGAGTGATAGGATTTCAATTTCGATTGGCAGCACTGCTTCCATTCCGTATACGAGTTTGTACGGAGTTGTGCTTGTAGCAGACCGTACAGACGTCCGATAGGCCTAGAGTGCGTAAGGAAGCATTTCTGACCAGTCACGATATGTTTTCACCATTTTTTCCAGTATACGGATAATAGTTTTATTGGCAGCTTCGACCCCACCATTTATTTGAGGGCGGTAGGGGCTTGACTGATGACGTTGAATCTTGAACTTGTCGAGGAAGTCGCTCATCCTTTTATTGACGAACGGAGTTCCGTTGTCTGTGATGATGGCTTGAGGGATCCCATATCGGCTAATGATGTTGTTCTTCATAAACATGACCACATGAGATGCTGCGATGGTGGTGTAGGATGCTGCCTCTATCCACTTGGTAAAGTAGTCTACCGCCACCAAGATGTATTCATGCCCATTTGAAGCTTCAGGGCTGATCTTGCCGATTATGTCTAGCCCCCATACAGAGAAGGGCCATGGCGATGTCAGGTTGTAGAGTTCGAAAGCGGGCGCATGGATCTGATTTGCATGTTCCTGACACTTGAAGCATTTCCTGACGTATTTGCAGCAATCTGTCTCCATTGTAAGCCAATAATAGCCGAGTCGTAAGATTTTCTTTTCCATCATGTGTCCATTCATGTGTGGGTCGTATAGTCTCTCGTGGATTTCTGACATAATCTGTGTCGCTTCTGCTTCATCCACGGAGCGGAGAAGGACTTGGTTGAAGGATCGCTTATAGAGGATGCCCCCAGTAATCACGAATTGTGCTGACAGGCTTGAATAGTATGTCGATCAGCTGAGGCTGCTTCTTCCAGGTGCTTCTGATGTTACAGATATTCCTTGATGTGTGTGTACCATGGCTGATCATTTGGGGGAGGTTTAGCTTCGTCAATTTGTAGGTAGAATGCAAGTTCCTCCTGGAGTTTGACGGTGAGTTCCCATTCAGCGGTTCCTTTTGGGATCTCCAACATTGAGGCGAGGGTAGCCAGAGTGTCTGCGAACTGGTTCCTGGCTCAGGGCATGTAAGAGAATGTGATCTCCTCGAATTCCTCAGTTAGATTCTCCAAGTAGATGTGATATGGAATCAGCTTCTCGTCCCTGTTCTCCAGTGCCGTTTGTTTGATTGATGATGAGTTGCGAGTCTCCGAAGACTCGTAGCTTCTTCATATTGAGGATGATGGCTTCTCTGAGACCGGCGATATATGCTTCATATTCAGCTACGTTGTTGGTGCATTGGAATGCTAACCTCCTGGATATGGGAATTGGGACGTCCTCACGAGAGTAAAGTATGACGCCTACTCCACTCCCCTTCGAGTTTGCAGCCCCGTCAAAGAAGAGCGTCCACTCTCCTTCCTTCCTTTCTTCTTCTTCTTCTTCTTCAATCTGGAGGATGTCCTCGTCAGGGAAGAAAGTCTTCAACGGTTGATAATCAGGCAGAGAATGTGCTGCTAGATGATCGGCCAGTGCTTGCCCCTTGATCGCTTTCTGAGTGACATAGGTGATGTCGAACTCAGAGAGCAACACTTGCCATTTTGCGATCCTGCCTATCAGTGCTGGCTTTTCAAACAGGTACTTCAATGGATCCATGCGAGCGAGCAGGAGGACTGGATGGGTGATCATGTATTGTCGTAGCTGCTGTGTTGCCCAAACTAGGGCGAGGCTTGTCTTTTCTAAGCTGGAGTATTTGGCTTCATAGCTCGTGAATCGTCTGCTTAGATAGTAGATCGCCCACTCTTTTCTTCTTATATCGTCGTGTTGGCCAAGAACGCATCTAATTGCTTCTGCTGCGATAGAGATATATAGTAGCAACAGCTTACCTGGAGTAGACGGCATGAGCATAGGAGGATTTAGCAGGTATCTTTTGATCTTGTCGAAGGCCGCTTGATAGTCGTCATTCCATTCCTTTGGCGAGTTCTTCCGTAGGAGCTTGAATATGGGTTCACAGACCAGAGTGAGTTATGCGATGAATCGGCTGCTATACTGGATCCGCCCGAGGAAGCCTCGAATTTCTTTTTCAATCTTGGGCGGTGGCATCTCGGTGATGGCCTTGGTCTTGGTCTCATCTACCCGAATGCCATTCTCGCTGACGATGAAGCCTAACAGCTTGCCTCCGGTTGCACCGAAGACACATTTTTGCTGATTAAGTCGGAGCTTGAACTTTTCTAGCATGTCGAAGAGTTTCTTAAGATCTTCAAGGTGTCCTTCAATTGTGCGAGACTTAATGATCATGTCATCCACGTAGACTTCCATTTCCTTGTTTATCATGTCATGGAACAAGGCAGTCATAGCTCGCTGATATGTAGCTCCTGCATTCTTCAGCCCGAAGGGCATGACCAGATAGTAGAAAGTCCCTCATGGTGTGATGAAAGATGTCTTCTCGCGGTCCTCGATGGCCATCTTGATCTGATTGTAACCAGAGAAACTGTCTATGAAGGAGAAGATCTTCTGTCCAACAGTGTTATCTACCAGTGTGTCAATGTGAGGCAGAGGGAAGTCGTCCTTAGGGCTAGCCTTATTGAGATCTCTAAAGTCAATGCACATCCTGACTTTCTCGTCTTTCTTTGGAACTAGTATGATGTTTGCGAGCCATTCTGGGTAGTTGGAGACTACCAAGAATCTCGCGTTGTATTGCTTGATGACTTCATCATGGACCTTCAGGGCCCATTCATGCTTCATTCTCCGCAACTTTTATTTGACGGGCTTCATGTTGGGTTTTGTTGGCAAATGGTGCACCACCAAGTCTTCGTCAAGCCCTGACATGTCTTCATATGAGAAGGCAAAGTTGAACAACCTTGGTTTCAGAAACTCGATCATCCTCTGCTTGTATTCCGGGGACAACGATCTACCGATGCACACCTCTCTAGGGAATTCTACTGACCCTAAGTTCACAATTTCAAAATCTTCTGCAACAACATTAGCCTTTGTTTTGAACTCTTCGAGAGAATCCTCAAATTCGAGAGCTGTATCATCATTTCCCACATCCGGGGCTTCATCCAAACCCATGAGTTCGAAGTCTAACTCGAGATCGAAATCATACGAGTCGACCTCAAACTCCTGCGACATGTGTAAGATATTTGGCACAATGGTTTTTGAAAGTTTTTCTATTGTTTTGGTGTTTCGAGGATCTTTTGATGTTTTGTGATTTTGAGAAATATTTGATTTTTTTGTACTTTTGGGAATATGTGATGTTTTTGTGTTTTGAAAATTTTTTAATTTTTTTGTGTCGTCTGGGGGTCCCGAACAGGATGGTATTGCGAACCAAGATTGGTCCTGTCCTAATTTGGGGTACCAACCACTATTTACATTGGCTTTTTTTTAGATCGGCACCAGTGGAGGGTTCACCGATTGACTCGATTGTCAGGGGGACAACTGTCCATGGTGGTTCTTTCCCCCTTCCAACTTTCCTGTCCTGATTTGTGTGTTCCTGTGGGCCGCTTGTCTTGATGACCATGATGTCTGCTAGGCTGGGTCGGATTCGGAATCTGATTCGACCTCTTCGCCCAGGAGTTGGAGTTCTTCTGGTTCCTCACCTTGCGGTGGGATCCTGATATCTGTCCAATCAAGGGAAGGCCACTTTCCTTTATCGATCCAATGGATGGGCTACCTCTACCCCTTGTGTTGTTGAGCTGGTGGCGGGGATGTGTCCCCCTGACTATGAGCGGGGATAGGTTCTTCCGCGTTCTTACCTGTATCACCTGTAAGAGGCACTCCTGGTTTCGGTTCCCTTGTGGGTGGACCTGTTTCCATGCCCCTAGCTTCATGTGATGGGTCTGGGGGTTTTGCCCCTGACTTTAGATGTGCTTTTTATGCCCTGAGGATCCTCTCCCACCTTATTGGTGGCCATATGGACTCCTGGTTGGCATGTTCTATAAGTTTGAGTTGTTGGAGGCGGTCCTCAAGGGAGATCATCGCGTCTTCACAAACTGTCCCAGCCTTGGTGAACTTGACGGGTGTACCCTTAAATGGTTACCTTTTCTTAGTCTCTCAATTTGATCCTCGGGTGTCGGCTGATATGGTTTTACCACCATACCTTTTTCATGAAATTTTGTATGGTAGTTCAGAATTAATCGCTCAACAGGAGGGATGACATATTCAGCAGCGAGAGGACGTAGATTAGCGATTGAGTTTACAACTTCGAACTCGAAGCTGTGATATGATACGTCACCCTCTGCGTGCTGGACTTCAATCATAGGGATGTCAGTTTCTGGGATATTGACTGCCACTGGGAGGACAGTTTCTGGTTCGGCCAACACTGAGATGATTTGATTTCCTGAGGGGAATTTAACGCTTTGGTGGAGGGTAGATGGGATGGCTCTAACGGCATGGAGCCATGACTGTCCCAACAGAAGGTTAAATGAGGCAGGGATGTCAATGACCTGAAATGTGACAAGGGTCATGTCTGGTCCGATCTGTAGCTCAATGTCGATTTCTGCCTCGACCTACCTTTGAGAATTATCGAAGGCCCTGACGCTCATGGTGCTTGGTCTGAAAGAGAACGGTTCTATCCCCAACCGTTCAGCAGTCCTTAGAGGGTAAACGTTGAGACTGGATCCATTGTTAATGAGCACGAGTGGGATCTTGAAATTCTTGTGATGAGCCACTATGTTTGGTGAGCGCCCGTGTTTACGACCCTCAGGTGGCAACTCGTCATCAGAGAAAGTGATGGCTCGTGGTGCGAGGAGTTGTCCAATCATACTTGCGACCATTTCAGGAGGCACGTCAAGAGAGAATGTGCATCATTTAGTATTTTTGCAAAGATCTCTCGATGTGATCTTAATGTACATAAGAGCTCTCAGATGGATATTTGTGCGAGGATAGATTTGAGTTGGGCTGTTATGTCATAAGCAGCATCAGTTTTGCAGGTAGTCCCCAACAAAGTTCCCCGAGTTTCTTTTGGGTTCTGATTGTCTCTTCTGAAGTATCTCCCATTGTTACCCACTTCAGTGCATTCTGGGTAATGCCATGGGACTGCTTTCGGGTTGTAGGATGGAACCATCTTTCCTTCTAGGTATATTAATGGTTCCTGATTGTGGCTGGAATAGTTTGTGGTAGACTTGGTGGTTTCTTTTGAGGTGTCATTGAGCCTCGGTTGGTTTTGGCTGTGGGATTTTCCTCCTTTTGAGGTGTGGGAGGGACCTCCGAAGCATGAGCCAGTTGGTGAGGCATCAAAAATTTTGGAACCTGAACCGGGGGTGCCCCTTGCAAGGTTAGCGAGGTTAGATCAGGGAGACCTATTGGGAGAATGATAGGTTCAGAATTTGACCTTTTTGGATATACTGGTGCTAAGTACACCCCTTGGGGGACAGGATGCTGCAAGTATGACCTGTTAGGTGCGGCTTCGAGGGTTACAAGAGGCTGAACTGTTGGTGCTGCTTCAAGAAATATGAGGGGTCGTGTTGCTGGTGCTACTTCAAGGACTATTTGTGGCCTAGGTGTTGGCGCATGTTGGTAACCCCATGTTCAATTTGCTATATCAGTCATGATTGCTTGTATGGAATGATGTGGAGAAGAGCACCTAGGCTACCCTCCTTCAATGTGGTTGACGGTAGAGGTGCTAGATGTGCTGGGCCCTACTTGGTGCGATGACATGGGATTTTGGAGGATGTTGGCCTGAGCTGCATTATTAGCTTGTGGAGTGATTGCAATTTTCTGGCTTTCGATCAAATCTTAGACCGCATGTTTCAAAGTAAAGCAGCGGTCCGTCAAATGGCCAGGAGCCTGATGATATGCGCAGTATTGATTTTCATTATAACCAGGTAGCAAGGGGTTAGGGAAAAGTCTAGGTTGGAGCGGTGTCAGGAGTTGCTTTTGCATTAACATGGTTAGGACCTGACTGTATGTCTATGCCAAAGGGGTGAACTTCATCCCTAACATTGCCTGTTTGTATGGGCCTGATGCATTTTCCATAAGCTATTGGTTTTGTTGTTGAGACGGCTGTCCCTGATATCCTTGTTGGGCTTGCTGTGGTTGGTATTGCCTATGTGGATGATATTATCTGTCTTGTTGTGGTTCCGATTGTGGAGCGTATTGATTACCCTGAGTGTTAGTGACGATATTGTTAACCTTTATGGTGCGTTGTGCGGGAGTAGTGCCATTTCCATTCCCGTATCCAATAGGTTTCCCTTTGACTTTGTTTCTTCTGATTGTAGGGGTCTGATGTGGCCATGGGGAAATGGTTCCTGCTCTGATCCCAGCTTCCACTTGTTCACCAGCTCGGATGAGTTGGGAGAAGTTTACGTACGAATACGAGATTAGATATCCTGAAATGCTGGGATTTGCTGAATGCACGATCATGGATATCTGCTCTTCATCGTCGATGGGGTTTCTCATTCGAGCCGCCATGGCTCGCCATTGTCCTACGTATGCTGACAAAGATTCATCACTTTATTATCTCTGGGCAGCCAAGTCAGACCTTCTTGGAGCCATGTTCAGATTGTATGAGAATCTGTCGATGAATGCCTGGGAAAGCTTTTTCCAGGTTTTGCTTTGATGGCTGTCCAACGAGGTGTACCAATCCAAAGCATCGCCTTTAAGGGACTTCTGGAAAAGCCGTATCAAGGCTCCATCATTCCCTGCTATAGTGTTGAGTTCCCCACAAAATGCTTTTAGATGTGCCGTGGGGCACCCGCTACCGTCATACCTTTTGAATTTTGGTACCTCAAAGTTTGGGGGTACCCAGGCATCTGGGAAGGGACAAAGGTCCCTGAACTTGGTGGATGGGTGATCCACTCCTTGTTGTCTCTGGAGCCCATTTGTAATTACTCTCGTAGTTCCTCGATTTCTGACTTGCCTTACTGCGGGTATCTTGCCCCTTGCTGTAGGGCTTGTGCTGCTTCTTCTTCATATAAATCGAGCACGGGGTGTTGTTGGAAAGAAGATGGACTCCCGATGGTGGGAGGTAGTTGGAATTGAACACTGCTCCCTTTCGGAGGAGGGTGTGATGCGCGGAAATGGCTCCCGCCTGGGGTATCTACCAATTCCGGAATGTTACTCCCGTTAGGGGGAGTGAGTTGGACTCGAAACTGGCCCCCTTCGTGGGCATCTGTCAGCTCTTGTCGGTGGTTCCCGTTAGGGAGAGCCTGTGTTATAACCTGATTGTTATGATGTGTTGAGTAGAGATGTGGGGGAAGGTTGCTTCCATTTGTTGGTTGCTGTTGATCTTGTGCTGACTCTTCTAGGAGAGGGAGCACAGGATTCGCTAGGGGAATGAGAGAGAAGACGAAGAGAGTTTGCGGGAGTGAACTGTTCTGCACACTAGGCTGAGTTACTTGTGTATTTAGGGAGGGGTTCGGCACCAAACGAAGTAGTAACTCCTGTATTGTTCAAAGTAGCAACTCTTGCGTGGAAGCATTAGCTTGGGGATCTACTTGAACCACTAGTGGTGGTAGCGTAGGTGCCGATGTAGGTGCCGATGTTTCGGGAGTTGGCTGAGTTGCCGGCTCTTCTTCATGGGTAGCTTGAGAAGTCATGGCTGCGTGGGATCGAGTGGTCATGGTTTGAATCTATGCGCAAGAGAATGCAAACCAAGGATTTTATTTTTTTTAATTTTTTGTTTGTATGAATGCAGTAATGATGTCCCTTGAGATTAAAGTACCACACAGTTTCGAGTCGAGTCTCAGCTTGTGCAAGCTAACTACATTCCTAGTGGAGTCGTCATTCTGTAGACACTGAAAATCGGCGCCCACACTAATTTAAATGTTATGGTTGTTGGTGATGGGGGTGATTAGGCTGATCATGGATGTTGGAGTCGCCACTAGCCGAAAAATCTTAAAATCCCGCGGTCGGCTAGAACTATGGAATACGTAAGGTGGGGGAAATCTAAAGACTTCCCTACCCTAAATTGACTTCTGGTCTGCGATCCGGGATTTTGGATAACGGACCTCAGTTACAAAGAGGGAAGGTGTTAGGCACCCTCTTTGCCCGTACAAATGTACAGTCTCTACTTAGCGTGGTAAAATATTCTTAAGGGATGAATGAGGTGTTCGGAGTAGGACTAGGCACACGTAGATTTCTGATGTGGAAAGATCCGAGATTTCGGCAAACCACAGAGTATACATCCAGGAACGTGTTTAGAGGGTGGATGTAATGATGCTTATGTATAAAGATAAAGAAAAGTGGACTGGATCGCTATGAATTTCTGATGTGACAAGATCCGATATACGGCAAGTCACAGAGCATACGTTCACTAGGGATCTAGAGAAGCAGAGGGGTTGAGAAGGGAATAAATGTCATGATGAATGCTTGTATGTAGAATGAATGGATCTTTGGCTTGATCTTGAGTAGGCTAGGATGTGGGTTGAACCATGATCAACTAGGCTTGGTTGAGGGGTTAAGATGGCTAGGAAGGCAAGGAGTGGGTTAAGAAGATGGCTAAAAAAATCTGGACTTTGAGGCTTGGGAGCACCTCCTCACCCTCACTCTCTTCCTCCCTCTCTCTCTCTTTCACTCTTCTTCTCACTTAAGCTTGGAAGTGAGGAGTTGTTTTTTCTTTTGTGAAGAGAAGAGGACTATTTATAGCCTTCTCCAATGGCATTGCTGTAATTGCTGGGTTTGAGAGGGGTAAAAGGTGAGGTGGCAAGTTATGGTTGATTGTGGAGAGAGGATGCCACATGACACTCTCTCATTGGTCATGAGGGGGGGTAAAAAGGTAAATAGTAAAGCCTGGGGGGGTAATTTCAGAGGAAAGTTGACTTTTGGGCGCTGGAACAGCTGTCCACAAGCGGGCCACGAGCGATGGCTTTTGAAGTATCGCAGGCGGTAGTCAGACTTCCGCCCGTGGTAATCAGACTACCTCTTGGGCCGCGTTCGGTCCGGGCCCGAGCGTGTGGGCTTTGCTGGCCTCCGTTTTGGGTTTCTATGGCTTGGATAGGTGGATTCAGGTTCCGCTAAAGGGTTCTGGCCATGGTATAGGGTATAGGCGGGGCTGTATATGTGCTAAATGGTTTGGATTATGGTTTCGGGTTGCGGATTGAGATTTTGGGATTTTTAGGTCAGGGTTCAGTTAGGTTGGGATTAGGGTTCGGTTCAAAGTATGATCATAGTTCCTGGATAGTCTTAACCTTCTCAATATGTAGCCTGGGTGGGGTGTCTACACAAACATATTCCTGAAATTGTCTTGTAAAAGCATATTCTGAAACTTCGAGTATATTTTGGAAAACTGAGCAGAGCGAGTAAATTTAAAGCGGTTTCTAGATTTTTCCAACTAGGTGCGAAAGTTGGAGTTCCACAACTATAAATAGGACTCCCTAGGATGCTCCAAAGCATATTCTAGGGTTTGGAAAGGTCTCAAGGAGCATACACAAGGGTGGAGCAACCGCCAAAGAGTTTTTCTTCTCCCCTAGGTTATTTTCATGCTTTGTTTAAGAGATTTGGTTTCAAGCATATTTATGGTTGGCTAAACCTCTTAGATAGGGCTAAGAGGTGAAGCTTGTAGCATGTTTGGATGTTTATTTTGCTTTGATTCTTGTTCTTATTGAATTTCATTGATTTCTAGATTGATATTAAGGGAATATTTTCAGTTTTCTATGATTTATTGTAACTTAAATTACAATAAATGATATGATAGCTTTGGATATCTTCTTTTTCTGTTTTGAGATAGTAAGATTAGTAAATCTCATTGTTCACCATCGTCTCATGGGCATGATAGGGTGATGGAATCCCTTCCAATCATCACAATGTCAATGAAAAGTTCAAATTTGATTTAAATTGCCTTATCTTCCAATTGGATAGGATAGGACTCAAATTCTAATTGTGTTCCTTGAATTAATTAAGGTTGCATCTTGATAGCTACAAGTGGATCTTTGGCACCCTAGTTCCCACCTTTAAATTCATAAGTTTTAATTAACATTATTCATCATTACTCTCAATTATTCAGATTTCAATTTAGATCTTTTTCTAGTTCTAGTTATTTTTAGAATACGTACAAGTTTAGTCCCTGTGGATTCGACTTTGGTCTTACCGAGTTATTACTACATTGCGACCCTGCACTTGGGGTTGTGAACAATGGTGATCTCGAACTTCTTGGGGATCACTTGAGTTAAACTCACCGATTGGCTATTGGATATGGGGTATATGATACCCACATCTAATAGCTCAAGCACTTCGGCTTTAACCACTTCTTTCATATTTGGATTTAAATGGAATTATGGTTGTCTAAAAGTTTTCGCATTGTCCCCGAGGTGAATGTGATAAGTACAAATCAAAGGATCAATTCCCTTGAGGTCAACGATCCTCCACCCAAGGCTCCTTTGTGTTCCTTGAGAGTAGAAATGAGCATACTCTATTATTTTTCATCTAAGTAGGAAGCAATCACCACTGGATATGTTTCATCTTGACCCAAGTAAGTATATTTAATATTAGTGGGTAATAGTTTTAGGTCAAGCTTTAGTGCTTTGATATTAGACGATAGAGGCTTTGTCTCGGTTTGGGGCAAATTTTCAAATTGTGGTCTCCACTGATAAGTTTCAAGTACCGATGTTACGTCGAGCAAGGCATCCATTTCCCTAATCATGTCATTATCTAAATTAGGGGAGTGAGTCACGCATATCTTTAAAGTGTTAGAGTATAGAGTTAAAACTGCTCTATCTTCCACAAATGAATCGATCATGTTTATTTCATGAGCATCATTAAAATCCTCGGATTGTTTACACAGGTTAAAGATATTTAGCTTTAATATCATGTTCCCAAAAGTTAATTTCATAATTCCATTCCTACAATTGATGATTACATTTGATGTAACTAGGAATGATTGACCAAGGATGATGAGAATTTGAGTGCTCAGGTCAATGATGGGCTAAGTGTTCAAAACCATAAAATCTACTAGATGGTAGAATTTATCAACTTGGACTAGCACGTCCTTAATCATCCCTCTTGGTATACAAACCGAATGATCATCAAGTTGAAGTGTGGTCCTGATGGGTTTTAATTCACCAAGGCTGAGTTGTTCATAAACCGAATAAGGAATCAAATTTACACTTGCTCCTAAGTCAAGTAATGCGTGCTCAATCCGGTGTTCACCAATCACACAAGAGATGGTTGGGCTACCGGGATCTTTGTATTTTTGTAGCACATCTTGCTTGAGAATGACACTCACTTTCTCACTTAGAAAAATTTTCTTTTGAATGATTTGTCGTCTCTTAGCCGTACATAGATCTTTCAGGAACTTGACATATGAGGGTATTTATTTTATGACATCCAAAAGAGGAATATTGATTTTCACATGTTTAAGCACCTCCTAGATATCCTGAGTGTTAGACGGAGGCTTTGGTGAAATTAACCTTTGTGGGAATGGGGCAATCGACTTATCCACCCTTTCCGGTTCTTTCTCATGTGAACTATGACCAAGTCTATCATTCCTATAACACCCCAAAATTTTCAATACCGGAGTATTGAAAGTTCTCGAGTGTTACCATAAAATTTTACTTATTATGTACATGTGTATGATACTAATCTAGTTATCATAATCTTGCATCTATTCCCCAACACAAATTTGACCATTATGAATAATCTTCATTCATAGATCAAGCCATCTGACCGTTGTTTTTAAGATAAGATCATCATATACCTAAGTATTCTCACTTGTCCATCATAACCAACCGTTTAGTCAGCTATTCACCGCTAGGTAAAGATATCTGACCGTCGACTCTGAATTTGGACCACCTGATCATAGTAAACTAGCTACTTGATCTAACATCCACTCGTACATATATCAAATTGAGATTCTAATCCATTTATCTTGTTCACCACCTATGAATATTCTTAATCCACCATCAAAACTACAATCTGAGAAACCTATACATGTGAACAAGTCACTAGAATCTAACCGTATACATGTTCTACCACTTAACTACTCTAAAAATCCACTTGTGATCATTCATTTACAAAACTGACCATACACCCACTTACATACACGATCAAATTACTAACCATCAAGTGTTTGTATTTTTAACATGTTATCTGACCATCCATTATATTGGTTGATATATATATACATTCCCCTTAATTAGTTTGGTGAATAATTCCTTATTTATAATGATTTAGATATAAGTTCTTTTGCAATAATTACTTAGAAACATGCATACAACCATGTAGAACCATCAAAATTTTCAAAACTCTCATATCAGTAATAATTACAAAAATACCATTAACTTAGACCCCTGAATTGTAGATTACATTGTTCCCATGATCCGTTTAATGTAAAATTTTATATCATGTTTATGTATCATACATTAACCATACTTGTCAAATTTCGGCCCTTAGATTATTGTAAAAGTGACCCAATTGACAAATCAACCCCGTAGCCATCGATTTTAGTGTCCATCAAGTTAAGAAACCTCGTGGAAAGTCGTAGTAGGATATTTTCCTTCATATGAACGACTTGGATTGCTCATAATATGGACCAAGTATGAAATATGAAGACCCCACTTTAGTAGGCTTTTCCTTAGGCGTGAAGTTATCCTGTCAAGGCCTACCAACTCCTTATAAATCTGGATATTCTAATCTAACCACTTTCTTCCGTCCATCTTAACTCAAATTTTGACCACACTTTGATCTCATACGAGTACAAGGGTATATAAAATTTAGGCACAAGTCAATTCCTTCCTTTTAGTACAAAAGGTGAAATTTTAGATTTAGAATTTTTCTACCATCGATCAACTAACAAATAACAAATTTTGTCCAACCGTTTGCCTATCCTAACTACACATTTCTCTCAAAATTAGGCTCTTATCATTAAATGTGGACCCTTAATTGAGATCAAGTTTGTTTTGGTACCTGTTAGGAGAATTTTCAAGATAGGCCAATCTAAATTTTAGATCATTAAGAAAATCATATACCCCGCCTCTATTCGACAACCCTGACACAATGAATGAATTAGATTCAAAGAAAGACCGTCAGAAAATGAAAAATTGGAGAAACCCAATCTAAGTGGGATGTGAAACACACCCCTCTGATATGCCCACTCCTTTTAAAAAGGAGTGTGCCTTCCCCTCTCCACTCATACGCCCAATCTCCCAACGCCCAATGAGAGAGAGAGAGAGAGAAAGAATTAGAAAGAGAAAGAGAAGGAGAATCCTAGACACCCTCTTCCTTCTCCATATGCATGGTGTCTCCCTCTTGCTAAAGCAATGTCATGATTCATGTGAAAGCATTTCATGTAGAAGCTTTCCTACATGGATATCTACTTAGGGTTTAGATTTAAGGCTAAGGTGAGGGATTCCGTTAAGCTTACCTTGATTTAAGTCGATATGATTTATCTTGCCTTTTACATGCTTTGCTTTCATATTTTTATAGTTCTCTCCCTACAATTGTTTAATTTACCACCAATAATTATTTATCCCTTGAAAATTATGGTTAAAGTCTAATTTTAATTATGCGTGATCCTTATTAATTTATGTAGGGCGATGGATACAAGCCTTGCCCTTGCCCTCACTAATTTTGTTGAGTTAGCCCTTGCTACTCTCCTCTTTGTTGGGTTAGCCCTTGCTACTCTCCTCTTTGTTGAGTTAGTCATCACTACTCTCCTCCTTTATTATGTTAGCCTTGTGCTACCTCCCTTTATAGCTTAGGCATGTGTCTTGGAATTCCAAAACTCTCATGATTCAAATTATTTCTCTATCGATGCAAGTGATGTGTTAGAGGTATCACAACTAGTGATTCAAATATTTATCGTGGACGTAATGCACTTTGGATAGCGGCCATCTTAGTTGGCACGTACTTCAATGGGTTGGTTGGCGTGGTGCACAATCGATGTAAGTAAATCACCATGCGTGTTACATCACTTTTCAGGATTGGATGTCGTAAATAGTCACTCCATGAACACATCGTGTCACGTAAATCCCCCAATCGCATTGTTGTGTCACCTTGAGATGTTCGCATAAATCCACGTTAATATTGGACATGTCGATGAATCTTTATAGTTATGGGATGCGGAGCGAGTCGGGTTTTCTATGAATTATATTTCACATTGTGATGATCACTATGTATGATGAGCCACACACACTTTGTTAGGCATACATTTATGTAGATTGGTTGCACATGCTGAACCTCTCGTAATGGTGGAGTACGTGACGTATCAGAACCCTTATATTACTTCATAAATCTCTTGAATTAATGTTAATCTTAAAGGATAACTATCACTATGAGTAGGGCGTTGACCCTATCCAATTGCACAGATGATACAAGTGATGCACAGATCGAAGACCTACAGAACCATATCCCTATGGAAGATTATACTGAAAGAATAAGAAGATAATTTTTATGATTTAGTTTTATACTTCCGCTGTAAACTCGATAATGTAATAAGCTCCCATTGAGAGGGCATTTGATAATTTGTTAAATTCTTTTTCTCTAATGAAATAAATAATACAGTTGATTTTTTTCCCTTGAATGGTTACCTTCATGAATGTAAGAGGATGTAATTATGATGAAAAAAATAAGGTGTGATTTTGAGTCATCCAATTTATACATTATTAACACCCGAAATTCTCGGGCACGAGTATGTACTTGGCCCACAGAAATTTCCGCGATGTTACAGTTGGTATCAGAGCATGAGATTGAGATTAACTGAGCCTGAGGGAATGGACCATCATAAGCTTTATGAGACTAGGATAGGATCGTGATTATATACATATACTTAATTGGATTCCCAAAGGAACTAGGAAGTTGAGGAATTAGAAACCCATATTCAGGCTCCCCATTGGAAATATTAAGTTAGATGTGGAATTTAGAGACTATGAATCTAGGTACCTTTAGAAAAAAAAAATTTTAATCCTAAATAAAGCTGTTATGAACTAAAATTCATCCTTAAACAAATTTTCAAGCAAGAAAAAGTAGTTTCCCAAACTGGAATAAGATATTTTCCAATTTTCCTAAATTTTGTTATCGTTTTGATGAAAACAGACACATTAGGAAAATTTTGTTGGCCTCGGTAGGAATACTTGTTGGAAAATTTTGAAACTTTTTGGGTACCTCACTTAAGTTCCCAGAAATCTCCTCCTAAAATTTCAACCCAACTAGATTTGTATAGTATTCTATAAAAATCTAACAATAACAAAAATAGGTAGGAATTATTGCTGGACAACAAGCTTTTATACACCTCACAAACATGAAACAACCCCCAAAGTATGGAAAATTATCTCAGGAATTTTTTTGTAACTTTAGGAATAAGTCAATGACTTAATTTCCAAATTTTGAATAAATTGGATGCACAGATTATAAATTAAAATTCTGAGAGTGACAGGCTGTTAATACAACCCTTTATATAAAGGATACACTAAAACTTAGGTTTAACAATGAATGGATAATTTGGGCTTATCATTTAGGAAACCTAGGATAATTTTATGGTGGAATGAAAAAAATATATATGATATTCCTCAAGGATCTAGAATGATTGGGACTACGAATTTACAGAATCATATTCAAGTAAGTTAGAAGCGGTTTGATCCGAGTACCAAATCTCGGGCGCTTACGAATGAACTCAATGCCCTGATCAAGTAGAAGTTTGAGACTTACCCAAAATAGATGATACCAACAAACTCACCGCCCTAGCCAGGCAAGAGTTCAGTGTGTCAAGATTAGCCGTACTATAATCATTTTCTGTGTTGGCCCGAAACACTAAAAATAGAAAAAAAATGTATAGAGAAACTTTACTCTAAATAGTGGGGGAACTAATGTGTGAAATACTATAAAATTATATACATAAATAAATAAAATTTGGATGTGATTTTCTGGTGAAGTAGAAGTTTGGATGTTGATTTCCATCTTACGGTATTCAGTCGTATTGTGATTTCGGGTGGAGCGGGAGTTCACTTATCGATTTTCTAGTAATCTTACGGTGTTCACACATGATATGATTTCTGGGTGGTTTAGAGTTTGTATGTTGATTCTCTCTTCATCTTGCGGTGTTTAATCGTACTGTGATTTCCAGGTAAAACGGGAGTTCGCTTATCAATTTTTTAGCCATCTTGCGGTGTTCACGTACGATATGATTTCTGGATGAAGTAGATGTTTGTATGTTATTCTCTCTTCGTTAAGTTGTACCATGATTTTCGGGTGGAGTGGGAGTTCGCTTATCAATTTCTTAGCCATCTTGCGGAGTTCACATACGATATGATTTCTGGGTGAAGTAGAAGTTTGTATATTGTTCTCTCTTCGTCTTGTGGTGTTCAGTCGTACCATGATTTTTGGGTGGAGTGGGAGTTCACTTATCGATTTCTTAGCCATCTTGCGGAATTCACATATGATATGATTTCTGGTTGAAGTAGAGGTTTAAAGGTTGATTTCCTATTCACATTGTGGAGTTCACTTGTACTGTGATTTTTGGGTGGAGCGAGAGTTCGCTTATCAATTTTCTAGTCATCTTGTGGAGTTCATGTACAATGTGATTTTGGGATATAATAGAAAGTCGTATGATTGTTTATTTGACTATCTGGACCCATTTACTTGCATTGCGATTGCTATTATTTTTGCTAATGATGAGATTATGCTGATTGATATAAATTTCAAGTATATGATCATGATTATGAACTGCACTGCTTGATATATCCATTTTTATGACTTGCGATCTATTCTGGATTATGAATGAGTGTAATCTTAGAGGGTACTCCTTGATGCTATCAAACCGTATCAGTTGATGCAGGTGTTGAGCGATCCGATGTTGTTCACTGGGTTGTTAACGCAGATAGAGTAGCTAAGGAGCTAGACGGGATCTCTGCAGCCCATATTGAGCTCCATCATTAGATGATAGATTTCTATATTTATTTAATGAACTTTGTTATTTGGGATTGTATAAGTCCTATATGGGCGCTACATTTGGGTATTTATGGTGATTGAAATGTTTTTTATACAATGCATGGTTTATTCTGCCAACATTTGCTGTTGACTCTGATTAATGATAAGAATGTTTAAATTTAGACTGAATTTTAAAGGCTAAGACTTTGGTTTTTGAAAAACGAGTCATATACTCGGGTTTCGAAAGCTGGGGCATTACATTAGCATTTGGTTTATAGGGAAGGCATTACTTGACCGCTATTCTGCATTGAAGCGACATAATTTGCCGGTGATCACTTGTTTTTAGAATTAGACATTTTTTCTGCTAATGTGGCAATGGGTATGCCATCATCCGCACAAACTATGTCCATTAAAGCAGAGATAATTTGCAGTGTAATTTGGAATGTCCCATCAACAAATTTAACATAAAATGATAGATCATCAAGGGAGACATCACAAATTGATGCATACATTCCTTGCGCAATGGAGCAGTAAGCCGATCCACCCCATCCAAAATGTTCTCCCAACTGACTTCGGTTAAAATAGGAATAAGACAGGATTGAGCAATATGGTCTAAATTGACCGATTTCTCAATGATAATGTCTCTAGTGCGAAAATCCTTAACATAATCTGGATCATCATCTGGCGACCTTAGGGTACACACACCTAGTAGAGTTGATCTAGAAGATTTTCAGTTTTTGAAATTATTCTCTTTACATTTTGAGTCTCTTAGAGTCTTTCCTTTAGAGTTTGAGGATTCTCCTCTTATAAAGATAAGAGTTGAATCATTGGTTTTCAAAGTGTTATTTTTAATATAACCCATAACAGATTTATTACCACATCACTTTGATGAGATTAACAAATTTTCAAGTTTTTGGTCACCAAGGGAATATTTCCAAGTATCCTTTGAACTCTTAAGGGAAGAAATTTTAAGTTTTAGATTCTCATTTTCTGTTTTAAGTTTTTCTAATTCAGAATATTTAAAACTTAAATCTAATTTTATTTTCTCAAAACAATCCAAAAAATGAGATTTTTCAAAAATAACTTTTTCAAGTTCTAATTTTAGTTTAGCATAATTTTCTTCTTGAATTTTTAATTTAACAGCAATCTTACAACTCTCTCTGTATAGGGCATTATAAGCATCTTGAAGATCGTCTTCATTTTCAGGATCACTTCTTAAAGTTTTACGATCAAATGAATCACAATTCTCTGAAGAAGTGACTCTAGCAATAGTCATAAAGGCTTTCACATCATTTGTAGTTTCTTGGTCTAATTAATCAGATTCAGAATTTTCAGATTCTGACAACTCATCCCAAGTAGTTATTATGCCTTTTCTTTTAGATTTACTTTTTTTATGAAATTTAGAAGCCAAATGCCCATATTCAGAACAGTTAAAACATTAAGTGTCTTTATTTTTAGATTTCCAAAAATTTGAAGTTCCTTTTCTTTTATTAAAGGGTTTTTGAAAATCTATTCTTTTCTTGTTTTTGAAAATTCTATAAAAATTTTTAGCTAACAAAGCCATATCAAAATTAGCATTAGTATCCTTTGAATTAGATTTAGAAGATTTAAGAGCTATAGACTTTACTTTAGGAGCTTTGAAATTTAGCTCATACGTTTGAAGAGATCCTACTAACTCCTTAACCTTCATAACATCTGTATCCCTTAACTCTTGTATAACAGTAACTTTTGAATTGAACCTATCAAAAAGTGATCGCAATATTTTTGCGCAAACCATGCTTTCTAGGATCCTATCTCCAAGACCCCACATGGAATTTACTATGTCATTTAATTTTGTATAGAAATCCATAAAAGACTCATTTTCTTCCATATGAATCTCCTCAAATTTGGTTGTGAGGATTTGAATTTTAGATTTCTTAACAATAGCAGTTCCTTTATGTGTCATTTTGAGAATGTCCCAAGCTTATTTAGCTATATCGCAAGAAATAATTCTTTTGAATTCATCAGGCGATAGAGCACAAGCTATAGCATTAAAGGCTTTTGCATTAGCATTGCTTTCATTTTTCTCAACTGTGATCCAAAAAGTAAGTGCAGTTTCTTTCATTGATTTGGTTCCATCATCAGCAGTTACTTCTATCATAGGAGGGGTCCATTTAGTCAAAGTGGCTTGCCACATATTTTCATCAATGGATCTGAGGAAAATCCTCATCCTGTCTTTCCAGTATGAATAATTAAAGCCATCAAAGGGAGGTGGCTTGACAATAAATAAGCTGCTTTTGAAATTTAACATAATAAAGCTCTAGATCTAGCTCTAGGAAATAAATCCAAAAAAAGAAGAAGAAAAAAAGAGTAACCTTGTTCTGATACCACTTGAAAAGGAAAGCTTAAGATGTCCTTTGGGGGGGGGGGGGGGGGGGAATAAGACTATGCCAAATAATTAAAATAAGTGTTGAATATGTAATAAATCATAGATCTCAATTGCTTAAGTATTGAAACGTTGATTCCAAATAATTTGTAGGACAACATTCACCAAAAGTTATAGGTAGGACAACCTTCTTTCATGAATTTCTTTAAAATTAAAACCTCAAACTTGTAAGAGTAAATAAAAATAAAATATTACGACATTCTCCACTCAACTTGAAATTAAATACAACCATTCACCAAATAAAAAGTAAAAAAAGGCAATCACCACATGGCTCAAAGAATTATAGTGGTTCGGTGTTTCAACAAACAACTTACTCCACTCCCAGAATTACTTCCCTCGCAATTATGGCTTTCACTATAAACATTTTCCCAAGGTCACCTTAAAACCTGATATAATTCTTGTAATTTTCACGGGCTATCACAATTAAACCCCTCACTGAGATTTTCATGTTATCTCCGACAAAACCTACGCTGAGATTTTCAAGCTATCTCAAAACAACCAAAAAGAGTTTAGAAGGTACACTTATCTTCACCGTAGAAGATGTATTAGAAGCTTGTAGTCAAAAAATGCTTTCTTGAATGTAGATTGTTCATTGTTCAGTTAGATAGAAAGGTTCTAAGGTTCTATTGATCTTAATTAAGTTCAAACCAATGGCTACTTGAATCAATTCACTTAAATCTCAAAAGAAGAGTATAGTTTACTCTCTTTAGAATCAGACTAGAAAGATCTGAAATTAAGAGAATTGAAAAAAGCTATATAAATTAAATTATAAATATCGTTCAATAGCTTTCCTAATAACTTGAGCTTCTCTCTCTCTTGTAAAAGGATTTTGATAATTAACTTGCGTAATTCGAAATGAGAGAGGAACTCAATTTATAGGCAAAGAAGTTGAATCTTCGTCTAGCCCGAGACAGTCTTCGACTAACCCGAGTGGACCAGATTCAGTTCAACGGACTTCGGATCGTGCGGGATAAGATTTATCCAAATTTCGGCTGGCCCGAGGTCACTTTCGGTTGGCCGAACACCTCAGTTCGACTAGCCAAATTTGACCTTCGGCTAGCCAAATTCATCCAAATTTCGAAAGATGCAGTTGCTGGAATTTGGATAAATCTTATCCCGCGCGAAGATTCTCGGTCTAGCCAAATCTCAAGCTCTGGCTAGCCGAACCAAAGCTCTGGCTAGCCGAATTTGCCGAATTTGCAACAGAAATCAGTTTTGCTTTGGTGTTGAACTTGGGCTTGCTGAGAAACCTTGGGCTAGCTGAACCAAAAGTTAAGCTGGCCGAATTCTAAGAAAAATAAGTATAAAAGCCCAATTTTAAACATTTTTGAAAGCACCTAGTCCTAAGGTCTTTCTAGGGTTTAATACCACCTGAGATATATTAAATATCCGTACTTCTTTGACTTGAACGAAGTCTAGGATATCATCTTGATTTTGAGCTTGATCTTTTCTTGAATTTAAGCTTGATCTTCTCTTGATCTTTTCTTTTGATCTTAAGCTTAATGTTTTCTTAACTCTCTTAATCTCGATCTTCTCTTGATCTTGAGCTTGATCTTTTCTTTTGATCTTGAGCTTAATCTTTTCTTAATTCTCTTGATCTTGATCTTCTCTTGATTCTCTTGAAGATCTAATGTCAAGTTGTTTTAGCTATACGAAATTTGACAACTAAAGTGTACTCAAACAATTTAGCACTTACAACCTCCTCAAGGCCCATCACTTATAAGCCAACTCAATCAAAAGAGAAGGGAGGGATGTATGCCTTAAGAGAAGATGATGACATGAATTCTAGGGTGGCCAATCTTACGAGGAAAATTGAGGCCATGGAACTTAAGAAGGTAAAAATGGTCAAACTCAATGAGGCCTTGGAAGTTGCGTTATTTGTGCTAGCAACATACACTTAACACAAGATTGTCCCTCAATTCCTGTGTTTCAAGAGTTGTTGCATGGACAATCAAACACCATGAACAACTACCAGCGACCATTCAGCGGACCCATCTCAAATACATACAATCCCAGCTGGATGAACCATCCAAACTTTAGTTGGAGGAACGGACACGGACAAACGACTACCCCTTAAGAGGCCCTTTCTCAACTCCTCAATCAAAGGAGGCCTCAAGAGAACACAGTTAAGAAATTTATGCAATATCAAGAGCCGTTAGGGAGAAAGGGACTCTTATAGCCCAACCTCTTCCTAACCCAAAACAACAATGTGAAATAAGTGACTCAAGCTCTTTAAATCAACATATGGAGCAAGTTAAATCTATCACCACCATCAGAAGTGGAAAGACAATTGATAAGACCATCTCAATGAGGGCTAAAAACCCTGAGGACTCAGAAGAAGCTGAGAAATATGATAGACTTAGCATTGCTCTACAAGAGAAAGAACCAGAAAAAGCATACAAGTCAGTTGCGCCATTTCCCCAACGATTAATTACACTAAAACTTCTGTCTAACAGTCGGGATATTTTAGAGGTTTTAAAATAGGTGAAGGTCAACATCTTTCTTTTCGATGCTATCAAACAAATACCCTCATATGCCAAGTTCTTGAAAGACCTTTGCACGACTAAAAGATAAAAAAGTATTCAAAAAAAAATTCTAACTGAAAAAGTGAGTGTCATCCTAAAGCAAGATGTGCCACAAAAGTACAAGGATCCGGGTAGCCCAATTGTCTCTTGTGTAATCAAGGACCACCGGATTAAGCACTCACTCTTGACTTAGTAGCAAGCATAAATTTAATTCCCTATTC
Source organism: Magnolia changhungtana (assembly GCA_030180095.1). Lineage (NCBI taxonomy): Eukaryota > Viridiplantae > Streptophyta > Magnoliopsida > Magnoliales > Magnoliaceae > Magnolia > Magnolia changhungtana. The sequence goes on along the minus strand of JASAUF010000231.1, from coordinate 1,212,390 downwards.
GATCTATGAACAGCTCAGACTTGGTGAATTAAAACCCACCAAGACCACACTTCAATTAGTTGATCGTTCGGTTCATATACTGAGAAGAATGATCAAGGACGTGCTAGTCCAAGTTGATAAATTCTACTATCTAGTAGATTTTATTATCTTGGATACACAGCCCATCATGGACACAAGCACTCAGATTCCAGTCATCTTAAGTTGTCTATTCCTAGCCACATCAAACGCCATCATTAATTGTAGGAATGGAATAATGAAATTAACTTTCGAGAACATGATATTAGAGCTGAATATCTTTAACATATGCAAACAACCCGAGGAAGTTGACGATGCCCATGAACTTACTGATTGATTTATTCATGGAAGAAATAGCCCTCTTGACTCTTTACTTTAATGCTTTAGAGATGTACTTGGCCCACTCTCCTTATTTGGATGATGAGATGATTAGGGAGATGGACGCCTTGCTTGATGAAGCACCGGTACTTGAAATTGACCATTGGAGGCCACAATTTGAACACTTGCCCCTTAATAATACAAAGCCTTTACCATTGAGTATCAAGGCACCAAACTTTGACTTAAAACCATTACCTACTGATCTTAAATATGCTTACTTAGGTCAAGATGAGACATATCTGGTGGTGATTTCTTCCCACCTAGATAAAGAAGAAGAGAGTGTGCTTATTGATACTCTAAAAGAACATAAGGGAGCCCTTGTATGGATGATTGTGGACCTCAAGAAATACGGCTAACTGGACTCATTGCTGGGTCGTACATGCCATCATATCAAAAATCTTCTCCACATTGGAGCGCCATCTCTCGGCTGCAATCGGATCTGGCTCGCCTTGGAAATGTGGAGGATCAAGCTGTCTAAACTCTTGAAGAAGGGCGCTCGCGTGCTCATGCTCTGCTTGGGCTACTGAAACAATAGGGTGCCTACCCTGTCCCTAAAGTGTAGCCATCACAGCCTGCATCATTTGCTGTAACTGGGAGGCACTCACATGTACGGTCGGATCCTCATCGGTCTTAGGTGGAGGAATGACATCCTTAAGCCAGGGAACAGGGATCTCTGGTTGTGAAGCGGGAGTCGTAGGTGGTAAAGCGGGAGTCGTAGGTGGAGTGAGAGTCACTCACCTAGCAGCATGTCCTATAGAAAAGAACAAAGGCGCCTATCAATTCTTGAAAACCTCTTGAAAGCACGTTAGGGGTCTAAATCGGAAGATTACGTACTTGAAACCTAATTGAATTAAACTCATACTAGATATGTGATGTTGTCCTGAGTTGTTCCCAAGTTATACTCTGATACCAACTTCTATCACTCCCCAAACTTGGAAACCGGGCTCACAAAATTCCCAATTGCCGAATCTGGCACCGACAGCCTCTGTAGTGCCCCATTCTTGGTCCCCAGCACCCATACACCAGGTTCCAATCCTGGGATTCTATAAGGAGGATTTCTAACATGATTTTGATTCAAAATGAGCATAACTATAAGCATAACCCATGAGCAATAACCACAAGAACACCATCACAAAATCCTGAAGCTCCTAAAGCTCGACTGCACGCTTCTGCTGTGACTAAGCTACGGTTACGTCCTAGTATCACCTGCACGCATCAATCATGCATAAGCTTATAGGAAGCTCAGAGGGTGGTGTAAGTGTGTGCGCAATATGAGCGTGCTCAGAAGGCAATGACAGAGTAGTGCAGAATTATGCTGATAGGTACATGAATGCAATCGGCTATACCAAGGCTATTCTGTGTAAAATATGAATGTTATCGGCCATATCAAGACCATGTGATGTGAGATGCAACTCAAGCATGCTAATCTTCATCCAAATCCACATATCAATATAGCTCATTACTAGAGCATCAAATATCAGTACAGTTCTCATTCTGGATAATCACCGGGGTCTAGTATACTTTACGCTAGCTTGCCGCCCCTATCTGACTGCACAACTGGGTAAGTGGAAGAGACCTCACTATCTGCCTGCCAATATCGGGCCCGGCTCGTCGATAGCAGACGTATTCCTCAAGCTGGTCAAACTTAACCTAGAAATTGTCCTCTCACTCCGGAAGGTAAGGTCACGCCCGTTTCCAACTGACCACGACACATTGGGAGATGCGGCTTACTAGTATACGGCCCTCGTGCGCTCATGTATCCACTTGGTCTCGAAGTTGGAGTCATCCTCTGGTACCATCGGGTTTAAGAATTTTCACCCAGGGACATCTATGGTGCCCCCGATGCTAGAAACATTATTTTCAATATCTAATTCGGCCATCCACGATGTGCCTGTGGAGGCCATGGCCCTGATGTTGCTAGGGCGTACAATAATTACAATCACACAAATACAAAGTGCATGAGTCACGCAGTCCAATCATGCATTAATCCTGCACAAGTCTTGCCCTCATGTGGGATGACTCTGCCTATCAGGGAGTCCCATAAACCACCTATACTATGGCATATGTAATGGCCAGTCACATCTCAAAACAAACATACAGATGATGCGTATGGGCATGTATCATGATGCTATGCTGTCACAGACTCATAATCAGCAACGTTAGCCGGCAATCGATACTGATAATTGGCATCGATAATTAACCTCGACGCAAGGTGGGGTCTATAGATGGACGACTAATGATGGATCAATTAAAATCAATGGGGCCCAAGCGTTTGGGTTAACCCATGAGAGAATGATGAGGAAGGGCTTAACAAGGCTTAAGAGAAGGTCACAATGTGGACGTCTAACCATCATTGCCCATCAATGTGGACCTTTAACCAACATTGCTCTCAAGGAAAGGCGCTCGTAGGGTCAATCGTATAATGGGTCCACGGTCTCATACAAGGGTCTAATACACAACATCATGGGCCTCGCTTATGGGGCATATACGCATCACGTTGGGCCTCACTCATGGGCCAATATATATATATATATATATATATATATATATATATATATATAACATCGGGCTGTATCAAATGAATCGAATCAATTGGGCTGAATCGAATGGGCCGAGCCAAAGGGGTCGATTCAATGGGTCGGGTCAAATGGACCGAGTCAAATGGGCCGAGTCAATGGGCCAAGTCGAGTGGGCTAATTCAAATGGGCCGAATCAATAGGTCAAGTCGATGGGCTAAGTCGAATGGGCCGAGTCAATGGGCCGAGTCAATGGGCCAAGTCGAGTGGGCCGACAAATGAGCTGAATCAATGGGCCATCCATCCAAGTTAGATATCATTATAGAGCATAAAAAAATGAATCATATCCAAAGGATCATCTGGACCATACCACAAATGGCAATAGTGATAATGATTCCGATAGTTAAAAATTTAAAGGGCCCACCATAGCATTTATTTCCCATCCAGACTGTTTATAAGGTCAGTAAGACTTGAACAATGAGGGAAAAACCAATATTATATTGATTCAAAACTTCTGTAACCCAAAGGGGGTTTTATGGTAGATGTTTAACTCCCTACTATTTCTGTAGTGTGGTCCACTTGATACAAGATCTGTCTTATTTTTAGTCTCAAGCCTTGAGGCAAACTGCCATTTGGATGTACAGTTTAGATGTAACGGTGGGACCCACAGAATTTTATTGCCATGATGCAGCAGCTGGCTGCAGGAATTGGGCCACCATCATATGAACGGCGTGGATACAACATATATAGCACTGCATGGCCCACGCTGCTGCTGATGCACGTACATCAGCCATGCGTTTGGGGTCCCATCGTCCAATGGTGAGGGACAGGGCGGATAAAATACATACACAATAATGGCCCACCGTCCACTTACATCCAGCGGTCCATCATGGCATCGTCCATATGGATCTGGACGGTGCAGATATGCAGCATTAAAGGTGGGTCCCACATGGGGCCCACCACATATATATAGGATATTTATATCATATCTATATGAAATATGATATAATATATTATAATAATAATATTATTATTACTATATCTTTTTTTTTCCTTTGCAGCTAGCCATCCAGCGTCCTGGACGGACGGCTGGATGGTATCAGGGGCCTGCCACTGGACAGCCCAACAATGTGGGCCAGTATATGGATGACATGGATATAATATATACTTCATGGTGGGATGCACACACACCGATGGGCTGCACACCTCTTCATCATCATCACCATTCAAAGGAAGAGAGAGAGGGAGAAAGAGAGATGGTGATGGGGGGACCTCGCCACTATGGGCCCCTTTTGATGGATGTTGATGAAGAATGAATGGTTGAGTTGGGAGATGAGAGGGTGGGAAAGTAGGGCACACTTGGTTTGCTATTGGAAGCCTTGGACGTTGGAACCTTGTTGCTTGGGAGTGATGTAACATCCCGGATGCATAAGTGATGTTACATCTCTCTCTCCACCCATCCCGGATAATACAGACAACATTCAATCATCATTCATTTTGTTGCATAAGTGATGCGTTGGAACTCGGGAGTTGAGTTTATGTTAGACCCCCAATTTTTAGGGCGTTACAAGTGAAGAGAGAGAATGAGAGAGAGGGGGGAGTGATGGGTGATGGGTGGAGTGATGGAGTTGTAAGAAAGGGATGGGTGGAGAGAAAGAGAGAGAGAGAGAGAGAGAGAGAGAGAGAGTTAACTTTGGGAATGGGAGAGAGATGGGTTGCTTGTACTTGACTTGTACTTGTGATAGGATATGTACTTGACATTGATTGATAGGATAAGTTATAGAGATTCTCTCGGAATTCGCACGCGCAGCGTTTCTTCAGAACGAACGCGAGCCCACATCTTCTAGCCTGGGTATCGGATCGATGCGCGAGTCATGGCATTGGAACTGCGGTGACAGCGTGGTCACTAGGGTATAAGTTTCGAGTCGAGTCGACTCCGATATGCGGGACCCAGCTTAGGATCACGTACAAACGTCGAATACAGGTTGAGGGTTGCCAAAATTTGATCGGGAGGACCACGGAAGCCTATGAAATGGTACGGACTATGATACGGGTCTTACAATGTTGACCATCTCCAACCATACAGACATTGTAGGTGAAGCACAAACCAAATATGCGGATGTTGATCACTTTATGGAAGATTATTCAGAATAAATGAGAAGGATAATATTACATTTAGATTTATTTTCTACTACACACTTTGATAATGTAATAAGCTCCCATTTGAGAGGGCATTAGACAGTTACCTTAGTTTTATGCCTTGATGGAATAAGAAGTACAATTGGTTTTATTCTTGTGATTTGGTACCTTCATGAATGTGATCTAAATGAAAAAAATAAGGTGCGATTTGAAGCATTTAATTAATACATTATTAACACCCAATTTTCTTGGGCATGAGTGTAAACTCGGGCCGCGAAAATTCTGGATGTTACAGTAGGGGGGTCAAGAAGAGAATGAATGTTGAACAATGTTAATGCACTAGTTTGATGAAACTGATAGAGGTTTGAATAGTAGGATGAATGGTTGTATTACAAGGTAAGATTTAAGTTGCTCAAATTTGAACTTATGTGGCTCAAGAGACTTGGACTCTAGATAGGCTAGGCTAGACCAGGGTTGAGCTCTCCCCCCCCCCCCTCTCTCGTTGGTGGAAGGATGGCTAAGGTTAAGGGGCGAGCTCTTTGAAATGAGAAGGCTCTTTGAAGCTTGGTGTGTATTGAAATGAGAAGGGGAGGAGGCTATTTATAGTCTCTAACCCTGGCTTTCTTGTAACTCCTAGTGATCCTAGGGCTAAAATGTGTTTGAGTGGCTAGGATTGGAGATTGCCACATAGTATCATCTCATGGGTTGGATGAGTTGGTAAAATGGTAATTTTGGGTAAGGAGATGTGCATCAGAATAAATGCACCTCAACTGCACATTTAAGGTTCAAAAAAGGAGTAAAACACATGCTTGAGGGATGCCGTCCAAAGGAGGAGTGCCACATGGCCGGTGGCAACATGGTTTTCGCCTGTCCTCACTTGGACTCCCCACTTTGGCAGGCAACATCCTCCGAACGTATGGTGGCTCTAATGTGAGGGTTGGTGCTTTGAGGTTTCTACCATTTATCTGATTGGGCTTAGAATTAGGCTTGGGTTCGGGCTTGGTTTTGGGCTTAACTAGGTGAGTTAACTGGGTTATGGGCTTGGGTAGGCTAACCAGGTGAGTTGACTCACCGAGTTACTCAAGGTTCTAAGGTTTAGGGTTAGGTTGATTGGGTTGGATGGGCTGAGTTTAAGGTTTATGACTAGATTTCCTAGGGTTTAGGCTTCTAGGGTTAGGGTTTAGGACCAAGGTGTGATTGTCCATCCATCCATTCAAACTCTATCAGCTTATCAATCTGAGGTGGGGTGTCTACATATGCCACTCTTTGGCAAAGGTTGTGTGCAATCGAATGCCAAAGTGAGTGGACACCCCGCCTTTACCAGTCAATCATGAATTGCGAATTAGACCTATTGCCTTCCTTTGTTTCTGTGTCCGCTGATTGCCTGGTAATAGATAACTCACACATATCACGAGGATTTGAGGAAAACATTACGATTGTCCCTGCACAGGCCACCAATCACAACTCTTTCACTCTTGGTCGGTACTAACATTGGAAATGTACAATAGAGACCCTTCACTTTCTGTAGCCTTGCGAGGATACTGACCTGGTACTGGATTGTCCGTTACTTCCCAGATCACCATAGGAGTACTTATTTTATTTGATTGTTAAAGTGGTTAGTTGCCCTGCTCTTTTTGTGGCTTTACGAGGAATTCACTATGCCGACTTGGACTTGAAAAAATTCTGTAACCATCCAAGCCCACCTCTTTTCATGTAATTTTCTAGTTTTGACACTTAGGTTACATTTTTTTTTCTTTTTCACCGTTTGGACGATTTCTTCTAACTAGGCTTGGCTTATCGACTTTATAAAGCATTAGTAGTTAATACAATGGAGCTGACACGGGAGTATAGTCCGATCGTATTTTGATGTGCATTTGCATCCGGTAATCTCCTGGGAAACTGCGAGATATAGAATCTTATTTGATGTTGCGCTGACTCTAACATAGAGATATGGAAGATTTCTAAGTGCCTCAGAAGTTTGACGCTTTATTTTGAAAATGTTTTGTAGTTTTGAAAGTTGCCCCACTCTGGGGAGTAATACTCTATGGGGGGTTTTGTTGCAAGATGATTTTAAGATATGTCTAGCTATTAGTTGTCTCCACTGGGGAAGCCAATGGGACTTCGAGTAAACTGATTTTTCATTGAAAATATGCTAGGTGTCAGTGCTCATGCATAGTTGTGATGGTGATTGACTTAGTTGGGGATTATGTATTTGGAAAATGTTATTTTTTATTGCTTGGATTTTAGTTGTCGCAATTGGGGCTGAGATCTGCTGGGGATGATTCATTTGATGCAAGTCTGATTAGTGATCATGATTAGGAATCTAATTAGAGATGGTTGATCAGTTCCATTATCTCATAGGATAATCAGACTTGATTGTTTGAGGGCTAGTCTTCCAGCTTTTGATGCAGATTTGTCCATGAATGACAGTCAGGATTTTGATTTGCGACCAATCAGTCCGTCATCTCGTAGTTTGTGGTCAGGATTCTAATCTATGATAGATCGGATTCCGTCGTCCCATGAGTTTGTGGTCAAGATTCCGATCCATGATTGATCAGATCCGTCATCCCACGGGTTTGTTGTTAACAACAACCCCAAATGTAACACCTCAAACTTTTCAATACTAGAGTATTAAAAGTTCTCGAGTGCTACCATAAAATTTAACTTAGTATGTACATGTGTATGATACCAATCTAGCTATCCAAACCTTACATCTATTCTCTAACATGAATATGACCGTTGGGAATAATCTTCATCTATAGATCAAGCCATCTAACCGTTGATTTTAAGATTTAATCTATCTATCATAACCAATCGTTTAGTCAACTACTCACCGCTAGGTAAGGATATTTAACCATCTACTCTGATTTTGGACCACTTGATCATAGTAAACTAACTAATTGATCTGTACATTCGTTTATACATGCATCGGATTGAGATTCTGATCCATTCAACTTATTTGCCACCTATAAATATGCTTAACCCAACATTAAAAGTACAATATGAGAAACTCTCATATGCGGAAAAGTTACTCGAATCTAATGGTACTCATGTTCTACCTTTGATCACTATAAAAACCCACCTTGTGTTCTTTCGTTTAAGAAACTGAGCATACATCCACCTATAAGTAGGGTTAGAGTACTAACCATCAAGTCTTCCTATTTTTAGCATGTCATTTGACTGTCCATCTTATTTGGATCCCCCAAACGAGTCATTCGAATATTAGGATAATTCAATCGTTATGAAGATCTTAGGTTATATGTCCAAACTACCGGATAATGTTGTAAAACTGCGGTTCTGAAGCACGGAGTGTGTCAGCCATTCAAAAGAGCATCTTGGTCATCCTTTAGAGATCGGGGCCCAAATTTAACTAGTTGAGAGATCTTGAGAAATAATGATCAATGGTGAAGTTTCACCTCTTTTGGACAATGCAATAGGGAGGTACGGACGGAGGAAGATAGAGAGAAGGAAAATGGCAAAGTTATAAATAAACAATGCCATGTGCATGGTAACAGGAGACTAGGGAGCTTTTACATTAACTATCAATCACACATTGTTATAACATGTGGACCATCTACAACTTAGAATTACCCCATATTTAGGGCCATAGCCAAACATGATCTGGCAAATGTGATGAAAAGCCTCGAGTTTTTGGAACCTGAGCATATGACTCGTTTTCCAAAAACCTGAGTGTTAACCTTTAAAGATAGTTAAATTCAAGTATTTTTTTTTCTCTTTTTTTTTTCTCAGAGTTAGCAGTTTAGAAGAAGATGGACAAATAAAACATAAAGGAAAATTTTCATTTACATTCAGAATATACGAGCGGCTATCCATAATGACTCATACAAACCAATGCCTCTTTGTTAACAAATATAGGAAATACACGATTTAACACATGAGAAATAATAAAATACATATAAGCTTGAGCCGCAAGATTACACAACTTCTTTTGGCAGATACAGCCATGCATCCCTGATAATCATACACTACTCTTCATCAAGTTTGACATGGATATTATTTAAACCACCTGTACTACCTGTACGCTTATATATTCGATGAATGAGTGACCAGCTCAGTGTGAATTCCCCTCGAGATTACACACCGCCGCATTAGTCAAGTATAGTTTAAATAAATAAGGCGTCTAAAACAATACATGATGAAATCTTATTTAAATACATGGATGCATCAATGCAAATCAACTGGGGATGCACATCCAGTTGGCTAAGTGAATGGACCTTTCAAACAATCAGTCCATTCATGAGAGAGAATGGGTCTTTTAAACAGTCAGCTTATTCGACTTGCAAAGTAGTGGGCCTTTCAAACAGTCGGCTCACTTAGACATGAATGGGCATTTCAAACAGTCAGCTCATTCATGCCTGGGGATGGGCCTTTCAAATAGTCAGCTCATCCCTAATAGGGGAATGAACCTTTCAAACGGTCAGTCCATTCAAGTAAGAGAATGGGTCTTTCAAATAGTTGACTCATTCAACTTGTAAAGGAACGGGTCTTTCAAAGAGTCGATCCGCTCAAGTAAGATAGTGGGCCTTTCAATAGTTGGCTCACTCAAGCAATAGGATGGGTATGAACCTTTCAAATAGTCAGTCCATTAGGCAAGAGAATGAGCCTTTTAAACAGTTGGCTCATTTAACTTGTAAGGGAATGAGTCTTTCAAACAGTCGACCCGCTCAAGTAAGATAGTGGGCCTTTCAAACAGTCGGCTCACTTAAGCAAGAATGGGCCTTTCAAACAGTTGGCTCATCCATAGTAAGAGAATGAACCTTTCAAACAGTCAGTCCATTCAGAATACAAGTGCTATGAAGGCATGATTAATCTCATCCATTATTATTCCAATTTACAAGCAGCTAATTTAGGAAAGCTTAAAAGACACTATGGGAGGCTTGTCACCTAGCATAGGCCGATAGCTTGGGCATAGTGTCCCATTCCACCATCCCTAGCTCATGAGACTCCATCATTAGGATGTTTAATGGCACCCCCCCTCAACCAATGACCAAACATAGTCTATCAAGTGGGACTTGCCATCGCGTGGTAACACAAAATAATCCATCAAGCCACCTGAGGAAAATATGCAATAATCAGGGCCACAAGGGGCAAATATCAAGCAAGGAAAAGCCACATAGGCACAACAATCCATGGATGACAAGCCCTCATAAATGTTTCATTTAATCCATCAATCAAAGTAGCAACTAGGTGAAGGTCCATTATAATCACAATCAGTCAAGTTGCATCCCAAGTCTGGGTGTACATATATAAGTGGGGTTTTCCACTAATAGATGTAGCAGTTCAAGTTCTTGAAGCAATCTATAAACAAGCCATAAATATGAAAGATACGTAGGTACAACATATGAATATTCATACGAGCTAAGTGTTGAGCATATGATTGATTATCAGATTCAATATCTAACACAAGTTATCATGAATTAAAGATATCAATTATCAGTTGAAATAAAATGAACTATTACTTAAACTAACAAGGAAGAGGAAAGCTCAAGGGGAAAGATTCATCACCTTATGTGTCAAATTGCTTACTGATGTTGGTAGAAAGCGCGTGCGCCCTTAGGATTGAATCCTCAGCGGAAGTTGGATGTGGCTCAACTCAATGCCTAGTGAGTTAATTCGGGAGGATGAGTAAAGATAAGAACTTGATTCAACTGAGTCAACCCGACTGTGACTCAACCACAACTCACATCTCTCTCTCTCTCTCTCTCTCTCTCTCTCTCTCTCTTCTTATTCCCCATGCTTCTTATTTCCTCTCTTCTTATTCCCCATCCAAGTCCAGCCCTATCTGGACTCAGCCTAGACTCTTAAACTCAGCTCGAGTTGAGACTCGATAATGAGTCGAGCTCCTAGACTTAACCCAACAATCGCACTACCCCCCTACTACTCTCTTTTCCCCTCTCTACATGAACAGATGATTCTGGACTCAGCCAGACCCATACCCAACTCAGGCCAACTTGGTGTATTTTAGCTGAGTTGACTCGGTAGCAACCCATAATCCAAACTCTCTCCCTTCTCACTTTCCCTCACTTCTTTTCTCTGACCAAACTTGACCAGCAACTCACATAAGCAAGTCAGTAGTCCATGACTCAGACGGCTGAGTCGAGTTGGTGTGGCACTAACTCAAGTCACCCCCCCCCTCTCTCATTCCTCATTCTCTATCACTCTCCCCTTCTCTCTATTTCTTCTCCCACTCTCTCTTTCTCTCATTTAGAGAGGTCCAGCATGGTAACGTGTAAGGTAAGTTACGTGTGTTCCAACACACATGCAAACTAATTTAGATCTCCATGGTGACACCCGAGTACTGAAAAGTACATGGTGTTATATACTACCCCCTTAAAGAGCATTTCGTCCCTAAAATTCAATACTTTAACTATGATTGTGAATGGTAATCTATTTTACAGTGTCTCTATGCATTCACCGGTTTTCCCACTAGGTTTATTTGTATGTGCAAGTGCCTATGAGTTACTACTAGAACATGGCTCGTTTCATCTACCCCCCTTAAAGAAGATTTTACCATCGAGGTTTGATGACGCACATCCTAGCTATTAATATTATGAGTGGTTCGATTATCCTAAAGGGGTACCCTATGTTGTATGTGTCTAAGTGCGAAATCACATCATATATACCCCTATTAAGCTACATCTGAACTTGCCACAACCCTTAAGTTCCTCGTCTAACAAATCAACTAAGGTGTCTAAGTCCCACTAAAGGTTAGAAATCATTCCTTTCCTATAGTAGTTACTAAGGTTATCAGTTCATTTATGTCGCAACTAATAATATCATTATATCTTCCTTTTCATTTTCTTTCTTTCCCTTTAATGATAGTTCCCCTCGTTGTCTAAAGTACCATACAGTTTTTTCATTTTCAACGTTCGAGCTAACACGAATAGATGGTTGTAGTAGGTTTGAGCCCGATACATTGATCCTTTGCCTACACAGAACAAAGGATTCACTAGTATCAGTTTCCAATCTTGGTAAATCTTGATCCTTTGCTTGATCAGGGCATGGAGATCATTAAGATTTACTAGGATTTAGGATTTGAGTCAAACCGCTTATACTTCGCTTAAACATGTTTCCATCAGTCCGTGATCCCGATTATTTTAGATTCTTTGAAATTATCATGTAATTTTATATTCTCATAAATGATAAGTCTACGTGGCCTATTACGCTTTCACTGCGTACTTTAATTATCTAAGCATTACTTGAAAATTTCAAGACCAGAATTTCTACATGAAACCTGAGTTTGAAATTTTTCTAAATTTATCTAGGATTTCAAATCTTGTTCCAATATACTTAGTCTAAGGTTGAAAATTTACTCAAAATTCTATAACTTCACCTCTAGTCAATTCTAAGTACTGGAAATTATGAGAGATATCGCCTCTAGCTAAAGAGATTTTTTAAGTAATTCAATTTACAACTCCTAATGTGACTCGTAAGTTTAGGGAGCGTTTAAATTTGGCCTAATATACAATATGGAGGGTAAGAAAGTTATACACCGCCAAGTTCATTTCACTCACTAAGTGTTGTGACAATGTTATCTCTAAGGGAAATTATAGAAAAAGTTTGAATCCTAGATTTCTAAAAAAATGTCCTTTGGGAGTCAAGTTCAAGGAAAGTTCTCATTTTATATTAATTACATCATAGTGGGCATTTATCCTCCCATAGTACCTAAGTTTAGTTTCTACGTCCAAATGACTAAACTTAAAATTCTCAAAGGAACAACGCATTTCCAAGTCCTAAGGTTATCCAAACAATGTGTTAGGGAACCTAAAATTTTGAGTTCCTATATTCTAAATTCCTCCTACTTCTAAGGGGATTCCACATCAATTCAAATGACCATGTTAATAATTTCTAAGGGAACCTAAGTTTGGATTTCTACATTCTCAAAATTTTCCTAAGTTTAGGGAAGATTCATCTAGGTTCAAATATCTAATTCTAACATCATAACTTAAGACATTTAAAGTTTGTATAAGATCATTCCCCAAGGCCTGGTTTGTCCAAACACCTCTCTGATACCAACTTAAATGCCCCGAATTTTCAAAACCCGAGTATATGACTCATTCTCCAAAAACCCGAGTGTTAACCTTTAAAGATAGTCAAATTCAGCTTTTCTTTTCTCAGAGTTAGTAGTTTAGTGGAAGATGGACAAATCAAACATAAAGGAAAATTTTCATTTACATTCAGAATATACGAGCAGCTGCCGGCAATGACTTGTACAAACCAATGTCTCTTTGTTAACAAATATAGAAAATACACCATTTAACACATGAGAAATAATAAAATGCATATAAACTTAAGTCGCAAGATCGCGCAGTTTCTCTTGGCAGATACAGCCATGCATCCCTGATAATTGTACCATACTCTTCATCAATTTTGACATGGATATTATTTGAACCACCTACACTACCTGTATGGTTATATATTCGATGAATGAGTTGTAACACCCCGGTTCCTGAAACCCGAGTATACTACTCGTTTTCCAAAAACCCGATCGTTAACTTTTAGAGACAGTTCAAATTTCATGTATATTTTTTTCTTTATCAGAGTTAGTAAACTAGCAGAATAAAAACAAATCAAGTATAAGAGGGAGTCCAAATATACATAACAAAATATTCTTATGGTTGCCCGAAAATTTATACAAACATATGTCTTAACTTTTACAAAACATGAAATACAAATTAAATAGAACTGAAATCCAGAATAGAGAGTCGCAAGATTATCTGGTTCCTCCCATTCCACGTAAACACCAATGTGTGCATCATCTGTGTCTCCTGCACACTGAATACAGTTTGATAGCATCAATGGTTATCCCAGTGAGGTATAACCCCCAAGATTTAACAAACATCACAATAGTTAAGCATAGTTGTTAAGAACAGTGTATAACAAATATTTCACAATGATTATCATAGTAATCAGATAAGGTTCAATAGATACGCATTTATTAAATAAGTTCCGCAAAGATAATCTTGTTTTAATGCATGGATGCATGCACATGCACACAGACTTGGGGATGCACATCAGCTGGTAAAAAGTCAACTAAGGAGGACTAGCCACCCAAAAAAGACCATGCAAAAGAGGACATCTAAGGTGGCCTAGCTTCCTGGAAGAGTACTCTATATACGTTCAAGGAAAACTAGACACCCGAAAAAGTCCATGCGAAAAGGACAGCCAATGGTAGTCGAATGCACGGAACGAGAACTTAGGATCACCAGGTAAAATACTCTATAGTATAGCCCATAATGACCCAAGAAAACTCCACGTCTTGTATCGACCACTTGGTAAAGTCCGTATGTAATGAAGATGCATGATCAGCCCAACCATTATTATACCAATTTCAAACAACCATTTTATAAAAGCTCAAAGGTCATTATGGGGGGTTTGTCACCCAGCATAGGCTGACAACTCAGCCAGTGTTCCATTCCACCATCTCTGGCTCACGAGACTAACAAATAAGATGTTTAAAGGTAACCTACTTAACTAGTGGCCAATTATAGTTTTACAGGTGGAACTTATCATCACAAGGCTGTATGAAGACGGTTCCTTAAAGCCACATAGGGCAAACAATCCATTCCAAGGATGTGATAAAAGAGATTATCCCAAAAGTCATTTAGGCAACAAACGTTCCATAAGTTGATAAGTCCACATTAAATTTTCCATTTAATTTATTAGACAAAATAGCCACTAGTTTTAGGACCTCTAATCATTCTATTAAGTGATCATGAATGACAAATTAAATCATGTATAATATCGATATAGCACATGCATATCTAAAACATTCATTTCAAATCAGAATCGAGGTATTTAGATCTTACTGCATATTTAATTATTGAATTTAAATCCAATTTATCAATCATCATAAGTAATCAAAATCAATAAGAGCAATGAACCACATTAAGCAATCGATAAAGTAAATGAACAAAGTTGAATGAGTAAGCTAATTATCAAGATGTAGAAAAGCTTGAAGGGTGATCCTCACCTTTCAAGAGTCGATTCGTCTCCCGGTAATGCTAGAGATAGTTGTACACACCCTAAGATCAAGATCTAACAAAATTAGAATGCTTTGAGCGGTTAAATTACAACGTAATGAAATTTATATGGTTAGGATTAAAGTTTAATGTTTAAATCATATAAAATTTAGGACTTTATCCAACAATCTAAATCTAAGTATAGGTCTTAGAACTTGAATTCTAACTTTTTGCGTAAGGAATAAAATAATATTACTAATGATAATTTGTGAATTGGTATTAATTTTTCCCAACAATATCTAATATCATTTTCATAAAAATGAGAGTTTAATAAATGTTAAAATAATAAAATAATTATTATTAATAATCTAATAAGAACTAATATTAATAATTATACCAATCCATAATGGAAATGACAATATTATCTAATAATAATAATGATAATGAAAATAATTATAATAGCTAATAATAATGAACCTGACTATACTAATTATTCTAATGATAATAGTAACACCATGATAAGAATAAAAAATAATAACAAAAGATAAACCTCGAATTACCTTGTTGTGAAACTCGACCCGATAACATCTGAAATCGACCAATCAGTGAGTCAAAGACCTGACTCAATTTTGAACTGAGTCAACTCAGTGACTCGCTTTTCTTCTTCCTCTTCTCTACTACCTTCCTTCTCTTTCTCGTTCTTCTTTTTCTCTTCCTCCCTCTCCCACTTCTTCTCATTGTCTCTCTTTCTGAAGAAATTTTAACTGAGTCGAAACTCAGTCCAGCATAATCGACTCGCCCTAATGAGTCTGACGAGTCGAAGTAGTGCAGTTTCTCCTCCCGACCCAACTCGACTCCCTCTATCTCTTCCGTTTCTTTTTCTTTGTTTTCTCTTCTTCTCTTTTCCTTGCTCTCCCTTCCTCAAACCTGCCCAGCTAGGTTGCTGGACCAGCCCAGCCCCCGGTCAGGCTTAACTCAGTTGGGTTGAGTTGGTGAGGCACTCGTTATGCCCTCTCTCCCTCTTTCAATCCCACCTCTCTCTCTCTATTTCTCTCTTTCTTTCTGTCTTCTTCTTTTCTTTTCTTTTTCTTCCATGTCCAAAGAATAAATGCGGGATCAGATCAACTAACTTGCTGATTCTTTGACCGAATCGACTCGACTCAAGTGCACTACTAAGTCGAGCCCTCTCTCTCTCTCTCTCTCTCTCTCTCTCTCTCTCACCTTCTTCCCATCTTCCTCCTTTGCTTCTCTGTTGTTAGGGTCCAGCAACTGGACTCGATGCAACTCAACTTGTAGCGACTCAATCGAGTCACTACTTGACTTAATGCGGCATGGAGAACGACGCATTTTTCTTTTCTCTTACTGACTTTCCTTTTCCGATAAGGGATGCCTTAAAAAGATGTGCTTTAAAAGGCTCCACTAATCCTCTTCTAGAGGATTTTAATGCCAACTAATCCTTGGATTAGTTACGGTTTTGGTTAAGGAAGATTCGAGGATTCTACTCGAAGGAGTCCAAAATGCAGTTTAGTAACTCCATTGGCCCAATCGACCACCATAGATGAACTTTAGGTCCCCTGGCCCACCATATGATCATCTATGATTAGTGTTTATGGCCCAAGATCGGATGGTGGGTTTACTGGCCAGACGGGGAAGATAACTCCACCGTCAATGGCAGATTCTCAACGATTGGATGATCTTATGATTTGATGCATATGGACGGCCTTGATATGCCTAGTGATTGCCATGGGAATGGTTAAGATTGTGCCAGCGCACGAGAGTTTACAAGGAGGCGACATTCTTTTCACTGCACTCTATCCTAGTTGAAAGAGAAAAACCCTAGAACAAAGAGTTAGGATTTCTCGAATGGACCATCAGGATTTGAGAGAGGGATTCCCTTAGATTTGCTAGCTAGGCAGACAGAAAGGAGTAACGGAGCTTTCCCTTTTCAAAAACGTGTCACACGCAACCCGTTTGTGTTAGGGATCACGTGCATGCACACGTGTTCCAACATGTGGAAATGGTCAGGGTTTGGTTGAAGTGGGCCTGCTTAAACGATGGACGGTCCAGATCTTCCAAACGTGTGGTGATGATGGCCCACTAGTTCAATAATGAATGGTCGTTTGTTGCTGGAGAAAAACGTGAAAGAGAGAGAAATGTCTCCTATTTGTGGAATATATCGGGTTAGCTCTATTTGACTAAGCTGAGTGGTCCAGTGCACCGCATGTGCACACAAGCTGTGCATATGCATAATTTAAAAGTGGGGTCCACATTTATGTTTGTGGAATCCACTCTGACCAATCGATTTTAAAAGTACAACTAAGACATCTGGCCAAAGATCAGACACATCTCTAAAGCTTAGGTGGGCCACACCATAGGATTTGATCTATTTATCTAAAATTTTAAACTAACAACCCATATTTAAAATATGGGGTGTTACATGAGTGGCCAGCTCAGTGTGAATTCCCCTCGAGATTACACACCGCCGCATTAGTCAAGCAGAGTTTAAATAAATAAGGCATCCAAAACAATACATGATGCAGTCTTGTTTAAATGCATGGATGTGTAAATGCGCATCAACTGGAGATGCACATCCAGTTGGCCAAGTGAATGAACCTTTCAAATAGCTAGTCCCTTCATGCAAGAGAATGGGCCTTTCAAATAGTCAGCTTATTCAACTTGCAAAGTAGTGGGCCTTTCAAATAGTTGGCTCACTTAGACATGAATGGGCCTTTCAAACAGTCAGCTCATTCATGCTTGGGGATGTGCCTTTCAAACAGTCTGCTCATCCCTAATAGGGGAATGAACCTTTCAAATGGTCAGTCCATTCAAGCAAGAGAATGGGTCTTTCAAACAGTCGACTCATTCAACTTGCAAAGGAACGGGTCTTTCAAATAATCGACCCGCTTAAGTAAGAAAGTGGGCCTTTCAAACAGTCGGCTCACTCAAGCAATAGGATGGGTCTTTTAAACAGTTAATCCCCTTTTTAATAAGAGAATGGACCATTCGAATGGTTGGTCCATTAAGCAAGAGAATGGGCATTTCAAACCGTCGTCACATTCAACTTGCAAGGGAACAGGTCTTTCAAACAGTTGACCCGCTCAAGTAAGATAGTGGACCTTTCAAACAGTCGACCTGCTTAAGCAAGAATGAGTCTTTCAAATTGTAATGTCCCATGTTTTAGGAACCCGAGTATATTGTTAAGGCATAAAATAAGCAAGGAAGTGAAGAAGAAAAAGATCAAGAAAACAAATTGAAGACTAAAAATCACGATTCAAGACGACTTTGCGCGGGGTCGCGCAAAGTAAAAGAATTGCGCTAGATCGCGCAAAGTGAAGAGTTTGCGCGGGTTGAACAGAGGAGAGTTTGCGCGAGATTGAGGGTTTGCGCGAGACCGCGCAAAGTATATTGTTTGCGCGTGTCCGCGCAAAGTCTATAATGATGCGATAAAAATGGTTGGATGATATTTTTGTCCCACATCGACCAGATCTGAGATTTCCACTGGTGAAAATGTCTATAAATACCCCGTTCCTTCTCTCAAAAGGGGTTCGAAGATTTCAGAAGTGAAGAAAAGACGAAAGAGAAGATACAAGGTGCGGAGTATTGGACTCCTGCACTTTGCGCGACCATGCGCAAAGGAGTATTGGACTCCTGAAAGTTTGCGCCAGTACGCGCAAAGCAGCAGAGTGCTTTTATGGTTTGCGCGGACCCGCGCAAAGCATATCGTTTGCGCGGACCCGCGTAAACCTATTGTTTGACAGTTTTTGACAGCAATGGGCTGAAATGCTGTCGGAATGATTGGAGTCCTCAAAGCTTCAAGTTCTTCTTGATCAAGAGAAAGGAAGAATCATCGACGAAGAGACATATTCCTCCTAAGTTTCAGGAGATGACCAAAATAGTACCGAAATGCTGCCGGAATCTTCGTTCTCTTGAAGACTGTTGATTGACTTGTCTATTCCTCCTAAGTCATTGGAGATGATTGAGATCATTACCGTTATGCTGTCAAAAATTATATTTAGCTATAATAATTGACATTTGTAATGAGTTCTTTGTAAACTATCTTAGAATCAAGGGATACCAGAGGATGTAAATGAATTCAGAATCAATAAAATATGACGGTTATCTTTATAATTATTCCATTGTTATGTTTGAATAAGATTATTTTCCCAAATCAAATACATTTGTTTCCTTGTTGAAACAAAATGGCGACTCCACTGGGGATTATTGTCTTATTTAACATTAACATTGGGAAAGTTGTAAGATTCTCGTCATTATTTTTGGCGTCTATTAGACGCCAAAATGGCGACTCTCAGTGGGAACATCCTCCCCTTCATCTCCAAGATAGTTTACTTAGTCTTTCATGTACTAATTTCAGGTATGTTTTATTATTGAAGGTACCTAAATTCAATCACACAACACTACTAATGGCTAATATTGCGAGAAAAGTGAACTTCTGATTCATCGCTACCGGGTTCGTAATTGAATATGCGCCAAGCCGAACTCCTGAGCATACGAAAGCAAGCACTACAAGCAGGCGCAAAGTGACTCAAGTAACAGTGGAAGTCATTTCTGTTTCACCTCAACCACAAGAAAGTGATGAGAACTGGACTTTGGTCTTGTCTAGAAAGACGAAAGCAAAAACCTTAAAAAACCGCAAAGCAAAATTGTTTGCACCAAGAGCTGAGGGACCAATCACGCGGAGCATAGCAAGAAGAAAACCCGAGCTCGCTCCTCCGGCGATTTATCCTGAACAAGCTGCTCCGCAGTTCTCGTCACAAGATTTTCCAGCTTTGGTCGCCCCGAAGACCAAATGGACAGAAGCACAGAAAGGCAAAGCACTGATGATAGGATCCCCGATGCCCACATCACCTCAAATAAGCTCGCCTATAGCTGTATCACCTCAATCGGTTAAAAGCACGGGAAGTACACAAGAATCAAACGAGACTCCAATTTCTCCCCCCTTTACAAGTCCTGTCATGTCAACATACTCTCGTTTTACTCCAATAACAGCTTCGACGAACAGTCAAGAGGCCGCGGTATACATGGCAGAGACAGGTCAAGGAAATAGACCGACTACTGAAGAACGTGTTGATCAAATGGCAGAGGCGCAAAGAGTGCTAAGGGATGAATGCCGGAACCTCAGAGAAGCTCTGGTAACTCTGGCACATAATGTAGCCTAAATAGTGGCTCCACCCATGATGGGAGCAACAAATGGACAAGAGAACCAGCCTGAAGGTTCCCGTCCACAGGGGATAGGATCCCGAGGGTCCGTTCCGGTGACAAGAGCTATAACACAAGATGATGTAAGACAAGTCGTCGAAGAGGCGGTCAGAATAGAAAGGGAGCGCACAAATACCGGTCGTTTCAGATACCGAACACCCTACCCAAGAGAGGTAGAGGATGTTCCATTCCCAGCCAATTTTAAGCATTCAGATTTTCAGAAATTTAATGGGGAAGGATCACCAGAAGAACACCTGATACATTTCATCACCAGCATGGGGAATTTTTCCACGATACCTCAATACTGTTTACGCTTATTTGGGTCATCATTGACAAGTAAAGCTTTCAGGTGGTATTCAAATTTAGCACTAGGATCCATACGCACATGGGAAGAAATGCAAGATGCTTTCATGTCAAATTTCTTCTCGTCAGAGCGCGATGTTAGCATTACAGAATTAGCTTCAGTACGGCAGCGAGAGGGAGAACCAAATAAAAATTCATAGACAGATGGAAGACACTGGGGGCATCATGCGCAGGCGATTCTTAAAGAAAAGGAACAAGTTAAAATGTGTCTCGAACTCTATGGAAACAGAATCGCGTTTGGACTCACCAAATGTGATATCGGAACCTTTCGTGATCTCAGCTACCAAAGCCCATGCATTGAACCGATGACTCGCAAGATGCGGCATTTCATCATGAAACTGTCAGAAGAATACCTGGCAGGACAACTGTCAACACCATCGATCGGGATAAGAAGAATCAAGATGCGAGAGGCTCAAGAGATAAAAGGCCAAAAGGAAAAGAAGGTTGGAATCAATCAAGAGACAGATACGGTGGGAAAAAGCTCAGAATGCTCGATTCTCATGAAGGATTCAAGTTTGATAAAGAGGACGTAGTACCTATGATGCAACAATTGTTAAAAGCAGGTACCCTGGAATTACCAGAACCAAAACGTCCTGAAGATGTGATGAGGACTCGAGAAAGAAACTTTTGCCGTTATCATCGCCTAGTAGGGCATCCGACAGAAAACTGTTATACGTTGAAATGCATTATACAGCGAATGATAAATAGAGGTGATATAATAACCAGCGGAAGCAAAGAAAAGAATGCAAGGGCGACAGTAAATGTATTGTCAATTCAAGAAAAGACTCAGGGACTGAAAGAGAAGGAAGATCGAAGGTCGGTAAGAAATGCAACAATGATTACGTTGCGATCGGGGAAGCAGATAACAAGTCCTGCAAAGCAAAAGGCAGGAATCATAAGGAAAGAAGTAACTGAAAGACAGAATATTAAAGATGCAGCGAAAAAAGTGGCTTATGATGTAGTTAGTCACTTGAAGGGTATACCGGCACGATTAAGTATTTACGATGCGCTCAAGTTGTCAGAAGAATTTCGACAGAGTTTGATTCAAGCACTGTCTGATCACGATGTGAGAGAAACTTTACTGGCAGAAATGAAGGATGAAAGAAATAATGAAAAAATAAATTGTCTACCAGTAATATCTTTCTCTGATGATGATTTAATTGGTGAAAAGGAACATAACAGGCCATTGATGATAGAAGGATACATTTGTGAGAAGAAAATAAAAAGGATTATGATAGATAATGGGTCCGCAGTAAATCTTTTGCCACTCTCAATGATTACTAAATTGGGTTTTCGCCGTTCAGACTTGCGCCCCAGCGGAATGATGATACAAGGATTTAATCAAGATGGACAACGCGCGCTCGGAAAAATTACAGTAACATTGGCAGTGGGGGAATTAATCACTACTGTTGTATGTCACGTTATAAATGTGTGACGACATATAACCTTCTCTTGGGAAGGCCGTGGATACATCAAGACAATATTATACCTTCTACTCTACACCAAGTTGCTTCAAATCAGTAAAGATGGGATGCAAGTAAAAGTAATGGTGATGCAAAACCCTATACAGAAGCTGAGTCTTTCTTTGTAGATGCTAGCTATTATAAATGTTTCTCTGAAGAAATAAAAAATGATGATGGGAAGAGAATCGTAAAAGATGCCAGGATAAATAAAGTTAAAGAAGAAAGAGCAGAATCTTCTGGGTCTGCAGAAGCAAGAAAGAAATTCTATTTTGTACCGAAGCGCTTAAGACAACCAGGACAACCGCCGTTGACACTATTGTCGACAGAACAGTTAAAAGTCTTACAGTCCAATTACACAGTGCCATTACCCAATATCGAAAGATGTAAGCCATTTGCAGCCGCTCCAAGAACATTTCAAGTCAAAGCCAGTGCTAAATATCCTGAACCAATAGAGTTTCACGCTGCATCAGAAGTGAAGGATGAAAATATAAGCAATATATATCATGGAGAGTTAGCATCGCAAAATTTGAGGAAATACAGTGCAGCAAGCAAGAAAATCATGAGAAATATGGGTTTTGATTGTGACAAACCCACCGGCTTGAATCATGGGAAAGGA
Source organism: Magnolia changhungtana (assembly GCA_030180095.1). Taxonomy (NCBI): domain Eukaryota; kingdom Viridiplantae; phylum Streptophyta; class Magnoliopsida; order Magnoliales; family Magnoliaceae; genus Magnolia; species Magnolia changhungtana. The sequence continues at coordinate 1,189,700 of JASAUF010000231.1, read as the reverse complement.
ATTCAGATCCCTCTCGGGGTTAATCAGGAAAAGCGAAGAAAATTTCAAGGATTGGGAGCAGAATCAGCAGTAAATATAGTATCAGTTAACATGACCTCAGCTACACCAGATACTAAGGTAATTGAATATCCTGAAACCGCTCCAAGGCAAATAGAAGACGGGGGGCAACCGACGATAGATGGCCTGTGAGAAATAAATTTGGGAACAGCAGAAGAGCCAAGGAACACATTCATCAGCGTTAGCCTTTCGATCAGGAAACTGAGAAATATGGCCAACTTCTCAAAGCAAATAAAGATGTCTTCGCTTGGACATATGAAGAAATGCCGGGACTGGAACCCTCTGTAGCAATGCATCGATTAAATATTTCCAAAGAAAAGAAACCAGTAAAGCAAGCACAAAGGCGATTTCACCTGCACCTAATTCCGTTAATCGAAAAAGAAGTAAATAAGCTAATAAAGGTTGGGTTCATCAGAGAAGTTAAATATCCCAAATGGATATCAAACATTGTTCCGGTGAAAAAGAAAAACGGGCAGATTAGAGTATGTATTGACTTCAGAGATCTGAATGAGGCATGTCCAAAGGACGACTTCCCTCTCCCGATAACAGAGTTACTAATTGATAGCACTACTCAGTATGCTATCATGTCCTTTATGGACGGATATGCAGGCTATAATCAAATCAGGATGGCGCCTGAAGATGAAGAGGCGACGGCCTTCAGAACGCCGCTTGGAATTTACTGTTATAAAGTTATGCCTTTCGGTCTCAAAAATGCTGGGGCAACATATCAAAGGGCAATGAAAAATATCTTTCAAGATATGATGCATAAACATGTCGAATGCTATGTTGATGACTTGGTAGTCAGATCCAGAGATCATCAAGAGCACCGCGAACATTTAGCATCAGTCTTCCGACGACTCAGAAAGAAGCAATTAAAGATGAATCCAGCTAAATGTGCATTTGGAGTGTCTTCCGACAAATTCCTCGGCTTTGTTGTACGGCACAGAGGAATCGAAATTGATCCAGAAAAAGTTAAAGCTATTCAAAATATGCCGCCACCAACAACGCTGAAAGAATTAAAAAGCTTACAAGGAAAATTGGCATATATTCGTCGCTTCATTTCGAACCTTGCAGGAAGGTGTCAGCCATTTTCACGGTTAATGAAGAAAGATACGGAATTCGTATGGGATCACGCCTGTCAAAATGCCTTTGACTCAATTAAAGAATTATTAAAACAGCCGCCGGTGTTAACAGCTCCAGTGAAAGGTAAGCCACTTATCTTATATACATCTACCGCTACAAATTCTTTGGGTGCTTTGTTGGCACAGGTAAACGAAGCCGGAAAAGAGACCGCTCTTTATTATCTAAGCCGAACACTGATGGGGGCAGAATCTAATTATTCTCCGATCGAAAAAGAATGTTTGGCGTTGGTATTCGCTGTGCAAAAGTTGAGGCATTATTGTCTCTCCCATGATATAACTCTGATCTCAAGAGCAGATCCGATAAAATTCTTGATGACCAGGCCAATGTTATCGGGAAGACTAGCCAAGTGGATGTCATAGTTATTATCGAATATACTATTTCGTATAAGCTCGCGAAAGCGAGGAAAGGACAAGCTATGGCGGACTTTCTCGCAAAGACATCCTATAGCGTAAAATGAAGAAATCAATGATGAATTCCCGGATGAACAAAGTTATGTGGGCTGAATCTCGAATCTTTGCGATGTATTTTGATGGTGTCTTTGCTCGAGTATCGGGAGCGGGGCGGGAGTGATATTTATTACACCTCGTATGATTTATTACCATACTCTTTCACATTGGGTATCGCGTGCACAAACAATGAAGTCAATACGAGCTCTTATCATTGGAATGGAAATAGCACAAAGAAATGAAAATAAAATCATTGCATATCTTCGAGATTCTAAATTGATTGTAAATCAATTAACAACAAAATTTGAAGTAAGGAAAGAAGAACTTTTGCCTTATTATCTAAGGCACAACAATTGCTTGAACAGCTTCTATTATGTGAAAATTAAACACATACCGCGGTCGGAGAATGCAAAAGCAGATGCTTTAGCCACTTTAGTAATGCGCTTTATCCTGCACAAACCGAAGTCCTCTTCAGGTAACTATAGAAGAAAGAAGATTCCTGCCATCTGCAGAAGTTATTGAAGAAACCGTTGAAATGTTGCCTATATCCTGTTTGGAAGTAACAATGAATGATTGGCGTCAGCCTTTTGTTGACTATCTCAAATATAATATCTTGCTAGAAGATAATGCACAAAGACAGCAGATTAAGCAGCGATCAGGAAAATTTGTCATATGCAGCGAAGTATTATATAGAAAATCTTATAATGGAATGCTATTAAGGTGCTTGGACAAGCAAGAAGCAAACCAAATGCTGCGAGAGGCACATTCAGGTGAATGTGGAGCACATCAAGCTGGCCGGAATTTATGCCATAGAGTGCATCGAATGGGTTATTATTGGCCTACTATGTTTAAAGATGCGATAGAATATGCAAAGCGATGTCATGAATGTCAAATACACGGAGATATAATACATGTTCCTCCGGAAGAATTACATCAGTCTGTTGCTTCTTGGCCTTTCTCAGCCTGGGGACTCGACGTAATTGGTCCCATAAATCCCCCTTCGTTTAAAGGAAAACAGTATATTCTGGCAGCAACAGATTATTTTTCCAAATGGACCGAAGCAGTCACCTTGCGTAGTGTTAGAGAGAAAGACATAGTCAATTTTATCCGGCATGCTATAATATACCGCCATGGTATTCCAAAGAAGATCGTCACTGATAATGGCACCCCTTTTAAAAATAGAGGCATGGAAAAGTTATGTCAGAAGTTCGGCATCCAACATTCTTTTTCAACACTTATTATCCTCCAGCCAATGGATTAGCAGAGGCGTTTAACAAAACGATTGTCAAGATAATGAAAAAAACGGTGACAGGCAATAAACGCGATTGGGATGAAAAGTTACAAGAAGTATTATGGGCCTACAGAACCACCCATCGTACAGCAACAGGGGCGACACCGTATTCATTAATCTATGGTATGGAGACAGTTATCCCAATTGAAATACAAGTGGCATCACTCAGGGTGGCAGTGCATCAGTCTATAACAGATGATGGAAATGCAAAAATAAGGCTGAAAGAATTAGACTTACTCGATGAAAAACGTGTCTTACCAAAAGCATTGCAATCATATCGGCCGAATATCTACGCATTTGATAAATAGGTTAAATACCGTTCTTTCAAAAAAGGGGATATGGTGTTAATGTTGAAAAGACCTATAATGGTCACTCGCCGAACAGGGGGCAAGTTCGAGCCTAAATGGGACGGTCCATATGTGGTGAAAGAAGTATACTCCAATGGGGCATATAGAATCACAAATCAAGAAGGACAGGGTATCAGTGTACTTGTCAACGCCCGTTTCATCAAAAATACTATCCCTAAAGATAGAGATGTGGATTTTGACCCGAATATTATCGGCATAATGATTCTCAGATCAAAAGGGGCAAAGATGAATAAGATCATGTCTATATGCCAACAAAAGAAGCTATAAAGAAGAAATTCACAAGCATATCAATTATCAAAGCAAAGAACTGAAAATATATATATGATCATCATCATCAAATAAGATTGACAAAGTTAATATCATCTTGAAGATTCTCTTGAAGATATTGACAAAGTTATATTGCCTTACAAGGCACAAATTCTTGAAGATTCTCTTGAAGATATTGACAAAGTTATATTGCCTTACAAGGCACAAATTCTTGAAGATTCTCTTGAAGATATTGACAAAGTTATATTGCCTTACAAGGCACAAATTCTTGAAGATATTATCTAAGCTGAGAATTATATTGCCTTACAAGGCATGGATCTTCTTGAAGATATTTCGAAAATATCTACTATATTTGCAAATGATGATGATCATATATATATTATTGCCTTACAAGGCATGGATTTTCTTGAAGATATTATCAAAAGCAAAGATATATCAATATCAATCAAAGAGGCAGTATAGCCAAGCCAAATCCTAAAAGAGCCAAATTGAGCCAAATCAAAAAGATCAAGCTCGAAAAAAAAAAATGCTCTCAAAGGATCAAGCTCTAAAAGAGCCGGCCAACTATACGTAAGACCCATGAAGATCGCCATTCGGGCAAATGCATGAGAGTCGGTGGGCCCTAAAAGCCCGCGAAGACCATTGTGCGCACCCATGCGGGTAGCTGACGAAGTCAAGGATTCAAAGCCTAAAAGGCCATAAATCCGTGAAGACTAGTCACCGTAATTCCCATGCCGTCTGTATAGCTTCCGGCAGCGCCACGGGGAACGGATGAAAATGCCCTCCCGTGAATGGGCTCGACCTTGCAGACGAAGAAAACAGGGGCCGCAGTGCGAGCTTTATGCCAACCGTGCGTAAGACCCTCCAGGTCTAGGATTTGATTTCAGTAGTAACTCGTGAGGAATGGCTTAAACCTACTCATAGATGGACTGGCGACCCTAGATTTGGTGCCCAAAGGTAGCCTTGCGAGCCCTGCGAACTCTAGAGAGTTACCGTGGCCAACCCTGCGCGTAAATCCAACAGTTCACCGTCCGGTAGCGTCAATGGGCTCCTCTGATGGACCGTGACCGTGAGCTCAAGGTAGTGAGAAGCCCAAAAGCGAACTCTAGAGAGTTACAGTGGCCATCACATAAGACCCATAAATGCTCCACTACTCATGAGCTTAAACTGTGTGTGTGCGCACGCTCCACTACTCATGAGCATAAACTGCGTGTGGCTAATTGAATTGAAACTTAGTACCGCCAATTTAAATGCTCACCTAGAAAATCCCGTACTAACAAAGCATAAAAGGTTTAGAAATTGTAAAAAAAAATGTGTAATGAAAGTATTATATAAAGAATAAATATAACTTGATAATATTAATAAAAAATATAAATATAATAAAATTATTATACAAGTATAAATATAATTTGATAATATTAGTATAAATATCATCAATATGCAAGATAAAAAATACCATCATAAACATCCCAAAATACTATCATGAGATATATGATAAACTACATCCAAGAAACACGAAAGCAAATATCACATGTTTAAAATTACATGATTCAAAGATCCTCTGTAATCCCCATTGCTTCTAAATATCTGAGCAAATCTTCTTTCAATTGCGCCTGAGCTGCATCATGTCTAGATTTTTCTTCAAAAATAAGTCTTGCATGATCAGGAACGCCAGCAAGCTTATTCTCCAAAGAAGCGATCATTTCTTTACCTTGAAGTTGTGCAGATTTTTCAACATCAATAGATTGAGCATTCACCCGTATCTTTTCTTCAACATCCTGAATGATTAAAACCTGTTCATGATTCTTCCTCTCCAGCTGCGAGATTTCTTCCTTTAAAATTGCAATGCGGTCTTGAATAGTCTTGCTTTCATCAACATGAATCTTTAATTGATCCTGAAGAATTATATGCTCTTGTTCAAGTTTAGAAATTGATGAAGCTGTCAGAAGAGCTTGTTCTTGTGATGAAGCCAACTGCCTTCTACACTCTAAAATCTCAGGAGCAATTGTAACATTCTCTACCGACGCCAAAGAAATTACGGAATCACGAAATTTGAGGAGTGAATCCCGCAAAGGAGATATGTCGATTCTGGCCATCTTGGCAGAGCTTTCCAAAATTTCTATAGCAACATCCAAGTCTAACCATTGATCAGGATTTCTAAAGATATGGATTATTGCTAACAGAGAATGTTTCACCATAAGCATTTTGTGAACAGGGATCTTCGCAAAGGATGATAGTTCAGAAGTAGTGGCTACCGAATCAGAACTAGCCGCACCGCTGCAGGGATGAGTTCCTATAGTAAAAAAGAAGGATATTCAATATATTATTATGAAATATATATAGTCTTGAGTGAAGATAAGCAGCGCATATATATATACCTGTCACTGGAACACGACTAACAGAAGGAGAAGCTCTTTGAGCTATGGAAGGACCAAGTCCCACCATATCAGCAAAAGATGGTGCTCTAGCTTCTGTACTGGAATCTCTGGTAGCCGAGTTGGCAAGTCAGTAGTTTCTGTAGGAAATATAATTTCACGAGCCACTACTCTCTGTACTACCAATGGAATTACAGGTGCTCTTGGTGAAGATACCGCAAGAGGGTTCACTGAAGAGATAGCACCTATTTCTGCAACTTGAGCACCTAAAAAGGGAGACACAATGATTTTAGATAAATAATAGTTGTTAAAATATAAATTAAACTATGTATACGAAATTTTCCTTTACCTGGTGAATACCCATATTCTCCATAATCTAAAGGCTCTTCTTCATCTTCCTCAGCTGCAGGAGATTTAGCAGGAACATTAATGCTAGAAGGAGTCTTAGCAGTTGCAGGGGAAGATTCTATCCCAACTTCTTTCGCAGCTGTTTCCTCTTCTTCGCCAATATCAACTTCACCTTCTTCAAAGTCATCATCTTTATCTTCACCATTATCACTATCTCCGCTATCTTCATCTTGCGAAGATTCAGTTGTACTTGATGATGAAGTTGAACTTTCATCTTCCAAAATTTCTTCGTCAACTTCTTCAACGATAACCTGCTTCCCTTTATAAGAAACGGGTTGGCTGCTCTCCGGTGCAGGCTCTTGGACTATAGGGGAAGCAGAGGCTGGTCGAGTTCTTTCTGGCGGAATAGGGGATGATGATTGCAAACGCGTTCTTGATCTAGTCATCGGAGAAGATGGACTAGGACCAAGGGGCTGTGGAGGAGATGTGGAAGTACCAATAGCCGGTCCTTCTTGAACCGTTGCAGTCTCTGCAGGAATCGGAGAAGATGTACCTTCAGCATTATCTGCAGCCTGGTTTGAAGAATCCCGACGAGATTTCTCAAATTCTCTCAGATCTCCGTGGGCAAACCAGCCATCCAAAGTGTTGATGGGCTTGATTTCACGGATGGGATCTTCCAATGATATCTTTCTGCAAATCTCTCCAGGATGAGATGCATGGCTCTTCTCCGGAATATAGCCAATTCCGCTCTCTAAATTTCTGCCCTTCAGCCTGGGAGGATGAAGAAAGATAGAAGAATCTACTGGCAAGCATTTATTGACCAGGTATGATTGGTGATCCCACCATCGCATCCAGCTATATGATGTACGAACTATGCGATCACAGCCTGGAATTATGAAGAGGGAGCCAACGCAGCCATTCAGCAATTGTTTCCATATCATGGCCCAGTTAAGAGGACCAGTTCCATAACAACGCATTTTTCTGGTAACCAACCCGCAGTCTTGTGGCACAGTTTGATCATAACCAAATTGACGAGCAAAGCGACTGGGTAGTAAGGTTCTCTCCACTCGTCCCTTCCCGCAGAGGTAAACTGCATGAGCGAATAGAAAAGAAGAAAGCTCTCTCTGCTGCAGTAAGAGTTTCGTTGTCCACCATGTCTGTGTCTGCGGTATAGCGATAAAGGCGGAACTGAAAGAAGTTTATCTGATCATCATCTCGAATCTTATTCGCAACCCACTCATATGCTCTTCTAGCCATTGCTCTTTCTTTGAAAGAACCAGAGTGGAAGATGAGAAGGATGAGAATATGCTTGCTCAAGCTTCGAAAGTCCAAGGAAATAAACTCCAAGCCACCCCGTAAAATAATGCCAAGAAGTATGTGCGGATGAAGCTCCCAGTCGGGTCTTTTATGTGGGTAGCTATTTCTCCAAGGGCCCCGTATATAGAACATAATACAGAGGGGGCGAGAGAATATTTATGGCCCTCCGCTAAAGCACCGCCCACAACAAAGACACTGGGACGAATAAAGATCCGCCCATTTGGAGTCAAGGCAATACGACTGCTTAGCCAGTAAGCCAAGAACGCTACAAGTTCTCCGAAAGGGCTATATTCTGGCTTTCCTCTTATTGCATCTCGAAGCTTAGTTAATTCTTTTGAGCGGCAGTCACGAAACCTTCAAAGAAAAATGAAAGAGGTTAATATACGGGAATGGCTAAATAATAAGAATATAAAGAAGGAGAATAATGATCAGATTGGTAAATACCTGAGACCCCTAGAGAAATGAGCCAGCCATTGCAGAGGGGGAATTTTGTGGAAGTTTGGAAATTTGCCCATCTCGTTGAACAGCTCTGTAGTGGTCTCAGAGATAGAAGGCTTGCGGTCTGGAGAAGACACAAAAGCCAATTCTCTGTTTGTCGGAATAAATTCGTCATAGAATTTGCCTGTTATTGTGAGACCAGCTATACGATGAAGGTCCCAAAGAGATATGCTCATTTCGCCATAAGGAAGATGGAAGGAGTTGGTTGTAGGCGACCAATATTCAAGGAAGCCTTTCAGAATATTGGGTTCCCGATAGAAGTATTTTGAGGTTACTTCTATTGCATCATAAAGGCCTATCTTTGCAAGAGTGCTCGTATGCTTCAGCAAGATAGCTTCCACCCATTCAGAATAGTAGCGACGAGCAGTTAACAAGCCCCTAATGCGAAATTCTGCCTGGCCCCAGAGTTGTTCTCGATCTCTGAAGCGCTGTCGCACCGTCTCATAGAAATGAGAAGGAAAGAGATAATGAGGACTGTGGAAGGGAGTTAAGAAGATCATGGGACGAGCTTCTCCTATCTTTTGTCGCGGTTTCTGAGCTTGAATAGTTCCTTCTAAGATTCGGGGCTCTCTTGAGGCCCATGATTCAGTGTACATCAACCTCTCGCCATGGACACAATCTTTGGATTCGCAGTCTAGCATAGACTGATGGCGATATACCTTTATGGGAATGATTGTCATACCCTCTGCATGAGGGTTGTCAAACTTCATGACTCCTTCAACAACTCGTACTGAGTCCCACGAGTTTTGAAGACATTTCTTCTTATGTTCTTTGATTTTTTCTGCAAACTCTTTCGCCTTATTGCGGCGAGTTTTCTTCGAGCGAGAAGCGGGAGGAGTATCTTCTCGGAGAGGTGGTCTCTCACTATCGGTACGAATGTGAGCTGTGGTTTTCAACCATTCGTCCCAGTCATATTCTCTACCATGCTTAGGAGGACATTTAATATCTCCTAATGATATGGATCTGTGGATGGGAGATGGTAAAGACTTAATGCGATCCGAAAAATCAAAAGTGGGGAGAACGGGTTCTTTGAAATAAGCGGGATTTTTGGAAGTTGTCTTTGTTCGCTTAGCAGGAGGTTGATCAGAAGGTGAATTAGAAGGAGACACAAGACGGGCTGTTTGTTTAATACGAGCCATGGAAAAAGGACAGAAGAAGGAAGATAGGTAACAGAGTAAGGAATGAAGAAAGAAGAAAATGGCTAAGTGTTGAAAATTTTCTAAGTGCAGAGTACTTTGCGCGAGGTCGCGCAAAGTATAAGGGTTTGCGCGGAAAATCTCAAGTTCAGATGATGTCGCGCAAAGTGAGACGCTTTGCGCGGGGTCGCGCAAAGTTGGAGGTTTGCGCGGGAAAAAATCGCCAGAGTAGAGTTCCAGCAAAGAGTGGTTCGTGAAAATGACCAAGTAGTTGGACTATTTATAGGCTTTATGACCGAGTATGATACTCGACTGGAGCTTTGCGCGGGGTCGCGCAAACCCTGTAGAAAATAAATGGTTGATCCTTTTTCTTTGATTTTCTGAACAAACAAAGAATGAATCAAGGGAGCATCTGTTGAGGCATAAAATAAGCAAGGAAGTGAAGAAGAAAAAGATCAAGAAAACAAATTGAAGACTAAAAATCATGATTCAAGATGACTTTGCGCGGGGTCGTGCAAAGTAAAAGAATTGCGCTAGATCGTGCAAAGTGAAGGGTTTGCGCGGGTTGAACAGAGGAGAGTTTGCGCAAGATTGAGGGTTTGCGCGAGACCACGCAAAGTATATTGTTTGCGCGTGTCCCCGCAAAGTCTATAATGATGCGATAAAAATGGTTGGATGATATTTTTGTCCCACATCGACCAGATCTGAGATTTCCACTGGTGAAAATGTCTATAAATACCCCGTTCCTTCTCTCAAAAGGGGTTCGAAGATTTCAGAAGTGAAGAAAAGACGAAAGAGAAGATACAAGGTGCGGAGTATTGGACTCCTGCACTTTGCGCGACCATGCGCAAAGGAGTATTGGACTCCTGAAAGTTTGCGCCAGTACGCGCAAAGCAGCAGAGTGCTTTTATGGTTTGCGCGGACCCCCACAAAGCATATCGTTTGTGGACCCGCGTAAACCTATTGTTTGACAGTTTTTGACAGCAATGGGCTGAAATGCTGTCGGAATGATTGGAGTCCTCAAAGCTTCAAGTTCTTCTTGATCAAGAGAAAGGAAGAATCATCGACGAAGAGACATATTCCTCCTAAGTTTCAGGAGATGACCAAAATAGTACCAAAATGCTGCCGGAATCTTCGTTCTCTTGAAGACTGTTGATTGACTTGTCTATTCCTCCTAAGTCATTGGAGATGATTGAGATCATTGCCATTATGCTGTCGAAAATTATATTTAGCTATAATAATTGACATTTGTAATGAGTTCTTTGTAAACTATCTTAGAATCAAGGGATACCAGAGGATGTAAATGAATTCAGAATCAATAAAATATGACGGTTATCTTTATAATTATTCCATTGTTATGTTTGAATAAGATTATTTTCCCAAATCAAATACATTTGTTTCCTTGTTGAAACATATATGACCCATTCTCCAAAAACTCGAGTGTTAACCTTTAAAAATAGTCAAATTCAAGTAATTTTTTCTTTTCTTTTTCTTTCAAAGTTAGCAGTTTAGTGAAAGATGGACAAATCAAACATAAAGGAAAATTTTATTTGCATTTAGAATATACGAGCAGCTGCTCATAATGACTTATACAAACCAATGTCTCTATATTAACAAATACAAGAATTACATAATTTACACATGAGAAATAATAAAATGCATATAAATTTGAGCCGCAAGATTGCGCAACTTCACTTGGCAGATACAACTATGCATCCTTGGCACTTGTACCCTGCTCCTCATCAAGTCTGAACATGCATATCATTTAAGCCACCTGTATTACCTATACGGTTATATATTTGATATATGAGTGGTCAGCTAAGTGTGAATTTCCCTCAAGATTACACACCACTGCATTAAGTAAGCATAATTATGAACAAAAAGTATTCAAAATAATACACGACGCAGTCTTATTAAATGCATAAATGCGTGAGTGCACATCAACTGGGGATACTCATCCAGTTGGCATTTGGGCAAAACTCATGCATGTGGCTGGTCACCAGCGAAGGTATATCGTACATGCGTAGTGCCAAGCTCAAAGAAAGTGGCCTGATAGTCGGTGGTCTGGGAGTTAGTGAAATGATACCCCCAACTAAATCCTATAGGCACATGCTACAACATTCAGAATTAGCCACCCGTCATCGCCCATATGCTATAAATGCATGATTAGCCCAACCATTATTATTCCATTTACAACCAGCCAATTTAAGAAAGCTCAAAGATCACTACTGGGGGTTCATCACCCAGCATAGGCTGACAGCTCAGACATAATGTGCCATAACCACCATCCCCTGGCTCATGAGACTACCACCTTAGGATGTTTAATGGAAGCCCATCGACTAGTGGCCAATCAAATTCAATATACGAGACTTACCATCGCATGATTATGTAAAAATAAATCATCGAAGCCACATAGGGCAAATAACAAATCGAAATCATATAAGGAAAATATCAAATCGAAGCCGCATAGGGCAAATATCAAATAGATGCGATAAAAAGACCATCCTCAAAAGCCACGCAGACAATAACCCATGGATGGTATGCCCACTTCAATATTCACATCATTCAAGTAACCACTAAATCGAGGGCCCATTATAAACACAATCAATCAAGTTACATCTCAAGTATGGGTGTACATTTATAATTGGGGTTTCCCACTAATTGATGTACCGGTTTAAGTTTTATAAGCAATCCACAAGTAATCCACAAACATGAGAAATTATGAAGGATAAATATTGAGTATGTAATCTAGCATTCAATTCCAACAACTAGCACATGTAATTATAAGATAAAGATATCAATTATCAAACGAAATTGAAATAAAAACTATCACCTAAGCTATTAGGAAAATGGAAAGGTCAAGGGGAAGAAATTATCACCTTATATTTTGAACCACCTACATTGTCGCTAGAAAGTGCATGTGCCCTTGGAGTCGAATCCTACCACAAATTATGAACTTGTACAGTTAGATCAAGGTTCTACAAAACTATCTATGGTCTAGATTATAACCTCGGGTTTGGATCACCTAGGTTTAAGCTCTATCTTAAAGTTTAATTATAGGCTTAGATTTTAGAATTTGAACACTAATAAATGTACGATTGATTGCAATGTTAATCATAAAACTGTCATTAACATTAACTATGTAATTGATATTAGCTATCATGATAGTAATGATCATTATGATGTTAATAAATAGTGTGATCTATTATTAATGATAATATTTAGGAATGATAAATAAATATTAATATTTAACATCCAATAGTTGTAGTTTTAGAGTAACTAGTATTAGCTTAAATAATCTACTAGTAGCTAATCATATTTAATTACCGCATTAATTATAATAACACCAATGATAATAATGAATCAAACAATTTACATTGGGAGAGAAAATTGACCCACATAAGTCGACTCGACAGGGAGTCGGGCTTCCAAGCCCAATCTGTTTTCAACTACCCCACATGGCCACCACTTTACTCGCGTCCCATCTTCTTTCTCCCCTACCTCCTTTCTTCCCTTTCTCCTTTTACTCAGGAAAGAGCTAGAGACAACTCAATGACTCAGTAGTGAGTCAAGACAGCCCGACTCAATAGTGAGTCGACTCACTTCCTCACTCTTTCCTCTTTCCTCTTTCATCCACTCCTTCTCCCTCTCTCTGAAAACCCATGTCCAACAGCTAGACTCAATCGACTCAGCCTAGCATAACTCGGCATCCACCTGTGGCCCGCCTTGACTTGACAACGAGTCAAGATAGCCAAACTCGACGAGTTTCAACCGAGTTAACTCAGTTGGCTGAGGAAGGACCCAATCAACAGGTCTCCTCCTTCCTTTTCTCCCTTTGTTTTCTTCTTCTTTCTATTTCCACCACTGGGAATGCCCAGTGAGAAGCTTAAATGGACCAAACAGTATGGCTGGACTCGTTCCAACAACTTTGTTGGGCCAGATCTCAGCTACTGAGTCGGCCCGGCTCAATGTGGTAGCAACAATGCCCACGCAGTTGATGTGAGTGCGGCAACAACTTGCTCTCTCTCTCTCTCTATTTTTCTTTACCTAGCTGGCCCAAAAAGGATGCTAGGCCCGGCCTGCAACTCGAACGGGTCGAGTCAGCGCGAGCCGACAGTGAGCGTCCTCTCCTTCTTCTCTTTTTTCTTCCTCTTTCTTTCTTTCTTTCTTCTTCCTTCTTCTCCTCCATTCTTTTCTTTCAGCCAGAAACGTCCAGTGATGGACGACTGCCCGACCTGACTCAAGCTCGGTCGAGTCGGGTTGTGGTGGTGCAGTGCAACAGTTGTACCTTTCGATGTCTTCTCCTCTTTTTTCTTCTTTCTTTCTTCTTCCATTTTCTTTCCATCTCCCTCTACCAACCCCAGGGACGTCACCATATGGTGAGAGCCTGAAAATGACATGCCCAAACCAATTTTGACTCGGTTTAGGACAGTGGAGAAGATGGTATACCATTAATGGTGTCCTCGCCATCACCACGTTTTCTTCAAATCCGACCCTAGCAGGCAATCCATGAGGACCCTTGAGAGCTTTCCAACGAGCTTCATCAAAGCTTGGAGAAGATTTGAGTGGTGGTTTTGGAGGAAGAAGGAAATGACAGTTTTCTCTTGGGCTTCCGTTTGAAATAGAAGGAACCCTAATGGTTGATGCATCCGATTCCAATCCTTTATATGGAGTCTCTCCAACAATCCTAAATCGTAGGATTTGAAATGGATGGTTTAGATCGTGTTACTTCGCAGTACTCTTCAAATACAAGTGGTATAACCAAACTAGCCATGGTTTTACTCGAAAAACCTAAACCACGTAGCTAGAAATGGAGGTCTGAGAATGCTTAGGACAGACGACTAGGATTGAGGGAGAGGAGATCACACGGATCACCAAATTGGCAGCAGCGGAATGAAGCTTTCCAATTCCAGAAATGTGGTTGCACACATCCAGATGCATCTGGATTTGTGCCCATAAACGTGCCTCCCTTCATGTGAGATAACTCGGGTTTCAGTGACTTGATGCCGCACCAGATGGACGGTTTAGATCGTTCAATCAACGGATGGTGGTGGGCCTGATTTCAAATAAATGGACATTGTCCGTCATTGGCAGGAAACTAAAGAAGAAGAGGAGGTTTCCACTCTGTAGGTTATTAGGACTATCCATCTCATGACTTTATATTATTAAATATTAATTATTATCATTATTATTACCTATACATTGTTATTTATTTATCTTCTTATTGTACTTATATTTAAGATGTGGGACTACTCACTATGAGCCATTTAGCTACAAACCCTGATATTGGGGTTACTTTACATTAAAGCGGGCCACTCCAAGTGAACGTCTAATTCCTAATTTTTGACATCCGGTTGATTCATTTAATTCAGCGGTAAGATCGCTTGATTTAAGAATGAGGATTTCTTTCAATGGTTGGATTTAGACTAGAATGAACGTGAACATTTGCTTAACCTAGGTTTATATTTATACCAAATTAGGTTACATGGTAACACTCGAGTACTGGAAAGTACGGGGTGTTACACAAACAGTCGTCTCATTCAAGCATGGGGATGGGCCTTTCAAACAGTCATCTCATCCCTAGTAAGAGAATGAAACTTTCAAACAGTCAGTCCATTCAGAATGTAAGTGTCATAAATGCATGATTAATCCCATCCATTATTATTCCAATTTGCAAGTAGCTAATTTAGGAAAGCTCAAAGGACACTATGGGGGGCTCATCACCCAGCATAAGCGGACAGCTTAGGCATAATGTCCCATTCTACCATCCTTGTCTCATGACACTCCATCATTAGGATGTTTAATGGCATCCCCCTCAACTAATGGCCAGTCAAAGTTTATCATGTGGGACTTGCCATCGCATGGTCACACAAAATAATCCATCAAGCCGCCTAAGGCAAATATGCAATAATCAGGACCGCGAAAGGCAAATATCAAGGAGGAAAAAGCCACATAGGCACAACAATCCATGGATGGCAAGCCCTCACCAATGTTTCATTTAATCCATCAATCAAAGTAGCAACTAGGTGAGGGTCCATTATAATCACAATCAATCAAGTTGCATCCCAAGTCTAGGTGTACATATATAACTGGGGTTTTCCACTGATAAATGTAGTAGTTCAAGTTCTTCAAGCAATTTACAAATAATCCATAAACATGAAACATACATAAGTACAACATATGGATATTCATACGAGCTAAGTGTTCAGCATGTGATGGATAATCAGATTCAATATCTAACATAAGTTATCATGAATTAGAGATATCAATTATCAGTTGAAATAAAATGAACTATTACTTAAACTAACAAGGAAGAGGAAAGCTCAAGGGGAAAGATTAATCACCTTATGTGTCAAATTGCCTACTGATGTTTTTAGAAAGTGCGTGTGCCCTTAGGATTGAATCCTCAGTTGAAGTTGGATGCGGCCCAACTCAATGCCTAGTGAGTTAATTTGAGAGGATGAGTAAAGTTAAGAACCTGATTCAACCATGTCAACCCGACTATGACTCGACCATAACTCACATCTCTCTCTCTCTCTCTCTCTCTCTCTCTCTCTCTCTCTCTCTCTCTTCTTATTCTCCATGCAAGTCCAGCCCTATCTGGACTCAGCCCAGACTATTAAACTCAGCTCAAGTTGGGATTCGATAATGATGTCACGCCCCAAACTCGAAAACTGGGCTCACAAAATTCTCGATCACCGAATCCGGCGCCGACAACCCTGCTTTCGGTTCTCAGTACCTATATGCCAAGTTCTGATCCTGGGATCCTACGATGAGGATTTTCAACATGAATTTGATTTATAATAAGCATAACCAAGCGTAACCCACAAACAACAATTGACAACTCCATCACATTTCCACTATGATAAAAAAAACTTATAAGTAAAATGTGGAAAGGGAAATACAAAGATATACAAAAGCTCCAAGATGATCTGTATGCGCTCATGCCTCAGCGCTACTGCAATCCAACGTCACCTGTACGCAACGGTCATGCATAAGCTTATGGAAAGCTTAGAGGGTGGTGAAAGTGTGTGCGTAATGTAGTAATACAATTATGCAATTTCAGAGTAATGCGGAATATGCTGATGAATCCATGAATACTATTGGTCGTACCAAGGCTATGCGATGCAAGGCATGAATAATGTCCGCCCCAAGGCCATGCGATGCGAGATGCAACTCAAGAATACCAATCCTCATCTGAGTCCACATATCAATACAGCTCAACTCTAAAATATCATCGTGGTCTAGTACACTCCAAACCAGATTGTCGCCTCATCGCGCGCAACAAGGTGAGTGGAAGAGACCTCACTATCCCCCTGCCAATATCGGGGTCGGCTCATCGATAGTAGACCCATTCCTCGAGTTGGTCAAACTTAGCCTAGCTTTGTCCCCTCCTCTCGGGCAGGTAAGGCTGCACTCCCTTCTAACCAACCACGGCACAGTGGAAAGAGCGGCCTTTTGGTAATCGACACTCGACACTCATGCATCCACACAGTCTAGAAGTTGGAGCAACCTCCTAGTACCATAAGGGTTTAGGAAATTTCACCTAGGGACATTTATAGCACCCCATGTAGAACAAGATTTTCAGTGTCTGATCCTACTAACCACGATATGCCTGTGGAGGCTACGGTCCTGATGTCACTAGGGTGAACAGTAGTCATGTCACATAATGCAAAATGCATGAATCACACTATCCAGTCATGCAGCAATCATGCGCCTACCGCGCGCTCATGTGGGCAACTCCCCCCGTCAGGGAGTCCCGTAATGATCTGCCCAATAGCATGTGTTATGATCGATCACTCCTCACATTAAGCATACATATGATGCGTATGGGCATGGATCGTGGAGCTATACTAAGCATATTATATGATGATAATGATGTACTCCCCCTTATATCAAGGTTGGGCTTAAGTGGCCTACCCACAAACTTAGGGATTCAGAAAGAGTTCCTTCACCATATTATTGCATGGCCCACTAGATGCCCTAGGGGGCCCAAATGAGTCCTAGATGGACTCAAAAATAAAAGAAGTAATACTATTAACAACCAATGGGGGCCCAACATCTTGGGATAGCCCAATGAGAATAGATGGATCATGTAAATGGGTCCAGTGACTAGGGTCAACCCACTTAAAGAATGATGCAAATGGGCCTAACAAGGCCTAAGGGAAGGTCACAATAAGGACTTTCAACCATCATTGCCTATCAATGTGGAAATTTAACCAACATTGCTCCCAACGAGTGGCCCACATAGAACTCAACATATAGTGGGCCCATAGCCTCATGCAAGGGATTTATACGCAATGTAACAGGCCTCATGTACCGCCTCATGTACATTGTATTGGGCCTCACTCATGGGCCTCACATATAACATAATGGCCACGTCCTATGGCCCTCGAATACATCACAATGGGCCTCGCCCATGGGCCTCGAATACATCACATTAGGCCTCGCCCATGGACCTTAGATACATCACATTGGGCCTCACCCATGGGCCTCCAATATATCACAATGGGCCTCGCCCATGGGCCTCAAGTACATCACATTGGGCCTCACCCATAGGCCTCTGATACATCAAATTGGGCCTCACCCATGGGCCTTGAATATATCACAATGGGCCTCGCCCATGGGCCTTGAGCACATCACATTAAGGTGGGGCCCACACATCAATGAGAGGTCATTTTAGAGCATTCCCAAAAATGAATCATATCGAAATGTCATCTGGACCGCACCCTAAATAACGGTGGAGATAACAATTTCCACTATTTAAAATCCACAGGAGGCCCACCATAACGTTTATTTTCCATCCAATTTGTCCATACGATCACAAGGACCTGGATTAAGTGGAAGAACAAATTTCATACTGATCCAAAACTTCTGCACATCCTAAGAGGGGTTTCAATGGTAGACATTCAACCCCTCACTGGTTGCAATGTGGTCCACCTGATAGACAGCGTGGATATAGAATAAATACATTAATGGTGAGACCCACCATCTAGCCATCTGGACGGTGTGGATAAGACCCATATATCACAGTGGCCCTCACAGCACTGTCCAGATGGACGGTGCAGCTAAGAAATACATCACAGTGGAGTCCACACTGATGGATAGTGTGGAATACAATACGTACATCAGTGGGCCCCATGTTCAGTGCACTGCACACGTGCAGGCACATCAGGTGGGTCCCACGTCTGGGCAACTGATGGAGTGGATGCTCACATCCTCAAGGTAGGCCCCATGTGTAGGGGTGGGTCACACCGTCCAAACAATGGACGATGTGGATGAGACCCACGTAGATGAACGACGTGAATAAAGCACATACATCAGGGTGTCATCCCACTGTCCCAATTACATGCACGGTGGGGATAGGGAATGCATTCATCAAGGTGGGCCCATCCCACATGTGCAGCACATGTGGGTGGGTCCCAACCATTAGAAAAAAAATGGGTGAACGACATTGATTAAATGCATAGGTCATGGTGGGGTTCACCGTTCTTAAACGGATGAACGGTTAGGATGTAAGGTGGGTCCCATGCGTATGGATTACATACATCAGAGGTGGGCCCACTCGTGTGGGCCCATAAGCTTTGGAGAAAGCTGATGTTTATGTTTTACCTATGTCCAGCAGCAATTGCTGCTGGACAGTGCGCGTATAACACACGTAAACAGTGGGCTCCACATTAATGGACGGTGTCAATACAACAACCATCTTGTTGTTGTAAGATGGATGAACGGCGTGGATAAGATTATGCATCAAGGTGGGCCACAAGCTATCACACGAAGAGAGAGAGAGAGAGAGAGAGAGAGAGAGAGAGAGAGAGATATATTAAGGTGGGTCCCACCACTATGGGCCCCTCTCTAATACAAAGCCTACATCAAGGTGAGTCCCACCATATGTGGGCCCTTAAATAATAAAAAAATACATAAATAAATAAATAAAATAACAAAAATGTAGATCCAAGATCACCCACCGTAGATCTTCTTGGTCCGATGGAACACCAAACTCCTTGGCTTCTATCTTAATGGAAGGTGATGAAGTAAGGAGGGTTGAGACAGGAGATGAGAGGTAGGAAGTGGGCCACACTCAAAACTTCTTGGAGCTTAGAATGCTTGGACGTTGGATTTTTTTCTCCTTGGGTTGCTTGGAAAAGAAGGGAGAAATAAGAGAGAGAGAGAGAGAGAGAGAGAGAGAGAGAGAGAATATGGGATGAAGTGATGGATGGGAGAGAGAGGAGATGGGATGGAAATGTTGACTTTGGGGGTTGTTGTGTAAGAAAGGTATGGGTTGTGATGGGGTGAGTGATGGGTTGAGTGATGTGTGAACTTTGACATATACTTGACATTGATGGGATTGATGGGATATTTTGTAGAGATTTTGTAAGACCCATATCCTAGCCCGTACCATTCCGTAGGCTTTCGCGGTCCTCCTGATCGAATTCCGGCAACCCGCGATCTGTAACAGGTATTTGCCTGTAATCCCGAGTCATATCCCGTATTCTAGAGTCAGATCAACTCAAGACTTATACCTTGCAACGGCGTTGTCGTCGCGGTTCCAACGTCGTGTCTCTCGCCGAGGCGATACCCGAGCCAGGAGATGTGGGGCCGCATTCAATTTAAGGAAAAACACATCGCAAGAGAATCTCTACCAAATGTCAAATCAATCCCATCAATTAATCAAAGTACAACCCATCACTCCATCCCATCTCCAAGTACACAAGCCATTCCCCAAGTCAACTCTCTCTTACACAACCCATACCACCCATCACCCATTATCCATCACTCCATCCATCACCCATCTCTCTCCCTTACATCACTCCTCTTTCTCTCTCTCTTCACTCCATTTTCTCAAGCAACCCCATGAGAGCAATCTTTCAAGCTCTATGGATAGAGCTTGTGTGGCCCACTTTCTATCTCCCATCTCCACCATCCAAGTTTTATCTCAACCGTTGAAGTTGTTCCTTTGGAGCTCTAGCATGCATTGGCAAAAGAAGGAAGAAGAGATCAAAGGTGGGTGTTCTATAGTAGATCTTGACCTTTGATGTTTGGGACAATTGGGACCCATTTTATGTATGTGTTGTGATTATATGAGGGGCCCATAGTGGCGGGGTGGTCCCTCCACCGTCCGATTTCTCTCTCTCTCTCTCTCTCTCTCTCTCTCTCTCTCTCTCCATCTCTCTCTTTCCCTGTTGATGGCCCACCAATGATGTTGAATTCTATCCATGTTGTCCATTCTGTTGGCCACCTCACTGACCACCTATGGCCTAACCATGGCTACCCCGTATGGCTTGCATGACCAGTCGATCATGCAAGGCTGGTTGAAGGGATAAATAAATATCAGCTTGGTTGGTAGGTGGGTCCCACACGTGTGGACCTGCCTTGGTAACGTGGAGGTGGATTGGCTGGTGTATCTCACCCCAGCTACATAGCTACTGTATGGGTGTCAGCAAAGGACCATGGGTCCCACGTGAGGTATGTGGAATGCTCATACTGTCAGGCCATGGGACCCACTTGACGTGGGATATCCAGCACCGTCCACACATGGGACGGTGGGACCACCATGTAGAGGATTGGCTGTTGTACGCATACACGCTGCTATATTGACTAGCAGTAAGTTCTGTAGGTCCCTTAAATTCACATCGTCCATCCTGAGCGTTCAAAGCCTCTGGACGTTGCCTTCTTTTTAAAAATATAATATTATATATAATTATATATATCATGACATAATATATAATAATATTATATTATATTATATTATGGTGGCCCCACTTGGGAACCACCTGAGTTATGTATTATATATATATATATATATATATATATATATATATATATATATGGGAAAAGGTACTATGTGCTCGAGCGTAAAGCGGTCGTCCGTGAGGTCGAGCTGGGGTGGGCCCCACCGTGATTCCTTTCGAAGATCCACACCGTCCACCAGATGCACCGCTCCAAGTGGGACCCACACGGCTGGAAATCTACTGTCCACGGAACTCAGGTGGGCCATATCTTCTGAAAACATAAGTATACACACGAAAACATGTAAAAGCACTTGGTGGGCCCCACCTAAGATGTGGATACCACCTGAAAAGTGGTCTAAAATTACATTCAAGTGGGACACACATGATGGACGGTTTTGATCATGAAAAAATCTCTCGAAAGGCCCCTAAAACTGGTTTTGAATGTTTCAATGGTACATGGCCCGTCTCCACTTCTATACGTGGTGTGGCCCACAAAAGTCATGGATTGAGGTGATTTTCAGCCGTGTGGGCCCGTCCAGGGATGGTGCATCTGACTGAGGGGGTAGATGTTCGAACGGCATCACGGTGGGGCCCACCCCAGCTCGACCTCATGGAGACCGCTTTACACTCGAGCGCATAGTACCTTTTCCCTATATATATATATATATATATATATATATATATATATATATATATATATATATATATATATATAGGAAAATGCTCACCTGCGAACCAGTTCGTACGTAGTACGTACGAACTTTTTTGATGACCCATCATACGTGATGAATCTTGCAAATCTGAACGGTTCACATGAAGCAGAACCTCATGAAACCCCATAGTATGAACTTTTACTTTGATCCGAAATTTTGGTGGACCGTGAAAAATGTAAACAGCTTCTTTCCTTGATTTGAATTTCTCTTTACTATGGACGGTATGGATAAAAGTTTTAGATAAAAGTAAAACTTAGTCTTGGGGGGTTTCACTAGGTGCTGCTTCACATGAACGGTTCAGATTTTAGATCAACATCACGTATGATGGGTTCTTAAAAAAGTTCGTACATAGTACGATACGAAGAGGTTCGCAGGTGATATATATATATATATATATATATATATATATATATATATATATATATATATATCTTGGTGGGGCCACACCACGTGGGAGCCCACCTTGCTGTATCTATGCCCAGCCGTCCATCTGGACGAGCTGTGGAGACCCCCCACTGTGATGTAAGGGTACCATCTGGACGGTGGGGTCCACCTTTGACGAATGTGTTGTATATCCACGTCGTCATTCAGGTGGACCACACCACAAAATTAGTGGAGATTGAACGCCTACCATTGAAACCCTCTCGGGTGCACGAAAGTCTTGGATTTATATGATATTTGTTTTTCATCTCAACCAGGTCCTCGTGACCTTATGAACAGACTGGATGGAAAATAGAGTTATGGTGGACCCTACCTTGATGATGTGTTGTATTCCACACCGTCCGTATAGACGGTGTGCCGTGGAGCATGCCATGATGTATGTATTTTATCCAGCCGCCCATCTGGCTAGAACGGTGGACCCCACCACGAAATATGTTTTTATCCAAACCATTCATCTGCTGCTGCCCTGCAGCTGGAGCTGCTCTAACGTCAGCAGACTAGTGGGCGCTGATTACGAGGTATGTGTTATTTCCATACCTTTCAACCATGTGGGACCACCATGATATGGGTTTTAATCCACACCGTCCACCGTGTGGACCCACCTCTATGTACATCTACATCCAGACCGTCCGTAGTCTAGACGTTGGACTCCAGCGCGCACACACACACATATATATATATATATATATATATATATATATATATATGGTGGCCCCACGTGGGACCCACCTACCTTAGGATGGATTAGCTGGTGCATTCCACAGCAACTATATAGCTGGCTATATTGACGTCGGCAGAGCCTGTGGACCCTGTCATGATGTATGCATTAAATCCACACCGTTCTTCCATTTGATGAGCTCATGGCTCGTGTGGGACCACCCTGCATGTGTGTTAGGGGTGGGGCCCACCTTGAGTTTGTATCAACCGTTCATCCACGTGGGTTCCACCTTGATATATCTGTCGTGTATGTGGACCCCACGTAATGTATGTATCTCCACCGTCTAGTCCTGGTACAATGGGACTTGTCTTAATGCATATGTCGGCCGGAGTACCCTCACACCGGCTATGTACTTGCTACATATGCAAGGCCACCTGTGATGTATATTTGGGGCCCACTGGGATGTATTTGTGGCCCATTCATGTGGCCCATCCATGAGACCCACCTGTTTTGTATTTGAGGCCCATGTAATGGGCCCACCTGTTATGTATTTAAGGCCCATGTGTAGGGCTCACATGTGTATTTGAGGCCCAGGGGTTATGGCGTAATTGTGAAGTATTGAGGCCCATGGGTTGTGGCCCATTGTAGTGTATTTATGGCACATATGACGTCGCCCATTGTGATGTATTTGCAGTTCATAATATTGTATATTGAGGCCCATTGGTGCGGCCAACCTGTTATGTGTAACAGGCCCATTTGAGCGGCCCATTGTGATGTGTATCAGGCCCATTTGGCGAGGCCCACATTGATGTATATATATGGCCCACATAAGGAGGCCCACCATGATGTGTTCGTGACCTTTGGAAAGGCCCAACGTGATGTATATGAGAGGCCCATGTGATGTATTTAAGGCCTAAGTGCAGGGCCCACCTGTTGTGTATTCAAGGCCCGATGTGATGTGTGATTTTGCCATGATGTATGTAATGATGTTTATGTGGGCCACTCCTTACGAGCAATGTTGGTTAAATGTCCACATTGATGGGCAATGATGGTTGAATGTCCACATTGTAACCTTCCCTTGAGCCTTGTTAAGCCCATTCTCATCAATGCCGATTGTCGAAGCTGATTATCATAACCGATTGCCGATTCCGATTGTCATGGCCGATTGCCGATTCCGATTATCGAACAATTCCAATTGTTGTGGCCAATTGCCGATTCCGATCATCGAGGCCGATTATTGATGAATTCCGATTATCGAGGCTGATTATCAATCGATTTCGATTGTTGTGGCCAATTGCCGATTCCGATCATTGAGACCGATTATCGATCGATTCCAATTATTGTGGCCGGTTGTCGATTCCGATTATCGAGGCCGATTATCAATTGATTTTGATTGTCGTGGTCGATTGCCGATTAGCGATCGAGGCTGATTATCGTGACCGATTGCCAATTCCGATTGTCATGACCGATTGTCGATTTCAATTATCGATCGATTCCGATTGTTGTGGCCGATTACTGATTCCGATCATCGAGGCCGATTATTGATCGATTCCAATTGTTGTGGTCGATTGCCGATTCCGATTATCGAGGCTAATTATCGATCGATTCCGATTGCCGATTCCGATCATCGAGGCCGATTATCGATCGATTCTGATTGTCATGGCCGATTGCCGATTAGCAATCAAGGTTGATTATCGTGACTGATTGCCGATTCCGATTGTTATGGCCGATTGCCGATTCCGATTTTTGTGGCCGATTGCCAATTCCGATCATTGAGGCCGATTATTGATCGATTCCGATTATTGTGGCCGATTGCCGATTCCGATCATCGATGTTGATTATTGATCAATTCCAATTGTTGTGGCCAATTACTGATTCTGATTATCGAGGCCGATTATCGATCGATTCCGATTGTTGTGGCCGATTACCGATTCTGAACATCGAGGCTATTCCGATTGTTGAGGCCGATTGTATAGGCTGATTGTCGAGGTCAATTTGCCGATTCCGATTGTCAAGGCCAGATATCTAGGCCGATTGTCAAGGCCTAATGTGATGTATATGCAGCCCATATTTGAGGCCTATTGTGATATACTTTTAACCCGTGTTTGAGGCCCAATGTGATGTATATGCACTCCGTATTTGAGGCCCGTTGTGATGTGTATTCAGCCAGTGTTTAAGGCTCAATGTGATGTATATGAGGCCTATGTGATAAGGCCCATTGTGATGCATTGAGGGTCAGGCAATGGAGCCCATTGTAATGTATGTTAGGCCCTTGTGAAAGGCCCATCGTGATGTGTATTAAGCTTTTGAGTGAGGCCCATGATGTTGTATATTTAGCCCTTGTATGAGGTCATGGGCCCACTATATGTTAGGCTTATGTGGGCCATTCCTTGGGGGCAATGTTGGTTAAATGTCCACATTGTCGAGGTTGATTGTCAATGCCGGTTATTGATACCGGTTATGAGTATGTGACAACATAACATCATGATACATGCCCATACGCATCATCTGCATGTTTATTATGAGATGTGGTTGACCATTGCATATGTCATTGGGCAGGTTGTTATGAGACTCCCTGATAGGCGGAGATTGTCTCACATGAGTGCACGGTATGCGCAAGATTGATGCATGACTGGATTGTACGACTCATGTATCTTGTATTAGGTGTTGTGATTACTGTACGCCCTAGCGACATCAGGGCTGTGACCTCCACAGGCATGTCGTGGATGGCCAGATAGGACACCGAAAATATTTGGTTTGAGCATCTAGGCACTTTAGATGTCTGTGGGTGAAAGTCCTTAAACCTCTGAGGTCAGGAGACGCCCTAATGTCTAGACCGAGTGGATACATAGCGTCCGAGTGCCGAATACCAGTAGGTCGCATCTCTCACTATGTCGTGGTCGGTTGGGAGGGGTGTGGCCTTATCCGCCCGAGTGAGGGGGCTATAAGCTAGGCTGAGTTTGACCAGCTCCCAAATGGGTCCGCTATCGATGAGCCGGGTAGGCATTAGTATACTACTAGTAGGCAGGTAGTGAGGTCTTTTCCACTCGCTAGGCTATGCGGCCGGCTATGACGGTAGCCAGCTTGGAGCATACTAGACCCCGATGATGATCCCAGAGATATACGATGCTGATATATGGACTTGTTGAGAAGTAGTTGCATACTCATTCATTCACTATTCACTAGAGCTGGTGGTGCGCAATTATTTGTTACGTGTACCTTTGTAATGGTCAGGATTTCAGTTGGGGCATGCGACTAACCTAAGATCAGGAGTTTACCATATTGAGTTTGACTATCCAAATTTAGGTATGAGACTGGTTTGGATAGAAGTCCCTTGTGATGAACCTCATAACCTGCGATACTATGTACTATCATCCCGAATTCACTCCAGCTTGTTCATTTCATTTGCACCGCATATTGTATAGCATCCGCAACATTTAGCATTTTAGTTTGTCATGTTTTTACATTAATATAGCCGTTAGCATTCATGCCTTGCATTGCATAGCCTTGGTACGGCCGATGGCACTCATGGACTTATCAGTATATTTCTGCTTACTCTGATATCATATGATTCATGATCTTGTCTGTATTTCTGCCTATTTCGATATTATATGATTTATGGCGTTGTATTGCATACTCGGCACTTATCTTGCGCACACACTTTTACCACCCACTAAGCTTTCTATAAGCTTATGCACGATAGATGCCCGCAAGTGGCGTTAGGTTGTAGCAACTTCGAGCATGGAGAGTGCAGTGGTCTTCTGGAGCTTTGACTTCGATATATGTATTTCCCTTTCAGCACTGTATTCGAATGTTTATATTAATGGATATGTGATGATGATGTTGCCTTTGTGATTTGGGTATACTTGTGGTTATGCTTATTACGAGTTAAATGTATATTGGAAAATCCTCCTTGTAGGATCCCAGGATCGGAATTTGGCGTATGGACGCTTGGTGCCGAGAATGGGGTACTACGGAGGCTGTCGGCACCGGATTCGATGATCGAGAATTTTGTGAGCCCGGTCTCCAAGTTTGGGGCTTGACAGTTCCTCTCTTGAACTTTACAAATGCGTGGCGTTTCTTCGAGATATGCGCAGGCCCACAGTTTCCAGCCTGAGTATCGCCTTGGCGCTTAAGACGCAGCGTTGGAACCGCGACGACGATGCAGCCGCTAGGGTATAAGTCTCGGGTTGAGTCGACTCAGGTTAACAGGGTGCGACTCAGGGTCATGCGCAAACGCCGACTATAGGTCGCAGCTCTCCCAAATTCTACAAAGAGGACCGCAGGAATCTACGGAACGGTAGGGGCTAGGATAAGGGTCTCACAGTCGAGCTCCTAGAATCGACCCAATAATTGCACTACCCCCCTACTACTCTCTTTTCCCCTCTTCACACGACCAGATGATTCTGGACTCAGCCAGACCCATACCCAACTCGAGCCAACTTAGTGGGCATTAGCCTAGTTGAGTCGGCAGCAACCCACATGTAACATCCCGAAAATCGAGGGTCGAGTAGTAACTCAACTCTCGAGTTCCAGAACATCACTTATGCAACAAAATGAATGATGATTGAATGTTGACTGTATTAGAGTAGTGAACATGAGTGAGATTAAGCCAAAACAACATCTCATACTCCAGAGACAGTTAAATTTGCAAGCGGAAGACTGTGATAGATAGATAAAATATATAAATTATGATGAGTCTCCAGAGTGTGATAACATTACCAGGTTAAATAATTACAAGTAAAATCTTAAAATATACCAAATGTGTAAGGTCCTCTAGTCAATATCCCAGAAAGCCCCGTCGATCAGGACACGGCTCACAGGAAGCCGTCAGAAGACAACCAATACAAGCAGGCATCGTAGCCATTACAAAGGTCCGGCTCCACCTCAGAAGTAGCGTCGCCATCTGAAATCAGATAATGTCTGGTGGGTGTTCGAAACACCGTCCCGTAACGTGGGAGTAAGTAGCTAACTCAGTGGAACAATAAAGCATAGGTTAACATGTTATCGACTCAGTCAAGCAGTAATGATAAAGCAGTACAATCAAACACTCCTAACTATTCTTATTAATGCAAGTATGAATGACATGATGTATGCCCTCACCACACTCTCCCTCGTGCAACACTGTCTCACGTTCGCGGCATGCTTTCTTCCCTCAGTGCTCCACATCTTCCAGGCACATGCAATGCATGGTGAGCATGATTACCGAGTTGTTATTAGTCCATTTCAAACAGCAGGATTGGGAAACTAAGGTACCTTCCTCGTATCATTCCCAAATATGATCCATTCTAAGGTCGTCAGTCCTAGTTAATATCAGACGATAGTGTGTTTTTTAGGTCACTGCAAAGGCTGTCAGGGCTGTTACGCACAAAGGTTATACCACTCCCCCATCACCTCTTAAACGATTCATCACTATAAAGAAATAGGCCTAGTTCATACTCTATATACCGCGGCAAAACTCTAAGGCTCACCGCAATTTCAGAGTATGCTCGAGGTCACTACAAAGGGCTACCAGGGCTGTTGCTCGCATTCGTTGCACCACTCCCCCATCACCTTATCAATGTAGGCCGACAGCACGAATATAGTGTCCCATACCACCATAATCGGCTCACGAGTCTGGTTGCTCACTGGTCACTACGGGGAGGCACATGGCCCCAGCGTAGGTCGACAGCTCGACCACGGTGTCCCATACCACCATGCCCGGCTCATGAGTCTTAGCGGATCGAGGTACCATGGTTAAAAGGGATTTCACTGGTAAGTTTGGTACCCTAGGTTCAAGCAGTAGCATCCAAACATGGTGAACATACATTAGACAGATCGGGTTACTTGACTAGCTCGGCTAGCTCGAGCGCACAACAAGTTGAACGACATAAAGTGCATAAGCACTTCGCGTGGCCAACCACTATCACCAACCGAAGTACGACTCGAGTTCGCCGAACACAACTCACGTGGCAAATAATTCACAACCACGAATTCATTTTTGGTACCGATTGTCTGGACTATAATCATAGCCCCAAACACAATCAATTGCAGATAGATAAAGCAGTAGTGGATCAAGATCCAAATCATACAATCAAAGTCTGGTATTATCCGTTTAGGGCTGTCACGGCTGTTCCACGGAATCGTTACACCACTCCCCCATCACCCATGACAGATCGTACAACATAAACATGAATTCAAACATACACATTACATAAATAAAATCATACAATCAGTTGAGCATGTTAACAAGCATATCATAAAGCATATTATAAAGCATGTTATGAAGCACTATATAAATAGGAATACAATCACATATATTTCATAAGTGGTTGAAGTGAGCAACCATATGGAGGAAATCATACATGTCTCTAAGGTAGTTGAGAATCCCATCTCAACACCTACCTAAGGCATCAACATCTAAGCACTTACTTACACAAGCATTTTCACAAACACTTAACATACACTATTTCAATATACATAGAGTATGTTAACAAACATGTATTAGGGCGAATCCTTTCGCCAAGCAAGTATTTTATGTACACATAATATATTTATACAACAATTAATCATGACAAACACATCTCTAAAATATACATGTATACGGTACTTTTACAATACAGCATTTTTACATACATAGTATATATTAGTAAAACATGTATTTAGGCGAATCCTTTCGCCAAATAAGTATTTTATCCATATATCGTATATCCATACAACAAATAATTATGTCAAACACATTTTCAAAAAATATACGTATACAGTATTTTCTACGAATACCTAAAATATGTAAAATTCCATATTCTACAACTTTAATCGAAACAGAAAACGGAAAGCACTTTGTACATGTGCAATTGCATGCAGATCATGAATCTATCATTAGCTGACATTGAAAGCGTTGAAAACCATAACCTATACACCTAAAGTCCGCACCTCATGTCGTAGAATCGTAACGGAGTCGATAGGTTTGCTAAGCTTCCGTATTCGGCAGTTTGGCAACCTATAGTATGAAATATGTTAGCCATTTCATAACCTACAACCTATACAACTCTAAAACAGATTAGGGTTAGGGTTTCTTACCTAGAAACGGAGTCAGTATCGCCGGGAAAGCGATGAGAAACAGGTGGTGCAACTTGTGTGGTGGCAGGGAACGATAGTAAGGAGTTTCTCCCATTTCTCCCTCACTTTCTCTCTCTTTTCTCTCTTCTCAGTTTCAAATTCGGATGGCTGAAATGAGAGAGGGTTTAAGGTCCTTATATAGCCTAAAATCTCACCAAATTAGACTTCTGGACAAGGTTTACTTAGGTTATAACTAAAGCAGAACTTTTTCAGCTCAACGGAGGACTTCTGGCGGGCCTCCTTGAGCCAAAGGTCGGACTTAAGCTCACCGACACCGGATCTACGTTCTATTAAGTTTTCATTTCGGTCGGAATTCCAGATCACGCGTGGCGGACCAGTTTCAGTTCAACGGTCAGCGGATCTCGATCGGAGATTCCGAGTACATGTAAATGTGTATGAAATTTCTCCTAATCCGAGGGTGTAATTTGGTATGATTCTGACGGTCTGGTTGCTTAAAACTGATCCGCAAACGAGAAATGCCATATTACTATTCAAGATATTTATTTTATAAAGAAACATGTGTTTTCACACTCTCTCGCTCCGGACTTAAGCAAACAGCCGTAGGACACTGTTTGAGTTTGATTTCCGAGATGGTTGTCAAGCCCAGCGAGGCGGTCCTAAGTCCTTAACTTCGTGTTAATCGGACTCCCAATGTGCGGTCCAGACCTGATACGAAGTTTCAAAGTGCTCCCGAGAGCAGTCGGGTAATGAGTTTGATCCTAGGTTTTAGGGTAACCTAGCGTCAATGATTCTACAAGTTTTGGGTCTTGCAGATCGTATTTAAAGCGATTCAAATAGATTTTGTAGCTAATCTAGTTTAGCACTTAGTTACTTTGTCTCATTTCTAAAGGATTTAATCCTAAGTGATTTCTGGTCAAGGTGGTACTCAGGCCTTTGTAGTTTGTATATAAGGTGATCCAAGTTATAATACTTAACTAGTTTAAGATAGTGCCTAGGGTGAAAGTACTTAGGAAAATTGAATGAGCAAGGCGGTGAAGGGTTGGATTTGTGAAGGAAATGGGTTCATAAGCAGTTTTAGACTGTGGGATTTAGTTCTGACAAGTTAATAAGGTGTTAGGAGGGCCCATTGCTTAAGGACGTCTAATTCCAGGTTGACAACAATCCGGGCTGTTACAATCTACCCCCCTTAAAACAAAATTTCGTCCCCGAAATTGGCTAAGGGTAATAAAGAAAGATTTAATTATTTCTTTGTCTAAGTCTTATTGCGTAGGGTATATACAAGCCTGGTTCATTTTAGTCTACCCCCCTTAAAACATAATTCTTTATCCATTTCTCATACCCTGATAGTTTGCTACAATTTATTTCTTTACCTATTTGGAGTTTCAGCAATAATCCCCAACAATTTAGAGTAAGATAACTGTTTTCAATGTTTAACCAACACGGAGAGACGGTTATAGTCGGCTTGATCCCGATGCATCGATCATCTACCGGGCCAGGGTAAAAAGCTCATCGTATCCCTTCCGAATCCTGGTAGATCCTGGTCGTCTGCTCGTCAGCAGAGAGTCCATTGGCAGTCACCCAAGATTGAGAATTGGATCAAGCCACGAATGTTTCGCAGTTGTATATTTCAGTAACTCCATAGTCTAATCACTCTAGAAACGTAGGGAATGTCCATCATTGAAAGGTTCAAATTGTCTATTTCTAAAGTTGCCCTTTAGGTCTTATTCTAAGAGAGTCCTCGTTATTATCTATGTCCAAGGAATGGTGAATCAATCCTACTAGATCATCCTAAAGCGGTTTCTCATAGTAGAACTTGTTAGGGCTTCTATAATGTTCGTATTTAACGAGCACAATTTTAATCCTAGGCTAGTGGAGTAGGGTCCACCACGCTTTCGCTGCGCCACCCAGATCAAAGAGGTGTATTAGCCGACCTAACTAGATTGAGCTCATAATATTCTATCTCCCTTAAAACTTATTTCTACCTCCAGGCTTCAAGATCTATGTCCTGTTCCGTATGTTGGAACAAGGTGTAATGTAGGACCTATCCTTGACACGAAATGGGAAACAATTCCTCAATACAATGGTCTTCCTTCCATCGATGATGTGTACTATGACATTGGTACCTATGGTCATAGAAAGGAGCTAAAGATGATGGGTATCGTGGTTGATTTCAAGGGCAGGTGTGAGTCTGTGGCAAGATGCCTAATCCTACTAAGGAGTTTTGTCACGGTCCAGCCTATTAACTAAGTCCATCTTTTAACTATCTTGCAATTATCTTAGCATAATCGGTCTTTTACGTTCCTTAGTAGAACCAGTAGCCTAGTCTCAATTTATGAGTAGTGGTAATCTATTAGTCTATGCTTATACACTAGATGATTTTATACCCCTTCTACTATAAGAAATTATTTTATCACTTAAGATCAAAGTTGTCTAATTGGAATTGAGTTGCCCGAACTTAAATTTAACTATGCTCGAGCACTACACACATGCTCATACCAACTAAGAGGGTCTTAAGGTTCACATTATAAATTTGTTGGATTTCCTATACGGTCAGGTCTGTCGAAATCTAGGAGCACCGCTCTAGGTCCAAAACTCTAGGGGCCCATTTGTCAAACCACCATTTACTCTAAAAAGCTTAAACTGTCAGAGTGTGGTGGGTTAATGTATACCAACGGACTTTATCACTTCAATACTATTTGGTCAGTGGTCTTAAGTTGTAGTAAATGGGACTGCATTGCTAATCCCTCCTTGGGATTGGGAGTGGCATGGTTGGTAGGAGGGTGGGAGGGGATTAATTTTATAGGCCTTAGAAAAAGAGTCTGGTGTTGGAAAAGTGTGAGATGGGATTTCCAAACCCCATGATGATGAATTTCTAAGTGTAATTTGAAAGGAAAACACGGGATTTACGTTTAACTGCCTACATCCCAAGCATAGTATGGGTAATTAGGCCTCCAAGAAAATGGCCATACACGCTCGGATAGAGCCATGGAAAATGAGGATAAGGGGGAATGGGGGGGCTGGAGTTTTTGGTTCTCCATGGATTGGAGTCTCAACAGACGTCGTAGAGGCCCAATAGACAGGGTTTTGTAAAGGAAAATGGAGAGATGGGTTGGGTAGAGAGGTTACACATTTTGGAGCCACGAACGGGAGGTGTAATGGCTCGAATGCGAGAAAACGGAGAGGGTAGGGAGGTAGGGATTGTTGTAACTGATGGAGATGGATGGATTGTGGTCGAAATTTACAGATTGAGTGATTGGAAGGGAGAGTTGAGAGAGAAACAACAACTTGGAGGGCTTGGAGGGGCGTTTGAGAGAGACGAGGGGCAAAACGACATGAAAAAGGGGTCCCCCCGCAAAATCGCATGCACCACACGTGTATAGAGGTCGGGCCAACCATGACCAGGCCCGGCCCAACATGAGTGGGCCCACCTGACCGCGGCACGCCGTGGTGACCGCGGTGCCACCGCGGTCCCCCTTGCCCGGCACCGCGCCGCCGCGGTGGGGTTGTGTCCTCCACCATCCTAAGGTGCCAAATGCACCCTGGGTCCACTTGGTTCCCCTTCGGATTGATGCGTGTGGCCCCCCGACTCCGTTTCGAGTCGTTTCGGATCAAATCGGACGTATCTGGCAATCCAGAATGAGTTATCTGACGTATAATATATGATTTTGGGGCAGAACGAGCTAATGAAGCCAACCAACCCAGCTATGCTGGGTTGCACAGCCAGGAATTGTGAAAAACCCCACCAATTGACGGTCGTTTCTCCGTTTCAATTTCATTTTACTAAAAATAGTAGTTTTAGTTTAATTACTCTTCATCTGTCGGGCTGTAGGAGTTGCACCCAACGCAAAAAGAGCTTAGAATAATTAGGAGAATGGTTTGGTGAAGCCAAATAGGACACTTGCTATTTTTTTTTAACCGAAAATCCTGCGCACTAGTAGACATCACAACCTTATAGTAAATCGCAAATTCTAGGAGTTTTAGTTGTAGTTTGTTTCTTATTTCTTTCCCATTACTTGGTATCCCTATTTAAAGGGTTACGAACTCATTTTTAGTCATTCATTAATTAATTTCGAATGTATTAGAATTTATTTCTATTTTCTGCTTTCTTCCTCATAGATTCGAGAAGTCTCTGTGAGGAGTCCAGAGAAGCTCCGAGGATTCGTCGTAGTTAACATCATCACTCTTATTACCGATTTTCAACGGTTGGGGTGAGGTGGATTGTAATCTAGAATTATCTATATACGGCCTAGGAATGTTTTAAGGTCGACCCGTGCGACCATGGTTAAATACAGACTCGATTTCGACGTTCGTTTTCAGTGAACTAGCCGTTGGACGGAACAGGGATGCCTAAGACCGTTTCTACACTCCGTCGCTCCCTCCTAAGTCAGAGTGCGTCAGTGTGTGTCGTGTGACCATAACTCAGGTCCGGTTTAATCCAAATCATGCTCTGATACCATCTGTAACATCCCGAAAATCGAGGGTCGAGTAGTAACTCAACTCTCGAGTTCCAGAACATCACTTATGCAACAAAATGAATGATGATTGAATGTTGACTGTATTAGAGTAGTGAACATGAGTGAGATTAAGCCAAAACGGCATATCATACTCCAGAGACAGTTAAATTTGCAAGCGGAAGACTGTGATAGATAGATAAAATATATAAATTATGATGAGTCTCCAGAGTGTGATAACATTACCAGGTTAAATAATTACAAGTAAAATCCTAAAATATACAAAATGTGTAAGGTCCTCTAGTCAATATCCCAGAAAGCCCCGTCGACCAAGACACGGCTCACAGGAAGCCGTCAGAAGACAACCAATACAAGCAGGCATCGTAGCCATTACAAAGGTCCGGCTCCGCCTCAGAAGTAGCGTCGTCATATGAAATCAGACAATGTCTGGTGGGTGTTCGAAACACCATCCCATAACGTGGGTGTGAGTAGCTAACTCAGTGGAACAATAAAGCATAGGTTAACATGTTATCGACTCAGTCAAGTAGTAATGATAAAGCAGTACAATCAAACACTCCTAACTACTCTTATTAATGCAAGTATGAATGACATGATGTATGCCCTCACCACACCCTCCCTCGTACGACACCATCTCACGTTCGCGGCACGCTTTCTTCCTTCAGTGCTCCACATCTTCCAGGCACATGCAATGCATGGTGAGCATGAT
This sequence comes from Magnolia changhungtana, assembly GCA_030180095.1. Lineage (NCBI taxonomy): Eukaryota > Viridiplantae > Streptophyta > Magnoliopsida > Magnoliales > Magnoliaceae > Magnolia > Magnolia changhungtana. Next base: position 1,154,673 of record JASAUF010000231.1, on the reverse strand, counting down.
TACCGAGTTGTTATTAGTCCATTTCAAACAGCAGGATTGGGAAACTAAGGTACCTCCCTTGTATCATTCCCAAACATGATCCATTCTAGGGTCGTCAGTCCTAGTTAATATCAGACGATAGTGTGTTTTCTAGGTCACTGCAAAGGCTGCCAGGGCTGTTACGCACAAAGGTTACACTACTCCCCCATTACCTCTTAAACGATTCATCACTATACAGAAACAGGCCTAGTTCATACTCTATATACCGTGGCAAAACTCTAAGGCTCACCACAATTTCAGAGTATGCTCGAGGTCACTACAAAGGGTCGCTGTGGCATTGCTCGCATTCGTTGCACCACTCCCCCATCACCTTATCAATGTAGGCCGACAGCACGAATATAGTGTCCCATACCACCATAATCGGCTCACGAGTCTGGTTGCTCACTGGTCACTATGGGGAGACACGTGGCCCCAGCGTAGGCCGACAGCTAGACCACGGTGTCCCATACCACCATGCCCGGCTCATGAGTCTTAGCGGATCAAGGTACCATGGTTAAAAGGGATTTCACTGGTAAGTTTGGTACCCTAGGTTCAAGCAGTAGCGTCCAAATATGGTGAACATACATTAGACAGATCGGGTTACTTGACGAGCTCGGCTAGCTCGAGCGCACAACAAGTTGAACGACATGAAGTGTATAAGCACTTCGCGTGGCCAACTACTATCGCCAATTGAAGTACGACTCGAGTTCGCCAAACACATCTCACGTGGCAAATAATTCACAACCACAAATTCATTTTTGGTACCAATTGTCTGGACTATAATCATAGCCCCAAACACAATCAATTGCAGATAGATAAAGCAGTAGTAGATCAAGATCCAAATCATACAATCAAAGTCTGGTATTATCCGTTTAGGGCTGCCAAGGCTATTACACGGAATCGTTACACCACTCCCCCATCACCCATGACGGATCGTACAACATAAATATGAATTCAAACATACACATTACATAAATAAAATCATACAATCAGTTGAGCATGTTAACAAGCATATCGTAAAGCATATTATAAAGCATGTTATGAAGCACTATATAAATAGGAATACAATCACATATATTTCATAAGTAAGTGGTTAAAGTTAACAACCACATGGAGGAAATCATACATGTCTCTAAGGTAGTTGAGAATCCCATCTCAACACCTGCCTAAGGCATCAACATCCAAGCACTTACTTACACAAGCATTTTCACAAACACTTAACATACACTATTTCAACATACATAGAGTATGTTAACAAACATGTATTAGGGCGAATCCTTTCGCCAAGCAAGTATTTTATGTACACATAATATATTTATACAACAATTAATCATGGCAAACACATCTCTAAAATATACATGTATACGGTACTTTTACAATACAGTATTTCTACATACATAGTGTATATTAGTAAAACATGTATTTAGGCGAATCCTTTCACCAAATAAGTATTTTATCCATATATCGTATATCCATACAACAAATAATCATGTCAAACACATTTTCAAAAATATATCGTGATACGGTATTTTCTACGAATACCTAGAATATGTAAAATTCCATATTCTACAACTTTAATCGAAACAGAAAACGGAAAGCACTTTGTACATGTACAATTGCATGCAGATCATGAATCTATCATTATCTGACATTGAAAGTATTGAAAATCATAACCTATACACCTAAAGTCCGCACCTCGTGTCGTAGAATCGTAACGGAGTCGATAGGTTTGCTAAGCTTCCGTATTCGGCAGTTTGGCAACCTATAAAATGAAATAGGTTAGTCATTTCATAACCTACAACCTATACAACCCTAAAACAGATTAGGGTTAGGGTTTCTTACCTAGAAACGGAGTCAGTATCGCCGGGAAAGCGATGAGAAACAGGTGGTGCAGCTTGTGTGGTGGCAGGGAACGATAGTAGGGAGATTCTCCCACTTCTCCCTCACTTTCTCTCTCTTTTCTCTCTTCTCAATTTCAAATTCAAATGGCTGAAATGAGAGAGGGTTTAAGGTCCTTATATAGCCTAAAATCTCACCGAATTAGACTTCTGGACAAGGTTTACTTAGGTTATAACCAAAGCGGAACTTTTTCAACTCAACGGAGGACTTCTGGCGGGCCTCCTTGAGCCAAAGGTCGGACTTAAGCTCACCGACACCGGATCTACGTTCTATTAAGTTTTCGTTTCGGTCGGGATTCCAGATCACGCGTGGCGGACCAGTTTCAGTTCAACGGTCAGCGGATCTCGATCGAAGATTCCGAGTACATGTAAATGTGTATGAAATTTCTCCTGATCCGAGGGTGTAATTTGGTCTGATTCTGACGGTCTGGTTGCTTAAAACTGATCCGTAAACGAGAGATGCCAGATTACTATTCAAGATATTTATTTTGTAAAGAAACATGTGTTTTCACACTCTCTCGCTCCGGACTCAAGCGAACAGCCGTGGGACACTGTTTGAGTTTGATTTCCGAGATGGTTGTCAAGCCCAGCGAGGCGGTCCTAAGTCCTTAACTTCGTGTTAATCGGACTCCCGATGTGCGGTCCAGACCTGATACGGAGTTTCAAAGTGCTCCCAAGAGCAGTCGGGTAATGAGTTTGATCCTAGGTTTTAGGGTAACCTAACGTCAATGATTCTACAAGTTTTGGGTCTTGCAGATCGTATTTAAAGCGATTCAAATGGATTTCGTAGCTAATCTAGTTTAACACTTAGTTACTTTGTCTCATTTCTAGAGGATTTAATCCTAAGTGATTTCTTGTCGAGGTGGTACTCAGGCCTTTGTAGTTTGTATATAAGGTGATCCAAGTTATAATACTTAACTAGTTTAAGATAGTGCCTAGGGTGAAAGTACTTAGGAAAATTGAAAGAGCAAGGCGGTGAAGGGTTGGATTTGTGAAGGAAATGGGTTCATAAGCAGTTTTAGACTGTGGGATTTATTTCTGACAAGTTAATAAGGTGTTAGGAGTGGCCCATTGCCTAAGGATGTCTAATTCCAGGTTGAAAAAAATCCGGGCTGTTACACCACAATTCAAACTCTCTCCCTTCTCACTTCCCTCACTTCTTTTCTCTAACTAAACTTGACCAGAAACTTGCATCAGCGAGTCAATGGTCCATGACTCGGACGGCTGAGTCGAGTTGGTGCGGCACTAGCTCAAGTCCACTCTCTCTCTCTCTCTCTCTCTCTCTCTCTCTCTCTCATTCCTCCTTCTTTATCACTCTCCCTTTTCTCTCTATTTCTTCTCCCACTCTCTCTTTCTCTCATTTAGAGAGGTCCAGCAACCTCTGGACTCGACCCAGCTATAATCTAGCGTCTCGAGCAGTCGCACCAACGACTCAGTTCGAGCTGGTGCAACAACGCACTCACTTCTTCACCGCCTTTTCTGCTTTCCTCTCTTTTTTTTCTTTCTTTCTAAGATGGCTGGAATGAGCCTGGACTCAGCCCCAACTTCCCAGACCTAGCCCATAGCTCAGACGAGTTGGGCATTGTTGCTGCGGTGCAACAACCGCACCTTCATCTTCCTGTTTCTTCTTCTTTCTTTCTATTTATTTCTTCTTCACCTCCTTTTCATCCTCATTCACTTCACCCTAGTTGCATCAGAACGTGGCTCGCAGCAAATCAATGACTGAGGTTTGCCAAGGAAGACGACCAGCTCCAATGACATCTTCGACTCTAACATATATCTCAGAGCTTTAATCATTGTGGGTGGTCTAAATAGCTTTATAGAAGCTTGCAGCCATGGATTTTCGAAGCTTCATTGAGGTTTAGGTGGTGGGTTCGAAGGGAGAAAGGAAACAGCTATTTTCTAGGGTTTTTGTATGAAGGGGAGAGAAACCTAGTTGCATTTTAATTCCTCCATTCTTTATAGAAAATTCCAATGCTCCCAGATCCGTTAGATGAGAATGAACGGCTGGGATTTGGTTTGCCTTACGATTGCTCCAAATACAACCGGTAACGTAAAACCGGCAGCTGTTTCTATTTGTTACGGATGAAAAACCCTAAACCATGGGAACAACGGAGGGTTAGGATGGTGCCAAATGAATAGCTAAGATTGAGGGACGATTGAGGGACTCCACCTCACTCGGATCGCCATCCTGGCAAACTGAAAGAGAAATGGAAATTTTCCATTTTCGGAAAGAACCTACAACACACAACCAGTTTGCACTCGGGTTTGTGCCCACATGTGTGCTTATCATCGTGTGACCTAGACGAGGTTTTGGTCAGGCGTGGATGCTCCATCAGATGGGTGGTTTGGATCCTCCAACTGGGATGAGATGGTGGGTCACATCTCGATTAAACAAGCCGTTTCAAACAACTGCAGGTGGGAGTGAGAAAGGAGGAAGAAATCTTCCTATGTTTGGAATTGTCGGGTTAACCCGACTTTGACTAGCAGTGCAATCTAGTGCACCGTGGATGTACACCCGCTAGTGTACACTCGGTGAAATGTGGGGTCCACCGTGATGTTTTTCGACAAATCCACTCCGTCTATTTGATTTTTAGGGCATCATCATGACTCTCTATCAAAGATGGGTCCAATCCATAACTTAAGTGGGCCATGCATATAACTTGGTTTGTAAGTTCCACTGATAATTACTAATGATTAAGGGTCGGATCATTTCCCAATCTGATCACCGATGCTTTTAAGTGTTCCTAAGCTAATATGGGTAGATCCTAACGGTTGCTTTTGCGACCTGGTGGTTAAGTCACGTAATTAAGTACTAAATCATCCCACATTGAGTCGTGGACCCGATGAACGATGGATCTTTTAGATTTAGGTCTTGCATTCGATGATGAACGGTTTAATTGGTCTATCAAAGCAATTGAGATCCTAAAATTGATATCCTTAAAGTTGTGATTGGCTATTTTGGAAATCAATCAGATGAATAACTTGTTATACGAATGAAGTTTGTACTAGACGGTTGAGATGGATAGATTAAGAAACATTGCATGGTAACGTGTAAGGTAAGTTACGTGTATTCCAACACACATGCAAACTAATTTAGATCTCCATGGTGACAGCCGAGTACTGAAAAGTACGGGGTGTTACACGTGATCAACAGAGTGGATTGCCCAAAACATCATGTTGGACTCACCTTTCTCCGGTCATTCATGAAACCAACAAGTTCATATGCATTGCAAGTAACTGACTTCCCACAAGAGCCTGGTTCAAAAGTGAACGTCGTCCCCACGTTGACTGGTGGCGTGGTCCATCCAGAGCTCGGACTGCTTCATATTTTGGCTCATGTGCCAACACATCATGGAGAATTTGATTATGGGACTTGATCCTCTAGAAGTCCTGTTGGTGAACCCCACTAGATTGTGCAGACCGACACGAAAACATAGAAACTCCAGCCGATGTAACATCAGACGACAAAACCGGTAATGTGTAACTCAACGGTGGGTTTTACCCCACCTCCTTGCTCCGTAAGTGGACCACCTGATTAAAGGATCCACCCCAAATTCAGGCCCTTGTCCTATCACGGCATGATGAACCTGGTGATCGGGATGGATCGCACAGATACAAAAAGATCAGTGGGTCCCACCTTTTTTTGAAATAGGCAGAATCGGACGCTGTTACAACATCCGAAGACTTTGTACACAAAGGATTCCTCTCACCCAAAACTCCCCGGACACAATAACTCTGATAGATCTGAACCATCCAAAATCCATCAGAGGAAGTCCGACTTCAGCCAGGAATCCCAAGGAAATCAGGAAATTCACAAGATGCCGATTAGCTAAGTTTTGTGGAACTTGAACTACACTAGAGTACGAAAAACGCCGCCCGAAGATGCAAGGAACCCACCACAAAGAAACGAGTTGAACCTTCTATCCTATGGCCCAACAAGCACCAGTGGGCCAATCCAGAGCGTTCAGAAGAAGAGGATCATAGAATGAAGGGCAAGGAAAAATCCTGCCATTGAAGCACCTACCATCTTCCTCATTTAAACAAGAACTCCAACTTGCATACTCCTTCACCTTGAAGAAATCTGAGTCTACCAGATGATGGGCCATCCGAAACCGACCCAACCTCCCAATGCTGGAGGAAATAATCCTACAAGGACTAAACCTGAGGATTCACGAAATAAGCGCATGCTGCCTCCAGCGTACGCTTAACGAAGAGCCTCCTAAAAACGTCGAAATACTATATAGATACACATCGTCTGCTGGAGGTAGCACACAGCGAGAGAGAGAGAGAGAGAGAGAGAGAGAGAGAGAGAGAGAGAAGAAGAAGAAGAAAGAAAGAAAGAAGAGAGAGAGAGAGAGAGAGAGAGAGAGAGAGAGAGAGAGAGAGAGAGAGAGAAGAAAGAAGAAAGAAAGAAAGAAGAGAGCTTTCGTATCGACTGACTCAATCCAACAACGAGTTGGGTCCAAGTTGGAGTGATTCAAATCAACAACTTTAGCAGGTAAGATCCACAAACCAATTTTTCTTTGACTTTGTATTATGAATCAAGCTTTCCACTAAGATTTGAATTGGGAAATTGACCGTACTCGCCTCAAAGTTTGGGCAAATTACCTCAATCGCTACGACACTCCATATATTTTCTAAAGGGCCTTCTGACAACTTTTGGAGATAGTTTTGATGAAAATACCCCTGACTTTGGTTCAGTAGTTGCACGGTTTTCTAGAGACTAAAAAGTTACCTCGTATTTAATGCTAATAAAGTGATGTGTACGGAACCCTTTTTGTGTGTGGGCAAGGACTAAACTCGTGGGGCCCATATTAATGTATGTGTATAATCCATGCCGTCCATCCTTTTCACCATGTTATTTTAAGGTCAGGGTCTAAATATCAGCTTGATCCAGAGCTCGTGTGGGTCACATAATAGAAAATAATTGTGACAATGGAACCCATTGTTGAAACTTTCCATGCTCACTGTGATGTTTGTTAGAAGTGGACACTGCCCAAGTCAGGACTTTTTGGGCCCACGACGAGCAGGCCGATAAAGTAGACGAAATAGATCACCCCATTGTGGGCCTTAGGATATTGTACCAATGACTATACATTCATTTGGTAGTAAAGGAAGTAACATATAACAACAGCGACCTATATAACATGAGAACCACGACCCATATAACATGATAACTACGACCCACGACAACTATGACTCATGATAACCACGACCCATATAACATAACAACTACGATCTATGACAACTTTTGACCATACATCGAGGCCCACATTGATGTATGTGTATAATCCATGCGGCCCATCCTTTTTGTCATGTCATTTTAAGGCTAGGGCCCAAATATCAGCCTGATCCAGTGTTCGTGTGGGCCACATAATAGAAAATAATGGTGACAGTGACACCCAAGTCAGGACTTTTTAGGCCCACGGTGAGCAGGCCAACAAGGTGGACGAAATGGATCACCCCATTGTGGGCCTTAGGATATGATACCAATTGTTATCATTTCGTTTGGTAGTAAAGAAAGTGAACATATAATAACCGCGATCTATATCACATTAGAACCACGACCCATATAAAATGATAACCACGACCCTTACTATATTACAACCATGACCCATGATAACTACGACCCATATAACATAACAACCACTACCCATGAAAACCACGACCCATGTAACTTGACAAACACGACCCATATAACATGACAACCTCGACCCTTACTACATGACACCTACAATCCATTCCTAAGGCCCACTATACTGTTTACTTGACATCTAATTGGTTGATTAGGTTATAAAAACACAGATGAAGGGAAAAAACAAAAATCAGCTTGATCCAAAACTTTTATGGCCCCCGAAAAGTTTTTAATGGTCTATGACGCTCATTCAACACTGCTTCTTGTAGTGTGGTCCACTTGAGATTGAGATATACCTCATTTTTGGTCTCATACAATAAAATGATCTGGAAAAATATATGAACGACATGGATGAAACACAAGCATGATGGTGCGGCCCACAAACCACCAAGCGTGGTGGTCCATTTGCCTGTTTTGGCTAGAGACGAGCGGGTGGTAGGACGCAATCTGCGTCCATCCCAAAGACGTACGCAGGTTGGATGGAAGCGGATTGGCTGTTGTACCTCACACAGGTTATATAGCTATTGTATTGGCGTTGGCATGTTCCATGGGTCCCATCATGAGGTATGTGTTATATCCAAACCGTCCATTCATTTTGCGAGCTCGTTTTAAGAACTTGGACTAAAAATAAGAAATATTTAACTATCAAGTGGACCACACTATAAGAAAGCAGTAGGGGATTGAACTTCTACCATTAGAACCTTTTTGGGGTCACCTAAGTCTTGGATCAATATGAAATTTGTTTTTCCTCTTTATTCATGTCTTTGTGACCTTATGAGCAGATTGGATTGAAAATAAACGTTATGGTGGGCCATATGAATTGTTTAACAGTGAAAATCATTATCTCTGTTGTTATTTGTGGTGTGGTACATATGATCTTTGAATATGATTCAATTTTTAGATAATGATCTAAAATGATCTCTAAAAATAGATGAACGGTGTAGATATAATAAATACATCACTGTAGGCCACGTAGCTTTGATCTACTTTAAACCGTTCGTACAACTCGAAGCTCAAGGAGCATCACTGCGTCAGTGCTCATCCTCGCACGACATGTCTCTACAACAGTAGTAGTAGAGACGGATTGGCTACTCCCCCAATACTGGTGGTCAGTCTCTGTGGCCCCACTATGATGTATTTGTTTCATCCATGCCGTTCATCCATTTTTACATATCATTTTTTGGATAATGGTCAAAATGATCTCTAAAAATAGATTAACGGTGTAGATATAATACATCACTGTGGGGCCATGTAACTTTGATATACTTTGAACCGTTCGTACAACTCGGAGCTGGAGGAGCATCAGTGCTCGTCCTCGCACAACATGCACCTAGTGTCCTCGCAGGACACGTACCTACAACAACTATATAGCTAGTGTGGTACACCAGCCAATCTGGTTCCGCGTCCTACGCGGATTATATAGATGCTGGGAACCCTAGGGCCCACTATGATGTTTGTGAGAAATCATCACCTTCCATCCATTTTGTGATTTAATTTCAGTACATGATGCAAAAAATGAACCGTATCCAAATCTCAAGTTGGCCGTACTAAAGGAAAATGTGGTTAGGGAAATTCCTACCGTTGAAACCTATCTGGGTTCGACAGTGATGTTTACATGCCATCCATACCGTTAATAACTTCATTCCTACTGGGATGAACTGAAGCCACAAATATTAGCATGATTCAAAACACTTTTGGCCCACTAATACTTTAACTGTGGACGTTCAATTATCAAGTTTTCGGCTCACTTGAGCTTTGGAAACGGTTCATTTTTGGCATCATGTCCTAACATGAAATTACAAAATGGATAAAAGGGGAGGATTTCTCACAAACATCACAGTGGGCCCCACCTGAGTTCCTAGCGCAGGAACTTCACGTGAAAGTCTTTCACGGGATATATAGAGACAAGTTGAGTAGCGAGACTCGCTGCTGAAGTGACGTCACCAATTTCTGTAGGACCCACCATGATGTATGTGTTGTATCCACACCATCCATCTATTTGAAGATATCATTTTAGGGCACGAGACAAAGAATGAGTCAGATCCAAATCTGTAGTGGACCCCACCACATAAAACAATAGGAAGAGTGACGCCCACCGTTGAAACCTTCCTAAGGTCTACTATGATGTTTATATGAGATCCAATGTGTTCGTAAGTTAAGACAGACTTGAAAGAAGGTAAAACACAAATTTCAAATTGATCGAAAATTTTTATGGCCCTTATAAAATTTTAATGGTGGACGACACTCTCTCCACTGTTTTCTATTGTGGGGTCTACTCAAGCTTTGGATCTGACTCATTATTTGGTTCATACCCTAAATTAATATCACTAAATGGATGGACGGTGTGGATATAACACATACATCATGGTAAGTCCCACATAACTTGGTGACATCATGATCCTTGCTGCATGACAACCATGATCCATTCGAAGGGTCATGGTTCACATGCACAATGGACCGTGGTTTTCATCTACAAAGGGTCATGGTTGACAACAACGATCCATAGTGAATGTGAACCACTACTATTCAAATGGATCCTGGTTGTCGACGAGTAAAGGTCGTGATTGTAATGTACTAAGGTTTGTGGTTATCAGGTTGATGTAATCAATAACTTATTTATTTTTAAATATTAGGAGTCGAGGCCCACCGGTGTGTCTTTATTTCCCTCGGTGTGGTTCACTCTGGACTCGGATTTGTCTCATTTTTGGCTCATAGCATGAAATAATATGGAGAAGGTGGTAGACGGCGTGGATTAAACATATACATCAAGGTGGGGTCCACGTCATATGGCAAGCTCAACCCTTATTAACTGCACATGTCACATTACAACCACAACCCTTATGAACTGCACACGTCACAATACAACCACAACCTATATAATATGATAACCACGACCAATATAACATGATAACCATGACCCATGACAATTACGACCCATATAACAAGATAACAGCGACCCATATAACAGGACAACTGTGATCCATACAACTGCGACCCATATAACAGGACAACTGCGACCCATATAACAGGACAACTACGACCCATATAACATGACAACTGTGACCTTACATCAACTAGCCCTAAAATGACATGGCAAAAAGGATGGGCGGCATGGATTATACACATACATCAATGTGGGCCTCGATGTATGGTCAAATTCTCAGGTCGTGGTTGTAATGCAGTACGAGTCGTGCTTGTAAGGTGGTAAGGGTCGTAGTTTTCATGGGTTACGGTTGTCATATTATATGGGTCGTGGTTGTCATGGGTCGTAGTTGTCATGGATCGTAGTTATCATGTTATATGGGTCGTAGTTGTCATGGATCGTAGTTATCATGTTATATGGGTCGTAGTTCTCATGTTATATGAGTCGTGATTATCATACTATATGAGTCGTGATTGTCATACTATATGGGTCGTGGTTGTCATGTTATATGGGTCGTGGTTGAAATGTGGTAGGGGTCGTAGTTATTATGGGTCGTGGTTGTCATGTTATATGGGTCATGGTTGTGTCGTAGTTATCATGTTATATGGATCGTGGTTCTCATGTGTTATGGGTCGCGGTTGTTACATATTCACTTCATTTACTACCAAATGAAATGATAGCCATTGGTACAATAGCCTAAGGCCCACAATGGGGTGATCCGTTCCGTCCACCTTATCGGCCTGCTCGTCGTGGGCCCAACAAATCCTAACTTGGGCAATGTCCACTTCTAACAAATATCACAATGAGCCTGGAAAGTTTCAAGAGTAGGTGCCACTGTCACAGTTATTTTCTATTATGTGGCCCACACGAGCATTAAATTAGGCTGATATTTGGGCCCTACTCCTAAAATGACACAACAAAAAGGATGGGCAGCATGGTTATTCACATACATCAATGTGGGCCCATTTGGGTCATGGTTTATATGAGTCATAATTGCCATGTTATATGGGTCGTGGTTGTCATGTTGCATGGTTCGTGGTTTGCAACATGTTCACTTCCTTTTCTACCAAACATTGGGGTGATCGTTTAAGGCCCATAATGGTGTGATCCGATCCATCCACCTTGTCGGTTAGCTCGCTGTGGGCCTAAAAAGTCCTGATTTAGGCAGCATCCACTTCTAGCAAGCATCACTATGAGCCTGGAAAGTTTCTATAGTCACCATTATTTTCTATTTTGTGGCCCACATGAGCACCGGATCAGGCTGATATTTGGGCCCTACCCCTAAAATGACATGACAAAAAGGATGGGCGGCATAAATTATATACAAACATCAACATGGGCCCTTATGGGTCGTTGTTTACATGGGTCGTAGTTGTCATATAACATGACAACCACGACCCATATAACATCACAACTACGACCCATATAACATAACAATCAGGACTCATATCACATGAGAACCACGACCCATATAATATGATAACTATGACCCACTTAACATGACAATCACGACCCATATAACATGACAACCACAACCCATGACAACTACGACCCTTACCACATAACAACCATGACCCATATAACATGACAACCACAACCATGACAATCATGACCCATATAACATGACAACCACGACCCATGATAACTACGACCTATATAGCATAACAACCATGACCCATATAATATGACAACTACGACCCATGACAACCATGATCCATTTTTGGTAGTGTAAATGGATCAAAGGCTACAAATTAAGGTCATGGTATACTCCAATTAATCTTTGGATATGCTTCAATTTTGGGCAAAACCCCTTAAATTAGATGGAAAAATGGATGGAAGGTGTGGATAGACCACATACATTTAAGGTGGGCCCAACTGAGTACTTAATCTGATTTCCTCTCTCGCGCGCAACTTTCACTATGAAAGAAAGAAAAACGGGTCAACCACACTCCTACCTCATGACAACCACGACCCTTTCCTCATGAAAACCACGACCCATACCTGGGTGGTGGTTGTAATGTGGTAAGGGTCGTGATTGTAATGTATTAAGGGTCGTAGTTCTCATGTTATATGGGTCGTAGTTTTTCCAGGTCGCGGTTGTTACATGTTACTTCCTTTATTACCAAATGAACGGATAGCCATTGATACAATAGCCTAAGGCCCACAATGAGGTGATCTGTTCCATCTACCTTATCGGCCTGCTCTTCGTGGGCCTAAAAAGTCCTTACTTGGGCAGTGTTCACTTCTAACAAATATCACGGTGAGCTTGGAAAGTTTCAACAACGGGTTCCATTGTCACCATTATTTTCTATTATGTGACCCACACGAGCTCTGGATCAAGCTGATATTTAGACCCTGGCCCCAAAATAACATGGTAAAAAGGATGGACGGCATGGATTAAACACATACATCAATATGGGCCCCACGAGTTTAGTCCTTGCCCACGCGCAAAATGGGTTCCGTACACATCACTTTATTGGCATCAAATACGAGGTAACTTCTTAGTCCCTAGAAAACCGTGCAACTACTAAACCAAGGTCAGAGGTATTTTCGTCTAAAACCATCTCCAAAAGCTGTTAGAAGGCCCTTTAGAGAATATATGGAGTGTGGTAGCGATCGAGGTAATTGACCCAAACTTCGAGGTGAGTATGGTCAATTTCCCATTTGAATTCATAACTAAGTAGATTGATTAGTCAGCGAGTCAAATTGAGTTGACTCAGTGGAAATATTCGCTGAAATTCAGATTTACACTGGTAGAGAAGATTTGTTAAACAAGGTAAGTTTCTCATCCAAATAATGTTTGATCCAAGTCCTCTTAACTTGATTTGTTAATAAGTTTTAACCCTAACCATACAAGACATATAATGTGACGATCTAACCGTAAGAATTGTGTAATCGTGCTAGAGTTGGGTACTATAATGCATTTATTCAAATATAGCAACATTAGAGATTGAATTCAAGAGGTGAGGGTTTTTCCTTTAAAATTTGCGATAATTTAATTTGATTATCTTATTCTTACATGCTTTGAGTTTTATTATTGTGAATCGTCACCTTATGAATGACTGTTACACAATTTAAATCATCACATTATCACCTTATCACTCAAGTATCGTGTTGGAAATTCCACCCTAGCGATCTATATATCATCATGGACGTAATGCATTTCGAGTAGCGACCCTTTTGGTTGACACTTAATTTCATGAATTTTGGGTAGTGGTGCACAAATCGATGTAAGTAATTCACAATATGTGTTACATCACTTCTAGAAAATAGTTGCTTCATGAACAAATTGTGTCACATACTTCATCCGATCTGTGTGTTGTGCTGCCTTGAGATGTTCGCATAAATCCATGTTAACGTTGGACATGCTGACGAATCTCTGTAGTAAGGGATGCGGGGCGAGCTGGATATCTTTAAACTACTTTCCACATTATGATAATAACTGAGTGTGATTGCCCGCACATACTTTGTTAGGCCTGCATTTCATGTAAAATGTTTGCGCATACCAATACCACTTGTATTTGTGGAGTATGAGATGTATCGGGACCCTTCTGTTATTCTTATGAATCACTTAAATTATTGTAAACTTTAAAAGACAACCACCACTATGAGTAGGGCATTGACCCTCTCTAACCATACAGATGTTGCAGGTGAATTACAAATTAATGATACGGATGACGACCATTCTATGGAAGATATATTCGAATAGAGAAGAAGAATAACGCATGATTTGCTTTTATGTATTTTTCCATTACTTACTTTGAGACAATGTAATAAGTTCTCATTCAGAGGGCATTAAAAAATTAGATGAACTCTTTTTACTCTAATAGAATAATAAACACAATTGATTTTACTTTAATGAATGGTTACCTTCATTAACATAAAGTAAAAAAAAAAAAAAAAAGAACGATTTTGAATAATCAAATTATTACATTATTAACACTCGGAATTCTCGGGCACGAGTATGTACTTGGGCCGCGAAAATTTTGGGGCGTTACACCAAGTGTAGGGCTGCAATATAGTAATAACTCTGTGAGACCGAGGTCGTACCCACCGGGACTTGCTATTTGTGCGATTTCTGAAATAGATTAGAACTAGAACAAGAATCTAAACTAATAACTAAAATCTGGAATAAAGAGATTAATGGTGAAGAAACTATCAAAGATAAAATACTAGAGTGCTAAGGGTCCACTTATAGTTTCCTTAATGATACTTTACTTTATTCAATTGGATAACACAACTGAAATCGAATCAAAGTCATATCCTATCTAGTCGGATGATGGAGCATTTAAAACATCATTCGTTCATCAAAATAGATCTGAACTTTCATTGAATTGGTTACTTCATAAAGCATTGACGAATGAATTGTAGTTCATTCAAAGCATCTATCATGCTCGGAGTTAATGATAGATCAATGAATTCTACAGATAAAAAACTCATAGGTAAGAAAGCATCAATAGTCTTCATAAGCATCCAATGTGCCCAGAGTTGACAATGGATCAAATTAAACTAGAAGTACTTCATTCAAACCAAAATATCATTGAATTGTTTAACATATAGATCAAATAACTTGAATAAAAGTAAAATAAACATTAAGAAAAATTACAAGCTTCGCCTCTTAACTCTAGCTAAGAGATTAGTCAATCAAGACATGATTGAACTGAAACTCTTAAAGAAAAACATAAAAACTAACTATAACTGAATTAAAGAGGAGAGAGGACTTCTTAAAACTCCACAAATCCTTGCTAGTTCACAACCCCAACTGTAGAGTCGCAATGTAGTAATAATCTCGGTGAGACCGAGGTCGAATCCACAAGGACTGAACTTATGTGTCTTTCGAAAGTAACTAGAACTAGAAGAAGATGAAAATCTACATCTAGAAGTATAGAGAGTAATTGTAAGAGATTTAATGAAAAACTTAATAAATTCAAAGGTGGGAACTAGGGTTTCCAAGGATCCACTTGTAAGTTCTTAGGATGTTACTTGCTTGATTCAAGGACGAAGAGATTTGTCAGATCTCTGAACTTCTCATGGATCTAATCATCAATGGAAGAAAGTTATGAGGATTTAGAAGTGATTCCGTCACCTAACCATGCCCCTGAGACAAGGCAAACAATAGGATCTACCAATCGCAACAAATCATAAGAGAATTGTGAAGGTTAAGAGGGATTCCATCATCCTACCATGCCCAATGGACGATGGTGAATAACAGGATCTTCTAATTTCACAATCTCAATTTAGGAAAAAAATATATCTCAAGCTATCGCAGATCTATTATAATTTGTCACAACAAACCATTAAAAATTAAAAATATTCCTTCATAATCAAACTAGAATCTAAGAGAGTTCAATAAAACATGAATCAAAACAAAGTAAACATCTCAATCACGCTACAAGCTTCACCTCTTAGCCCTAGATAAGAGGTTTAGCCAACCATAGACATGATTGAACTAAAGACTTTTAAACAAAACAAAAAGATTAATTAAAGAGGAAGAAGAAGAACTCTCAGACGGCGGCTCCACCCTTTTGCTCCACTCCTCAAACCCTAGAAGATGCCTAGGGATGCCCTGGGCACTCCTATTTATAGTTGTACATCACCTCCTTTCACACCGAGTAGGAAATTTCCAAAAATTACCTCAAATTTATGCAGTACGTGCAAAATCTGCATAACCCTTGACTAGTCGTGGACCATCCTCAACTGGTCGAGGGCCACCTTCGACTGGTCGTGGACCACCCTCAATTGGTCAAAGATCGCGTGAATTTAGAATCTGATGTTGCTGGAGTTTGAGTCGAAGTTTCCTCGACTAGTCGAGCAGCAGGAGCCTCGACTAGTCCTGCAGGAGCCAGGACTAGTCGAGAAGGAGCCTCAACTAGTCTTGCAAGAGCCAGGACTAGCTAAGCAGGAGCCAGGACTAATCCTTCGAAAGCCAGGACTAGTCGAGGATCACATAAATTTACTTCAAAACTTCAATTCTCTTCATTCTTGACTTAGTTTTCTTGGATCTTTGGCATGTGAATTCTTCATTCTTGGTCGTCTAAGATTCAATCCTTGGTTTGGTGATTCATGAGCATTAAATCCATGCTTTTACCATCCTTTTTCAATCCAAGCTCTTAAATTCACCTTGCAACACAAACATGATTAAAATAGAATATTAGGCATTATCATGTTCATACAACCAAGTTATAAATGGGGTCTAATATGCAATATTTGACCCTCAACACAATCTCCAAACAGCATTTTGCTAGTCCCGAGCAAAGTATGCGAAAAACATTTCGAGAACCATAGGACAATCTCTATAAACTCAAGTGATTTTTTTTTAAAAAATGATCCAAATAATAGAATTCTAAGATACATCAATGTTAAGCATTATTTTCTCCTAAACTGTAACACTCGATAAATTTCATAGTCAATTTCAAAGTATTAATCCTCCAATTAGAACAATTTTAAACATTGAGTTCCATGAGTGTATAATGAAGCTTAGACTTATCACAATCAAAGGTACAATTCTCCATTTTCATGATAACATTGATAATCAAAAGAGCATTCAAGACAACCAAAACTTGTCTTACAGTTCATCGTTTCAATTTTCTAGCTTTGATTTTTCCATTGATGGCTTTCACGTTATGTCAACCTTTTTTTAAAAAAAAATCTTTAATAGGTAGCCGTTTTCGACAACAACTGTTTTTTAGCTGGCTATTTATTTATTTTTCTTTCTTTTCAATTCTTCTTATTGAATATGATGGACAAATTCCCTAGGTTTGTTCCTTCCATGCTTAATAATAATCAAGTTAACAATTCAATGTTGACTGAAGCTTTAATGTGAAAGCTAGATGTGACATGTGAAATCATGACTCAATCAATGTTTAAAACTTATAATCATGGATTAATAATTCGAATTTAACTATGATATCTAACAAGTATTTGAATCCAAGAGTCACAAATTACCAACATTAAGTATCTTATACTTCTAAATCATGGATGAACTTCAAAATCACTCGAGTTTATAAAATTTTCAGAAAAATTTTCACAACTTTTGCTCAAAGACTAAGAAAACTACTGATTAGCTTGCCTAATCCACACCCCCCAACCTAAAATCTACATTGTTCTTAATGTAAAAGATATAAGCATGCAATGCACATGAGACAATGAAAGTAAAGGAGAAGTGATGGAAAGGTAGTACCTGAAGAAGGAATTTTGAGACTTTTCCAATGATCTCAGTGTGAAAAATGGGTTAGCACAAAAGAATCAAACCGATGATAAGCAAACTATCCTAAATTCCATGAAAGCAAAAAACTAATCATAAACTAGGAAAGCAAGGGAAAAGCTACTCAGTCATGCCACAAGGTTCCTCTTCTGGCCAATATCTTAATAAATTTCTCAGTAGGTTTTTCAACAAGATCATCCAAAAGCCCCTTTTGCAATAAGCTTGGATGCCCTGGAGCATGAATTTTCAGAGAAATTTATTGATCTCAGCAAAAAATTGTCGTTAAATCGTTTGAGGTATCCAAGTATATATATTCACCTGTGATAGAAAAAGTTTCAAAGTTAGTAGTCCATGGTGAATCAGTTACTACAAGTAGATAAAATTCAAAAAAATTCTCAATAGATACTGTAGTCTCAACACATTCCGAAGTTTGAGACTTCGGTTCAATTGTCAGCTCTCCCTCCTGTGATAGTAAACATTCAGTATCTGTGGAGGGAAAGGTTTCAGAATAAGGGTGCTCTCGGTTAATAACAACTACTGAGGTATTCTCTTGCAAGGCATCTACTTTTTCTTATATTATTGGGTCATTTGAATCTGTAAAGTGTGCTAAGCAATCGTCCAAAGAGTTGGGAAATTCAGCTGAGAGTGACTTGTTTTCCACATTAAAGTTTTGATGATTTTCCCAAGGATTTCATCATCTCTGGAAGTGGATGGAAGCATGATCTCTTGCTCTTCATCACGGTGAGAATAAATCATCGCCGAATGTATCTTGTCTTGCCTTACATAGGTAGATTGAAGATCAATAGGCCAAACATTGATGTGAAGACTCTGTTAATTGAAGCTTCTTAGTAGAGGCATTGAATTGTCAAATGTGTACAACTCAGATGGTGGCCTCAATGGGTGGTTTCAAGTTCTTGAGTCATATCGAGCATCTCATATATCTCCCAAATCATATCATCATTCAATTCAGGGGAGTGGTTTAAACATGTCTCACAAGAGTTAGAAGGGTCAGTTGAAAGGGGCTCATCCTCTACATTTAAATCAGACATGTCAGATGAATAGAGTAGATCCTTATGACCGATCACTTCGTGTACTTCTTGATCACTGACCTGGACCAAACTTGAGATTGATTCCAAGGAAATTTGGGCTGTACATTCATGATCGTCATCCCAATACTCATCATTTTCCAATTCAGTGCAGTACACACTTGGGATGGGATCGCTTTTCTCACATTCTATTCCTAGATTGGGTTGATGTTCGAATAAACTAACCTCTCCCTCATCATTGAAACCAAGTGTGTCATGTGAGTGAAGCGTGTCGATATCATTATATTTGAAAGACACTCATGTCTCTTGACCATTCCTTTGAATCGTCATCGAGATCGACTCTTCGAAAAATTAAACCATATGCTCATTAACACAATCCCACTATTCATTCCAAATTCCAGAGTTCTCCACAAACGAGTTAGGATCACTTTCCTCACATTGTGGTTCTGGATTAAGCTGTGGCTGGGATGAACAAGCTTCCACTATCTTATCGATCCGCAAATCAAGTGCTTCTAGTGTTTTTCTAATATCTACAAGATAGTCCATGTAACTCTGAAGTGAATCCTCTTGGATCATTTCTGATTGGATCTCAAAGGTAGGGGATCCAAGAGAATAATCATTATAATATGTTGTTAGTTCATCTTTCCTATTTTGATGTTTCCACTGATCATAGTCATACGGATCGATCATAGGTGGGAGAATTTGATGGTTGTTGATACATATTATCACCCATAATATAATCTCTCATTGTTTTCATCTTGTCGGATGGGTGATAATAATTCTCACTCCCATAGTTATGATAACCCCAACACTCACGTACTGTATTCTTAATTCGTGGGGTATAATTATTCTCTTGCATATGATCGCGTAAGGACTTCTTAACCGGTGGAGCATTATATTCCGGTCGGTTCTCGATGATGGTTTCAGAAAAATTTTGAGACATAGGTTGATTTCTATCATAATCATCATACATCCCTTCCCAATATCTCTTATCCATCTCAGCATATTGACGTACCCACTCTTGTATGGTGAAACCCTAACTCTAAATCTAATCCTAAAATTTTAAAAAATAATAATAATAAAAGGAAAATCCTACAGTAATAAGAAATTTAGAAATAGAAAGAGAGAGAATTAGAAGGAAGTCACCAATTAGAAGTTCCTAAATTAAGATCCTATAAAATAAAACAAAATAAGTCAATTTCTAAAAACAGAAATTCTAAAATTAGAAAGTTTCTAAAAACAAAAATAGAAAGATGAGTTAGTTTCTAAAAAGGAAAGTTTCTAAAATAAATAAATAAAAAAAGAAGAAAAAAAGTTTCTAAAAACAGAAAATAGAAAATTTCTAAAGAGAGAAGGAGTTAGTTTCTAAAATCAAATTAAGAAAATTTCTAAACCTAGAATTAGAAAGCTAAGTTAGTTTCTAAAATAATTCAGAAAACCCTAATCCTAAAAATAGAAAGTAGAAAAACCCTAATCTTAAACTAATTCCAAAAATAACTAATCTCATAAAAATGCAACCGTCAATCCCTGGCAACGGCACCAAAAACTTGTTCATAACCCCAAGTGTAGGGTCGTGATGTAGTAATAATCTCGGTGAGACTGACGTCGAATCCACAGGGACTAAACTTGTGTGTCTTTTGAAAGTAGCTAGAACTAGAAATAGAAGAAGATGAAAATCTAAATCTAGAAGTATAGAGAGTAATTGTGATATATTTAATGAAAAACTTAATAAATTCAAAAGTGGGAACTAGGGTTTCCAAGGATCCACTTGTAGGTTCTCAGGATAATACCTTACTTGATTTAAGGACGAAGAGATTTGTCAGATCTCTGAACGTCTCATGGGTCTAATCATCAATGGATGAGAGTTATGAGGATTTAGAAGTGATTCTATCACCTAACCATGCCCAGGAGACAAGGCAAACAACAGGATCTACCAATCACACAACCAATCATAAGAGAATTGTGAAGGTTAGGAGGGATTCCATCATCCTACCATGCCCAAGGGATGAAGGTGAACAACAGGATCTCCTAATTTCACAATGACAATTCAGGAAAAGAAGATATCTCACGCTATCGCAGATCTATAGTAATTTGTCACAACAAAACGTTAAAAACTAAAAATATTCCTTCATAATCAAACTAGAATCCAAGAGAGTTCAATAAAACATGAATCAAAACAAAGCAAACATCTCAATCACGCTACAAGCTTCACCTCTTAGCCTTAGCTAAGAGGTTTAGACAACCATAGACATGATTAAACTAAAGACTCTTAAATAAAACAAAAGGATCAACTAAAGAGGAAGAAGAAGAACACTCGGACGGTGGCTCCACCCTTTTGCTCCACTCCTCAAACCCTATAAGATACCTAGGGATGCCCTGGGTACTCCTATTTATAGTTGTGCATCACCTTCTTTCGCACTGAATTGGAAATTTTCAGAAATCGCCTCAAATTTACTCAGTCCTTGAAAAATCTGCGTAACCCTCGACTAGTAGTGGACCATCTTCGACTGGTCATGGACCACCCTCAATTGGTTGAAGATCGTACGAATTTAGAATCTGATGTTGCTGGATTTCGAGTCGAAGTTTCCTCGACTAGTTCAGTAGGAGCCTTGACTAGTCAAGCAGGAGCCAGGACTAGTCCTGCGAAAGCCAGCACTAGTCGAACAGTAGCCAGGACTAGTCAAGGATCACAAAAATTTACTTCAATTCTCTTCATTCTTGACTTGGTTTTCTTGGATCTTTGGCATGTGAATTCTTCATTCTTTGTTGTCTAAGATCCAATCCTTGACATGGTGATTCTTAAGCATTAAATCCATGCTTTTAGCATCCTTTTCAATTTAAGCTCTTAAATTCACCTTGCATCACAAACATGATTAAAATAGAACATTAGGCATCATCACATTCATAAAACCAAGTAATAAATGGGGTCTAATATGCAATATTTGACCTTCAACATTGCTCTACTTCTTCTACCCTAATTCGTGCTTAGAAACTCCTAAGAGATCGCTTTTAGTAGCCTTGGTTCACACCGACTTCAATTTATGCAGCTGTCACAGCTTCGGTGGCACCTTCGACAGCATCGAGCTTCCATCGAAGAGTCCGAGTGAAATTGTGAAATTGTCCAATAACGAACTTTCGAATTTACGCATTTTCCTGATGTGATCGAATTACCTTCGATGGCATCTAATTGGCTTCGATGTCATCGAGCACTCCTTTGATGGGATTGAAAAGTGGCTTCGATGGTATCGAACACTTACTTTGATGTCATCGAACCTGTCATCGATGGCATCAAACACTCGATTTCAGCAATCCAATTTTTTATACTTTAATTTTTTCAGTTTTCTTCCTTCTTCACTTAGTGTCCTTGGATCTTGGACTCTTAAATTCTTCAATCTTAACCTCTAAAGATCCAATCCTTCACTTGGTAATTAATTGAGCATTAATTTCATACTTTAAGCATCCTTGTCTCCTTAGCTCTCTAAATCCGCTCGCAAGAGAAAACATGTGTAATTAGATTGATTAAGTGCTGAGTGTGAAATATTGCATATTTCCCCCTAGTTATACCTTAGTTTTATTAACATAATACGTTTAATCAAATTATTTTTACATGTTTTCTCTTGTGACATAATTTGAGAGCTTTGGTTAAAAGGATGCTTAAAGCATGGATTTAATGTTTAAAAGATTACCAAGATGAAGATTAGATCCATGGAGGTCAAAATTGAAGATTTAAAGAGCCCAAGATCCAAGGAAACCAAGTGAAGATGAAGAAAATCCAAGAAATCAACGTGTAGAAAATCGGATTGCTGAATTTGACTATTCGATGCCATCGATGACAGGTTCGATGACGTCAAAGTAAGTGTTCCATGCCATCGAAGCCACTTCGATCTCATCGCAAAAATCAGGAAAAATATTTCTTTGCTGGACATATTTAGGACCACTTCAATTCCATTGAAGCCATGATCGATGTCATCGAAGGAGTGGTCGATAACATTGAAGCCAGTTCAATTGCATTGTAAAAATCATAAATTTTTGGATTTAGTCATTGGACACTTTGGAGCATTCTTCGATGCCATAGAGGAGGTGTTCAATGCCATTAAAGGACGTACGATGACATCGGGACGATATGCAGATAAAAAAATGGTTTCTGGACAGTTTCCTAATTCGACTCAAACTCTTCGATGGGACTTCATGCCATCGAAGCTATGACGGCTGCGTAAATTTGAGGCGATTCTGAAGTCGCTCTAATTAAAGCCTATATAAAGGGGTCTTCTGAGTAACTCTAAGCACGAATTAGGGTAGGAGTATTACAAGGAGTCATGGTGCTTCAAGGAGTCCTCCCTCCTTTTCAATCCTTGGTTTTAGTTAGTTTTCATATTTTTTTTAAGAGTTCTAGTTCAATCATATCTATGGTTAGCTAATCTCTTAGCTAAAACTAAGATGTGAAGCATGTAGTTCATTTTAATATTTATTTTACTTTGATTCAAGTTATTTGGTTTATATGTTGAACAATTCATGGATTTTGGTTTAAATGAAAAAGTATTTTCAATTTTACTTAGATCCATTGTCAACTCCGGGCACTTTAGATGCTTAAGAGAGCTTTTGATATGTTCTTACCTATTTTGCAATTACTGATCTGTAAAATCCATTGATTTATCATTGACTCCAGGTATGGTAGATGCTTTGAATTCCCTATGATCATTACATTGATGATTTATGAGGAACCAATCTGATGAAAGTTCAGAATCTGTTTTAATAATGCATGCTATTTCAACTGCTATATCATCCAACTGGATAGATTATGACTTCGATTCCAGTTGAGTTATATTGTTTGAATCAAGTAAGATAGTTTTAAGATGGCTATAAGTGTATCCTTAGAGCTCTAGTGTTTAATTCTTGATAGTTTTACTTCATAATTCATCTTTTTAAAAAAACTTCGGTATTTAGTTTAAATTTTAGTTCTAGTTCTAATTGTTCGCTTTTACCTCAAGTGCAAGGTTGTGATGTAGTAATAATCTCGGTGAGACTAAGGTCGTACCCACAGGGACTGAATGTGTCATGATTTTTTGAAGTATTTAGAATTGGAATCAATTACTAAACTAAATCTAAGAATTGAGAAAGGTATTGTTGTGAATTGAAACTATCAATATAATGAAAACCAGAGTGTCAAGGATCCACTTGCAGTTATCTTAATGTGACCTTACTTAATTCGATCAATACTTCAATTGGAATCGAAGTCTTAATCTATCGAGCTGGATGATAGAGCGGTTTAAACATCATAAACAATTCAAAACAGAATTTGGACTTTCATAGTTTTGGTTTCCATATAACCGTCTTATTGTATTGATTGTAGAGAGCTCAAAGCAGCTACCATGCCCTTATTCAATGGTAGATCAAAGAATTTTATATATCAAACAATCACAAAATAGATATGAGAGTATTCGAGAAGTTCCTAAGCATCCACCATGCCCGAAGTTGATGATAGATCAAAGTAAATTAAAAAATACATCTATATTAAAATCATAAAACTATGAATTGTTCAACATGAAAATCATAAAATATGAATCAAAGTAAGAAAGACATTAAAACAACCTACAAGCTTCACCTCTTAGCTCTAGCTAAAAGATTAGCCAACCAAAAACATGATTGAACTAAAACTCTTAAAGAAAAACATAAAAACTAACTAGAAGAAAAGGATTGGAGAAGAAGGAGAACTCCTTGAAACACCACAACTCCTTGTTCTATTCTTCCTACCCTAATTTGTACTTAGAAGAACTTAGAGGATACATTTATACAGGCTTTGCTCGAACCACCTTTTGAAACTGAGTTCAATTTACGCAGTTTACACAGCTTTGATGGGAGCTCTAATGGGATAGAAGTTCCATTAACAAGTTCCATTCAAATTTGGAAATCAGTAACTGTTTGCATAAGTCCTACGATGAGATCACTCAACCTTCGATGGCATCGAATTGGCTTTGATGTCATTGAACATATCTTCGATGGGATCGAAGAATGTCTAAAACTGTCCAGCAAGTAAATCGATTTTTCCCTGATTTGTCTGACGTCATCAAACTGTTCTTTGATGGGATCGAAGAGGTCCTCGATGGCATTGAGAATTGCACCCATATGTCCAGCAACCAAACTTGATTTTTCGGATTTTTTCGATCGGATCGAGCTTCCTTTGATGACATCAAAGTCGTGTTTGATGGCATCAAACTATCAAGTTCAGCAGTTCCAGATTTTTGTACTTTGCAATATCAAATTTCTTCCTTCTTCACTTGGTTTTCTTAGATATAGGATTTTTAAAATCTTTAGTATTGACCTCCAAAATTTCACTCCTCACTTTGGTAATCTTTTGAGTATCAAATCCATGCTTTTAACATCCTTTTTTTCTTAAGCTCTTAAAATCACCTTCGCAAGACAAAACATGTATAAATATATCGATTAAGCATTATTATGTTCATAAAACCAAGGTATAACTAAGGGGAAATATGCAATATTTTACACTCAACACACACCCCCAACTAGCATTTTGCTAGTCCCAAGTAAAACATGCGTGAAGCAATATTTCAAACTTCAAAATTTCTAACTATTTTTTCAAAAAACAACATTCTGTGCAATCTAGAATATATGGGTAAAATCTTGAGATGTAAAAATGAAAAAATGACAATATAAAGCTTAACATAATTAGTAAACAAATAAAGTAAGTCCTTTTTCATTAATTGATTAGTATAATGCATCTAAACATCAAGTTCATAGTGTGCTTACTGGTTCACAACTCTCATTCCATAGATGTTCACTTCGTTTCATAATGTTAGTCACGTTTATTACTTCGTTTATTACTTAGTGGTTCACAACTCTCATTCCATAGAAGTTCACTTCGTTTCATAAACAAACCCATCTCTTTTCACTAATTTTCCATCTTTTCAATTTTATATCAACAACATTCACACTATGCTTTCTTCTTTTCTCACAGATTTTTCTTTGAAATACACAATAGGTAGCCCTTTTCGATCTCACTGTTTTCTAGCTTGTTCTTTTCTTCTTTTTCATTATTTTTAAGGTAGATAACGATATCCAGACTCGGTTCCTAGCACTTTTCAGTAATAATCATGCTAAACTTAGAATTTTAAGTTATTTCCAGAAAATATGAGTTACATGTGATTTGTAAATCTAAACTCTATTGATGTTTAAACTTTCTATCAACCAGTTTATTAGGGGGACTCATTCTAAAGTTTACTAACTAGCTAAACTCTAGAAATTTAAAATTTATTCTATATTTCATCATCATACTTGAATACATACTCGATTACGCAGATCTCCACTTTCCAAAAGAGTTTTGATTTAAAGGGATTAACACGAGACTCAAACAAAAATAAAATCAAACTATCCTAGTCCTAAATCCTAAGAAAGTAATAACATAATCCTAATCTAACTGGACCTCCATCAGACTAGAAGGTTAATCCTGATACACAGGATAACTCAAAGGGATGGACATAACCTTTGAAACAAAATTTTCAATGAATGGTTTGAGTCGATGACCATTCATTTTAAAAACATTACCATTCATTGGATTCTCTATCTCAACAACCCCATGAGGATAGACCGTTTTAACAACAAATGGGTCAGTCCAACGAGATCTCAAATTTCCCAGAAATAAATGAAGTCTAGAATTATACAAAAGGATTTTTTGATTTGCTTCGAATGCTTTCCGAAGGATGTTCTGGTCATGGAACTTCTTCGTCCTATCCTTGTAAATTATGGAACTCACGTATACATCGTTCCGGATCTATTCAAGTTCATCGAGTTGTAATTTGTACAACATTATAGCATTGTCAAGATTGAAGTTGAAATTCTTTATTGCCCAGTATGCCTTATGCTCTAATTCCACCGGCAAGTGGAAAGTTTTCCCATAGATGAGTATAAAGGGAGACATTCCTATATGGGTTTTATATGCAGTACGGTATGCCCATAACATATTGGTTAATCAAATTGACTAATCTTTACGATTGGGGTTTACCTTTTTTACCAAAATATGCTTGATCTCCCTATTGGAAATCTCAGCTTGATCGCTTATCTGCGGGTGATAGGGGGTACTCACTTTATGCGAAATGCCGTATGTTTTTTTATTATTAATGCTTCAAATGGCCTATTGCAAAAGTTTAATCCTCCATCACTGATAATGACTTGAGGCGTTCCAAACTGAGAAAGGATGTTTTCTTTTAAAAACTTAATGACCATGCGATGGTCATTATTCTGACATGAAATTGCTTTGACTCATTTAGAGACAGTCAACCGTAAGCAATATGTAAAGATTTCTGAATGATTGGGGGAATGGTCCCATGAAATCGATACCCCAACAATCAAATACTTCAATGGTAAGAATGGGGTTCAAAGGCATCATATTTTAATAGGACAATCCACCTAACTTTTGACAACACTCACAAGCTTTGCAAAAGTCGTTCGTGTCCTTGAACATAGTGGGCCAATAAAAGCCAAACCGCATAACTTTTGTTGTGGTCTTCTTGGCCGAAAAGTGGCCACCACAAGCATGAGAATTACATAAGGAGATGACATTTTGATGTTCGTCGTTAGGAACATATCTCGTTATAATCTGATCTAGGCAATACTTAAAGTATGAATCTTTCCAGATATACTTGTGCACCTCGGTGAAAATTTTCTTTTTATCTTGATTTGTCTAATATGTCGGCGTGATGCCTGTAGCAAGATAATTTACAATCTTAGCAAACCAAGGTAAATGGGAGACAATGAAAATTTTTTCATCAGGGAATGTGTCATTAATAAGTGTCATCTCAATGGAATTAGATATGACAAGTCTGGAAAGATGGTTAGCTACTACATTCTCTACACCTTTCTTATCCTGAATCTCTATGTCAAATTCTTATAGTAGAATGATCCATCTCAACAAAGGGGCTTGGTGTCCTTCTTAGAAAGAAGGTACTTCAGTGCTAAGTGGTCCATGAATATTATATTCTTAGATACTATCAAGTAGGACATAAACTTGTCTAGTGAAAAGACTACAGCTAAAAGTTCCTTCTCCATAGTGGAATAATTCATCTGGGCAGAGTTTAGAGTTCTACTTGCGTAGTAGATAACATATGGCTTCTTCTATTTTCTATAGCCTAACACCGCCCCAATAGCATAATCGCTACCATTGCACATGATCTCAAAAGGGAGGCTTCAATTGGGTGGTTGCATGATCGGAGTGCTAGTCAACATGCCCTTAAGCTTAGAGAAAGCTTTTTGGCGTTCTTCAGTCCACTCGAATGGGGTGTCCTTTTGAAGAAGATTACACAAAGGATGAGATATGTATTAAAGTCTTTAATGAATCTTCTATAAAAGTCGGTGTGTCCTAAAAAGGAATGCACGTCGCTTATGCTTTTGGGTGGAGGTAGTTTAGAGATAAGATCAAGGTTGGCTTTATCTCCATTGATTCCGTCGGACGATATGATATGTCCAAGCACTATTCTCTTGCGAACCATGAAGTGACATTTTATCAATTAAGCACAAGGTTCTTCTCTTCACATCTTTTCAGCACAAGTTTAAGATTATTAAGGCACTCGCTAAAAGATGACCAAAGGCAGAGAAGTAGTCCATGAAGTCCTCTAAAAATTGCTCCACCATGTCTGAGAAGATACTCAACATGCATCATTGAAATGTGGCGGGAGCATTACATAGCCCAAATGGCATTCTTCAATATGCGAAAGTGCCAAAGGGACATGTAAATGTTGTCTTTTCTTGGTCTTTATGGGCTATCTCTATCTAGTTATAGCTCTAGTATCCATCCAAAAGCAGTAATAGGAATCTTTAGCTAACCTTTCTAAAATTTGGTCAATGAAAGGCAAAGGAAAGTGGTCTTTCATAGTGACAATGTTTAATTTTCGGTAGTCAATGCACATTCTCCAACCAATAATGACTCTACTTGGCACAAGTTCATTTTCCGCATTGGCTACAATGGTGATTCTGGACTTCTTGGGAACCACCTGAGTTGGACCCACCTATTGGCTATCAGATATTGGGTATATGATACCCACATCCAACAACTTAAGCACATCGGCTTTAACCACCTCTCATATTTGGATTTAGTGAATTTCAATGGTAAATCTAGTTACCGAAAGCTGGAATAAGGATGATCAAGTAGTGGAGGTATAATGGCGTGTTGTATGCCTGATAACGGTGGATCTAGCAAATTGGGTCCAACTTTAAAGATGATTCAAGGTCAAGGCCTCCCATAGTCCACATTAAACAATTTTAATGGTTTCTAGGATTGTCTGGTTGCAACCTAAGGGTTGATTTTATAACTTGATGGTTGAATTAAGGAAATCAAGTGTAGAGCGATAGACAAAATGTTGTGAATTTGATGAATGGTAGATCTCGTGATCCAAACTGCTAAATCTAAGATGAATGGTTAGATTGATCTATCCAGGAGATGGAAGTCTTGAAAATCAGTTTCTCCGACGTCCATCTGAGAAATCAATCGGTTTGATGACTTGAATTATGGATGAAAATTACTCCTATCAGTTTAAGTTAGGCTAAAATGTAGGTGAACATTCAACTAAGTTAGATTAATATTCCTACTAAGTTTGGTTACACATTAACACCTGAGTACTGAAAAGTACGAGGCGTTACAATTTACCCCATTTAAAGAGAATTTCGTCCCTGAAATTCAACATTTCTATCATGAATTAGATCGAGGAAAATTAAATTTTTAGTGTTTATAAGAATTCACTATTTATCCATCAAGGTTGTATGTTTGTATTAATGTATATGATTAACTATCAAAACTGGGGTTGTTATAATAATTCCAGCACTTTAACTTTCCCTTGCCCTTGCCCTTGGATTTTGATCTTAATCTAGAGGATCCTGTTTCCTGCTTAGAATTTTTACCTCTCGTAAACAAAGCATCGATAGAGGCCCCCATGCTACCATTCTTCTTCTCATTGCTTTTACCTAAAAGGCTAAGATAACGGTATCAACACTAAGGGTCATGTTACCAGTGCACAAGGTGTCTTTAAAAGACTCATAGGAAGTAGGGAGAGAATTGAACGAGATATATGCTTGATCTTCTTCATCGACTGTTACCTCCACATCTAAAAATTTGCAGATCATTTTGTTAATATGCTAATGTGAGCTTCAACATCTTCTCCCTCTTCCAT
The DNA here is from genome assembly GCA_030180095.1 of Magnolia changhungtana. Lineage (NCBI taxonomy): Eukaryota > Viridiplantae > Streptophyta > Magnoliopsida > Magnoliales > Magnoliaceae > Magnolia > Magnolia changhungtana. The sequence goes on along the minus strand of JASAUF010000231.1, from coordinate 1,124,772 downwards.
TTTGAAGTTGAACCGCTGCAACTTCAAGTGTAGGCGATTTTAACATATATGTCCTCTAACTTCACCCATAAACTTGTTGCGGTTTTCTCCCTTAATACATTATAGAGAACCTCATCTGTTAAGCACAATTAGATTGAGGATTTCACTTTCTTATCCAGTTTATTCCATTTATCATCATCCATAGATTCGGGTCACTTCTTAAGGACCTCATCCAATCCTTGTTGAATCAACAGGCGAGCCATCTTGACCTTCCATAATTCAAAATTATTTTTCCCAGAGTATTTCTCAACATCAAACTTAGGATTAGCCGTCATAGAAACTCACTTTCAAATTCAAGCCTGCGCCCCAATGATAGTTCTAATACCACTTGTTGGGGGACTGCGGAAGCACATAGAGATGAATCAAGCACGGTAATCTAATCGCACCAAAAAAGCACATGCAAACACTCCAAATTTTAACGTGGAAAAATCCTTTCGAAAAAAAACCACAGCACAAAATGACAGATATCACTATAAAAGCATAAAATTACAACCTCGAATCAACCCAAGCTACACTCTTGAAACCCTATAACGAATTAGAAAGCCTTTGAATTACCTCCCAATCCCAATTACACCCAAATATATAGCCTTTGGAAGAATCACAAGCAGAATAGGAAACAAATCCCGCCATGTTTCTGAATAATTTAAGACTTCAAAAATAGCAGTACTACAAGCTAACTCACTAGAGTTAAGTCACACACCCACTATGGTAGAGGAGGAACATTCCTAATTTCTTATTAGTATACATTTTTTTTGCTGAAATTGGACCATTGGATGTTTTTCTTTTTAATCATCCAATAAATTCCCACCAATCCAATAATTAGTTGATCAAATAAGCATATTTTTAGGTTTATAATGCATTTAAAATGGGATTTGGACAGTTTAACTTTAATTACTCCTTGATGTGGATTGGCTACAGCCCCAAGGTCTTCGGTTCCATTAATGTATGTGTTATATCTAAGATCCATCTGTTTCACTGGCTGATCATACGACATGATCCCAATGTGATCGATATTCAAAGTGGACAATGCCAAATGAAACAAGGATAAAGAAGTATGCCATTAAAAGCTACTTGGTGCATAATGATTTTATCTCAAGCTGATATATGTGTTTTCCCATAATGGAGGTTAGAAGCACATAATGAACGATTTACATTCAAAGTGACATAGCGACTACTCACTTTTTTTAACCGCCTGTAGATACCCCACCTAAAACAATGACAAGTCACTCTTTGAGCTTCAGATTGACTTCAATAAATTATCTCTTACTAATCTAGAAATCATTGAAAATCCAACCGAGTCGAATTGAGATCATACTCAGAATTGACCACTACTCAACTGGGTAGTGGTCAATGCTGAAAAAAACACTATGAGCCTGTTGAGGCATAAAAAGAAGAAGAAAAGATTGAAGATTGGAAAAAAATAAATATTTAAAAGAAAGAAGAAAACAGAAGATGAAAAGAAAGAGTATCTTTTAGCGTTTACGCGGATCTACGCAAACTATATCCATTGCGCGAGTCCGCACAAATAGTGATACTAGTTGCACAGGTTCGTGCAACAAATTTCAGGACATGTTGTCCATGAATGGTCAAGATTGATGAAAGGTAGGTCCCATGGCACAAAGAACGAGAGTTCGCACATGTGGAGGCCTATAAATACCCCACTCTCCCTCTCATTTGGTGATTGAAGATTTTGGAAGGAGTGCAGAGCTACAGAGAAGATTGAAGGTAGGACTAAAGAAAAGCCTAGGGTTTACGCGGGTTCGCGCAAACCATATTGATTGCGTGGATCCACACAACTAGATTGTCATGCAATCAATAATCATGGGAGCCGAAATGTTGTCAAAATGATCAAGCTCCAGTTCTCCTTTTGTACAAGCTTCAAAGAGAGAAATTAGACGATCTAATCCGCACAATATTCCTCTTAAAGAGATGATGATCAAATTAGAAGTCGAAGTGCTGTCAAATTTAATATTCAGATTCACTATTCAAACTCTGTCAATTTATTGTATTTCAAATAATCTATCTCAGAATCAAGGGATATCCAAGGATGTAAATGAACTTAATATTAATAATACAATGATTGTTCTTGATGTACTTTCTCTGTTATATTTGAATGAGATAATCCCCCAAATCGAAAGCATTTGTTTCTTGTTTGAAACAAAATGGTGACTTTGTGTTCACTCCCCAAGTGCAGGGTTGTGATGTAGTAATAAACTCGGTGAGACCGAGGTCGAATCCCAAGGGACTGGAACTTGTACGTTATCTGAAACTAGGTAGAAATAGAACTAGCCTAAGATGAAATCTAAATCAATTGAATTTGAAGGAATAATGGTGAAATATTAAATTAAAGCTTAAGGAATTCAGGGAAAGGAAACTAGGGATTCAGAGGATCCACTTGTAGAGATCAGGGAGATCTTATGCCTGTTTCAAAAACTCAACTGGACTTAGAGTCCATCTTCATCCAATTAAAGGGTGTAACCATGGAAATTAACTGAACTGCCAAATATATAGTTTTCAAGAGATGAGAGGTATATGAATTAGAATGGATTCCATCACCAAACCATGCCCAGGAGATAAAGCAAATAATAGAATTAAACTAATTACCAACCAATCAACATGCCATGAAGGTTAGGAAGGGTATCGTCATCCGACCATGCCCAGGAGACGATGGTGAACAACAGGGCTTCCTGACGTCATAAACATAAAAGAAAGGAACATGCTCAAAGCCATTGCAGACCCATTGTAATTTCAGTCACAACAGACCATTAAAAAAAAACTAAAAGCATTACCTTAAAATCAACATCATTCAGTCTAAACAAATTGCATAAGCAACAAGTCCCCCATCACGCTACAAGCTTCACCTCTTAGCCCTAGCTAAGAGGTTTAGCCCATAAACATGATTAGGCTAATCTCTTAATAAAATAAAATAAACAAAAGAAAAAGCAAAAGAGAACAACTCTACTCTCTCTCCTCTATGCTCCACATCCAAGCTCCAAGCTCTCCCCCCCTCCCTCTCACGTCCACAACTTCCTTTTATAGCTGCTAGAAGGCTGGTGTCAGTGGCAGAGTCGCAGTAGGAAACGGAGTGTAACTTTTCGCAGCCAAGTTTCAGTGTCTCAAAACTCACCACTTTCCTCACTCAATTTTCAAAGAAACACCGTACCTTAGGACGTTTTTGAGTGCTCTACATGATAAATGGATCAGATCTGCCATATGATGAAAGATGGTGGGCCACAACCGCCTAAAAATCTGGATTTTTGCAGATGTGCGAAAGCTTTCGCACCTCTTCGCTGCGTAGCTCGGTGGGCCCCATAGAAGTATTTTTGGAGAAATCCACTCCATCCATTGGATTCAGGATGAAATTTTAGTAAAGAATGGATGGTTATGAACGTCCATTGACGTGGCCCAGAGAAGAAATCATGCCAAAAATCGTTTTGAACGTCGGAGGACCGCCTGTTTGTGGCCTCTGTATCGCGCACATGTGCACGTATGGGTGTAAAATTTCAACAAGGTTTTATAGTAGTCGAGGCCGTCTACATGATGAACGGATCAGATTGGCTGGAAAGGCCATGGGTGGGGCCCACTGACGTCCGTAAAAACGGACAGCGCTGTTCGTGCGTAGGTGAAAACGGAAACAACGATGCTGTTTTAGGAAGGTATGGGTCAGCGCTGCTGTCCCGCTTACGTCGTCTCTGGTGCACGCGTACGTGCATGTGTGCAGTGTGCACACACCTCATACACAGGGCCCACCGTGATGTTTACGAGAAATCTACACCGTCCATCCTCTTTCTCATATTATTTTAACTGTCGAGAACAATTTTGAAGCATATCCAAATAGCGAGTGGGCCCCGAATTGAAGATTAATGGGCTGATCTGTCTGTTGGCCCACTTCCTGAGATCTTCAATAGCTAATATTTAATATGTACGGTTGATTTATGGCTCACGGTCCATGTATGAAGTTTCAGGCCGAACGGATGGTGGGAACCCTGTGATCTTGCATTCTGGACTAATTTCAGGCCACTTGATCTTCAGTTTCTTGATTTTCACAGGTTTCAGGCGTGTTATTTTGTTGATCTTGGTCCCTTGGGGTCCGTCCCTTGCCTTGGCATCATCAGAGCGTTAATTTATGCTTTTAGCACCCTTTTGTACTCCAAGCTCCTGAATACACCTTGCATCACAAACATGATTAAAGCAGGGCATTAAACAGTATCATGTTCATAAATCTAGGCAATAACTGGGGTCTAATATGCAATATTTGACTCTCAACACTTTGCTAGGGATTTTATCTTATTTAATGTTAACATTGAGAAGGTTACATGACTTTCGTTGTAGCTTGGCGTCTTTCTGACGTCAAAATGGCAACTCTTAGTGGGAACATCCTCCCCTTCATCTCTCAGATAGATTACATTGTTATTCAAATAATAATTATAATTTTGTATTTTATTTTGAAGGTAAAAAGTTAAAATTGTAAACTACGATCAAATGGAAAATTCAATGAGGAAGGTGAACTTTTATTTCACTGCAAATTAATTCATAGTGGAATATGCACCGGATCAGCCTCCAAGGTGCGAAACCCAATCTCCCGTAAGCAAAAATGACTTAACCTGAACACCGGTTGGAGTCATGTCTGCTTCAGCTCGAGCACTGGAAGGTAATGAGGATTAGATTGTCATGACATCTTGAAGGACGAGAGGTCAAAATGCAAGGAGCTTCAGAACAGGGCTAGCTTGGCTAAGAGCCAGGGGACCAATAACACAGAACGCTGCTAGAAAGAATCTCGAATTAACCCCTCCTGCAATATATCCTGGGTAAACAGTTCTACAATTAGCATCACGTGACTTCCCGACTTTGATCGCTCTAAGAGTCCGATGGAGAAAAGAGCAAAAAGGAAAGGTGCTACTCGTATAATCACCTACCTCTGTATCACCTTGATCGATCAGTCGCAGTGGAAGTACAGGAAAAATGAACGGGACCCCCCTCTTCGTATGCCCCATCACATCAATATATTCTCATCCTACTTCGACTACAGCTTCATCAAGAAGTAGGGAAGTTACAGTACACATGGTCGGAACAGATCAGGGAACTATGCCAACCACGGAAGACCATATGAATGAAATGGCACAAGCACAGAGAATGCTGATGGAAGAGTGTAGAAATCTTAAGGAAGCTTTAGCAACTCTCACACACAACGTGGCCCAAATAGCGGCTCCTCTAATGATGGGCACGATGAACGGACAGGAACATCAACCTGAAGGCTTTCCGCCACCGAGAGTAGGATCACTCGGATCTGCTTCGGCAATGAGAACCATAACTCAAGAGGAAGTACGGCAAGTTGTTAAGGAAGCTGTTATAACAGAAAGGAAGTGTGAGAATGGCGGCCGATTTAGATATAAAATGTCGTATCCAAGGGAAGTGGAAGATGTCCCTTTTCCAGTTAACTTCAAGCATCCAGACTTTCAGAAGTTTAATGGGGACGAATTGCCAGAGGAACATTTGATGCATTTCATCACCAGCATGGGAAATTTCTCCACAATACCACAATATTGCCTATGATTGTTCCGATGGTATTCTAGTTTGGCTCCAGGATCGATACACACTTGGGAACAAATGCAGGACGCTTTCATGTCAAATTTCTTCTTGTTAGAACGCGACGTTAACATTACGGAGTTAGCTTCGGTATGACAGAGAGAAGGGGAACCTATGGAGAAATTCATAGACAGATGGAAGACATTGAGAGGCTCTTGCAGACAGTTGCCGGAAGAAAGAGAGCATATCAAGATGTGCTTAAACTCTATGGAAATGGAAATCGCGTTTGGGCTTACTAGCGCCAATATCAAGACTTTCCGTGATCTGGCCACTAAGGCCCACGCCTTAAAACTGATGACCCAAAAAATGCCAGCGTTTCACTATGAAACAGCCAGAAGAGGACCCAGTTTCTTCTCCAGGGTGAGGTCGAGCACTTGTGGACCTCCGTTACCCATGTTGCCGGGCCTGATTTTGTCTGGACATGAGAGGATTTTATTAACCGATTCGAGCAGCAGTACTTTCCCAACCATATTCGTCGTCAGCGAGCGTTAGAGTTCGAGACTCTAGTGCAAGGGAAAACGTCCGTAGCCCAGTATGTGGCCCATTTTGTGGCGCTATCGAGGTTTGCGCCATATTTGGTTAATGATGAGGGGCGGAAGGCCCGCCTTTTTGAGAACGACTTACGTTACTGTCTTCAAGGGCGTGTTATTAGGCATGAGCTCCCGACCTTTCAGGCGGTAGTGCGAAGGGCTCAGATTTATGAGACTGAGTGGGCCGACACGCGGGTCGATCGAGATCAGAGAAGGGGTCGGAAGAGGCAGGCCCCATCCAGTAGCTCCCGGCAGTATCGACGACCGCAGAGATATAGGAGCTACCCATCCGCCAGAGCACCAGCAACACCATCGGTACCTCCAGCAACACCACCTCAGAGGTAACTTTCTGATACCTGTTATGGATGTGATGAGATAGGACACCGTAGGTGGGAGTGTCTCAGACCTCAGCAGCAGCAGCCGAGAGCACCATAGCAGCCTCTGCAACAGCAGCTAAGAGCACCGCAGTAGAAGCACCAGCCTCCGAGACCTCAGCAGCAGAGGCAGCAGTTTCAAGTGCCTCAGCAACATTAGCAGTAGAAGCACCCTCCAAGGGGACAGGCACCTCCCCATCCAGCTCAAGCTAAAATCTATGCAGCTTAGTAGGACCCACAATCATCTGGAGGAATCATTGAGGGTATACTTCCAATCTCTGCATACATCGCTCGAGTTCTATTTGATTCCGGTGCTTCACACTCATTTATTTTCGAGAGATTCTCTCATTCGACTGGACTGCTGAAAAAGTCTGCCTGCGAGGGGTTGACCGTATCGACACCCTTGGCGAAGACTATAGTATTGGGCCACTTCTGTTCGTCTTGTCTTGTGTTGGTGGGAGAGATTTTCTTACCCGCCGACTTGTATGTGCTACTGATGTCAGATTTTGATGTTATCCTGGGCATGGATTGGCTTACTGAGTACCACGCCATCTTGGACTATTCCACGAGGACAGTCACATTCTGCATACCAGGCTTACCGTAGTTTCAGTTCGTTGTCGAGCCTAGAGGAGAGCCATTGTCGTGTTTGATGTCCAACACCGTTGAGGAGCCGGTTGCAGCATGTATTGACCAGGTGTAGATTGTTTGTGATTTTCCCGACGTGTTCCAGAAGATTCTGAGGTTACCGGATCATTAGCATATTGAGTTCCATATCGATCTTGTGCCCGGTACCATGCCTATTTCAAAGGCCCCGTATCGTATGTCACCGATGGAGTTGAGGGAGCTGCAGCAACAGTTGGACGAGTTGCGTGAGTTGGGATTCATTCGTCCGAGCAATTCACCTTAGGGAGCACCGGTACTCTTCGTCAGGAAGAAGGATGGCTCGTTGAGGCTCTGCATGGATTACCGCGAGCTTAATCGGGTCACGATTAAGAAAAAGTACCCGCTCCCGATAATAGATGATTTATTTGATCAGCTACAGGGTGCACAGTTGTTTTCGAAGATTGACCTGCATTTCAGTTATCACCAAATTAAGGTCCGAGAGGAGGACATCCCAAAGATGGCTTTCAGGACCCTTTATGGTCATTTTGAGTTTCAGGTCATATCCTTCGGACTGACTAATGCACCCACAGTCTTCATGCAGTTGATGAACGAGGTCTTCCGTCCGTATCTCGATCAGTTTGTTGTGGTATTCATCGACGACATTCTAATCTATTCGAGGACTCATGAGGAGCATGAGCAGCATTTAGAGATTGCCTTACAGATCCTCCGTGCCCATCAGTTGTATGCGAAGCTGGAGAAGTGCGAGTTCTAGCAGGAGGAGATGAAGTTCCTCGGTCACGTGGTGACGAGAGAGGGTATCACAGTGGACCCCTCGAAGGTTGAGGTAGTGCATCTGTGGGGCTAGCCCACGACTGCATCCGAGATCCGTAGTTTTCTTGATTTGGTAGGCTATTATCGGTGTTTCATTGAAGGCTTCCCCTGTATTGTACCCTTGTTGACCAAGTTGACTCGGAAGGGTGCAGATTTTGTTTAGACTGACGCATGTGAGCAGGCATTCATGGGGCTGAATAACCATCTGACGTCCGCCCCTATCCTCACTCTTCCCTGTAGGAGTGATGGATTTGTTGTATTTACTGATGCTTCATGTATTGGCTTGGATGTTGTCCTGATGCAGCATGGGAAACTAGTGGCTTATGCATCTTGCCAGCTCAAGGTCCATGAGCTGAACTACCCTATGCATGATTTGGAGCTGGCAGCAGTCGTCTTTATGCTGAAGGTGTGGAGACACTATCTTTATGGGGTCAAGTTCGACCTCTTCTCTAACCACGAGAGCTTGAAGTATCTATTCTCTCAGTCTAAGCTGAACATGAGGCAGAGACGCTAGATGGAGCTCCTGAAGGACTATGATTTCAACCTCCAGTACCACCCAGGCAAGGTGAACGTGGTGGCGGATGCCATAAACCGTTAGCCTTGAGGCCTGGTAGCACACATAATGATTCAGGAGTGGAGGATGCTCGAGGATATAACAGAGTATGACTTCGAGTTTAGTCTACAGTCTTCTATCGTTCAGCTATCGTCCTTGTCGGTTCAACCCTCTCTTATCGAGGCTCAGCAGACAGATGAGTCATTATAGGATTACCGAGCAGCGGTAACATCTGAGAGTTAGACAGATTGACAAATTGGTTCAGATGGTAGACTTCACTTCAAAGGCCGATTGTGTGTCTCGGATATTCCTGAGTTGCGCAGAAATCATATGAATGAGGCACATCGATCGCGATTTTCTATCCACCCTGGCTCGACAAAGATGTATCGTGATATGAGGAGACAACATTTTTGGGCAGGGATGAAGCGTCAGATCGCCAGTTTTATAGTCAAGTGTGACACATGTCAGCGTGTCAAGGCCGATCATCAGAGACCCCCTGGTCCATTGCAGCCGTTAAGTGTCCCGATGTGGAAGTGGGAGCATGTATCTACCGATTTTATCATGGGTTTGCCGAGGATTTAGCGCGGTCATGATGCCATCTGGGTTGTAGTGAACCATCTGACGAAGTTGACACATTTTCTTGCAAGTCATGAGACTTGGCATGTGGACCAGCTCGTCAAGCTATTTGTTAATGAGATCGTGAGACTACATGGTGTTCCTGTTTCGATCATTTTAAATCGAGGCCTGAAGTTTACATCTCAGTTTTAGGAGAGCTTTCAGAGAGCGATGGGCACTGATTTGCAGCTCAGTACCGTGTATCATCTACAGACCGATGGCCAAACTGAGAGGGTTGGTCAACCAGATCCTTGAAGATATGCTTCAGGCCTGCGCGATTGATTTCAGGGGTATTTGGGATGAGCATCTGCGATTGGTTGAGTTCGCATATAACAACAGCTATCAGACGACCATTGGCATGGCTCCTTTTGAGTTATTATATGGCAGACCATGCAGATCTCCGAGTTATTAGACAGAGGTCAGAGAGCGGCGTCTTCTAGATCCCAAGCTTGTGCAGCAGCGTTAGAGGCTCTCGATATCATCAGGCAGAGGATGCACATAGCTCAGAGCCAACAGAAGAGTTTTGCTAATTGTCGGCGTCATCCCTTAAAGTTTGTAGTAGGGGACAGAGTGTATCTCAAGGTCTCGCCCATGAAGGGCATAGTTCAATTTGGAGCAAAGGGCAAGCTTACCCCGAGATTCATAAGACCTTTCGAGATCACTGGGCGCGTTGGCGCCATGGCCTACCGGCTTGCCTTGTCATCTCAGTTATCTGGCGTCCACAACGTTTTTCAGGTCTCTATGTTGAGGAAGTGTGGGTCAGACGTAGTTCCTGTTATTGATTGGCAGCCATAGGAGATTCGCGAGGACGCTTCTTACATTGAGCAGCCAGTTCGTATCCTTGATCGGAAGGAGCAGGTCCTCCGGACTAAGGTCATCCCCTTGGTGAAGGTTCAGTAGGGTCACCATTCTATTGATGAGGCGTCTTGGGAGCGCGAGGTCGAGATTCAAGAGCGCTATCCCCATCTCTTTGATGATTAATCATATATTATATCTTGTATGTTGTCTTCGATTTTATATGATGATGATATGTTTCCTCTTCCTTATGAGTTATGTTTAGTTGTGATGATTGTATAAATTTCGAGGATAAAATTTTTATTTGGAGGGGAGAACTATAAGACCCGTATCATAGTCTGTACCGTTCCGTAAGCTTTCGTGGTCATCTCGATCGAATTTCGGCAACCCTCGACCTGTATCCGACGTTTGCGGGTGATCCTAAGCCGAGTCCTGCATATCGGAGTCAACTCGACTCGAAACTTATACCCTAGCGAGTGCGTAGTTGCCGCGCGCACACCGATCTGATACCCGGGCCAGAAGATGTGGGCTTGCATTTGTTCCGAAGAAACGCCGTGCATGTGAATTTCGAGAGAATCTCTATAACCTATCCCATCAATCAATCAATCAATCAATGTCAAGTACATATCCTATCACAAGAACAAGTCAAGTACAAGTAACCCATCTCTCTCCCATTCCCAAAGTCAACTCTCTCTCTCTCTCCACCCATCCCTTTCTTACAACTCCATCACTCCACCCATCACCCATCACTCCACCTCTTTTCATCCCATCACTCCCCTCTCTCTCTCATTCTTTCCCTTCACTCCCAAGCAACAAGGTTCCAATGTCCAAGGCTTCCAAGAGCAAACCAAGTGTGGCCCACTTTCCCACCCTCTCATCTCCCATCTCAACCATTCATTCTTCATCAACATCCATCAAAATTGTAAACACGGAGCATACGAGTCCAAGAAGCTAAAGAAGAAGGCCGATAGGTGGGTGATCCACCGTTGATCCTTATTTTAGGGCCCACTTGTAGTTGGGACCCATTTTGATGTATGAGATGTAATCAAGAGAGGCCCATAGAGGCGGGGTAACCCATCACCATCTCTCTCTCTCTCTCTCTCTCTCTCTCTCTCTCTCTCTCTCTCTCTCTCTCTCTCTCTTCCTTTGAATGACGATGATGATGAAGAGGTACGTGGCCCATCTGGTGTGTGTGCGTCCCACCATGAAGTATATATTATATCCATGACATCCATATATTAGCCCACCTTGCTGGGCTGTCCAATGGCAGGCCCACTGGCCTGTCCGTCTGGACAGGCACAGTTGAAGAGAAAACACAAATATTATCTTGAAAAAACGTGGGGCCCATGTGATGTTTATGTCATCCAGACCGTCCAGACACTGGGTCTGGACAGAGGGAAAATACAAATATCATGTTGATCCAGAACATGGTGGCCCACACACATGGCACCACCATGATACATGTGATTGCCTTCACCATCCATATGATAAGGACGGTGGGCCCCTGATACCGTCCAGCCGTCTGTCCAGGAAGCTGGATGGCTGGCTGCAGAGGAAAAAAAAGATATAGTGATAATAATAATAATAATAATATAATATATTATATCATATTTCATATAGATATGATATACATATCTTATATATATATGTGGTGGGCCCCACGTGGGACCCACCTTTAATGCTGCACATCTGCACTGTCCAGATCATCTGGATGGTGGTGCCATGATGGACCGCTGGATGTAAGTGGACGGTGGGCCACTATAGTGTATGTATTTTATCTGCCCTGTCCCCCACCATTGGACGGGGGACCCCACACGCATAGCTGATGTACGTGCATCAGCAGCAGCATGGGCCACGCAGTGCTGTATATGTTGTATTCACGTCGTTCATATGATGGGTGACCCAATTCCTATGGCCAGCTGCTGCATCACGGCAGCAAAATTCCGTGGGTCCCGCCGTTACATCTAAAGCGTACATCCAAATGGCAGTTTGCCTCAAGGCTTGAGATTAAAAATAAGACAGATCTTGTATCAAGTGGACCACACTACAGAAACAGTGGGGGTTTGAACGTCTACCATAGAAACCCCTTTGAGTTACAGAAGTTTTGAATCAATATAATATTGGTTTTTCCCTCATTGTTCAGGTCTTTGTGACCTTATGAACAGTCTGGATGGGAAATAAATGCTATGATGGGCCCTCACAAATTTTTAACTATGGGAATCATTATCACTACTGCCATTTGTGGTATAGTCCAGATGATCCTTTGGATATGATTCATTTTTTTATGCTCTATAATGATCTCTAACTTGGATGAACAGCCCATTGATTCAGCTCATTTGAATCGGCCCACTCGACTCGGCCCATTTACTCGGCCCATTGACTCGGCTTATTCGACTCGGCCCATCGACTCGACCCATTGATTCAGCCCATTTGAATTGGCCCACTCAACTTGGCCCATTTGACATATAGAAATAAATGCTATGATGGGCCCTCACAAATTTTTAACTATGGGAATCATTATCACTACTGCCATTTGTGGTATAGTCCAGATGATCCTTTGGATATGATTCATTTTTTTATGCTCTATAATGATCTCTAACTTGGATGAACAGCCCAATGATTCAGCTCATTTGAATCTTGGATGAACTCGACTTCGGCCCCCATTGATTCGGCTTATTCTCGGCCCATCGACTCGACCCATTGATTCCATTTGAATTGGCCCACAACTTGGCCCATTTGACCCCTCACATTTACTCTATGGGAATCATTATCACTCGCCATTTGTGGTATAGTCCAGACTTTTTATGCTCTATAATGATCTCTAACTTGGATGAACAATGTACCCATGATTTCTCTTTGAATCGGCCCATCGACTCGACCCATTGATTCAGCCCATTTGAATTGGCCCACTCAACTTGGCCCATTTGACATATATATATATATATATATATATATATATATATATATATATATATATATTAGCCCATGAGTGTGGCCCAATGTGATGCGTATATGCTCCATAAGTGAGGCCCATGATGATGTGTATTAGACCATTGTATGAGATCGTGGACCCATTATACGATTGACCCTATGAGCACCTTTCCTTAGGAGCAATGTTGGTTAAAAGTCCACATTGATGGGCAATGATGCTTGGACGTCCACATTGTGACCTTGCCTTAAGCCTTGTTAGGCCCTTCCTCATCATTCTCTCGTGGGTTAACCCAAACGCTTGGGGCCCATTGATTTTAATTGATCCATCATTAGTCATCCATCTATAGACCCCGCCTTATGTCGAGGTTAATTATCGATGCCGATTATCGGTGCCGATTGCCGGCCACCGTTGCCGATTATGAGTCTGTGACAGCATAGCATCATGATATATGCCCATACACATCATCTGTATGTTTGTTTTGAGATATGACTGATCATTGCATATGCCATAGTGTAGGTGGATTATGGGACTCCATGATAGGTAGAGTTATCCTACATGAGCGCATGACTTGCGAGGGATTAATGCATGATTGGACTGCTGACTCATGCACTTTGCATTTGTGTGATTATGATTACTGTACGCCCTAGCAACATCAGGGCCGTAGCCTCTACAGGCACATCGTGGATGGCCGGATTGGATACTGAAAATATTGTTTCTAGCATCGGGGCGCCATAGATGTCCCTGGGTGAAAATCCCTAAACTCGAAGGTACCAAAGAATGACTCCAACGTCGAGACCGAGTGAATACATGAGTGCACGAGGGCCGTATACTAGTAGGCCGCGTCTCCCACTATATGGTGGTTGGTTGGAAAGGGGTGTGACCTTACCCGCCTGAGTGAGGGGATAATTTCTAGGTTAAGTTTGACCAGCTTGAGGAATAGGTCCGCTATCGACGAGCCGGGCCCAATATTGGCAGGTAGATAGTGAAGTCTCTTCTACTTACCCAGTTGTATGCTCGGATAGGGTGGCAAGCTGGCGTAAAGTGTACTAAACCCCGGTGATTATCCAGAATGAGAACTATACTGATATTTGATGCTCTAGAAATGAGCTGCATTGATATGTGGAATTGGATGAGGATTGACATGCTTGAGTTGCATCTCGCATCGTATGATCTTGATATGGCTGATAGTATTCATATTTTGTACAATATAGCCTTGGTACGGCTGATTGCAATCATGTACCCATCAGCATGATTTCGTACTACTCTGTCATTGCATTCTAAGCACGCGCATATTGCACACATACTTACACTACCCTCTAAGCTTCCTATAAGCTTATGCACGATTGATGCATCCACGTGACGCCAGGATGCAGCCGTAGCTTAGTCGTAGCAGGAGCATGCAGTCGAGTTTCAGGAGTTTCCATTATTATTACCTTGTATTTCCCTTCTTACGTATTGTACTTTAAAGTTTTTTATCATAATGAATTTTGTGATGGTGTTCTTGTGGTTATTATTCGTGGGTTATATTTATGGTTATGCTCATTACGAATCAAAATCACGTTAGAAATCTTCCTTGTAGAATTCCAGGATTGGAACCTGGTGTATGGGTGCCGGGAACCGAGAATGGGGCACTACGGAGGCTGTCGGTGCCAGATTTGGCGATCAGGAATTTTGTGAGCCCGGTTTCTGAGTTTTGGGCGTGACAAATGCCCTACTCATATTGATAGTTATCCTTTAAGATTAACAATAATTCAAAAGATTCATAAAAGTAATGTAAGAGTTCCAATATGTCTCGTACTTCGCCACTACGAGTGGTATTAGTATGGTGACTAATATATATGAATGCATGCCTAACAAAGTGTGTGAGGACCACTGATGAGGGTCGAATATTGCATATCAGACCCCAGTAATTGCCGAATGATACGTACATGATAAGGTTTAATGGAGTGTTTTAATCATGTTTTCATTGCAGGACGTAATAATGAGCATTACACTGAAAAGAGAATTAAAAGCATGGATTTGATGATCCAAAGTCACCAGAGCACGGGATGGACTCCAGAGAACCAATAATGAAGAATTTACACGCCTAGGATATGGGGAAAGCAAGCCGTTCACGTTAAAGAGGCCTGAAATTGGTCCAGAATGCAAGATCACATGGTTTCCGCCATCCGATCAGTTCGAAACTTCATACATGTGATGAGGGCCATAAATTAACCGTACATATTAAATTTCATCCATTGAAGAGTTCAGGAAGTGGCCCAACGGATAGATAAGCCCATTAATCTTCAATTTGGGGCCCACCTGGTATCTGGAACTGCATCAAATTTGGTCTCAATGCCTTAAAAAGGGAGAATAATTGAATGGATGGAGCTGATTACATCTGGGACATTGTAGTGGAGCCCATTGGAAGTGTCAGTGCATAGTGCACAAGTACACTCTCAATGCACCGGACCGCTCAAGTCAGTCAAACCCGGTTTGACCGAGTCTTCTTCATATAAAAAACGGAAAGCAACAGTTCCAGCGTTCGCACAGAGCCTGAGGACGAACTGTTGTGGGCCCCACCTATTGTCCAAATGGACAATCCAAACCGCCCATCCGCTTCCTGGGGTAGCCATAACCCACGCCTAGCTGATGGAATTCGAAGACATCGAGTCATGGGATTTTCAACTGTCCAATAGCAGAAGGGACGGTAGGATTAAAACTTTGTGGGCCACCACAAATCCGACCCAATTGAGCATTCCTGATCGATTTCTCGTCCTCCGTCCAATGGACGGAGTGGATTTCCCAAAATAACATTGAAATGAGCCCCACCGGTGTCACAGCGGAAGGACGCTGCCTTCTTCATGCCTTACGCAGGCCGTCCGCTGGGATGCTGTGTGGGCCACCGGCGTGCATCGGATGATTGATCCAAGCCGATCATATTGTCCAGAAGGAAAAATTCTATATACCCCTATCACTTCTGGGCATTCATGCTTAGGAACAGAAGTGCAAAGATTGGATCGTTCTCTGTACGTTGATCAGTGCAGTGGTCCACAAAGAGCTCAAATCCATTTAAAATTCGGAATAATAGCCGAAATAGGCCCTATTAGATCAATGAACGGCTCTGATTTACTAAGTAACCATTACATATGGACTCCACAGAGATTCAGCGGAACCCCCTGTTCTAGTATCCGCGCTTCTTTACGCAAACCGACTTAGCCACTCTCAGCCGTGGGCAGCTATAAAGGGAGGAATTCCATATCCGGAGTGCAGGAGTTCGGCTGGGGGAGATTCAAGGAAGGCCAAGGAAGAAGAAAGAGAAGAAAAAGAGAGAGAGAGAGAGAGAGAGAGAGAGAGAGAGAGGGAGAGAGGAAGAAAGGAGGGCTGATTCAGATTTCCATATATTTTTCCTTTATCAATTTTATTTTTTTTCCTTCTAGTTGAGCACATGGATTTCTAATTTTCTTCGCTAGGGCTGAGATGAAGCCCCTAATTTGAATAATGCTTTGTTTATGTTGATTTTACTTTAACTGGATTGATTTGTTCTTTCTCTAGTGTGCTTGATTGGGTTAAAATTCTATACTTCTCCATCTATAAACTTGATCAGAGTATATATATGGACGTTGTCTGGATACTTATTCTAGGTGCTTGTGTCTGATCATGAATAGGTTCCTATAGAGGAAGAAACAGGGCGCTTTAATGAACTGTATATTCCATGTGCCCGACCAAGGACATGGGATATGTCATTCATGGCATTGCTTAAAGGAATTAGACATTCTGTATGCCCGACTAAGGACACAGATTTTGCTTTCTCTAAATAAGTTGTATCAATCTAGATTAGGGTGAATCAACAGACAAAATAAAGATTAGGATAATTAAGGGTGGATTCGAAAGTCCTAGTGCTCTCTCTGATTGAATTTTCTTCCCTGTTCTCAGTTATTTTCCGTAAATTTGCGTTAGTAATTTGCTCCATTGTTTGTTGAATTAGTTAAGAAGAATCGTGCATTTAAGTTGTGACGATCAGTCCTCGTGGGAACGATCTCGTAATATGTACCGTATCTATATCTGATTCGTATACTTGCGAGTTTAAAAATCATTTAAATCATGTTGGTTTAAATAAAACATCAAGTTTTTAGAAGATGTACCGTGATATGAGAAGACAGTATTTTTGAGCCGGGACGAAGCACCAAATCACCAGTTTTGTGGCCGAGTGTGACACATGTCAGCTTGTCAAGGCCGTCCATTGCGGTCGTTGAGCATCCCGGCGTGAAAGTGGGAGCACGTGTCGACAAATTTTATCATGGGCTTGTTGAGGACTCAGCGAGGTCACGACGCCATCTAGGTCGTCATTGATCGTCTGACGAAATCGGCACATTTTCTTACGATTCGCGCGACTTAGCCTCTAGACTGGCTTATAAAGTTATTCATCGAGGAGATTGTGAGACTGCACAGCGTTCCAGTCTCGATCATTTTTTTACCGAGACCCGAGGTTCATGTCTCAGTTTTGGAGGAGCTTTCAGAGAGCGATGGGGTCTATTTTGCAACTCAGCACCGTATACCATCCGCAGACCAATGTTCAAACTGAGAGGGTCAATCAGATCCTTGAGGACATGCTTCGGGCCTGCGTAATTGACTTCGGGGGTAGCTGGGATGAGCATCTGCAATTAGCTGAGTTCACATACAACAACAACTATTAAGCGACCATTGGCATGGCTCCTTTTAAGGCATTATATGGCAGACCGTGCAGATTTTCGAGTTGTTGGACCGAGGTCGGAGAGTGGCGTCTCCTAGGTCATGAGCTCGGGCAGCAGACGTCAGAGGCTATCGATATCATCAGGCAGAGGATGGGCACAACTCAGAGCCGGCAGAAGAGTTTTGCTGATCGCCAACGTCATCCCTTAGAGTTTGATGTAAGGGACTATGTGTATCTTAAGGTCTCACCTATGAAGGGCGTAGTTCAATTTGGAGTGAAGGGCAAACTTGCCCCAAGATTCATAGGACCTTTTGAGATCACTGAGCGCGTTGGTGCCGTGTCCTATCGGCTTGCCTTGCCATCTCAGTTATCTGGCGTCCACAACATTTTCCATGTCCCTATGCTGAGGAAATATGGGTAAGACATCGCTCTAGTTATTGATTGGCAGCCGCTAGAGGTTTGTGAGGACGCTTCTTACATTGAGCAGCCAGTTCATATCCTTGATCGAAAGGAGTAGGTCCTCCGGACTAAGATCATTCCCTTGGTGAGTTCAATGGGGTCACCATTCTATTGATGAGGCATCTTGAGAGCGTAAGGCCGAGATTCGAGAGCGCTATCCCCATCTCTTTGATGATTGATTACATGTTGTATGTTGTCTTCGATTTTATATGATGATGCTATGTTTCCTTTTTTCTTATGAGTTATGTCTAGTTGCATTAATTGTGTAAATTTCGAGGACAAAATTTTATTTGGAGGGGAGAGTTGTAAGGCCCGTATCATAGTCCGTACTGTTCCGTAGACTTCTGCGGTCCTCCCGGTCGAATTCCAGCAACCCTCGACCTGTATCCGACATTTGCGCTCGATCTTAATCCGAGTCCTGCATACCGACGTTGGCTCGACTCGAAACTTGTATCTTAGTGACCGCGTCATCACTGCGGTTCCAACGCCGCAACTCGCACACCGATCTGATACCTGGGACAGGAGATGTGGGCCCGCGTTCATTCCGAAGAAACGCCGCACATTGCAAATTCTGAGGGAATCTCTACAACATTTTCCATCAATCAAGTCAAGTACACTCCATACCTAAAGTACCAACACCCATCCCTCCTTTTTTCACAAGTCAGCACTCTCTTTCCCTACCCATCCCTCTTTTTTCAAATTTCAAACTAAACCTTACCTCTCCATCTCCTTTCCTTACAACAACCACTCCATCCATCCCTTTCATCAATTATTTCTATCTCTCTCTCTCTAATTTTTATCTTTACTCTCCAATTCCATGAGAGCTCCAACATCCAAGCCCAATCCCAAATACTAAGTGTGGCCCATCTCCCATCTCAACCTTCCAATCACCATCAACCTCCATCAAAAGTGAAGGCAAGGAGCATAAGAGTCCAAGGGATCAAAGAGGAGTACAATAGGTGGGTGATTCAATATCAATTTCGATTCCTAAGGGCCCACTTATTGTGAGACCCACTTGATATATGCATTGTATTTGGGAGGGCCCAATAATGGCAGGGTCCCTCCCCTTCACGTGTCATCTTCTCTCTCTCTCTCTCTCTCTCTCTCTCTCTCTCTCTCTCTCTCTCTCTCTCTCTCTCTCTCTCTCTCTCTCTCTCCTCTCCCTAGAATGAAGTGGGCCCCACCAATTGTTAAATCTTCTCCATCCATCAGACAGTGTGGCCCACCACATTTTAGGAGAGATCCGTCGTCCACTGTTGGGACGATGGGAAGTCCCACACGCTGGACTGAAATATATATAATATACTTATATATTATATTAATATATATATATATATACACATGCATGGTGGGCCACGTCCATATGGGACCCACCATGATGCCTGTGTTATATCCATGCCGTCCAGCATCCCTGGACACTGGACGTGATGACAGTAGGGTGTGGCTAACATGGAGTGTGTGTACTAACATGGGCGTGTACTAACAAGCTAACAAAAAAAAAATAATAATAATAATAAAATCCAGGCCATTCATCCATGTGGGACTCCCACGTGATGTATACCCATGCCATCCATGGCCTGGATGGTGGGGGAGGCCACCTTAATAAATGTGTTTTCATCCAGGTCGTCCATCCAGGCCTGGATCTAGATGACTGGACTATTTTGTTTTTTTTTTTTTTTTAAAGAAGTATAATATATATATATATATACACACACACATATAATAGATATATATTATATTATATTTGAAGACAATGGGGTGGCCCATCTACGTGGGACCCATCCTAGTGTATGTATTGTATACCCACCCTGTCCATATCATTGATCCAGACCATCCAACGGTCTAGACGTGGGTGTGGTTACGCCGTGATTTATGGGTTGTATCCCCACCGTCCAAAGGCAAGGACAGTGGGGCCAGCTACAGCATGTGGGGCCCAACTGCTGTGTGGACCCCGTCCACACCGTCCATCTATCTGACGCGTTGTGGGTCCCACACATGAGGTCTGTGTTATATCAAACCGTCCAACCATTTGACGAACTTGTCTCAAGCTTGAGACTAAAAATGAAGTAGATTCACATCTCTGGTGGGCCAGGTACGTGGACCCCACCCCTGATGTATGTGATCCAGCCACCGTCCATTCACCTGGCGAGCTTGTCTTAAGGCTTGAGACTAAAAATAAGACAGATCCAATTATCAGGTGGACCACACTGCAAAACAGTGGAATTGAATGCCTACCATTGAAACCCCTTTTGGGATTACAGAAGTTTTGAACCAATATGATATTTATTTTTTTAAAACCCAAGTCTTTGTGACCTTATGAGCAACCTTGATGGGAAATAAATGCTATGGTGGGGCCCACTAGAATTCAACAGTGGAAATCATTATCACCACTGTCATTTGTGGTATGGTCCAAATGATCCTTGGATATGATTCATTTTGTGATAATGCTCTAAAATGATCTCTATCTATAGATGAATGGTGTGGTTGCTTTAGACCCATTCGACTTAGCCCATTAACTCGTCCCATTCGACCTAGCCTATTCGACTCAGCCCATTCGACCCGGCCTATTTGACTCGGCCCATTCGACTTGGCCCATTCGACCCGGCCTATTCGACTCGGCCCATTCGACCCGGCCTATTCGACTCAGCCATTTGACTCGACCTATTCGACTCGGCCCATTCGACCCGGCCTATTCGACTTGGCCCATTCGACTCGGCCATTTGACTCGACCAATTCGACTCAGCCTATTGATTCAGCCATTTGAATCGGCCCATTTGATTTATACGAGGCCCAATGAGACATATGTGAGGGCTTTGTGTGGGCCGAATATGATGTATATGAGGCCCGTTGTGATGTGAGACTCCACCATAATGTATGTAATGATTTTTTTTTACTACTGTGCCTTGGGAACAATGATGGTTTGACGTCCACATTATAAGAACAATGATGGTTAAATGTCCGCATTGTAACTCTCCCTAGGGCCCAATTATAGACCCATACTTGTAGTGTGTAGGCTGTCTAGGCCCCTCTTCTTTATGAACAGGATTCATCACCACATAACATGTTTAGTATAGTTCCATGATTCATACTCATACGCATCATATGTATGCTTGATATGAGGAGTGACTGATCATAGCATATGTCTTCGAGTATATTGTTTATCGGCTCCCGGATAGGTAGAATTGCCCTTCATGAGCGTGCGGTACGAGCAGGATTGTTGCATGACTAATAGTGTGATTCACGCACTTCACATTTGTATAAAATGATTACTATACACCCTAGTGACATCAGGGCTATGACCTCCACAAGCACACTGTGGAGGACAAGATTAGACACCAAAAATATTATTACTAAGCATCGGGGTGCCATAGATGTCCCTGGGTGAAAATTCCTAAACCCGATGGTACCAAAGGATGACTCCAACGTTGAGACCGAGTGGATACATGAGCGCACGAGGGCCGAATATCAGGAGGTCGCGTCTCCCACTATGTCGTGGTTGGTTGGAAAGGAGTGTGGCCTTACTCACCCGAGGGTAAGGGGCATTGCTAGGCTGAGTTTGACTAGCTCGTGAATGGATCCGCTATCCACGTGTCGGATAGGTATTGATAAACCATTGATTAGGTGGATAGTGAGGTTTCTTACACTCACTTGGACTGCGGGCATGGGAAAGGGGTAGTGCCATTTGGAGGGTACTAAACCCCGGTGATTATCCAGAATGAGAACCGTACTGATCCTTGATGCTCTAGTGAGGAGCTGCATTGATATGTGGATGAGGTTTGGCATGCTTAACTTGCATTTCGCATCGCATGGCCTTGATACGGCCCATAACATTCATGTTCTGCACCGCGTAGTCTTGGTACGGCTGATTGCATTTACATACTCATCAGCATGATTCCGCATTACTCTGACATTGCATTTTAAGTACGCTCATATTGCACACACACTTACACCACCCTCTAAGCTTTCCATAAGCTTATGCACGATTGATGCGTGCAGGTGACGACAGGACGCAGCTATAGCTCCGCCGTAGTAGGAGTGTGCAGTCAAGCTTCAGGAGTTTTCGCTATCATTATCTTGTATTTTCCTTCATACACATTGTACTTTAAAAGTTTTTTATCATAGTAGATTTTGTGATGGTGTTCTTGTGGTTATTGTTCATGGGTTATGCTTATGGTTATGCTCATTACAAATCAAATTGATGTTAAAAAATTCTCCTCGTAGGATCCCAGGATCGAAACCTGGTGTATGGGTGTCGGGAGCCGAGAATGGCATACTACGGAGGTTTTCAGCACCAGATTCGGTGATCAGAAATTTTGTGAGTCCGGTTTTCGAGTTTAGGACGTGACATTTCATGCCCAAGTGGGTCTGTGACAACACTCAACGTCTTTTGATTGAAGGAGGATTTGTTAAGGGGTTAACTATCCATCGCAGGATTAAACATCGCTTGAGATCCCCAGAGTTAATTGAGGTTATGACCACAAATCAACTGGCCAATCAACCTGAAGGACAACCTCAACTAAGGGTTGGGGAAGTCTAGCATGAGAATGAGGTGCATCAAGCACCCCTACCTCATACTTTACAAGATTATTCACAACCGGCGGGGTGAGTACGGCCTCATGCATGGTTTTTCCAGAGAATACGGGACACATGGATATCAAGCCAATGGTGATCCAACTCCTTCCTAAATTTCATGGTCTTGAGTCAAAAAATCCATAATTGCACTTGAATGAGTTTGATGAGATCATAGCCACTTTATATTTTCCAAACGCATGTGAAGACACAGTTAGGCTGAAACTCTTTCCCTTTTCTTTGAAAGAGAAAGCTAAGACATGGTTGCATTCACTACGTCCTTGATCTATTGGCACATGGAATGACATGATAAGGGAGTTCATAAAGAAATTTTTTCCACATCATAAAATGAACACCCTTATAAAGTCAATCATGAACTTCGCCCAAAAGGAGGATGAAACATTCTTCCAATGTTGGGAGCGGTTCAAGGATCTTCTCAGTTCATGCCCACAACACGAATTTGCAACGTGGCACATTATACACTTCTTTTATGATAGTCTGACATCTTCCATGTGCCAATTGGTTGAGACAATGAGCAATGGGGAATTCATGAATAAAAATGTTGATGATGTGTAGGACTATTTGGATAGACTTGCTGAAAACGTACAATCATAGGACACATACCCAAAATCAAGTACTACTTCTAGGCCCACTTAATCAAAGGAAAGGGGAGGATTATACCTTCTGAAAGAGGATGATGATATCAATACTAAAGTGTCTAATCTCATAAGGAAATTCAAGGCCATGGAATTAAAGAAGGATATGGTTAAGGAAACTATTTGCTGTATTTGTACTCGCAACGTTCACACAACTAAAAATTGTCCAACAATACCTGCCTTTCAAGAGGTGTTGAATGAGCAATCCAATGCCGCAAACAATTACCAAAGACCTTTCAATGGACCTACCTCTAATACATATAATCCTAGTTGGAGGAATGGACAAACTGTTACTCCTCAAGGTTTCTTTAATCAAATTCCAAATCAAGCGAAACCTCAAGAGGATCCGGTTCTAAAACATATTCAAAACCAAGAGCTTATCACTCAGGGTCTATCGCAAACCCTTCAAGACATTTCAAAGGTCATATAAGGGCGTGAGACAAAAAAATTCAATTAAGGAAAAAGGATTCTTCCAGCCTAACCTTTCCTCAATCTCAAACCACAATATGAGATAGTGATCTAAGCTCTTCAAATCAGATGGAGCAAGCTAAGTCTATCACCACTCTTAGGAGTGGGAAAATAATTGACAAATCTATTCTGGTAAGCGCTAAAATGCCTAAGGTCCTGGAAGAGAACAACAATGATAGACCTAGCACTGCTCCACAAGAATTGGAACCGAAACTTCAAGATAAGCCGATTACCTCATTCCCCCAATAGGCAAAGTGGGTGCCTAACACCTTCCCTCTCTGTAATCGCGATCCCTTACTCGGAATCTCTGGAACGTAAACTCATGAGTCATCTTAGGGTTAATGATCTTCGGGTCTTCAATCTTAAGCATTTCTGTGGGCTCTAACCTACTGTAGAATCATAATAATTGGTTAGTGGCTACTCTTGTCAAATATAAAGCCTTCACCCTCCTTTTACAAAAGCCCTCAAGCAAGGCAACCAATGGAAAGGAAGAGAGTAGATCTCTCATACCCTCGAGAAATCACACCCTCCTTCCTTGTAGGCGTCCACATATGTGAGAGTACTGGAATTGAAATTGCGGCTCAATTTAAACTGAACAACTATGACCCCAAGCGCCAAGATCGGTAGATATGTAGTGTATGGCTGAGATCTGGTGAGATCAGCCGCCTATTCAACCACTCGTTTAATGTGTAAAATAGGCTCAGACGATATTCAAAGGATAGGGTTCATCTTCTGATGATAGGTTGCACCTTTGCCTTCCGTACGAAAGGACTTTTCGATACAGATAAATAAGAATGAGAAAATGGATTCTTATAGTCGACCGCGAGGAAAAACTGCAAAAGACCTTTCCGAGTGAGGAAATGAATCTAACTTGTGAGCGTAGACTCAAATTACAGCAAAAGTTATCAGCTACTTGATTAATGTTATAAATTACACTACAAAATGTAAAAAAACAAGCTAAAAGTAAAGGATTACACTATGAAATGTAATTTACTTGGCAAGAAAAGTAGAGGATTACACTATTGAATGTAAATTGACTGGTAATTGAAAGGATAATTATGAGATGAAATCTTCCCCCTTTCCTCTTTTATTTATAACTTTAATCAGAACATCTGAATCTTTCCCATGTCCTGAAAGTTGCCATAACCATTCGCCACTACTTAAGTTCCTCTATTTCTACCTTCCTCATCTGTCCTGTAATCGTTTCTTCACAATCGCTCCTTCATCGGCCACTTAGACATTGACGTGGCATTGTCTAATACATCCTAATTGTTTGCTAAGAAATCTTTTCAAATCTATAAATATACCATGCGGATTTTGTATAAATCACACGTAATCTGCTTTGATTGGCTCTTAAGAGCAATAACGATAATGGGGATCATGAACAAGAGGCAAGGGCTCCAAGGGGCCACCATAATGTATGGGGCCGTTTTATCTACACCATCCATCTATTTTGTCATGTCATTTTAGTATAAACGAAACATAAGACAGATATAAGGTTAGAATGGATGACACCACAAGAAGTAGCGGTGATAATGATACCCACCATTGAAACGTTCATAAGGTCAATATTTGCCATCCAATCTGTTCATAAGGTTGCATAGACCTTGATGAAGGGGAAACACAAATATCAGCTTGATACAGGACTTATGTGGCCCCAGGAAGTTTTCAGCGTCTAACCCCCACCGTGTGATCCACATGAGCATGGGATCTGCATCATTTCTGGGGTTCCACCCTAAAATGGTATTGCAAAATGGATGGACGGTGTGGATAAAACCCATACATCCCGATGGCCCCTCAGAGCCAATCCTGTGCTGAGCTTGGACAGGCGGGGATAGTGCCCAATCAGCGTCCCTTTAACCGTCCATTAGATGGCTACCTATCTGGTTGCTTGGGACCTCCGTTCATTTTAACTTTTCAGTCCGAACTTCATCAATAATTTGGATGGCGCCCATGCATACCATGCGTGTGTTGGACGTGTTCCGATGAAAGGTGACAAGGCCAATTCTCTTACGCTGCTGAAAAAACAAGAGCAAGACGCCATGACCTGACTTGGATTGCGTAGTGTAGAACATTGTACCAATGACCGTACTCGTTTGATGTGGCAAAGCTCTGTGGACTCCACCTGGAGTTTTATGTTATATCCACACCATCCATCTAATTTGCAATATCATTTTACGAGATGAATCCAAAAATAATTCAGATCCAAAGCTTAAGTGTACCAAAACAGCGACAGCGGGGATTAAATGCCTATTACTGAAAACTCCTATAAAAGTTTAGGATCAGGTATTTGTGTTTACCCTTTATTGGAGTCCGTGAAACCCCATGAACAGGATGGATGGCAAATAAATGAGAAATTTGTAACTGTACGACCCATTTATCGCCCATTTGCGAGACGAAGCCCACCTCATTTTACCTTGCAAAAATAAGCCCCAACTATACGGACGCCTTCCCAAAGGTCGAAAATGCCCTGCTATTCCTTCAAGCGGGAAGACGAGCACTGACGCTCCTCCAACTCCAAGTTGTACGAACAGTTCAAAAGATACCAAAGTTACATGGCCCAACAGTTATGTATTTATTATATCCACAACGTTCATCCATATTTCGAGATCATTTTCAGAGCAGTCTAAGAAAAAAAATCATATCCAAAGATCAACTGGACCACATCACAAAGAACAGCAGAAAATTGATTTTCAACATTGAAACTTTTGTAGGGCCCACCATAACATTTATTTTCCATCCAATCTATTCACAGGGTCAAAAAGACCTGGATGAACAGGAAAAACAAATTTCATAATGATCCAAAACTTCCGTGACCCATGAAAGGGTTTCAACGGTAGACGTTCAATCCTCCAAACCCTTTTACAGTGTGGTCCACTTGATAGCTAAATCGATCTTATTTTTCGTCTCAAGCCCTAATATGAGTTTGCCAAATAGATGGACGATATGGATATAACGCATACCTCACAATAGGACCCACAAAAAGCAGTGGGGATTACAACGGCAAAAAACAATATTAAAAAAAAAAAAACAAAAAAAAAAAAAACAAACAGGAACTTATAGCTAGGATTATAACCGTAGCCATATCTGTAGCCCCTGCCATTTCGACATGTCCTTTTATATGTATTGAAGGTCTTTCGATTAATCGAAAAAGGTCCATAAAAGTCCAGCGAATTTGCCTAAAAAATCCTGCAATTTTCGATATATATCGAAGTGTATTCGATATATCGAAGCTATAGCTACAGATTATAGTCGTAGCCATAACTGTAGCCCCTAAAAGTCTATGCAAAATTTTTTTATTTTTTTATTTTTATTTTCTACATGGAGAAATTTATTCTACCTACAATTTTCTCTAATACATATTTATATAAATATGTATATATAAGCATATAAAAAAAAAAAATTCCCTCTTTTTTTCATTTATTTCTTTATTCATTTAACAAGAATATCTTCTAAACCAAAATTAGTTACTTGACGTACCATATATGATTTTGGGGTAGGAGAAGCTAATTTAGCCAACTAACCTTGTTATTTTCCAAGATTCCATCAGGTCGATGGTCAAAAATCTATTTCATTCACTTCGCGGACAATTTCAATGAGTATGTAGTCAATTTCATTCATTTCACTGTCCAATCGCTGCACTTCACGGTCATTTCCATGCATATCACGGTCACTCCCGCCTATCCATGTTGATTCACGGTCATTTCGGCGCATTTCACGGTCAATTCCCTTCATTTCACGGTCATTTTCATGCATTTCAGGGTCAATTCGCTTCACTTCACAGTCATTTTCATGCATTTCACGGTCATTCCCTCCTATTCCATGTTGATTCACGGTCATTTCGACACATTTCACGGTAACGCCCCTTCACTTCACGGTCATTTCCACGCACTTTACAGTTCATTCGCCTCACTTCACGTCATTTCCATGCATATCATGGTAATTCCCGCCTATTCCGTGTTGATTCACGGTCATGCCCCTTCACTTCACGGTCATTTTCGCGCATTTCACGATCCAATCGCTACACTTCACCGTGAAATGCGTCAAAATGACTGTGAATCAACAAGGAATAGGCGGGAATGACCGTGAAATGCATGGAAGTGACAGTGAAGTGAAGCGAATTGACCATGAAATGCATGAAAATGATTTCCATGCATATCACGGTCATTCCCGCCTATTCCGTGTTGATTCACGGTCATTTCGGCGCATTTCACGGTCAATTCCCTTCACTTCACGGTCATTTCGGCGCATTTCACGGTCAATTCCCTTCACTTCATGGTCATTTCCATGCATTTCACGGTCAATTCGCTTCACTTCACGGTCATTTCCACGCATTTCACGGTCATTCCCGCCTATTCTGTGTTGATTCAAGGTCATTTCAACGCATTTCACAGTAATGCCCCTTCACTTCACGGTCATTTCGGCACACTTTACCGTCCATTCGCCTCACTTCACGGTCATTTCCATGCATATCACGGTCATTTACATGCATGCATTTCGCGGTCAATTCGCTTCAAACCATGATCAATCCCATGCATTTCAGGGTCATCCCAAACAATTCAGTGTTGATTCACAGTCATTTCGAGGCATTTCACGGTCAATTCCCTTCACTACACGGTCATTTTCATGCATTTCGCGGTCAATTCGCTTCAAACCATGATCATTCCCATGTATTTCATGGTCATCCCAAACAATTCCGTGTTGATTCACAGTCATTTTGAGGCATTTCATGGTCAATTCCCTTCACTTCACGGTCATTTGCATGCATTTCGCGGTCAATTCGCTTCAAACCATGATCATTCCCATGCATTTCACGGCCATCCCAAACAATTTTGTGTTGATTCACGGTCATTTCGAGGCATTTCACGGTCAATTTCCTTCACTTCACGGTCATTTACATGCATTTCGCGGTCAATTCACTTCAAACCATGATCATTCCCATGCATTTTAGGGTCATCCCAAACAATTCCATGTTGATTCACGATCATTTCAAGGCATTTCATGGTCAATTACCTTCACTTCACGGTCATTTGCATGCATTTCGTGGTCAATTCGCTTCAAACCATGATCATTCCCATGCATTTCACGGTCATCCCAAACAATTCCGTGTTGATTCACGGTCATTTCGAGGCATTTCACGGTCAATTCCCTTCACTTCACGGTCATTTGCATGCATTTTGCGGTCAATTCGCTTCAAACCATGATCATTCCCATGCATTCATGGTCATCCCAAACAATTCGGTGTTGATTCACGGTCATTTCGAGGCATTTCACGGTCAATTCCCTTCACTTCACGGTCATTTGCATGCATTTCATGGTCAATTCGCTTCAAACCATGATCATTCCCATGCATTTCACGGTCATACCAAACAATTCCGTGTTGATTCACGGTCATTTCGAGGCATTTCACAGTCAATTCCCTTCACTTCACGGTCAGTTGCATGCATTTCGCGGTCAATTCGCTTCAAACCATGACCATTTCCATGCATTTCAGGGTCATCCCAAACAATTCCATGTTGATTCATGATCATTTCGAGGCATTTCACGGTCAATTCCCTTCACTTCACGGTCATTTGCATGCATTTCGCAATCAATTCGCTTCAAACCATGATAATTGCCATGCATTTCACGGTCATCCCAAACAATTCCGTGTTGATTCACAGTCATTTCGAGGCATTTCACGGTCAATTCCCTTCACTTCACGATCATTTGCATGCATATTGCGGTCAATTCGCTTCAAACTATGATCATTCCCATCATTTCATGGTCATCCCAAACAATTCAGTGTTGATTCACGGTCATTTCGAGGCATTTCACGGTCAATTCCCTTCACTTCACGGTCATTTGCATGCATTTCGCGGTCAATTCGCTTCAAACCATGATCATAACCATTCATTTTACGATCATACCAAACAATTCTGTGTTGATTCACGGTCATTTCGAGGCATTTCATGGTTAATTCCCTTCACTTCACAGTCATTTGCATGCATTTCGCGGTCGCCTCACTTCAAATCATGATCATTCTCATGTATTTCACGGTCATACCAAACAATTCCGTGTTGATTCACGGTCATTTTGAGGCATTTCACGATCAATTCCCTTCACTTCACGGTCATTTGCATGCATTTTGCGGTCAATTCACTTCAAACCATGATCATTCCCATGCATTTCAAGGTCATCCTATACAATTCCGTGTTGATTCACGGTCATTTCGAGGCATTTCACGGTCAATTCCCTTCATAAAACATGCATTTCGCGGTAATGTCTTTCTAAATGTCCATCACTGGGTGCATGTTATGTTCCCTACTGTGGTCAAGTAATGTCTTTGTCATATATGCTTCGGCGCATTTCACGGTCATGCCCCTTCACTTCACAGTCATTTCTGCTCATTTTATGGTCAATTCGCTTCACTTCACGGTCACTTCCATGCATATCACGGTCATTCCCACCTATTCCGTGTTGATTCACGGTCATTTCGACGCATTTCACGGTTATGCCCCTTCACTTCACGATCATTTCCGCACATTTCACGGTCAATTCGCTTCACTTCACGGTCATTTCTATGCATATCACGGTCATTCTCGCCAATTCCGTGTTGATTCACGGTCATTTCGGCGCATTTCACGGCCATGCCCCTTCACTTTACGGTCATTTCCGCGCATTCATGGTCCAATCGCTACACTTCACCGTGAAATGCGTTGAAATGACCATGAATCAACACGGAATAGGCGGGAATGACCGTGAAATGCATGGAAATGACCGTGAAGTGAAGCGAATTGGCTGTGAAATGCATGGAAATGACCGTGAAGTGAAGGGAATTGACCGTGAAATGCATGGAAATGATCGTGAAGTGAGGGGAATTGATCGTGAAATGCATGGAAATGACCGTGAATCAAAACGAAATCGCCGGGATTGACCGTGAAATGCATGAAAATGACCGTGAAGTAAATTAAATAAATGAAATTGACCGCGAACTGATTGAAATTGACCGTAAAGTGAATGAAATGGATTTTCGACCATCGACCTGATGGAATCTTGGAAAATAACTAGGTTAGTTGGGAATCTTGGAAAATAACTAGGTTAGTTGGCTAAAGTAGCTTCTCCTACCCCAAAATCATATAGGGTACATCAAGTAACTAATTTTGGTTTAGAAGATATTCTTGTTAATGAATAAAGAAAGAAATGAAAAAAAAAAAGAGAGAAAAAACTTTTTATATGCTTATATATACATATTTATATAAATATGTATTAGAGAAAATTATAGGTAAAATAAATTTCTCCATGTAAAAAATAAAAAATAAAAAAATTTTGCATAGACTTTTATGGATTGCAGTTATGGCTATAATCTGTAGCTATAGCTTCGATAATATCGAATACACTTCAATATGTATCGAAAATTGCAGGATTTTTTTATGCAAAGTCGTTGGACAGTTTTGGACCTTTTTCGATTAATCAAAAGATCTTCAATATATCGAAGTACATATCGAAAGACCTTCGATGTTATCAACAACTTAAGCTCGATGTCATCAATTAGTGTTCGATGTCATCGATGGCATTGAAAGCATGGGATGCGGTTATGGCTACGGTTATAATCTGTAGCCATAGACTCCATGCTTTCAATACTCTCGATGACATCGAACGCTAATCGATGACATCGAGCTTAAGTTGTCGATAACATCGAAGGTCTTTCGATATATATTTTGATATATCGAAGATCTTTCGATTAATCAAAAAAGATCCAAAACTGTCCAGCGACTTTGGGGAAAAAATCCTGCATTTTTCGATACATATCGAAGTGTATTCGATATTATCAAAGCTATAGCTACGGATTATAGTCGTAGCCATAACTGCGGTCCGTAAAAGTCTATGCAATTTTATTTTATTTTTTATTTTTTACATGGAGAGATTTATTCTACCTACAATTTTCTCTAATAATATTTATATAAATATGTATATATAAGCATATAAAAAGTTTTTTCTCTCTTTTTTTCATTTATTTCTTTATTCATTTAACAAGAATATCTTCTAAACCAAAATTAGTTACTTGATGTACCCTATATGATTTTGGGGTAGGAGAAGCTACTTTAGCCAACTAACCTAGTTATTTTCCAAGATTCCATCAGGTCGATGGTTGAAAATCCATTTCATTCATTTTGCGGTCAATTTCAATCAGTTCGCGGTCAATTTCATTTATTTAATTTACTTCACGGTCATTTTCATGCATTTCACGGTCAATCCCGGCGATTTCGTTTTGATTCACGGTCATTTCCATGCATTTCACGATCAATTCCCTTCACTTCACGATCATTTCCATGCATTTCACAGTCAATTCCCTTCACTTCACGATCATTTCCATGCATTTCACAGCCACTTCGCTCCACTTCACGGTCATTTCCATGCATTTCACGGTCATTCCCGCCTATTTCGTGTTGATTCATGGTCATTTCGACGCATTTCATGGTGAAGTGTAGTGATTGGACCGTGAATGCGCGGAAATGACCATAAAGTGAAGGGGCATGGCCATGAAATGCGCCGAAATGACCGTGAATCAACACAGAATAGGCGAGAATGACCGTGATATGCATAGAAATGACCGTGAAGTGAAGCGAATTGACCGTGAAATGCGCGGAAATGATCGTGAAGTGAAGGGGCATGACCGTGAAATGCGCCGAAATGACGGTGACTCAACACGGAATAGGCGGGAATGACGGTGATATGCATGAAAATGACGGTGAAGTGAAGCAAATTGACCGTGAAATGCACAGAAATGACCGTGAAGTGAAGGGGCATGAACGTGAAACGCGACGAAATGATTGTGAATTAACACGGAATAGGCGAGAATGACCGTGATTTCCATGCATATCACCGTCATTCCCGCCTATTCCGTGTTGATTCATGGTCATTTCAACACATTTCACGGTCATGCCCCTTCACTTCACGGTCATTTCCGTGCATTTCACGGTCAATTCGCTTCACTTCACGGTCATTTCCATGCATTTCACGGTCATTCCCGCCTATTCCGTGTTGATTCACGGTCATTTCGACACATTTCACGGTCATGCCCCTTCACGGTCATTTCCGCACATTTCACGGTCTAATTGCTACACTTCACCATGAAATGCATCGAAATGACCGTGAATCAACACGGAATATACAGGAATGACCGTGAAATGCATGGAAATGATCGTGAAGTGTAGCAATTGGACCGTGAAATGCGCGGAAATGACCGTGAAGTGAAGGGGCATGACCGTGAAATGCACTGAAATGACTGTGAATCAACACAGAATATGCGGGAATGACCATGAAATGCATGGAAATGATTGTGAAGTGAAGCGAATTGACCGTGAAATGCGTCGAAATGACAGTGAAGTGAAGGGGTATGACCGTGAAATGCGTCGAAATGACCATGAATCAACACGGAATATGCGAGAATGACCGTGAAATGCATGGAAATGATCGTGAAGTGAAGCGAATTGACCGTGAAATGCGTGAAAATGACCGTGAAGTGAAGGGGTATGACCGTGAAATGCGTCGAAATGACCGTGAATCAACACGGAATATGCGGGAATGACCGTGAAATACATGGAAATGATCGTGAAGTGAAGCAAATTAACAGTGAAATGCGTCGAAATGACCGCGAAGTGAAGGGGTATGACCGTGAATCAACACGGAATATGCGGGAATGACCGTGAAATGCATGGAAATGATCGTGAAGTGAAGCGAATTGACCGTGAAATGCGTCGAAATGACCGTGAACTGAAGGGGTATGACCGTGAAATGCGTCGAAATGACCGTGAAGTGAAGGGGTATGACCGTGAATCAACACGGAATATGCGGGAATGACCGTGAAATGCATGGAAATGATCGTGAAGTGAAGCGAATTGACCGTGAAATGCGTCGAAATGACCGTGAAGTGAAGGGGTATGACCGTGAAATGCGTCGAAATGACCATGAAGTGAAGGGGTATGACCGTGAATCAACACGGAATATGCGGGAATGACCGTGAAATGCATGGAAATGATCGTGAAGTGAAGCGAATTGACCGTGAAATGCGTGAAAATGACCGTGAAGTGAAGGGGTATGACTGTGAAATGTGTCGAAATGGCTGTAAATCAACACGGAATATGCGGGAATGACCGTGAAATGTATGGAAATGATCATGAAGTGAAGCGAATTGACCATGAAATGCGTCGAAATGACCGTGAAGTGAAGGGGTATGACCGTGAATCAACACAAAATATGTGGGAACGACCATGAAATGCATGGAAATGATCATGAAGTGAAGTGAATTGACCGTGAAATGCATCGAAATGACCGTGAAGTGAAGGGGTATGACCGTGAATCAACACGGAATATGCGGGAATGACCGTGATATGCATGGAAATGATCGTGAAGTGAAGCGAATTGACCGTGAAATGCGTCGAAATGACCGTGAAGTGGAGTATGACCGTGAAATGCGTCAAAATGACCGTGAATCAACACGGAATATACGGGAATGACCGTGAAATGCTTGGAAATGGCCGTGAAGTGAAGTGAATTGACCGTAAAGTGCGTCGAAATGACCTTGAATGTAAACAAAATTGCTGGATATGATCATGAAATGCATGGAAATGGCCATGAAGTGAAGAGAATTGACCGTGAAGTCCTTGGAAATGGCCGTGAAGTGAAGTGAATTGCCCGTGAAGAACGTCGAATTGACCGTGAATGAACACGAAATTGCCGGGAATGACTGTGAAATGCTTGGAAATGATGGTGAAGTGAAGTGAATTGACCGCAAAGTGCATGGAAATGGCCGTGAAGTGAAGTGAATTGACCGTGAAGTGTGTCGAATTGATCGTGAATGAACACGGAATCTCCGGGAATGACCGTGAAATGCATGGAAATGACAGCAAAGTGCGTGGAAATGGTCGTGAAGTGAAGTTAATTGACCGTGAAGTGCGTCGAAATGACCGTGAATGTAAACGGAATTGCCGGATATGACCGTGAAGTGCATGGAAATGGCCGTGAAGTGAAGAGAATTGACCGTGAAGTGAAGTGAATTGACGGTGAAGTACGTCGAAATGACCGTGAATCAACATAGAATATGCGAGAATGACCGTGAAATGCATGGAAATGATCGTGAAGTGAAGCGATTGGACCGCGAAATGCGCGGAAATGACCGTGAAGTGATGGGGCATGACCATGAATTGTGTCGAAATGACCGTGAATCAACATGGAATAGGCGGGAATGACCGTGATATGCATGGAAATGACCGTGAAGTGAGGCAAATTGACCGTGAAATGCGCAAAAATGACAGTGAAGTGAAGGGGTATGACCGTGAAATGCGTCGAAATGACCGTGAATCAACACGGAATATGCGGGAATGACCGTGAAATGCATGGAAATGATCGTGAAGTGAAGCGAATTGACCGTGAAATGCATCGAAATGACCGTGAAGTGAAGGGGTATGACCGTGAAATGCGTCAAAATGACCGTGAATCAATACGGAATATGCCGGAATGACCGTGAAATGCATGGAAATGATCGTCAAGTGAAGCGAATTGACCGTGAAATGCGCGGAAATGACCGTGAAGTGAAGGGGTATGACCGTGAAATGCGTCGAAATGACCGTGAATCAACACGGAATATGTGGGAATGACCTTGAAATGCATGGAAATGATCATGAAATGAAGCGAATTGACTGTGAAATGCGCGAAAATGACCATGAAATGAAGGGGTATGACCGTAAAATGCGTCGAAATGACCGTGAATCAACACGGAATATGCGGGAATGACCGTGAAATGCATGGAAATGATCGTCAAGTGAAGCGAATTGACCGTGAAATGCGCGGAAATGACCGTGAAGTGAAGGGGTATGACCGTGAAATGCGTCGAAATGACCGTGAATCAACACGGAATATATGGGAATGACCGTGAAATGCATGGAAATGATCGTGAAGTGAAGCGAATTGACCTGAAATGTACGAAAATGACCGTGAAGTGAAGGAGTATGACCGTGAATTAACACGGAATATGCGGGAAATGACCGTGAATCAACACGGAATATGCGGGAAATGACCGTGAAATGCATAGAAATGATCGTGAAGTGAAGCGAATTGACCGTGAAATGCGTGAAAATGACCGTGAAGTGAAGGGGTATGACCATGAAATACATCGAAATGACCGTGAATCAACACGGAATATGTGGGAATGACTGTGAAATGCATGAAAATGATAGTGAAGTGTAGCGAATTGACTGTGAAATGTGTCGAAATGACCGTGAAGTGAAGGGATATGACCGTGAAATGCGTCGAAATGACCGTGAATCAACACAAATATGTGGGAATGACCCTGAAATGCATGGAAATGATCATGAAGTGTAGCGATTGGACCATGAAATGCGTGAAAATGGCCGTGAAGTGAAGGGGCATGACCGTGAAATGCGCCGAAATGACCGTGAATCAATACGGAATATGCGAAAATGACCATGATATGCATGAAAATGACCGTGAAGTGAGGCAATTGGACCATGAAATGCGCGAAAATGACCGTGAAGTGAAGAGGCATGACCGTGAAATGCACCGAAATGACCATGAATCAACATGGAATATGCGGGAATGACCATGATATGCATGAAAATGGGGGTGAAGTGAAGCGATTGGACCGCAAAATGCGCGAAAGTGACCGTGAAGTGAAATGCACGAAAATGACCGTGAATTTCCGTGAATGAAATTGACTGCAAAGTGAATGAAATGGATTTTCGACCATCGACCTGATGGAATCTTGAAACATAACTAGGTTAGTTGGCTAAAGTAGCTTCTCCTACCCCAAAATCATATAGGGTACATCGAGTAACTAAGTTTGGTTTAGAAGATATTCTTGTTAAATGAATAAAGAAATAAATGAAAAAAAGAGAGAATTTTTTTTTTTTTATGCTTATATACATATTTATATAAATATGTATTTGAGAAAATTGTAGGTAGAATAAAGTTCTTCATGTAAAAAATAAAATAAAAATAAATAAAATTAAAAAATTTCATAGATTGGCACAGACTACAGTTATGGCTACAGTTATAATCCGTAGCTAAAGATAAAATACCTTTTTCGATTAATTGAAAGACATTCGATTAATCGAAAATTGCAGGATTTTTGAGGCAAACTCGTTGTACAGTTTTGGACCTTTGTCGATTAATCAAAAGAACTTCGATACATATAAAAAGACATATCAAAATGGCATGGGCGAGGGCTATAGCTAGGTTATTATCCGTAGCTATAGAATGACCCGTAGCGAAAAGTTCCCGTTTTATTTATTTATTTATTTATTTTTTGCGGTTGTTATCCCACCGCTATTTTTGGGTCCTATTATGAGGTATGTGTTATATCCAAACCATCCATCTTTTTGGCGAACTTGTATTAAGGCTTGAGACGAAAAATAAGACAGATCTAGTTATCAAGTGGACCACACTGTTAAAGGCTGTGGAGGATTGAACGTCTACCGTTGAAACCCTTTTAGGGGTCACAGAAGTTTTGGATCATTATGAAATTTATTTTTCCTCTTCATCCAGGTTTTTGTGACCTTATGAATAGATTGGATGGAAAATAAATGTTATGGTCGGCCCTACAAAATTTTCAACGGTGAAAATCAATTTTCTGCTGCTCTTTGTGGTGTGGTCCAGTTGATCTCTGGATATGATTTTTTTTTTTTTTTTTTTTTTTTGGATAATGCTCCGAAAAGATCTCAAAATATGGATGAACGTTGTGGATATAATAAATACATAACTGTGGGGCCCATGTAACGTTGATCTCTTTTGAACCGTTCGTAGGAGCTCGAGGAGCGTTCTTCAAGCACCACCCGATCCGCTTGGAGGAAATAGCAGGGGCATTTTCGACCTTTGGCAAGGCGTCCGTACAGCCGGGGCTTATTCTCGCAAGGTAACATGAGGCGGGCTTGGTCTCGCAAATGGACCATAAATGGATCGTACAGTCGCAAATTTCTCACAAATAAATCCAAAGCCACAGTCAGCCCACATGATGCCTACATCTGGTCCGTAGGCAGAGGAGCCACTCGTCCTCGCCCATGCAGATCTGGTGGTTGCGGGGTCAGTGAATCCTGAGCGTCCAGGGGTGGGCCTACTGCGATGGTTGGCGGTGCAACCGAGCACAAAATCTTCTGAATTTTTGTTTTTGTTTTTTCCTATGGCAGAGGGTTGATAGCCAAAAGAAAAAGTGCTTTAAATGGATGGATACTTTCCTGTGCATTATATGAAGTGGACTAGCCTTGAAGGAACAATCAGATGGACGGTCCGGATTTACCCTGTTACATTGCGGCATACATGAGTTGGACTTGCAAAGAACCAACAACAAAAATTCCGGCAACGAACGTGAAAGCTCCCCTTCGGACATCTCACCGAGCGATTAGGGCGCGAGTCACAAACTTCCGTGGTTCATAATAGAGCCGCTCAACTCACGCGCTTGTGAAAATTGTAAAACGCACTTCAGGATTATGCCATTTGGCTAACGTCCAATGTCTTAATTCTTTATCCTGACTGCTTGGCTGGGGCGTTATTTTATTACCTGGCTGGCTGTTCTGCAAGCACTAAAAATGATACAACCTACACATACGACCCCAAATAAAATCAACTAAATTGCCAAATTAAAGTAAATTGGTTGGACAATCCTAACATCTGATCCCGGGCAAGTATTTGTTGAAATGTTCATTTACAACCATCCATTAAATGTCCACCAATCCAATTTTCAGGTAATAAAATAAGTGTACCTTTTGATTCATTGTAATCTAAATTGGTATACATAATTTAGACCCTATAGAGAATTACATCCATGTCATCAATTCTATTTTGGCGTTGCTTTCTGCACTAGGTGCGAGAGCGTGACAAAATTGAAATTGCGGCTTCAATTTACACCGAACAACAAATGACACCAAGCGCCAAGATAGGCAGACATGTAGTGTATAACCGAGATCTAGAGAGATCGGTCGCCTATTCAGCCACTCACTCAATGTGTAAAATCAGATCAGGCGATATTCATAACTTGGGGTTCGTCCTCTGATGATGGGTCGTGCCTTTGTCTTTCGTACGAAAAGACTTTTCAATAGAGACAAAATGGAATGGGAAAGAGATTCTTATAGTCAGTCACGGAGAACAATGGCGGAACACTTTCGATTGAAGAACTAAGTCCAACGTGCATGTATAAACTCAAATTACAGCTAAAGATTACAAGCTACTCGGTTACCGCTACGGATTTTGTTTGCTTGCCTCCAAGTGCAAAGGTTCATAAGTAGTATCCTGTGAATACAGGATCGATCCCACAGGGAGATGATCTATGAGAATGAGAAAATCAAGTGCAATATTAACTAAGTAATGGAAACTGACCTATAAGAATTCTAATTAATGGTTGTAATGATTTTGAGGGTTTTGTTTTTAAATGGAATTTAATTAAAAATAACACCCAAGCTTCCATGTTCCACACATAGGTTAACAACCCATAAATCATGACGACTTTAATAACACAATTAGGATCCGAGCACTATGGTCAGCCTAATTGGAAAATAAAACAGTTCAAATTTTTTTAATAAATGGCACGAGAGGTTAGAGAATCATGGATTTGCACCATTAATATATATTCTCAAGTGCCAGTGATTGTAAGCATTCAATATCTATGAGATAATGAATTAAACAATGTAACAGGTTGAAAATATCTCCCATCTAGGAAATCTAATGATCCAAGTTAAGCCTATCCATCTATATGGATCTCACATGATAGAAACATATGAATCTCACATGAGGATAAAAAACCTAAATCTAGATAATTGATAACATGCATACGCCATTCATCTCATCATTAAAAACAATCAATCAATCATAACTTATGAATCATTAAACTCATGTGTTTCCCTTCTAGCTTAGGCTAGAGAGAACTAGAGAGACATAATTAAAACAAAGAACATAAAAAAACATGTACATAAACAAATAAAGATCTAATAAATAAATAAATAAATAAAACTTGTAAAGAAAAACAAAAACAAAAACTATGAGATTTGAAACTTTTCTTAAAAAACTAGAAAGCTCTCTAAAAACCTTAGATCTGCTTCAAAATACCCTAAGTATCCTTTAGAAGTCCGTAGGAAACCTTTATTTATAGCTTAGCTCTCTTACTTTCGAAAAACAAACTCTATTTACGTAATCCACGTAGACACCGTATTACACTCTGCGCGATTTCGGTAGCACCGAAATTAGTTCGGTAGCACCGAAATTAGTTCGGTAGCACCATAGTTGTATCTGAAATTGGTGAAATTGTATGTGCAGAGTACTTAGGTAACAGTAGGTAGCACCGAAGTTGTTACCAAAATTGATTTCGGTGGCATCGAATTAAGCTTAGGTCACACTGAATTAAGTAGTTTTCTTTCTAAACTGTTTTGTGCACTTTAGGTAGCTACCAAAATTGGCTTAGGTGGCATCGAAATATTATATTTTTCTGTTGCTTAACTTGTATTTTTGTCAATCTTTTCTCCATCCTTTGTACTTGGTTTCCTTAGATCTTTAGCATGAGAATTCACGTTTTTGGTCTCTTAAGATCCCTTCTTTACCTTGGTGATTCTTGAGCACTCCATGCTTTTAGCATTCTTTTCAATCTAAGCTCTCAGATTCACCTTGCAACACAAACATGCATAAAACATAATGTTAAGTAGTATCGTGTTCATAAAACCAAGATATAAATGCGAAAAATATGCAATATTTGAGTCTCAACAAATTTCACTATGAAATGTAAAAAAATAGCAAGCTTGAAAAGCAAAGATTACACTATAAAATTTAATTTGCTCAATAAGGTAAATAAAAGATTACACTATGAAATGTAAATTGATATAATAATTGAAAGATAGATTTGGTTTGTTTGGGTTGGTATGAGATAATCTTCCTTCTTGATTTGCTTTGTTACTTATAGCTTTGATCTAGCCATTCTGGATCATTCTCATGTTCTAACGGTTACCATAACCGTTCTCCATTATTTCTCTCTGGATACTTCCCATGTTCTTTGCTTCTCCTCTTGTCACCTGTCATGTAACCGTTCGAGCATGATCGCTTCTTCATCGACCTCTCAAGCAGCTCACGGCACCACCTAATATGTCCTGGCTACACTTATCGAGAAATCTCCTCCGTACGTATCTGCAGATCTCTGAGTGCACCATGCGTATCCATACAGATCACATATAACTCCCTTTGATTGGTTATAAAAGGGTATGGCAATAATGGGAATGAACATCTGCCCCCCACGTCGCTATACCTTTGGTAGAAAGGTGATAGCAACGTACGACCCCTCATTAATTGCTTACACGAGTCACCAAGAGACCAACTGTCTTCAACCAATTCATTGCAATACGTCAGCAACGGTCGCATTTTATCGAGGTGAAGGAGGAATCCTATGCTGACACGTGTAACCATAACAATTTTACCAAATAGTAATGATGCCCTAATAAATGCTTCATTCCTTTCACCAATATAAGCATCGTTTCGAATTTCATTCTCCCGTTCTCATCTTCCTCCAAAACTTTATCTTTTCTGAAATATCATTCCCTTCCTCCGATCTTCAGCGATGACTGCCTCTTCTTTGTCTGCTCCTTTCTTTGATCAAACCAATCTTATGGCTATGATGGATGCTCTTACTAACAAGTGTGTCAAGAAAACAGTCTTCAAATCGCTGCTGGGCAACTACTTGTGCTTGGGCCTTACGTTCTCCCCTACAATGGAGGGGAGTGAGGTTTAGGTAATGGATCCATTGTTCCCTCTCTGCCTTGGGGAGACTTTGTGGATCTAATCTGAATTTTTCTTGATGCCGCAAATGCCATAAAGAGTCCCAGGACGTGGCCGAAGCCGCTCCCGGAATGGGAGTCCTGGTTCGCTCATGTATCTTCCCAGCACGAGGAGACTCGGAGAGGAGCATGCATTTATGAATGCATCAAACTCTTTATCCAATAGTATCCAATGAATCCAACCCATCTTCTTGTTACTTCATCCTTTTAGAGTACATTGATGAACACTTTCTTTTTTTGGTTGTGGTCCAATGAGCCAAACCTTGCTATATATCTCAACTCTGACCCAACTGTTACCCTTTGGTATGGTAGGTTATCCAAGTTTCTCGTCCAGGCAAGGCAAGGATTTTTCCAGCAATAATGTCAAAGCCTACACCAACTTCATGAAGGCCTACCGCAAGTTCAACGACTCGGTTGACGAAGAGGAGCACGTAGCCTTCTTGCCATCACATATTGTGCTTGAATGCTTAGCAAATCACCATATAGTATGTTTCTTTAGGTGAAAACCTTGCCCAAGGCTATACGCTTGCTCTAGCACCCTTTGTGCTCGGCCGCTTGTACAGGGGGATCTACAAAGGCACCCACAAGGGTTTGTACTCTACAGGAGGACCATTGTGTGTAATGCCCTGAATTTTCATGACCTGAGTATATATTCGTGCCTGAGAATTTCGAGTGTTAATAATGTAAAAATTGGATGCTTCAAAATCTCACCCTATTATTTTTTTTAGATCACATCCAGTTACATTCACAATAATAAAATCAATTGTATTTATTATTAGAGTAAAAAGAGTTAAACAAATTTTCTAATACCCTCTCAATGGGAGTTTATTATATTGTCTTAAAGTAAGCAGTAGAAAATAAACAAAACTAAACATAAAGTTAAAGTTATCTCCTCATTTATTCGGAATAATCTTCTGTAGGGAGATCGTCATCTGTATCTTCAATCTGTACATCACATGCATCATCTGTATGGTTGGAGAGAGTCAATGCTCTACTCATCTGATGGTTATCCTTTAACATTAGCAATAATTCAGGAGATTCATAAAAGTACTGTAAAGGTTCTGATACGTCTCGTACTCCACTACTACGAGGGGTATCAACATGCACAACCAGTATATACATAAATACATGCCTAGCAAAGTGTGTACGGTCCATCATACGTAGTAATCATCACAATGTGGAATATAATTCATAGAAAACCTGGCTCACCCAACATCCCATACTACGGAGATTCGTCGGTGTGTCCAACGCTACCGTGGATTTACGTGAACACCTCAAGATAGCACAATACACGGATCGTATGAATTACGTGGCACGATTTGTTTAGGGAGCGACTATTTGCGACATCCAATTTCGGAAGTGATGTAAACACACATTGTAGATTACTTACATCGATTTGTGCACCATCATCCAAAATTCATGAAATTACGCATCGACCAAGAGGGTCATTACCTAGAGCACATTACATCCATGATAAAATATATGAACCACTATATATGAGGCCTAAAACACATCACTTGCATTAATGGAGAAATAAATCGAACCATAGGAATTTTAGAATTCCAAGACACATGCCCAAGAATAAAGGGAGGTAGCACAAGGCTGACCAAATAAAAGAGAAGAGTAGCAATAAGTTAACTCAATAAAAGAGAAGAGTAGCAAATAGTCTAACTCAACAAAAATAAGGGGAGATGAGCAAAAGGCCAACTCAATATAGAGTGAAAA
The DNA here is from genome assembly GCA_030180095.1 of Magnolia changhungtana. Classification (NCBI taxonomy): domain Eukaryota; kingdom Viridiplantae; phylum Streptophyta; class Magnoliopsida; order Magnoliales; family Magnoliaceae; genus Magnolia; species Magnolia changhungtana. The sequence goes on along the minus strand of JASAUF010000231.1, from coordinate 1,081,561 downwards.
CATGCGTCGCCCTCAAAATTGGCAAAGGGCAAGGCCTGTATCCATCACCCCACATAAATTTATAAAAATCATGCGTAATTAAAATCATACCTAACGATAATTCCTAAACGGATAAATAATTCATAACGGTCCATCAATCATTTGCATGGAAAATCACAGTAATATGAAGGTATACAAAAACAAGATAAGTCATATCAAATCAAATTAGTGTAAGCTTAAAGGAATCCCTTACCTTAGTCTTAGATCTAAACCCTAGGTAGATCTCCATATAAGAAAGCTTCTATGTGAATCACGACATCGCTTGAGCAAGAGGGGGACACCACACGTGTGGAGAAGGAAGAGGGATGGGTGTTTAGGCTTCAATGTCTCTCTCTCTCTCTCTCTCTCTCTCTCTCTCTCTCTCTCTCTCTCTCTCTCTCTCTCTCTCTTCCTTGGACGTTTGAAAAGGATGTGGGTTGTGAGTGGAGAAGGGGACGTACACCCCTTTTATAAAAGGAGCGAGCGTGTGAGAGGGGTGTGTTTCACATCCTACTTGGATTGGGTTTCTCGAATATGATATTTTTTAGTGATCTTTCTTTAAATCTAATTCATCCAGTGTGTCGGGGTTGTCGAATAAAGCCGGGGTATATGATTTTCTTTGTGATCTGAAATTTAGATTGGCCTATCTTAAAAATTCTCCTAATGGGTGCCAAAACGAACTTGATCTTAAGTAATAGTCCACACTTAATGATCAGAGCCCAATTTTGGGAGAAATATGTAGTCAGGATAAGCAAACGATTGGACAAAAGTTGGTGATTGATCAATGGTGAAAAATGCCTAAATCTGAAATTTCACCTTTTGCACCAAAAGGAAGGAATTTGAGTCAAGGCTGTCATCATTCAACGGTGTAGGATCATATATCAAGGTCTAAATTTTGTATGATATTGTAGTCATATGAGGCCAAAGTGTGGTCCAAATTTGAGTTGCGATTGACAGTGTAAAGTAGGTCATTCGGAAGCTCCAGATTTAGAAAGAGTTGATAAGGCTAAAACCGATAACTTCACGGCTAAGGAAAAGACTAACAAGTTGGGGGTTCTCATATTTCACACTTGGTCTATATGATGAAAAATTTAAGTCATTCATATGAAGGGAAATATCCTACTATGACTAACCATGATCTTTCTTCACCCGATGGACACTAAAATCAACAGTTAAAGGGCTGATTTGTTAATTGGGCCACTTTTACAATGATCTAAGGGTTGAAATTCGACGTGTATGGTTAATTTATGATAAATTTGCATGGTATAAAATTTTACATGAAACGGATCATGGAAACTATGTGATCTAGAATTTAAGAGTATAGGTTAATGATATTAAGTATTTACGATTTTGCCATCTTTTATTTTTTCAACTTCTACCGTCTGTAATGTCAGACTACACCATCCAAATACATTGAGATTTGACAGACATTCTTTATTTTTTATTCTCTTTTCATCACCCCATTTTAGGCCTTTATCGATTATAGATGACCAAAATGCCTTTTTAATGGGCTATACTGCCCCGATGTCTAAATCAACGATTTCATATAGAGGTGGGCATTGAGTCGAGTCAGATGGATTGGGTCCAACTTGACTCGGTTCGAAATTTTCAATGCACTGACCCGAACTCGATCCGATCCGGGACAGAGTCTGGGTCCTCTGACTCGATCCGATCCGTTGCACTGTTGGCTTGACCTGAACCGAGTCCGACTCCGACTCCGTCGGGGAAACTGAGTCGAATGAGTTGGGTACAATTCGGATCGAATCTTATGTTTTAAATTTTTAAAAAATATATAATTTTTTTAATGATTTTCACCGTTAAAAAATTCGTAAGGCCCACCATAACGTTTATTTTCCATCCAATCTGTTAATAAGGTCACAACTACATGGATGAAGAGGAAAAACAAATTTCATATTGATCTAAAACTTCTGTGACCCCTAGAAGAGTTTCAATGGTAGACGTTCAACACCCCACTGCTTTTGCAATGTGGTCCACTTGATCTTTAGATCTGTCTTATTTTTTGGCTCAAGCCTTAAGAGAAGCCCGCCAAATGGATGGACAGTTTGAATATAACACATACCTCGTGATGGGACCCATAGAACTTGCTGACTTCACCAGCTAGCCTGGTGCGTGGTACAACTATCAATCTGCTTCCTTTCTTGGGACGTGGGTTTCCTACAAAAGCCTTTGGTAGGGAGTTCCTATGCAAGGATGTTATGTGGGGCCCAATTAAATGTATATGAGAAATCCATTCTATCCATCTGTTTTGCGAGTTCATTTTAGGATGTGTCACCAAAAATGAGATGGATATAAAACTCAACTGAGCCACACAAGAATAAATAATGGGAATTCAGCTAGCATCGTTGAAGCATTCCTATGGCCATAAAAGTTTTGTATCAAGCTATCTTTCTGGTTTTTTCACTTCATCCCTTTGGAAATGACATTATAAATAGTTTGGACAGCATATAAACATCAAGGTGGAGCCCAGGAAAGTTTCAACGGTAGGAATTTCTTTCCCCAATTTTCCCTCTCTTGTGACCTAGTTTAGTTTTTTAGCCTTCTCATTTTTTGTGGCACATCCTTAAACGAGCTCGCAAAACAGATGGACGGAATGGATTTCTCACATACATTGAAGTGGGCCCCACATAGCATCCTTGCACAGGAACTTCCTGCAAAAGGCTTTCGCATGAAATCCACGTCCCTTTTCTTTGTCAGAGCTCGGTGCTCAATGCACCTTGAGGCATGTGCAGAGAGGACGGATGGGCTACTCCCCCTACCACCCGCCAATGGCTGATGGTCGATGCTCTGTGGACCCCAACATGATGTCTTTATTTCATCCATGTCGTTCATTTATTTTTCTAGATCATTTTATGGTATTAAAATAAAAATGAGGTATATCCCAATCTCAAGTGGACAACATTACAGGAAACAATGTTGAATGAATATTATGTAGATCGAATCGGATAATATTATGCAGATCGAATCGGATCAGTGGCCAATCGGTCCGGATTGGCCACTGATCCGAACTTAACTCCATGTACGGTCGGATCTAAGTGGGCCTACTCGATCCTACCTGATCTTGGCCTTCGGTTCGGATCGGATCGGGTCAAATTCTACCCAGCTCTAATTTTATATATCTAATAGCAAAGTCAGCCGATAGTTATGGCATATACCTTATAATCTTCGAACTGAGCTGTTCATTCTGATTTTTAGCGGCCCATTTGGGGGATTCAAATATAATGGATAGTTAAATGACATGTTAAAAATAGGAAAACTTGATGGTTAGTACTCTAATCATGTATGCAGGTGGCTGTACGGTTGGTTTGATAAACGGATGAACACAAGTGGGTTTTTAAAGTGATCAGGAGGTAGAACATGTATACCATTAGATTCAAGTGACTTGTTCACTTGTGTAAGTTTCTCATATTGTAGTTTTGATGGTGGGTTAAGCATATTTATAGGTGGTGAAAAAATTGAACGGATCAAAATATCAATTTGATATGTGTTCGAGCGGATGAACATAATAAGTAGTTAGTTTACTATGATTGGGTGGTCTAAACTCAAAGTGGATGGTCAAATATATTTACCTATATGTGGATAGTTTAATGAACGGTTGGTTATGATGGACAAGTGAGAATACTTGGACATATGATGATCTTGTCTTAAAATTAACGGTCTGATGGCTTGATCTATGGATGAAGATCATTCTCAACGATCAGATTCACGTTGGAGAACAGATATAAGGTTAGGATAGTTAAATTGGTATTGTACACATGTACATACTAAGTTAAACTTCCTGGTAACACTCGAGAACTTTCAATACTCGAGTATTGAAATGTTCGGGGTGTTACACTGTAGCTCCTGCAGATGTGGTTTTACACATACTTCTGCCCTTCTATGGTACACCATTCGATCCATGACACCATGACCTACACTTTATACGGTGAACGAATCCACCACTGCCTTCAGGAGACTCATTCATTTGAAATGTATCTAACTGCATTCTTTTCTTTGAATAAGATGAAGAAAAATAAGACCGTCATGCCTATCTCCAAAGAGAATATGGCCCAGGCTGGCTCACCGGCTGCTTTTCATCAGAAGACGAGGAATCTGCAACTCGATCGCATTAGGCATGGGGAAATTATCTCATCGACCGAGATCTTTCATTCGGGAGATCGATCGAGCAAGGCAAGAATGATAAAGCTAGAGTCAAGCAGTATTACCCCCAATTGCTCGCTAAGCAATCCGGCCTCATCCAGTGCACCCCCTGCCCTCTCACTCATAAGACTTGCAATCAACCATCATTCAGTCATGGAGTGATGACTTATGTAGGACTCTATCCATCCCTCCATTCTTCCTATTGCAAGGCCGCGAATGCTCTCGAGCTTCCCAACTTACCACAAGCAATGGATAGCTTCCTTGAGAGGTGGAATAATCATTATTATAGGTTGCTGAGGCAAATGCACCCCAAAGAGATTATCTGCCACTTCTCTTCGCAACTCAAGACGAAGGGAAAGAAGAGAGCAATGGCCCCCTCGGCCATCACACCGTCTAAGAAAATAAGTAAGTCGAAGACAAGATCGACCACCTCTTCCACTTTCAAAGCTCCAACGATCGAGGCTTTTGCTCCGGCAAGCCAAGAGGTCAAAACAGAAATTTTTGTTGCTCCTGCGCCAACTCCACCAACTCCTTAACCTCCAGCAGCTCTAAGGAGAATCATGGACCTGAGAGCCATGCTTGGTCCAGCTCTTAAGGTGTCAGTTCTAACCCTTCGGCACATCATTCCTCTCAAACCTTCGGCAATAATCGAGGATCGACTGCTACCGGCATCCTCAGGGCCTCAACGGCCATCAGGTACTTCTTCGGCTGAGGCCATATCTTCTTTTGAAATATATTTCAAAACCAAGTACTGGCCACGTCTCTCCATCACTTATTACTCAAAAGAGATCGAGGAAGGCTTGAAACGTCACTAGGAGGCTCATTCTAATAAATGCTGGAATAAATGGTTGCGGGATATAGAGATTGAATTAACCTGATCTTCCTTTGATGGGAAGTATCTTACTCCTTACCATCCTAATCTGCCACCATTCCTTACTTCGACTAGACCACTGGCGACAATAATAAGAAAGCCTCAGGACGTTAGTAATCGGTCCATCGTCTACGATGTTAGATCTGACTTAGGTGGAGATTGCATGCCTATATATGTATTTAACTATTATGAATTCCCTGTTTTTACATCAACTAAATCTCTTTGTTCCTTTTGTAGTCACTCGAGAGCTTATGATCGTAGACAAACATATTGTCGTGGCTCAACCATAACAATAACAACCATCATCAGTGATCGATCCTCCCGTGATCATTGAAATTTAGACTATTGATTCGAAGACAATGTTCAACACTGAGGGTCTTCCTTCGCATAGCCATCATAAAGTCAGTACTCTCCCTTTTGACTCAAAGTACATGATCTTGATCCCTCCATCCTTCCGCCCAAGTCAATCAGAGCACAGATGAAGCACCTCTATCCCACCGATCAACTGAGAAGCCATCTTTGTTGATGCTCCCTGCTGCAGAACTAGCTCCTCAAGAGGTTGAGGAAGTCCCTGCCTCCGAAGAAGTTGTGGTCGGGACCAAAGAGGCAGTAACGGTTAAGGTTATAGAATCCAACTCTCATCCATCATCTGCTTCAAAATCCATGCAAGTGGATGATGCTCCCACCTTTGTTAATGATGGCCTTCCTTATGAAGATATCATTTCCTTCTTCGATAAAGCCCTTGCTGGAGATATAGTTCTGAGCGAGTCTCCCTCTCTTTCGGGCAATCTGCAGGATATCAAGGCTGAGTTTCAGGGCCTCCTATAAATGGAATTATCAGGATCCCTCAATGCTGAGTCAGTCGACAAACTTGATCAACTGGTCAAGTCATAACACATATGTTCTTGGTTAGATCCCTCCATCATCATCAAGATACATTACCATATCTGCACCATCATCAAGTAGCTTAAGGAGGAGGATTCCACGACCGAATCCCAAAGGGCATCTGCAAAGACCATCGCCAAGGACCTCACAATCGTCATGCTAAATTAAGGGCTTATAGCATCGAGCTAGAGAACATGGATGTTAGGATCACAACTCTAGAGGCAGAGCTACTTACTCTGAAGTGAGAATTTGTAGAGAAGCATGATGAACATCTTCAGCGCAAGGGGAGGGTCAATCAATTGGCTGCTGTTGTACAGTCCTAAACGATTGTCATTGGCCAACTATTTTGATCAGCGACTAAATGGGAGGCTACTTTACAAGCAGTGAAAAGCCAATTGGAAGCGGTGTAGGGATCGATGCGGCGCTTTTCATATTTTGAATTGTAATTTGTAATGGATTTTATCAATGCATACGACCACTGAGCCATTTTTGTACCTTTTTGTCCCTTTTTAACTTATTTTCACCTTTTCCATTTGCAATTAACTACTGACTTATCCATAAAAAATCGGTGTGACGTGAGCTAGCTCTGAATTTATAGCCTTAATTTTTTCGTGCTCCTGATTGTTCGGAACATGTAGCGTTTGTGTCACCATGATTGTTGTAGATCGTGGGTGCCTGGACAGCCTATTTAAACAACATCTGACCTTCACTTGAATTCATATTACACTTTTTTTATGATTCATCTTTACTTCTCCCATAGCTTTCAACCCTTCCTCTCTCGTTGCTAGTGTTGAACACTAACTGAAGGAAATCTTTGAATGGGGTTTGAGATAATTCTCTCAATCCACATTATGTTTGATGCTAATTACTTCGCGATGGAAGCATCATTTTTGGCAGAGTCAGAGGCCATGCTTGGGAAAGTTGTGCAGATGTTGAAGCATTTGTACGTCATGGGGGACAAATTCCATGAACCGACTTTCGCTAACAAAGTAAACTTGGAATAACTTCAACAACAGGCCTTGACCAAGGAGGAATCTGCAACAATAAGCAAGACGCATGAGCTGGCCTAGTACAGACGATTACAGTACATTTAGATGCACCAGTTCAATCGAACCATGCTGAGGATGTTGCAGTCTTATCGAGCTGCACTAATAGAAGAACTAAAAGAGTGAGAGTGTACGTTCAGAGTGTACCTTTCATTTCTAAACGAACAAATCGCTCTATACCAAGCTCAGTCGAAGACGAGCTTTTACGCTAAGAGAGCGGCCGAGGATGTAGTTTCTTCAAGTGATCTCCATGTTAACCAACTGCTCCATCTTCTACCGCTTGTCATTGAAAAAGGAGTAAGTTGGGATTTGGCACGAGAGAACAATAAAGCTGAAATGCAAGCCCTCCTTGAGGAATTCGAGGGGATGAAAATCTAGGCTGCTCAATCGCTTTCAAGTTCTTTTACCATTTTGTTTCCTTTCCAACACAATGCGGCCGATGGGTCTGCAGAACTTAGAATAAACTTTTTTCCAGTCAATAAAGTCAATGTGTTTTGCAAAGTCATGTGATTTTTTAGCAACCGGTCTTGAATGATTCGTGTCGGGTATGTTTAAAGATGTCAAGTGGCATTTCTCTACTTGACTGACCCTGTGCACGATCGATTGGCCATCCAACACTTAGCCATTTTTTCTTTCTTGAATGCCTTATCTCACACTAACTCAACATGAATAATTGCGTGTGTTTCCTGAGATAATCCCATTTATTTTGCCACATCCTCCCATGATCTCGGAAACATATCATTAGCTTCGGGTTCCTAACCATCTGTAACATCCCGACTTTTTAGGACCCGAGTATACGACTCGTTTCCTAAAAACCCGAGTGTTAACCTTAAAGGAATTCGAGTATACATTTTTTTTTCATTCAAAGCAGATAAGCATAGTATGGACAAATCGAACATAAAGGAAAGTTTGCATTATCATTTAAATGTATAAGAGCTGCCCATAATGACTTATACAAACCAATGTCCCCATTCTTACAAATACAAAATGAAATAGCATTACATGTGAAAAAAGGTAAACTGCAACAATCTTGAACTGTGAAATCCCGTAGCAACCCTTAGCAAATAGAATCATGCACCCTTATCAACTATAGCTTGCTTCTCACCAACATGAATGTGAATATCGTCTGAGCCACCTGTACTACCTATGTGGTTATATATTTGATGGATGAGTGGCCAACTCAGTGTGAATTCGCCTCAAGATTATACACCGTCACATTAGGTAAGCATAGTTATAAAAACATGGCAAGGTATACAAAATAATACATGATGCAGTCTTATTTAATGCATGGATGCGTGAATGCATCATCGACCTGGGGTGCACATCTCGCTATCGAAATAAATGGTCGCCCTAAGAACTAGCCACCTGAAAAAATACACAAAGGTATGCCCGAGGAGAACCAGCTATCACGAAAAGACCATAATATATAGATTGCCTAAGGAGAATTTAATCACTCGAAAAAGACCATAGATCGCCTAAGGAGAATTTAATCACCCAGAAAATACCATAAAGTATATATCGCTCAAGGAGAATTTAATCACCTGGAAAAGGCCATAAAGTATAGATCGCCCAAGGAGAATTTAATCACCCAGAAAAGACCATATGCTATGAAAATGCATGATTAGCCTAACCGTTATTAGTCCGTTTAATAATCAGTAGGTTTAATAAGCTTAGAAGTCACTACGGGGAGCTTAGAGGCCAGCTTAGGCTGACAGATCAGGCATAGTGTCCCATTCCATCATCCCTAGCTCATGAGGCTACCACCTTAGGATGTTTAATGGATCCCAATTGACTAGTGCTCAATCATATTCAGTATATGGAGCTTACCATCGCATGGTTGCATAAAACAAAACATCGAATCCATATAGGGCAAATATCAAAGCAAAGCCACATAGGGCGATATTGACACAAGCCACCTAGGGCAGATATCAAAATAAGCCACATAGGGCAAGTATTAAAACCATGCGATAAAGACCATCCTTAAAAACTACTATAACACAACCCCTGGATAGTAGGCCCACATCAATATTCAAATCACCCCACCACGTAATAACCACTAAGTCAAAGGTTCATTACAACCAAAATCAATCAAGTTACATCCTAAGTGTGGGTGTATATTTATAAATGGGGGTTTCCCACTAATGTACCAGTTTAAATCCCAAAAATAATCCACAAGTAATCTAATAACATGTATTAAATATACGGGATAAACATTAAGCATGTAATGTAGCAATTCAATTCCAGTAATTTAACATATGTGACTATAAAATAGAGATATCAATTATAAATTAAAATAAAGACTATAACTTAAGCTAATGAGAAAATGGAAAGCTCAAGGGGAAGAATCATCACCTTATACTTTGAATCGTCTTCTAGTGTCGCTAAATGCTTGCGCCCTTAGAATTGTATTCTACCACAAATCATGAACTTGTACAATTAGGTACAAGTTCTAAGCGCTACCTAGGGCTTAAGATCATAGCCTAGGGTTGCCTTTTTAGGGTCTTAGTGTAAAATTAGGGTTTTCATCCTTAGGTTTAGTCTTAGACTTAAATCCTGGGATTTGGATACTAATTTATTATCAATATTATTATCATTATTATTATTGTACAATGGGCCAAATAATATTCCTAATAGGGGCATTATTCCATCCATATAATAATGACGGTCCATAAGTTCATATTTAAACGTATGGACATCATCTAATATTTTTATAGCTACTGATAATCCCTTAAATAATTCAAGCAATAATAATAGAATGTTTACTAATGATAATATAATAAGGATTAGTATTAATAATTATATAAACAAGTATTATAATAATCTCATAAGGAGAAAAATGATAATATAATCATAATAATGGATCTAGTAATGATAATAGGTGTTATGGTCTCATCACTTATGTTTAAAGTATAGACCTAGAGTTTAGGTTATATAGGCCTAGGATTTCATCCTAGAATTAAACTACCATACATAGATATTTAGGATTTGAATGCTAGTTAATGTATGAGGGGTCGCAATGTTAACCACAAAACTGTCCTTAATATTAATGATGAATTCAATTGTTAACTATTATGATAATCATGATCATTATAATAGTAATGATAATATCTAGGAATGATAAATAAATACTAATACTTAACATCTAATGGTTGAAATTCGTTTACAATAGCTAATTTGCATTACCTTAGTCATCTGGGCCCATTTGAAATGGGATCCTACCACCATGATTATGATAATAATCCTATAGCTCGATTTCCTTATTTAATAGACCTATGAAAGCTCACCCAGTTAGTTGCACGTTCCTTACTCTGCGAAGCTTGACCCATCTCGGCACTTGGCTGAGTTCCACTGGATTCTAACGATCTTTCGGTGTTGTTGAGTTGAGACTTGTGAATCTCTGGCATCTCCGACAACCGAATGGTCCGATGAGTCAACTCAAATGAGAGCAGCTGGCTGGAGGGGGCTCCATTCATTAGGTCCAGATTTCAGATCTGGGGAGCTGATGGCCCACTCATTGCCTTCAGTTGTAGAACTGCCAGAAAGCCAGATGACACCGGCCAGATCCATTATTGATTGGTGTTGCTGAGAAGTGCAGTTCAACCACAACTCACTGGCCGACCGAGTTAACTCGAGCTGAAGACCGCACTAGCTGTTGCAATAGCTGCGGAAGCACCCGAGTCCGCTCATCCTTTCTCTCTCATTTCTTCTCCTCTGTTCTCTTATTTCCTTTCTCTGTTTCTTCTTCTTTAAGGTTCCTGAAATGTCCAAAGGTGGCTGGATTCACCTTAGTCGTGGTCCAACTCAGTAGAACCAGGTCCGTTCTCGGCCTGAGTCGCGCAGTGCAGCACCCACCACAGCAACCGTGGCGATCGCTCCTCCCTCGAATGCTCTCCCTCCTTTCTTTTCTCTCCTTCATTTTCTTCCTTTCTTATCCTCCTTTCTCCTGCTGCTCTGCTGAAATCCAGCAGGGCCTCTAGCCCGAACCAGTCCTGCAATTCGACTGGGTCGAACCAGCAAGTCTTTGACTTGATTCGAGCAACGCGCCCATCCCTTCCTTTGTCTTCCTTTATTTTCTTTCCGATTCATTTCTTCTGCCCAAGGTCAGCAGCATCACGGGACGATCAGGCTCGTCCCGACCTGAACCGATCATGGCAACCTGGCGCAGTTTGAACAGGGAAGAAGACACGGACATTAATGGCGGATCTCCAATTAGTAAGTTTTCCTCCATTCTGCTTCTGTTGGACACTCTGTATAGGTCCACAAGAGCTCGTGGAAGAAATATTTCGAAGGTCCGACAAACATTTCCTGGTGGTTTAGAGTTGGGGCAGTAAGAGAGATTTTCGGCTTCTCTCTCTCTCTCAATTTCTTTATAGCAAAAACCTAGCTTTGGAGGGCTAGGATCGCTTTGAAATGGACGGCTGAGATCTATCCTAAATGGAAGGCTGGGATTGGAGGATCCCACCTCATGCGGATTGCCTAGCTGGCAGTTTCCATTTTTGGAAACGGGGTACTTGTAGGACCCGCCTGCAGCAAGATTTGTGCATATGCACATGTGATCCCAGCTATGGGATCAGGTGGGGTTTGGTCAGAAAGACCGTCTGCACAAGATAAACGGCTCTGATCATGGACGTGGGCTTTGGCTTGTGGGCCACCATAAAAAACACGGACACCGTCCGTCTGCTGACGAGAAACAGAGAGAGGGAGATCTCCTCCCATTTACGGGAAAGCTCAGTCAAATGAGCTTTGACTACACTTACTAGTATGGTGCATAGTGAGTGCATCCCCTATGGTGCACATACGACGCGGGTGTGGGGTCCACCGTGACGTTTGTGGAAAATCCACTCCATCCATCCATTTAGTTTTCTCATTTTGGCCATAGGCCCAAGGACAAGGCTAATATAAAACTCAGGTGGCCATGCTGATTGATTCTTGTAGGTTTAATTAATGTTTACTAACAACTAAAAGGTCAGATTGGCTTTAAACGTTAATCTGAATGATACCATGTGATGCTCAAGTCGCCCAGTTCATAAACTAGGGCATGTATCTCCATCAAACCATTAGATTACGTTATTTCAAGCAAATACGTTTATACGCTTTAACTACAACGTTTGTTCCATAAACCGACGACCAGATTGATTCGGAACCACCCATCGCCAGTCTAAACAGTCCTGTGAGTCATCTAGATGGACTTTGACATTTGATTTATGCTTAGGTTGTTTGATTAGCGCGATCAAGTGGCGGATCGCTTTACGGAATGTTGTGGGCATGATGGACGATGGATTTAACGAATGGTGGATTTGTATAGTTCAGGGTTTTTGGGTCCAAAATGATAGGTCAGACTTGTTCATCAATGATATTCGAAATCCTAAAAATGAATCTTTTTAACAACATGATGGTTCATCTTAGATAACCTTGGATGGGTAGTTTAACCTATGGATGAAGGTTGCTTTAATCGGTCAGCTTGTGTAACAGCCCGGATTTTTGCTAACCTGAAATTAGACATCCTTAGGCAATGGGCCACTCCTAACACCTTATTAACTTGTCAGAACTAAATCCCACAGTCTAAAACTACTTATGAACCCATTTCCTTCACAAATCCAACCCTTCACCGCCTTGCTCTTTCAATTTTCCTAAGTACTTTCACCCTAGGCACTATCTTAAACTAGTTAAGTATTATAACTTGGATCACCTTATATACAAATTACAAAGACCTGAGTACCACCTCAACCAGAAATCACTTAGGATTAAATCCTTTAGAAATGAGACAAAATAACTAAGTGCTAAACTAGATTAGCTACGAAATCCGTTTGAATCGCTTTAAATACGATCTGCAAGACCCAAAACTTGTAGAATCATTGACGCTAGGTTACCCTAAAACCTAGGATCAAACTCATTACCCGACTGCTCTGGGGAGCACTTTGAAACTCCGTATCAGGTCTGGACCGCACATGGGGAGTCCGATTAACACGAAGTTAAGGACTAAGGACCGCCTCGCTGGGCTTGACAACCATCTCGGAAATCAAACTCAAACAGTGTCCCACGGCTGTTCGCTTGAGTCCAGAGCGAGAGAGTGTGAAAACACATGTGTCTTTACAAAATAAATATTTTGAATAGTAATCTGGCATCTCTCGTTTGCGGATCAGTTTTAAGCAACCAGACCGTCAGAATCAGACCAAATTACACCCTCGAATCAGGAGAAATTTCATACACATTTACATGTACTCGGAATCTCCGATCGAGATCCGCTGACCGTTGAACTGAAACTGGTCTGCCACACGTGATCTGGAATCCCGACCGAAACGAAAACTTAATAGAATGTAGATCCAGTGTCAGTGAGCTTAAGTCCGACCTTTGGCTCAAGGAGGCCCGCCAGAAGTCCTCCGTTAAGCTGAAAAAGTTCCGCTTTGGTTATAACCTAAGTAAACCTTATCCAGAAGTCTAATTCGGTGAGATTTTAGGCTATATAAGGACCTTAAACCCTCTCTCATTTCAGCCATCCGAATTTGAGATTGAGAAGAGAGAAAAGAGAGAGAAAGTGAGGGAGAAGTGGGAGAATCTCCCTACTATCGTTCCCTGCCACCATACAAGCTGCACCACCTGTTTCTCATCGCTTTCCCGGCGATACTGACTCCGTTTCTAGGTAAGAAACCCTAACCCTAATCTGTTTTAGGGTTGTATAGGTTGTAGGTTATGAAATGACTAACCTATTTCATTCTATAGGTTGCCAAACTGCCGAATACGGAAGCTTAGCAAACCTATCGACTCCGTTATGATTCTACGACACGAGGTGCAGACTTTAAGTGTATAGGTTATGGTTTTCAACGCTTTCAATGTCAGATGATGATAGATTCATGATCTGCATGCAATTGCACATGTACAAAGTGATTTCCGTTTTCTGTTTCGATTAAAGTTGTAGAATATGGAATTTTACATATTCTAGGTATTCGTAGAAAATACCGTATACGTATATTTTTTGAAAATGTGTTTGACATGATTATTTGTTGTATGGATATACGATATATGGATAAAATACTTATTTGGCGAAAGGATTCGCCTAAATACATGTTTTACTAATATACCTATGTATGTAGAAATACTGTATTGTAAAAGTACCGTATACATGTATATTTTAGAGATGTGTTTGCCATGATTAATTGTTGTATAAATATATTATGTGTACATAAAATACTTGCTTGGCGAAAGGATTCGCCCTAATACATGTTTGTTAACATACTCTATGTATGTTGAAATAATGTATGTTAAGTGTTTGTGAAAATGCTTGTGTGAGCAAGTGTTTAAATGTTGATGCCTTAGGAGAGTGTTAAGATGGAATTCTCAACTAACCTAGTGACATGTATGATTACCTCCATGAGGTTGTTTACTTAAACCGCTTACTTGCAATATATGTGTTTGTATTCCTATTGATGTAGTGCTTTACAACATGCCTTATATCATGCTTTATAACATGCTTTATAACATGCCTACTAGCATGTTTGAATAACTTTGTTTATCATGCTTTACTCCACATGCTATGGATGAGAATTGATTGAGTTTAGGACTATGTCTATAGTCCAGACAATCGGTATCAGATTGGAAATCGTGGTTGAGTTTCATGTCGCCACGTAAGATGTGTTTGACGAACCCGAGTCGTATATCAGTTGGCGACAGTGGTTAGGCCACGCGAAGTGCTTATGCACTTCATGTCGTCTAATTGATTGTGCGCTCGAGCTAGTCAGGCTCGTCATGTAACCCGATTTGTCTAATGTATGTTCACCATGTTTGGTCGCTACTGCTTGAACCTAGGGTACCAAACTTACCAGTGAAAATCCTTTTAACCATGGTACCTCGATCCGCTAAGACTCATGAGCCGGGCATAGTGGTATGGGACACCGTGGTCGAGCTGTTGGCCTACGCTGGGGCCACGTGCCTCCCCGTAGTGACCAGTGAGCAACTAGACTCGTGAGCCGATTATGGTGGTATGAGACACTATATTCGTGCTGTCGGCCTACATTGATAAGGTGATGGGGGAGTGGTATAACGAATGCGAGCAACAGCCCTGGCAGCCCTTTGTAGTGACCTTGAGCATACTCTGAAATCAAGGTGAGCCTTAGAGTTTTGCCGCGGTATATAGAGTATGAACTAGGCCTGTTTCTGTATAGTGATGAATCGTTTAAGAGGTGATGGGGGAGTGGTGTAACCTTTGTGCGTAACGACCACAGCGACCTTTGCGGTGACCTAGAAAACACACCATCGTTTGATATTAACTAGGACTGACGACCCTAGAATGGATCCTGTTTGGGAATGATACAAGGGAGGTACCTTAGTTTTCCAATCCTGCTGTTTGAAATGGACTAATAATAACTCGGTAATCATGCTCATCATGCATTGCATGTGCCTGGAAAATGTAGAGCACTGAGGGAAGAAAGCATGCTGCTAACGTGAGATGGTGTCGCATGAGGGAGGGTGTGGTGAGGGCATACATCATGTCATTCATACTTGCATTAATAAGAGTAGTTAGGAGTGTTTGATTGTACTGCTTTATCATTACTGCTTGACTGAGTCAATAACATGTTAACCTATGCTTTATTATTCCACTGAGTTAGCTACTCACTCCCACGTTACGGGACGGTATTTCGAACACCTACCAGACATTGTCTGATTTTAGATGGCGACGCTACTTCTGAAGCGGAGCTGAACCTTTGCAATGACTACGATGCCTGCTTATATTGGTTGTCTTCTGACGGCTTCCTGTGAGCCGTGTCCTAATCGACGGAGCTTTCTGGGATATTGACTAGAGGACCTTACACATTTTGTATATTTTAGGATTGTACTTGTAATTATTTAACTTGGTAATGTTATCACACTCTGGAGACTCATCATAGTTTATATATTTTATCTATCTATCACAGTCTTTCGCTTGCAAATTTAACTGTCTCTGGAGTATGATATGCTGTTTTGGCTTAATCTCACTCATGTTCAATGCACAAATACAGTCAACATTCAATCATCATTCATTTTGTTGCATAAGTGATGTCTTGGAACTCAAGAGTTAAGTTTATGCTCGACCCCCAATTTTCGGGATGTTACAGCTTGAGACTAGAATGAACGAGTATTTGCTTAAATCAGGTTTGCATTTATACTAAGTTACGTTACACGGTAACACTCGAGTACTAGAAAGTACGGGGTGTTACACCATCACACTTTACCTGATGTGTGCATTAATTGCACATTTCTAGGTCTATAAAAGTATTTCTTCATATACAAAGTACATCACGAACGAGAAACCCAGCCAGCAAAACTTTAGATGACATGGATTCTCACTCACCCTTCTCTTTATCCATGTAATTCATGGAAGAGATCTTCGCGGAGGAGATTGACTCTTTCTCCCACTCCTCCTTCATGCACGATCCTTATCCCTTCCTCAGGGACACTGCTAGAACGTTTGAGGTTAATAGACCTCCACAAGAGGGTTTAAAAATTATCTCGAAACTCTAAAAGATTGGAGAGGCATACTTTAGGGCCGATCGGGAGATCAAACAGTATGCTACCCCACTAATGTAGATATTGGCCAATCATGCTGAGTCTAAACTCTCTCGACCTGCTACGAAGCAACATAGAAGAATCAGATACGCTGGAACTGTGAACATCACCTCAATAAGGAGATGTTAAGGTCGATGGAGGTTGTACTTGGCAACCTCTTCGCTGACCTCCTCGAGGCCCATTAGCACTTTCCAGACCGTAACCGGCTCGTGATAAGTGTGAAAACTATGGTGCTAGTGCAACATCATGAGAAACTGAATCATCGCAGTGACATGTCATCATTGCCACGATACGTTGCACTGTACGCGGCAAGGATTCGATCATCTGCTCTATTCCTGACAGTCTTTCTTCAGTCCCTGTCATCTGCTCATCGCATTAATCAAGTCGCTCCTCAACTCGAGTCTGTCCACTAAGAATAGCCCTAATTCGATCCTGATTACACTTATACCAATGTGTGCCTGCAAAATCAGGTGTGGTTGGAAGGATCAGCAGAGGATGGACCTCATCATTGGTAGGAGCCTCGGTCTCCCCGATCTCCATTTCTGCTTGAGTGTCATTGCCAGCTTGAGGGGCAGGTGTTGATGAGGGGATGGGGTGAATCTTCAGATATATGCACTTAATGTTTAATTGGGTGAAAGTTTGCATGGGATGCTCCCGATCATTAGTGGCTAACAAGCCACACTCTTGACACAACATATAGATTAGAGTTGGGAAAAGAAGATGAGTTAGCCTAGTGCTGTGAACAACGACGTCTATTTAGTGAAGGATCAAGGAAGGAAGACACAACTTAACGCCCGTTGCAACACTATATAAGACTGTAAGCATGAAAGGAATGAGATCCACACGATTGGTACCATGAGGGTACACATTCGTGGTGAAAACATCATGAAGGACATGATACTTAGGTAGTATGTACTTGGTTTTCAGGGCATCCCCTTGATGTCATGGAACCTCTCGTCCACCGCACATATATTTTGTGATTAAGGAGCAAACTGTGGGATTATCGGTGTCTAAGTCAGACAGTCCTACCGGGGATATAGTGAGTCCAAGAAGTATGGCAATCATGTCAGTAGTGATGACCACTCCTTCCAACCTTTCCTTCTTTGGCATTCGCAATATACGAAGGTTGGAGAGCTTAATTTTAGGCTGCTTAGATTGCTTAAGGTTCCAAAGTCTTGGTAGATTATCGGAGCTTTCTCTTTGTCTCGCTTAGAAGGCAGACTCCTGCTCATGTCGGATTTAGTCTTTCTAATGGAAGGACTGACAGAACTGGTAGATTTTTCGTCATGTTAGTCGTTGATACTTTGAAGTGACCTCAATTGATGAAAGTATTTCTTTTATCGTAGTCTGTGGAGTGTGTGTGCATTTGACCAAGATGCCCTTATTAGATGGGTAATGGATCGATTCCATCTACTTTTTTAGGGGGTGGTTGACCTCCATAACATCCGCCTGAACGAGGTTGACGTCAATCGTTCCCTGATCTGCAAGAGTGTTGACTTCCACCACCTATTTCTCCATTAAGGAATTTGACTAATCCCTTTTTGATGTTCTCTTGCACTAGGTTTCTAAAAACAATGCAATTTTTAGTCGAGTGTCACCTAGTGCCATGCTATTTATAATATTTTCCTTTTTTAGTTCCTTAGCCAAGGGAATTTTTTATTAGCACGAAGCTTGATAAACTTTCATCCCAAAAGAGTATCAAATATTTTCTCGGCCTAGGAAATGTCGAACATATAAAGCTTGTCGGCCTCAGGAGTACCCTTCCCCGTTCTTACCACGGCTAGTGCTTTATATTCTGCCCTTCTTAGGGTCAGACATTTGCATGACTGTGTACTGACTATCTTGGCTACAACAACCTCAAAGCAGGCATCATATACTTCATCCAGCTGCGTAGGTATTACATCTGTCATGGCCAGATTGTAATTAGGATCCCTGTAATAGGTTTCCTTGGATGAACTCATCCATCGTTGTATTTCCCAAAGGAGTCACTTGTATCTGGTGACCCTGGTCGACAACTTGAATAGGTCTTCGAAGTAAGCCCCATCAAACTTCTTTTAAAGCTCAAAGTGCATGCCTTCTAGGGCCAACCTAATAAACTCGGCCTCGGGCAGGATGATTGGGCAATGGTTCCTAGCGCCCTTAAAGCAAGTAATAAATTATTCACCCGACTCATCTAACAATTGCCTCAAACGTGAGAGGTCAACCATGAAAACTTCTTGTTCGACTTGTTGGAACTACATGTGAAACTTTTCTTCCATCTCAACCCAAGTCTAAACTAAATTCACCTGTAGGTTAATATACCACGTGAATGTGGTTCCTATTAGAGAATTCTCGAACAAACAGTGTTTAAGGAAATCATTTTAAGATCCCTCTCCACATTGCATGCTGAATCGACATACGTGTTCGATGTTAGAGGTCTCATTATCTCTCGAAAATAGGGTGAACTTTAGGAATCTAAAACCTCTGGAGAATTCATAATATATGTTTACCCAATTAGGGTACAATGTTTATAGGTTGGTCAGGACAATTGACGGCCATTTGTGTAAGCTTCGTACTCTTGGATGAGTCCTATCATATCTTCTTAGTCGATCGGTCATTATGGGCCTTATAGTTGTTACAGGGCTTGATACCTTTGTGGCTAGTTGAGATCACAGTCATGCGCCGCACCAGGTATGGGTATAGGGATCAGTGCTACCGGTGGTTGCCTGCTGCACACCTCAAGCTTCTGATGACCATTGTGGGGAAAATGCAGGACGTAAAATTGCTCCCCGAGTACCTTTGTCCTATAAGGTCCTGGACATACCAGGACTTTAATTAGGGATTGCTCCCCCAAGAGTGGTAGTTTAGTATGGTTAGTGGTAGACCAGGGTCATGGCTGAGGGTTACCCCCCAAGCGTGGTAGTTTAGTATGGTTTATGGTAGACCAGGGTTGTGGCCGAGGGTTGCCCCTGAGCGTTTCAATCCTATACAAGCTACTATGCAGTTGGGGTACGACCAAATGTTGCCCTGTGGAGCCTTATGCCCTACTTTGCCCTTAGTAAAAGGCTTGCATATCCTAGGTTGATTCTAGAGGGTATGTGGCCTTTGGGTTTTATCATAGTAGGCTGATCCATTTTGAGGTTTCCCCCAAAGCAGGTCGGCTGTCAGGCCATGTAATAACGGTATCTCAGTCGTCTGGCCAAAATGGTTTCTTGATTTGGTTGGGGCGTAACTCCTAGGAACATGGTAACTCTGTCTAGCAAGATCTTCTGGCTGGTTAAATCTGCGATCGTTCTACTCTTCCCATACTACTAATAAGGGTGGTAGAAGCCAACCTTGTGGCCCTTTTCGGCAGGCTTTGTCTGAGAACTTAGTTGGTTGTTCTGTCCCATGTCCACTGCTGAGGTGGAGAATGGGAAAATGACTTTTAAGCAATTCGAGTCTCTAGAGATATCTCTTAGTATTTCTCTCGCTTATTTCTGCTTGTGACTTAGCATCTCTAACAATCTATTACATGCACTGTGATTTTCTTAGGGAATGCAACAAAGTCGCCTGAGGTGTGTTAGGAGGATGTTCTTACATCAACGTCGACCACAAACTCATGATGTTGAGCTGGGTCTTACTATTCCTCAACAACATCAGTCATGAAACTAGTCTTCCTCGATTTTGGTGACATCTCTTCCTGATTGAGATATACATAAACCACTGGGTCCCACCGAGCATGTCAAAAAGGAGGTGTTGATCTCAATTCAATTAGTTAAGGCCACTCATGTGACCAAGGGCTTGGATCAGAAGTATGTGTGCGTGTAGGATTGCGGAGGCGTGCCAGAGTATGCTTGACTCAAGGATATTGACTGAATTGGATGGTACCCCTATGATGAGATGGGCAGATTGGAGACTAGATTTGAACCCAAAGTCCTCTTGACCAACAACTGATTAATTTAATGCATGCCATACTCAGGATATTTGAGCATGGGAAGGGGTGGTTAGCCCTCATGAATTAGTTCTTTTTGCCTTGTACCAGTGATTACGGAATTAATAGGTTTAAGGACTTTCTATTTCACTAGTGCTTTAGCATGATATTCCTCGATCAGAGTAAAAGATTTGCACATAAAAGAATGAAGGATAACATAAACACGATCGATCTTTATTAATGTATTAGCCCTATTACAACCGCCATGCTTTACAATCTAATTAAAGTGAGAAATAAGATAAGTACTTGATGCACCTATTAGAATAGACATTCAAGGCAGATGGTCAACATGATATGACTAGGGTGCGAACAACTGAATCAAAACTCAAATGGATATGAGGATCTGACAACTTAAGGTTGTAGATATTTAATCTACTCATAAGATAAATGTACTTCAATGGGAGCCACTGTACAATAGTGAACTAGGCTAGGAAAAGTAAAATAGGCATGAATATAGAGTAGACATATTGTAGATAGATGTGTTTGACATGGGGCATCGAGCTCTTCTTCGGGTATTCCTTTTGTAGCTTTCTCGAGGTGGTGAAAGCCCATCGTTGGGCTTCCAGGTCCATCGGGATTCTTCATGCAGGTTTTTCGGATATGCAACATTTTCCTTAACAAACTCGGACTTGCATTATAATGAAAAGATTATGAACTTGTTGGCTTTTCGGGTCTTCTTTTCATAGATAATTCTTTGCAAAGATGTTTATGGCCCACTAAAGATCTAGCATGGTGCACACAGGGCTATTCTGGAAAGATCACAACCGGTCAACATCTCTGTTAATGTTCGACATTGTCAACCTCGAGATGTTGGATGGTCCGGATCAAATAGCCTCTTATTCTTAATTGTCCCATCCCCGAGGTGGTGGTATGGAGTGAGATGGGATTTAACACCCAATATTAATCTATCATTTGGACATATCAGATCTCGCATTCTCTTGATTCTGACCATCATGTAGAATATGGACCTGATATAGATTTGGGCCTAGGACTATGTTTAGGTTGGCTTGGATGTTGATTCATCCCATTGGTCTTCAGAGTCTTCTAGATTGTTGTTGGTTCTCCAAACACCTCTAGGAAAATCTCCCATTTAACAAGGACTATAAGAGACGATCTCGTGGATGAGATCACATCTGTTTGTGAGATAAGATATGTAACAGCCTGAGAAATTTGGCTCTCGTGGATAACATGAAAAATTCAAATTCTAAGGTATTAATTTGAGTATGTAGGAGTATAAATACTCCACGTATTCCATATAATCATATAAATTCATGTTTTCATGACAATCTCGGCATAAATGATAGAAAAAATTAAATCTCTTTTAATTATATAACTACTTTAAGTTACATTCACCATCATTACATCAATATAATATATGCTCAGTCCTTACATGTGACTTATTACAAATTCAAATTTTAAGTTACTAATAGTAAGAAAGAAAAATAAGTAAAAGAAGAAAAATCTTGTCCAAGCCATCTTGGTTCATCATCTATTATCCGTTGTCACGAACCATCATAATCCTCATCATGAAGCTCTGACTTATTTTTTGGATCGTCACCTGCACAGTCTACGATTGCTTTTCCACACGAGGAGTGAGTTTTCTAAATTCAACTTAATGAGGGCATCTCCCAAGATTATCACAATAATATCATAATCATCACACATATAATTTCAAAACAAAACATCAATAAGAAATCTTGATTAATGTAAAACATGATATCCATGCTCTATGAAAGAACCCTTACTAAATGAAATGGGATTTTCCAATACTCTCATTAACCACTAGCCATCGGAGTTTACCGAGTCACCTATACGACGAGAATTTATTACACTCTCACATGCTTTAAAAAGCCCAACTATGAAATGGAAATTCCAACACTTTCATTAGATAGTGTACAATGATAGAAACAAGAGCTTCCAACACTTTCTCTCTTATAACACCCAGTGGGGTTGATCCAACTCCTGTATGCCGGTGAATGCATGAAATTAATGAAGTCATTCAATTAATTTGATTTAACATCTAGCTAGTTTAACAATGCCCAAACTCAACAAGTCACCACCTCACCCCATTCCATGGTCCACCATACCCAAAGATAGTCGTTACTCTTTGCATGAGTACCTTTCATGACGGACAAGCATACCCAAGTCATGATACTACACATTGCTCAATTCACCATCATCCATTCATGGATCCACCATAAGAAACAACCCAACCATTAGATCCTCCATAATTCACAATAATCCATACACATGGATATTCCATACCAATTCTATAACATAAATGACATGGTTTTCCATAATTCCATAACATAACCACATGAGTTTCCATGATTCCATAACATAAATCACATGAGTTTCCATGATTCCATAATATAAGCACATGGGTTCTATGATTCCATAATACATTTTCAAAACATATGGGATGAGTGGTTTCCTTGTGACGTGGAATTCAAAATACAAGTCCATCATCACACCATCACATGGGTGTGCCATGTCCATCAACACATGATATTCATCATGAAATATTCATAGTTTCCACGTAGTTTCATCATAAACATGAATCTACTCCTGAATCTGTGTTCATACATCTAACACATGAAATATTCTCATATTAATCAAAAAGTCCAGTGACAAATTATCCCATATTTCTCATATTAAACACCATTAAACCACTCACAAACAATACAATAAATAGGCCAACCCAATTGAGAACATATATGGTCCCTATGGAATAACTTAATGGGTGCAACTTGTAGACTCAGTGGGTTAGCACATCACAACAGGTTAACTCACTGATTTATGTGTTCCCATAAAATTCATCATCATAGGACATCAAACTAGGCACCATAGGTTCACACGCCTACCCTAGATGGGGTTTTCATAATCAATTCCACATATTTTATGAACCTTACATCATGTCGTTAGGGTTTAAACCCTTTCATGATTTAATTCTCCATCAACCACACCCGAACTGATGTAGAACGTGTCACGGATATGTTCCTAGCATGGTTGGGTCAAAAGAAGATAGACCGTAAATTGACCATAACTTTTGATCCGGGTATCATTACAGGGCGCGCAACCTATCAATCTTTACTGAAACGGGCCATCCGAGGTGAACCGTCCCACAAAGTGGGTTGCATCTATCCGTTTCTTCAGAAAACGGGTGCTTTCAGTTCAAAAATGAATTTTCAGGAAAATTTTACTATTTTTAGTAATTTCGATTTTTTAATATTTTTTTTATATTTTTAGAGTTTTAGATTTTCTTCCTTTTTAGAACTAACTTTTAGTTATACTAGGACTCTTCTAGAGAAAGTTTATTTGGAATTTTTATTTTTAGAAATTAGGCATTAAAAGAGTTTTATTAGAATTAGGATTTTTATTAGAGTTAGAATTTTGTTATTTTTGGTAATTACGAATTTTAGTTTATTTTTTTCTTTATTAATGGTGTAAGGAGACACATTAAAAAATTATCAATTATTCATTAATCAATTTCAAAATTATTAGAATTTATTCTTATTTTCTGCTTTCTTTCCTCGTGGATTTGAGAAGTCTTTGTGAGGAGTCCAGAGAAGTTCTGTGGATTGGGAATAGTTATCCTCTTGAGGAAGACAGTGCTCGACCTCACATCCTCCCCTGCGTCAGTTTGGTATCAAAGCAAGGTTTCTCCTCCGATCGATAACTTCTAATGACGGGTCGGGCAACAATCTCATGGGCGGTGCTCTAGGGAATTTACCTTTAATGGCGGCAGTACAACGAGAGAATCGGCAAGCCATGCAAGGGTTGCAGGCTTCCATCGACCGCATAGTTGATCTCTTGGTAGAAAGCCTAGGGCAGCTCCGTGTTCATGGTGGTGATCCACCACCAGCAATTGCTGGATTTCGTAATTATACTGATCGTAGGGCGATGCTATCAATGAACCACAAGATGGTTTAAGAATTCAAGATGAAAGTCGATCTTCATAGTTTTAATGGCCGACTTTACTTCAAGGACTTCCTCGATTAGTTGCTTGAAGTCAAACGTTTCTTTGACTACATGAACATCATAAAAGAAAAGAAAGTTAAACTTGTGGCATACAAGTTGACGGGCAGAGCTTCAGATTGGTGGGAACAACTTTAACTCGAGCGGGTGAGACAGATGAAGACGTCAATCCGCACGTGGTCGCGGATAAAGAAGTTATTATGCATGCGATTCCTCCCTCGAGATTATGATCAGGTATTATTCCAACAAAACTAAAATTATTATCGGGATAGTCGATCAGTAAAAGGTTATGCAGAAAAATCCTATCATTGGTCCGTGAGAAACGACTTCATCAAAACGGAGTTGCAACAGACCATAGGATTCATCAGTGGTGAACATGTGGCCTCTATAGGAATGGAGAACCAACCCAAGACTTCTAAAGTAGAGGGACAATATCTGTCACGCCCCAAACTCAGAAACCGGGCTCATAAAATTCCCGATTGCCGAATCCGGTGCCAACAGCCTCCGTAGAACCCCATTCTCGGCTCCTAGCGCCCATACGCCAGGTTCCGATCCTGGGATGCTACAAGGAGAATTTTCAACATCAGTTTAATTCATAATAAGTATAACCAAAGGCATAACCCACAAACAACAACCAAAAACTCCATCACATTTTCATTATGATCAAAAACTTTACAAGTACAATGAGCATAAAGGGAAATACAATGAGAATGGGCAAAAAGCTCCAAAATGATTTGCTATGCGCTCCAACCTCAGCACTGCTGCGTCCCAACGTCACTTGCACGCAACGGTCGTGCATAAACTTATAGAAAGCTTAGAGGGTGCTGAAAGTGTGTGCGCAAGGTAGAAATGCAGATATGCAGTATCAGAGTAATGTGGAACATGCTGATGAGTCCATGAATACCGTTAGCCGTACCAAGGCTATGCGATGCAAGACATGAATGATGTCGGCCGTACCAAGTCTATGCGGTGCGAAATGCAACTCAAGCATACAAATCCTCATCTAAGTCCACATATCAGTACAGCTCAAATCTGAAATATCACAGGGGTCTAGTATACTCTAAACCAGATTACCGTCCCATCGTGCGCAAAAAGGTAAGTGGAAGAGACCTCACTACCCGCCTGCCAATATCGGGCTCGGGTCGTCGATAGCGGACCCATTCCTCGAGCTGGTCAAACTCAGCTTAGCATTGCCCCCTCCTCTCCGGCGGGTAAGGCCGCACCCCCTTCCAACCGACCACGACACAGTGGAAAGCGCAGCCATCTAGTAATCGGTACTTGACGCTCCTTCACCCACTCGGTCTAGACGTTAGAGCAACCTCTTGGTACCATAAGGGTTTAGGGAATTTCACCCAGGGATATTTATAGCACCCCATGTAGAACAAGATTTCTAGTATCCAATCCTGCCAACACGATACGCCTGTGGAGGCTACGGCCCAGATGTCACTAGGGCGTACAATAACCATATCACACAATGCAAATGCATGAATCACACTATCCAGTCATGCAGCAGTCCTGCGCGTATCATGCGCTCATGTAGGGCAACACCGCCTAACCAGGAGCCCATAAACAACCTGCCCGAAGGCATATGCTATGATCAGTCACCTCTCATATCAAGCATACATATGGTGCGTATGATCATGAGTCATGGAACTATACAAAACATGTAATAAAGTAATGAACTATCCTCACAACGCAGATGGGTCTAGACGGCCTACACGCAACGAGTACGGGCCTACTAATGGGCCCTAGGGACAGTCGTAATGCAGACATTTAACCAACATTAACCTTGCAATGTGGACATCAAACCAACATTGCTCCCAAGGCATAGCCCGTAGTGAATATCATTACATGAACCAGGTTGGGGTTACATATTACAATGGGCCTTAGGTTCATCCCATTGGGCCTTAAATACATCAAATGGGCCTAGTCTCATATAGGCCTTTCATTCGTCAAGTGGGCCACATCAATGGGCCGCACCAATGGGCCTTATGCGTATTGCAATGGGTCATAAACAGTGGGCCTTAGATTACATTAAATGGGCCTAGTCTCATGGGTCTTATATGTAACAAATGGGCCACACCAATTGGGCCTCATATGTACATCAAATGGGCCTCAACCCATAGGCCCTAATACATCTCAATGGGCCTTAACCCATGGGCCCCTAAAACATCAAATGGGCCTAGTCCCATGGGCCTTAGAATACATCAAATGGTCTAATGACATGGGCCTTACATCCACATCAAAGTGGGCCCCAATGATCTACCACAAATACATTAAGATGGACCTCAAAACATGCCAAGGTGGGGTCCACTTGGACTATGGATCTGGTTCATTCATAAGCTCATGCCCAAAATGAGCTTTCAAAATGGATGGACGGATTGGATGCAGTACATGCATCATGGAGGGCCCCACTGTCACTGGACAGTGTGAATAAAACACATGCACCAGGGCTCCACCGTCCGTTGGACGGTGGGAATAAAACCCATATATCACGTGGGCTCCAAGTGAGGCCCACCACAATGTTTATATGCCATCCAACCCGTTGACAAGGTCACACGGACCTGAGTGAAAGGAAAACACAAATATCGGATTGATTCAAAACTGTCGTGGGCCCAGAAAGGGTTTCAATGGTAGAGTTTAATCACCGCTGTTTCTTGTGGTGTGGGCCACCTAAGATCTGGATCAAGCTGATTTTTAGAGGGGACCCACCTAAGGGGGTGGTCCACCTCATGGATGGTTTGGATACAAAATATACATCATGGTGGGGCCCACGGTTGGAGCCGTGGGTCCCTGCCTCTTGGCTGCCCGTCCATGAAAACGCAGCAGCGTGCCGCTGCTGTGTCAGTGGCAGCAGGCGTTGCCCTTAAATATATTTTTAAAATTTTTTTTTTGAAATCCCATATTCTTGGGGTTTTTCACGTGTGGGGCCTACATCAGGGAAATCCGACCCTGCCATTGGTCGCTATGGCACGAGACAGGCCAAATGAGCCCAATGTTGGATATATTTTGGTGAATGGAAACAGCAGGTGGTTATTCAATGGTAACCACCACAGTTTCCTATGCTATGACCCACTGGATACTTGGATCAGCTTCATCTTCCGGCTTAATGCCTAAATGGTCCAAGGAATGAGGTGGACGGCGTGGATTAACAACATGCATCAAGGTAGGGTGTGTATGAGTGGGCCACCCCATGAGCTTGTAACCAAGCTAATATTTGTGTTTCCACAGAGATGTCCAGCGTCCCTGGACGCTGGACGGTCCTCACAACAGAGGTGGGCTTAATTCAAGTGGGCCACCTCATGATGAATGATGTGAGTATAACACACATAAGGTGGACCCCACTCATAGACGGCTTGAGTAGAATACTTACTTCATGATGGGTTCCATTTAAGTGGGCCACACGGCCAAATCATCACACAAAACATAAAAGAAAGGGAGAGAGAGAGAGGTAGAGGGTGGGACACGCGTGATGGAGGGACCCCGACACTATGGGCCCTCCCTTGCAATAAATCATACATCAAGTGGGCCCTAAAGCATGTGGGCCCATCAAAATCGAAACTTAACAATGGAGATCCTTTCCCCACCAATATGGACGGCCTAGATGACCTATCTAAAGCAAGGAAATAAACATCATGATGGGGGCCATGGAGAACGGCCCCATCATGGAATGATCATGATGATCAAAGCGGGCCATCGGCCACATCTTAGGGTCCCAAGTGAGATCCAAACCATTGATCGGTTGGTCTCACTTGGCTCATCTTAAAAACATGAAAAACTACTCTTATCAAGTACCCACCGTTTGATCTTCTTGCTCCTATGGGTTCCTTAGCTCCTTAGCTTCGATTCCAATGGAGGAGATGAGGAATGGATAGCTAGGATGGGAGATCTTGGGATGGAAAGGTGGGCCACACTTGTTGCTTGGGAGAGGTGGGAGAGGCTTGGACGTGTAGAGGGTTTGGGTTGCTTGGAAAGTGTTTTGAAAAGAGAGAGAGAGAGAGAGAGAGAGACTTGTAAAGGGAGAGATGGGTGATGGATGTGGTGTGATGGATGTGGGGGTGATGGGTGTAAGAGCCACTTTTTTTTACTTTTGTGGCACATGTTGTAAAAGAGGTATGGGCTTCTGTAAGAACTTTTTGACTTTTGGGGGTTGCTTGGGGAAGAGTGTGAGGTGATGTGTACTTGACATGATGGGATTGATTGATGGATGATTGATGTGACATCTCGTTGAGATTCTCTCGGGATTCGTACACGCGGCATTTTCCTCGCACCGAATGCTGACCCTCATCTCTTGACCAGAGAATCGGATCGGCGCGCTAGTCGCGGCATAGGAACCGCGGCGACAGTGCGGTCGCAAGGGTACAAGTCTCGGGTTAAGTCAACTTGGGTTGACAGCGTATGAATCAGGGTCGCGTGCAATGCCGGTTAAGGGTTGAAGGTTGTCGAAATTCAACCGGAAAGACCGCGGGAACCTACCGAACGGTACGGTCTAGGATACGGGTCTTACAGCTCTCCCCTCCTAATAAAAATTTCATCCTCGAAATTTACACAATCATCGCAACTAGTCATAACAATGAGGAAGAAGAAACATAACATCACTATATAAAATCAAAGATAACATATAAAATACAACACATGATCAGTCATCAAAGAGATGGGGATAGCGCTCTCGAATCTCGGCCTCGCACTTCCAAGAAGCCTCCTCAACAGAATGGTGACCCCACTGAACCTTCACCAATGGAATGACCTTGGTCCGGAGGACCTGATCCTTTCGATCAAGGATACGAACTGGCTGCTCAATATAGGAAGCATCTTCACGAACCTCCAGCGGCTGCCAATTAATAACATGAACGATGTCTGACCCACACTTCCGCAACATGGAGACATGGAAAACGTTGTGGACGCCAGACAACTGAGATGACAAGGCAAGCTGATAGGCCACAGCACCAACGTGCCTAGTGATCTCAAAAGGTCCTATGAATCTCGGAGCAAGCTTGCCCTTCGCTCCAAAATGAACTACGCCCTTCATGGGCGAGACCTTGAGATACACATGGTCCCCTACATCAAACTCCAAGGGACGACGCCGACGATCAGCAAAACTCTTTTGTCGGCTCTGAGCTATGCGCATCCTCTGCCCGATGATATCAATAGCCTCTGACGTCTCCTGCACAAGCTCGGGACCTAGGAGACGACGCTCTCCAACCTCGGTCCAACAACTCGGTGATCTGCATGATCTGCCATATAGTGCCTCAAAAGGAGCCATGCCGATGGTCACCTGATAGTTGTTATTCTATGCGAACTCAGCCAATCGCAGATGCTCATCCCAGCTACCCCTGAAATCAATCGCGCAAGCCCGAAGTATATCCTCAGGGATCTGGTTGACCCACTCGGTCTGGCCATCGGTCTGCAGATGGTACGCGGTGCTGAGCTACAAATCAGTCCCCATTGCTCTCTGGAAGCTCCCCCAAAAATGAGACGTGAACTTGGGATCTCGGTCAGAAATAATCGAGACTGGAACGCCATGCAGTCTCACAATCTCCTCGAGGAACAACCCGCAAGCCGGTCCAAAGGCAAAGTTACACGAATCGGAAGAAAATGTGCCGACTTCTTCAAACGATCAATGACGACCCAAATGGTGTCATGACCGCACTGAGTCCTCGGCAAGCTAATAATAAAATCTGTCGATACGTGCTCCCACTTCCACATCGGGATACTCAGCGGCTGCAATAGACCAGGAGGTCTCTGATGATCGGCCTTGACACGCTGGCATGTGTCACATTCGGCCACAAAACTGGTGATCTGACGCTTTATCTCCGCCCAAAAATACTGTCGCCTCATGTCACGGTACATCTTCGTCGAGCCAGGGTGGATAGAAAACCGCGATCAATGTACCTCGATCATAAGATCTCTGCATAATTCAGGAATATCCGGGACACATAATCGGCCTCTGAAGCAAAGTCCACCATCTGTATCAATCTGCTAATCTACCTGACTCTCGGATGCTGCCTCCGCCATATAACTCTGCAACGGCTCATCAGCCTGCTGAGCCTCGATCACCCTTGCGACAAGAGAGGGTTGAATCAACAGGCTCGATAACTGCACGATAGAAGACTGCAGGCCGAACTCAAAATCATACTCTGCTACATCCTCAAGCATCCGCCATTCCTGAATCATCATATGCGCCACCAGGCCTCGTAGCTGATGATTGAGGGCATCCACCACCACGTTCGCCTTGCCGGGGTGGTACTGAAGATCGAAGTCATAGTCCTTCAGGAGTTCCATCTAGCGCCTCTACCTCATGTTCAACTTAGACTGCGAGAAGAGGTACTTCAAGCTCTTGTGGTTGGAGAAGAGCTCGAACCTGACCCCATAAAGATAGTGCCTCCACACCTTCAGTGCGAAGACAACTACAGCGAGCTCCAAATCATGCGTGGGGTAGTTCAGCTTATGGATCTTGAGCTAGCGAGACGAGAAGGCCACTGGTCTCCCGTGCTGCATCGGGACAGCACCCAAACCAATATGCAAGGCATTGGTGAATACAATAAATCCGTCACTCCCAGAGGGAAGAGTGAGGATAGGAGCAGACGTCAGACGGTTCTTCAACTCCATAAATGCTCGCTCGCAGGCGTCGCTCCAAATAAACTCCACGCCCTTCTGAGTCAACCTCATCAGCGGGGCTGCAATGCGAGAGAAGCCCTCAATGAAACGCCGGTAATAGCCCGCTAAACCAAGGAAACTACGAATCTCAGACGCAGTCGTGGGCTGGCCCCACTGACGCACTGCCTCAACCTTCGAGGGGTCCACTGCAACACCCTCCCTCGTCACCACGTGACCAAGGAACTTCACCTCCTCCTGCCAGAACTCACACTTCTTCAGCTTCGCATACAGATGGTGTGCGCGGAAGGTCTGCAACGTAACCTCTAAATGCTGCCTCCTCACGGGTCCTCGAATAGATCAGAATGTTGTCGATGAAGACTACAACAAACTGATCGAGATAAGGGCGGAAGACTTCATTCATCAACTGCATAAATACCGCGGGCGCATTGGTCAGTCCGAAAGACATGAACTGGAACTCAAAATGACCATAATGCGTCCTAAAAGCCGTCTTCGGAATGTCCTCCTCTCGGACCCGAATCTAATAATAACCGGAATGCAAGTCAATCTTCGAAAAGAACTGTGTACCCTGCAGCTGATCAAATAAATCATCAATCCTCGGGAGTGGGTACTTGTTTTTTATCGTGACCTTGTTGAGCTCGCAGTAGTCTACGCAGAGCCTTAACGATCCATCCTTCTTCTTGTGAGACCCGTGTCCTATCCTGTACTGTTCCGTAGGCTTCCGTGGCCCTTCTGGTCAAATTCTGGAAACCTCGACCTGTATCCAACGTTTACGCGCGATCCTAAGCCGAGTGCTGCATATCAGAGTTGGCTTAACTCGAAACCTATACCCCTGCGACCGTGCAATCGCTGCGATTCCAACGCCGCATCTCGCACGATGATGCGATATCCGGGCTAGGAGATGTGGGCCCTCGTTCAGTTCGAGGAAAAGGTCGTGCATTGCAATTACGAGAGAATCTCTACGAAACGTCAAATCAATCAATCAAATCAAGTCAAGTACAATAACCATCCCCAAGTACAACCACCCCTCTCTAAAGTTAACTTTCCCTTATAACAAGTACACCCATCACCTTTCACCAATCCCTCTCCCATCACTTCTCTTTCATTCCCTCTCTCTTTCTCTCTCTCTCATTCTCTAAGCAAGAATCGTCTAAGCCTCCCCATGAGAAGCCATGTGTGGCCCACTTCCCATCTCCTATCTCCACCATCCTAAGAACATCTCGACCGTTGAAATCGTCCCCTTGGAGCTCTAGATCATGTTGGCGGAAGAAGGACGATGAGATCTTAAGGTGGGTGCTTCTCTCTCTCTCTTTCTCATTTTTGTATGGTGTGCGGCCCACTCGGACGGACCCCACTTTGATGTATGTTTTATCCAAACCGTCCAAGTCATGTGGACCCTACCTTATTGGTGATGGGAGAACACAAATATCATATCAATCCAAATCAGGTGGGCCACGTACATGTGGGAACCACCTGATGACCGAGGGTCACATACGTGTGGGATCCTCCCCATGATGCTTGTGTTATAATCCACGCCGTCCAGCGTCCAGGGACGCTGGACGGGTTATGGCTAAGTGTGTGTACTGACATGGGTGTGTACTATCAGCAGAAAAAAAAAAGAGATTTTTAAAGCTTGGGGTGAGATGCTCATGAAGGCGCCACCTGGATGTATGGATTTAATCCACATCGTCCACCCTTTTTCCCATCTTATTTTAGCCGTTGAGCCAAAATGTGAAGCCGATCTAAACCCCTGGCGGGCCATAATGCAGGAAACAGTGGTTCTAAGTGATTTAAATGGTTTAGGCCCACTGTGATGTTTCTATATGCCAAAAATATTGCATATTAGACTCGTTAGTTGTATTATGAGCCAAGGAGACCAGTAGTCGGTGAGGATTTTTCTAACGCGGGCCCCACATATAAGAATCCCTAGAATAAAAAAAA
The DNA here is from genome assembly GCA_030180095.1 of Magnolia changhungtana. NCBI lineage: Eukaryota > Viridiplantae > Streptophyta > Magnoliopsida > Magnoliales > Magnoliaceae > Magnolia > Magnolia changhungtana. Next base: position 1,048,557 of record JASAUF010000231.1, on the reverse strand, counting down.
TTTTAATTAAATAAATATGCAAAAAGGCATATGCATCAACATCCCTATTGCTGTCAGAGGCTCTGGACGCTGCAGTAAGCAGCCTCCTCGCTGTTAGTTTAAAGGTGGAACGGTGGGCCCCACCATAGGCCCCACCACGATGTATGTTATACATCTACTCCATGCATTTGTTGGGTTTCCTTTTTGGAACTAGGTTTCCCAAAAATCAGCCGTATACGGAACTTAGGTGGGCCATACCATCTAAAATCATGTGAAGACATGCTTAAAACATATAAAATCACTTGGTGGGGTCCACCTGAAATTTGGATGCAGCTGAAACTTGGTCTGACCCTTCATTCAAGTAGGACACCCACAATGGGTGGGCTGGATTTGTGGACCACATCTCGGTGGGCCTAATAAATGATTATGAATGTTTTAATGGAGGATAGCCACTCTCAACTGTTGTATCTGGTGTGGCCTACATAAGTCACGGATTGACTTGATTTTTGAGACCTAGGCCACGATGGGCTAGTGCATCTGACTGATGGTGTTGATGTTCGAAACGCATCACGGTGGGACCCACACAGCTCAACCTCATGGGACGTTAAAATCAGCTCGAGCTCATTGTACCTTTTCCCATATATATATATATATATATATTCATGTATATATCTGGTGGGACCCATGTGGGACCCACCTAACGTATGTATCTTACGCCCACACCCTCTATCTGGACGGTGTGGTGGGGCCAGCCGTGATGTATTCATCCACCCCGTCCATCTCTCTCTGGGCGGTGGATGGCCACCATGAGGTATGTGATCTGCACCGTCCATCTGGACGGTGCAGTGTGGGCAGGCCACTATGATGTATGTGTTATTTGCACCGTCCATCTGGACAGTGCTGAGAGGGACACCATGCTGTATGTGTTTTTCCCATGCCTTCCAGCCCAGTCACGTGGTCGTGGAGCCCACCATGTTGAATGGGTTTTATCTGCACCGTCCAGCAGTGGGTCCCACTGCAGGACGTCAATAAGCTTTGTGGCCCACCATGTAGCATGGGAGAACCGCACCGTCCATTTGAGGACGTGGGATCCACCATGATGCATGGGTTGCATCCAAGTCCTCCATCCATTTTGAAAGCCTGTCTTAAGGCTTGAGACAAAAAAAAATAAAAAATGAGACAGATCCAGTTGACAGATGGACCACACTACAGGAAATAGTGGAGTGGATGCCTACCTTTGAAACCCCTTTTGGATTACAAAAGCCTTGTATCGAGATGACATTTGTCTCCCCCGAGTCCTTGTGACCATGGGGATAGTCTGAATAGAAATTAAATGTTGTGGTGGGCCCACTGGAAGTCGAAAGTGGGAAGTTAGTATCACCTCTGTTAGTTGTAGTTTGGTCCAGATGATCTTTGGATATGATTCATTTTATTTATTTATTTATTTAATGCTCTACAATGATCTCTATTGACGAATGATTGGCGCGGCCCATTCGATCGGCCAATTGATTTGACTCGATGTGATATATGAGACCCGACAATGATGCCCATTTGGATATAAATGAGGCCCATGTAATTAGGCCCACCTTGATGTACTTTGTGGCCCATTTATCGGGCCCGCCTTGATATATTTGTGGTCCATGGGTTAAGGCCCATTGATGCAGCCCACTCGATGTATAAGATGGCCTATTGGTGCGGCCCATTGATGTGGTTCATTGTGATGTAATCGAGGCCCATTGATGTAGCCCACCTGATGTGTATTTGAAGCCCATGGGTTATGGCCCATTGTGATGTATTCGAGGCCCATAGGTAAGGCCTGATGTGATGTGTTTATGACCTATATGATGAGGCCCATGGGTCGTGGCCCATTGCGATGTATATTTGATGCCTAGATATAAGGCCTATTGTGATGTCATTGTGACTTATATGATGAGGCCCGGTATGATGTATCTGAAATTCATTTGGTTAGGCCTAATGAGGTGTATTTCCGTCCCATAGGTTGTGGCCCATTGTGACATATATTCGGCCATGTGAGGTGGCCGATTGTGATGCAATCGAGGCCCACATGATGGGGCCCACCTATTGAGTATTTACAGTCCATGGGTTATGGTCCATGCAATGCTTTTGAGGCCCATATGCATGGTCCACCTATTGTGTAATTATGTCCCGATTGGTAAGGCCCATTGATATGTATTTGTAGGCTGTTTGGTAAGGCCCATTGGTACGGCCCACCTGATGTAATGTGGCCTACTGTGATATGTTTCCGATCCATATGATGAGGCTGATGTGGTGTATTATGTCTCATGTGCCGAGGCTCATTGGGATGCATATAAGGCCCATTGGTGCGACCCATTGTGACGTATTCGAGGACCGTAGTATGTGGCCCAATATGATGCGTTGCAGCCCATTCGATAAGGCCCAGTGTAATGTACATTAGGTCCTTGTGTGAGACCATGGGGCCCATTATCTGTTCAGCCCTATGTGGACCATTTCTTGGGAACGATGTTGGTTAAATGTCCACATTGTTGGGTAATGATGGTTAGATGTCTACATTATGACTTTTCCTTAGGCCTGGTAAGGCCCATCCTCATCATTCTCTAGTGGGTTAACCCAAACGAATGAGCCCCATTGATATTGCTTGGTCCATCATCGGTCGTCCACATATGGACCCCGCCTTGCGATCAAGGCCGATTATCGTGACCGATTACCGATCGTGGCCGATTATCGATTGACGTGGCTGATTGTTGACTCTGCTTGTCGTGGTCGTTTGACCGATTGCCGATCGAGGTCGATTATCGTGACCGATCGTAGCCGATTATCGAATGACGTGGCCGATTGCTGATTCTGCTTGTCGTGGCCGATTGACCGATTACCGATCGAGGCCGATTATCGTTACCGATTACCGATTGTGGCCGATTATTGATTGACGTGGCTGATTACCGACTCTGCTTGTCGTGGCCGATTGACCGATCGCCGATCGAGGCCTATTATCGTGACCGATTACCGATCGTGGCCGATTATCGATTGACGTGGCCGATTGTCGATTCTGCTTGTCCTGGCCTATTGACTGATTACCGATCGAGGCAGATTGTTGATGCCGGTTATTGATACCGATTATGAGTATGTGCTAGCATAGCATCATGATACATGCCCATACGCATCATCTGCACGTTTGTTATGAGATGTGGTTGACCATTGCATATGTCATTGAGCATGTTGATATGAGACTCCCTGATAGGCGGAGGTTATCTCACATGAGCGCACGGCATGCGCAAGATTGATGCATAACTGAATTGTGTGACTCATGCATCTTGCATTGTGTGTTATACACCCTAGCGACATCAGGGTCGTAGCCTCCACAGGCATATCGTGGATGGCCAGACGGGACACCGAAAATGTTTGGTTCTAGCATACGGGCACCATAGATGTCCCTGGGTGAAAATTCCTAAACCTCCATGGCCAGGAGATAACTCCAGTGTCAAGACCGAGTGGATATATGAGCGCACGAGGGCCGAATACCAGGAGGCCACGTCTCCCACTGTGTCATGGTCGGTTGGGAAGGGGTGTGGCCTTACTCGCCCGAGGGTAGGGGGCAATACTAGGCTGAGTTTGACCAGCTCATGAATGGCTCCACTTTCAACGTGCCGGATAGGTATTGGCAGACTATTGGCCAGGCGGATAGTGAGGTTTCTTACGCTCACTTGGACTGTGCTGCTTGGAGAGAGACAGTGCCATTTGGAGTGTACTAAACCCCAGTGATGATCCCAGAGATGAACCGTACTGATATGTGGACTTATTGAGTAGGAGTTGCATGCTTATTTATTCATTCATTCACTATCCACTCGGGCTGGTGGTGCGCAACTAATTATTGTGTGCCTTCATTATGGCAAAGATTTCGGTTGGGGCGCGCGACTAACCTAAGATCAGGAGTTTACCACATTGAGTCTGACTATCCAAATTTAGGTATGGGACTGGTTTGGATAGAAGTCCTTTGTGGTGGATCCCGTAGCCTGCTATACTACGTACTATCATCCGGACTTTACACTCCAGCATAGTCATTTCATTTGCACCGCAGTTTGCATTACATTCACGACATATGACATTTTGGGTTACCTGCATTTCTACATTTATATGGTTTAGATGCGGCATCTGATATTTGACTCTTTATGACTCCTCATTCGTATAGTTAATTTGTATCGCATATTTTGATATTGTTTCTCATTTGTATAGTTGATCTGTATTGCGCATTTTGATATTGCTTGACTCATGGACTTGTTAGTATTTTCGCTTACTCTGATAACATATGATTCATGACCTTACGCCTATTTTGACATTGTATGATTATGATATTGCGTTGGATACTTGACACTTACCTTGTGCACACACTTACACCACCCTCTAAGCTTTCTATAAGCTTATGCATGATAGATGCATGCAGGTGATGTTAGGTTGCAGCAGTGTTGAGCTTGGAGCGTGCAGTGGTCTCCTAGAGTTTTGATTTCCGATATATGTATCTCCCTTTCAGCTTTGTACTTAAATGATTGTATTAGTGGATATGTGATGATGATGTTGCCTTTGTGAATTGGGTAATCTTGTGGTTATGCTTATTACGAGTTAAATGTTAAAAAAAAAATCCTCCTTGTAGGATCCCAGGATTGGAATTTGACATATGGATGCTAGGAGCTGAGAATGGGGTACTACGGAGGCTATCGGTACCGGATTCGACGATCGGGATTCTTATGAATCCGATTTTCGGGTTTGGGGCGTGACACTTCTTCACGAAGAGTACCGGTGCTCCCCACGGCGAACTGCTCGGACGTATAAAACCCAACTCGCGCAACTCGTCCAACTGCTTCTGCAGTTCCCGCAACTCCAACGGTGCCATACGATATGGGGCCTTTGAAATAAGCGTCGTATCGGGCACGAGATCAATCTGAAACTCTGTGAGTCGACGATGTGGTAATCTCGGAATCTCCTAAAACACATCAAAAAAATCGTGAACAATCGGCATATGATCAATACAAGTGGCAATAGGCTCCTCAACGGCACAGGACATCAAGCAAGACAACGGCTCTCCTCGGGTCTCTGCAATGAACTGGAACTACAGCACACCGGGTATACAGAACGTGATTGTCCTTACGGAGCAGTCCAATATGGCATAGTACTCGGCAAGCCAATCCATGCCCAGGATGACATCGAACTCGGACATCGGCAATGCAAACAGATCGGCAGGCAAAAAGGTATCCCTGACTAGAATGGGGCAAGACGAGCAAAATCGGCCCAACACTGCAGTCTTTCCCAAGGGAGTCGATACTGACAGACTCTTATGAGTAGACTCCAACGGTAGGCCAGTCGATCGGCAGAAACTCTCAGCCATAAAAGAATGCGATGCACCAGAATCAAATAACACACGTGCAGCACATGCAGAGACTAAAAGCATACCCTCGACAACCCCTCCAGATGACTACGGATCCTGCTGAGCCGCGTAGAACCTAGCCTGAGCTGGCTGGGGAGGTGCATATCCCCTCTGAACGTGCTGCAGCAGCTGGGGTCGCTGAGGCCGTCGAAACTGCTGCCTCTGCTGCTGTGGTCTCGGAGGCTGTTGCTGATGCTGCTACTGAGGTGGCCTCGATGGTGGGGGCTACTGTCACTGCTATTGTGGGGGTCTCTACTACTGTGGTGGAGGCTGCTGTGGACCTCTCAGCTGCTGCTGCTGCTGTGGTGGCCTCTGCTGCTGCTGCTGGGGGTGGGGACACTCCCACATACGGTGCCCCGTCGCACCGCACCCAAAACAGGTACCGGTGAACTGCCTCGGAGGTGGTGCTGGAGGTGCTGTTGGTGCTACGGCGATCGACGCGGCTGCAAGTCACCGGAAGGAGCCTGCCTCTTCCGGTCTCTCCCCTGACCGCGATCAGACTGAGAACTGGCCCACTCAGCCTCATAAATCTGGGCCTTCCGTACCACCCCTTTAAAAGTCGGGAGCTCATGCCCAATAACATGGCCTCAAAGACTGTAACGCAAACCGTCCTCGAATCGGTGGGCTTTCCACCCCTCATCATCTACTAGATATGGTGCAAATCTAGATAGCGCTACAAAACGGGCCGCATACTGAGCCACTATTATATCACCCTGCACCAGGGCCTAGAACTCCAACGCTCGCTGTCGTCGTATGTGATCAGGAAAATACTGTCGACCGAACCGATCCACAAAATCCTCCCATGTCCACACAAAATCAGCGCCTGCTGCTAGGGAGACTGACGTCCACCAATGCTCAGCCTCACCATGGAGAAGAAATACAGCTAATCGGACTCGCCGCTCGGTCGTGCATCCCATTGTCTCGAATATCTCTCCACATTGGCGCGCCATCTCTCAGCTACCGTTGGGTCTGGTTCACCCTAAAAACGCGGGGGATCGAGCCGTCGAAACTCACGAAAGAGGGCGCTCACCCACTCCTGCTTGGCCTGCTCCAGTGAAATAACAGGGTGCCTGCCCTGCCCCTGCAGTGCGACCGTCACAGCCTACAACATCTGCTGTAACTGGGAAGCACTCACGGATACGGTCGGATCCGCACCGGTCTCTGGTGGAGGAGCTACATCTATAGGCTGGGCAGTAGGAATCTCCGGTGGTGGAGCGGGGATCGTCGGTGGTAGTGCGGGAGTCTCAGGCGGTGATGCGGGAGTCTCAAGTGGTGGTGCGGGGGTCAATCGGGTCACTCTCTGGCGCGCCATGTCTTACAGGAAGATCGAAGGTGCCTATCAACTTGGAAACTCTCGAAGGTACGCACGTTAAGAGTCGGTGATAAAGATTGCTAAGCTATCCAGACTTAGGACTTAATCATCCTAAACTCATAGCAGACATGTAATGTTGTTCTTGGTTATTCCCGAGTTATGCTCTGATACCAACTTCTGTCACGCCCCAAACTCGGAAATCGGGCTCACAAAATTTTCGATTGCCGAATCCGGCGCCGACGGCCTCCGTAGAACCCCATTCTCGGCTCCTAGCGCCCATACGCCAGGTTCCGATCCTAGGATGCTACAAGGAGGATTTTCAACATCAGTTTAATTCGTAATAAGCATAACCAAAGGCATAACCTACAAACAACAATAAAAAAATTCCATCACATTTCCACTATGACCAAAAACTTTACAAGTACAATGAGCATAAAGGGAAATACAATGAGAATGGGCAAAAAGCTCCAAAATGATCTGTTATGCGCTCCAACCTCAGCGCTACTGCGTCCCAACGTCACCTGCACGCAACGGTCATGCATAAGCTTATAGAAAGCTTAGAGGGTGGTGAAAGTGTGTGTGCAAGGTAGAAATGCAGGTATGCAATATCAGAGTAATGCAAAACATGTTGATGAGTCCATGAATACCGTTAGCCGTACCAAGGCTATGCGATGCAAGACATGAATGATGTCGGCCGTACCAACTCCATGCGGTACGAAATACAACTCAAGCATACAAATCCTCATCTAAGTCCACATATCAGTACAGCTCAAATCTGGAATATCACCGGGGTCTAGTACACTCTAAACCAGATTGCCGCCCCATCGCGCGCAATAAAGTAAGTGGAAGAGACCTCACTACCCGCCTGCCAATATCGGGCTCGGCTCATCGATAGCGGACCCATTCCTCGAGCTGGTCAAACTCAGCCTAGCATTGCCCCCTCCTCTTGGGCGGGTAAGGCCGCACCCCCTTCCAACTAACCACGACATAGTGGAAAGCGCAGCCGTCTGGCAATCGGCACTCGGTGCTCTGCACCCACTCGGTCTAGACGTTGGAGCAACCTCTTGGTACCATAAGGGTTTAGGGACTTTCACTCAGGGATATCTATAGTACCCCATGTAGAACAAGATTTTCAGTATTCAATCCTGCCAACACGATACGCCTGTGGAGGCTACGGCCCTGATGTCGCTAGGGTGTACAGTAATCATATCACACAATGCAAATGCATGAATCATACTATCCAGTCATGCAGCAGTCCTGCGCGTATCGTGGGCTCATGTAAGGCAACACCGCTTAACCGGGAGCCCATAAACAACCTGCCCGAAGGCATATGCTATGATCAGTCACCTCTCATATCAAGCATACATATGGTGCGTATGATCATGAGTCATGGAACTATATAAATATGTAATAAAGTAATGAACTATCCTCATAACGCAGATGGGTCTAGATGGCTTACACGCAACGAGTACGGGCCTACTAATGGGCCCAGGGAGAGTCGTAATGTGGACATTTAACCAACATTAACCTTGCAATGTGGACGTCAAACTAACATTGCTCCCAAGGCGTAGCCCGTAGTGAATATCATTATATGAACCAGGTTGAGGTTACACATTGCAATGGGCCTTAGGTTCATCCCATTGGGCCTTAAATACATCAAATGGGCCTAGTCTCATATGGGCCTTTCATTCGTCAAGTGGGCCACATCAATGGGCCGCACCAATGGGCCTTATGCGCATTGCAATGGGTCATAACCCGTGGACCTTAGATTACATCAAATGGGCCTAGTCTCATAGGTCTTATATGTAACAAATGGGCCACACCAATTGGGCCCCATATGTACATCAAATGGGCCTCAACTCATAGGCCCTAATACATCTCAATGGGCCTTATCCCATGGGCCCCTAAAACATCAAATGGGCCTAGTCCCATGGGCCTTAAAATACATCAAATGGTCTAATGACATGGGCCTTGCATCCACATCAAAGCGGGCCCCAATGATCTACCACAAATACATTAAGATGGACCTCAAAACATGCCAAGGTGGGGTCCACTTGGACTATAGATCTGGTTCATTCATAAGCTCAGGCCCAAAATGAGCTTTCAAAATGGATGGACGGATTGGATGCAGTACATGCATCATGGAGGGCCCCACTGTCACTAGACAGTGTGAATAAAACACATGCACCAGGGCTCCACCATCCGCTGGACGGTGGGAATAAAACCCATATATCACGTGGGCTCCAAGTGAGGCCCACCACAATGTTTATATGCCATCCAACCCGTTGACAAGGTCACACAGACCTGAGTGAAAGGAAAACACAAATATTAAATTGATTCAAAACTGCCATGGGCCCAGAAAAGGTTTCAATGGTAGAGTTCAATCACCGCTGTTTCTTGTGGTGTGGGCCACCTGAGATCTGGATCAAGCTGATTTTTGGAGGGGACCCACCTAAGGGGGTGGTCCACCTCATGGATGGTGTGGATACAAAATATACATCATGGTGGGGCCCACGGCTGGAGCCGTGGGTCCCCGCCTCTTAGCCGCCCATCAGTGAAAACACAGCAGCGTGCCGCTGCTGTGTCAGTGGTAGCAGGCGTTGCCCTATATATATATATATATATATATATATTTGAAATCCCATATTCTTGGGGTTTTTCACGTGTGGGGCCTACGTTAGGGAAATCCGACCCTACCATTGGTCGCTATGGCACGAGACAGGCCAAATGAGCCCAATGTTGGATATATTTTGGTGAATAGAAACAGCAAGTGGTTTTTCAATGGTAACTACCACAGTTTCCTATGCTATGACCCACTCGATACTCGGATCAGCTTCATCTTTCGGCTCAATGCCTAAAATGGTTAAGGGAATGAGGTGGACGGCGTGGATTAACAACATGCATCAAGGTAGGGTGTGTATGAGTGGGCCACCCCGTGAGCTTGTAACCAAGCTAATATTTGTGTTTCCACGGAGATGTCCAACGTCCCTGGACGCTGGACGGTCCTCACAACAGAGGTGGGCTTAATTCAAGTGGGTCACCTCATGATGAATGGTGTGAGTACAACACACATAAGGTGGACCCCACTCATAGATGGCTTGGGTAGAATACTTACTTCATGATGGGTTCCATTCAAGTGGGCCGCACGGCCAAATCATCACACAAAACATAAAAGAAAGGGGGAGAGAGAGAGGTAGAGGGTGGGACACGCGTGATGGAGGGACCCCGACACTATGGGCCCTCCCTTGCAATAAATCATACATCAAGTGAGCCCTAAAGCATGTGGGCCCATCAAAATCAAAACTCAATGATGGAGATCCTTTTCCCACCAATCTGGATGGCCGAGATGACCTATCTAAAGCAAGGAAATAAACATCATGATGGGGGCCATGGAGAATGGCCCCATCATGGAATGATCTTGATGATCAAAGCGGGCCATCGGCCACATCTTAGGGTCCCAAGTGAGATCCAAATCATTGATCGGTTGGTCTCACTTGGCTCATCTTAAAAACATGAAAAACTATTCTTATCAAGCACCCACCGTTCGATCTTCTTACTCCTATGGGTTCCTTAGCTCCTTAGTTTCGATTCCAATGGAGGAGATGAGGAATGGATGACTAGGATGGAAGATCTTGGGATGGAAAGGTGGGCCACACTTGTTGCTTGGGAGAGGTGGGAGAGGCTTGGACGTGTAGAGGGTTTGGGTTGCTTGGAAAGTGTTTTGAAAAAAGAGAGAGAGAGAGAGAGAGACTTGTAAAGGGAGAGATGGGTGATGGATGTGGTGTGATGGATGTGGGGGTGATGGGTATAAGAGCCACTTTTTTTTTTTACTTTTGTGGCACATGTTGTAAGAGAAGTTTGGGCTTGTGTAAGAACTTTTTGACTTTTGGGGGTTGCTTAGGGAAGAGTGTGAGGTGATGTGTACTTGACATGATGGAATTGATTGATAGATGATTGATGTGACAGCTCATTGAGATTCTCTTGGGATTCGTATGTGCGGTGTTTTCCTCGCACCAAACGCTGACCCTCATCTCTTGACCAGAGAATCGGATCGGCGCGCGAGTCGCGGCATCGGAACCGCGGCGACGGTGCGGTCGCAAGGGTACAAGTCTCGGGTTGAGTCGACTCGGGTTGACAGCGTGTGAATCAGGGTCATGCGCAATGCCGGTTAAGAGTCAAAGGTTGCCGAAATTCGACCGAAAAGACCAAGGGAACCTACCGAACGGTACGGTCTAGGATACGGGTCTTATAATATCTCATCACTGAACAGGCATTTGTTAAACAATCTGAGGAAATGGGAAATATATATCTATTAGTTGAAAAAAAAAATATGTGAAGCCTGTGAATATCCTAGAGGATTTGGAACCAGTATCGTAGGAGTTCAAGAGGGTTGTGCTCGATGAACTCCCTAATAAATTACCCCCCATACTAGATATACAAAATCACGTTGATCCAAGTCTACCTAATTGCTCACATTATCAAAAAAAATATGAGATCTCAAAGGTAGATGTGAAGGAACCGATCGATATTAGTCAAGTCAAGGAAAGCATGAGTACATGTATTGTGTCAACTCAAGAGCTTAATGCCAAGTACAAAAAAATGGCTAATGAACATTAGCGTCAGAAGTTATCTCAAACTCATGTGTTAGGTCTCTTGCGTAACTCGAGGATGAGTTTTTTGCAAGTGGAGGGGTCTAATGTAGAACGTGTCACAAATACGTTCCTAGCATGGTTAGGCCAAAAGAAGATGGACCGTAAATTGACCATAACTTTTGATCTGGGTATCGTTACGGGGCTCACAACCTATCAATCTTTACTGAAACAGGCTTTCCAAGGTGAACCAACCCACAGTGTGGGTTGCATCTGTCTGTTTCGTCAGAAAACGCGCGCTTTCAGCTCAAAAATGAATTTTTAGGAAAATTTTACTATTTTTAGTAATTTCGATTTTTTAATATTTTTTCTATTTTTAGAGTTTTAGATTTTCTTCCTTTTTAGAAATAACTTTTAGTTATACTAGGACTCTTCTAGAGAAAGTTTATTTGGAATTTTTATTTCTAGAAATTAGGCATTAGAAGAGTTTTATTAGAATTAGGATTTTTATTAGAGTTAGAATTTTGTTATTTTTGGTAATTACGAATTTTAGTTTATTTTTTTCTTTATTAATGGTGTAAGGAGATACATTAGAAAATTATCAATTATTCATTAATCAATTTCAAATTTATTAGAATTTATTCTTATTTTCTTCTTTCTTTCCTCGTGGATTCGAGAAGTCTCTGTGAGGAGTCCAGAGAAGTTCCATGGATTCAGAATAGTTATCCTCTTGAGGAAGACGGTGCTCGACCTCACGTCCTCCCATTGCAGTACAAACATGGATTCAATCAATAACCGCTAAATTTACAACAACTAAACTTAATAAAACATGGAGTTAACAAATGATTTTATGAATCAAAACAACAATTAAACAATCAAGGAAAACAATATATATGTTTTAAGAGAAAACTAGCTAGAATTGTTAATAAGCCTAAAGGGATTCCTCACCTTAACCTTAGATGAAAACCCTAGGTTGAATTCGACGGAGGAGGCAGCTACATGGATAACGACTTCACACGAGCAAGGGTTGAGATCCTCCTCACGTGTGGAAGGATGAGGAAGAAGGATGGGTTGGGTGTCCTTAAGGTGGATGTCTTCTTTCTCTCTCTCTAGATGTGTGGAGGAGACTAGGGTATGAGGGATATGAGTAAGAGAGAGGGAGGGTGATGCTCACTAGAAGGGTGGATTAGAGAGAGGGGAGCGTGAGCTCCTTCTTTATACATATGGCGGGCGTCCACACATCCCACTCATATTGGGATTATCTAAAAAAGTGATTAAATGACGGGTCTTTTTCTAATTTTAATCCGTTCATCATGTTTAACTTAAAGGATAGAGGATAGATTGGGGATAAGCCATTTTCTTGGTGATACACTACCTATATTGGATGATCTTGAAAATGGCTTGGTCGATGCCAAAATAGATTTGATTTTGATTTAGGGGTCCAAGCATGATGATCAGGGTCCAGAATTGAGGAAAATACTTAGTTATAATAGGCAAATAATTGGACAAAATTTGGTGGTTGACCGATTGTGGGAAATGCCTAAATTTGATATTTCACCTATTGTGCCAAAAGACAAGAACTGAGTTTAGGGTGGTCATCATCTAATGGTGTAGGATCATAAATCGGGGTTTAAATTTCGTATAATCTTGTAGTCGTATGAGGCTGGGGTATGCTTAAATTTTGAGTTGCGATTGACAGTAGGAAGTGGGTCAATTAAAAGCTTTACATTTAAAAGATTTGATAAGTTTAGTTATTTCCTAAAATGGATGACTTGGAGCTTAAGAAAATGTTTATCAAGGTGAGACACTCATATCCACATTAAGTCATATAATGATAATCGAAGTCACTCACGTGAAGGAAAATATTTGACTATGACTACCCATTAATTTTCTTCACTCAATGGACATTAAAATCAAGGGTTACATGACTAATTTGATATTTGGGCTACTTCTACGATGATCTAATGATTGAAATTTTATATACGGTTCATTTATGATAAATAGATATATGATAAAATTAGGTCGAATGATTATGGAAAACATGAGATCAAGAATCAAGGGTATAGGTTAATAGCATTTTCATTATTATTTTTTATCTTAGAATTTTAAGAAATATAATGATTCTACATGGTTCTAGTCATTTGTCAATTCTTACAAAAGAATCATCCTTTAAATCATTACAAATAAATAGTTATTATCAAAATAAATTAAAATTTACGTTAACTATACATAATAAATTATATGTTGAACTTAGCCTAAAATAGTAACATCCGGAATGTTACAAAATATGCTCGTTCATTGGATCTTTTATAGCTATGCCAATCACGTTCCTCATTTAATAGGCACATTAATTCTGGCCACATGCCATGCAATGGTTTGTCTCCTTAAAGGCCCTGATAAGAGTTATTACTGTCATAATAAGAACAAAATGCATAATGCCGAAGAAAGTTTAAACAAATCTTCTCCTGAAGTGAGTACAATTCTTACCGTGCTAAGCACATAGTGTCAACACATGGCATCAAGCCATTGGTTTGTGTTGTGGTGCCAGAAATGGGTGTAAATAATATCCATGTTATGAAAAGATGAGCTTAAGAAGTCCTAGAGAGGGGGTGAATAGTATTATGCCAAATAATCGAATAAAATGTTGAATAAGTAAATAAATCAACAATCTCAATCGCACTAGTATTAAAAAGTTGATTCAAACTGATTCGTTGGACAACCTTCATCCAAACAAGTTAGTAGGACAACCTTATTTCATGAATATGATAAAAATCAAAATTCCAAACTAAACAAGAGTAAATAAAACTATCTATTACAAACATTCACCACTTTTGCATAAAAGAAATTACAATCATTCACCACAAAAGTAATAAAAGCATTCACCACAACACTCAGAATTATAGTGGTTCAGTGTGTCAATAACTGTTCTTAAACAGCCACACCTACTCCACTCAACATTACTAACCACGTAATCTCGGCTTTCACTATGAATAAGATTTTCACAGGGTCACCTTAAAACCTGATACAGTTGTGATTTTAACGGGCTATTACAAACAAAAAAAACCCTTCTCTGAGATTTTTAGGCTATCTCAGACAAAACCTATAATAAAATTTTTTGGTTATCTCATAAAAAATCAAATACAGAAAGTAAATTGATACTTATCTTCACCATAGAAGAATCTCTAGCCGTAGAACGTTTTTCTTAAATGATGAGTGTTCAATAATCAGTCCAATAGAAAAGGTCCAGGATTTTATTTGATTTTAATTAAGTTTAAACCAAAAGCTACTTGCATCAATTCCCTTATATCTCAATAAAAGTAAACAGTCTTTTAGAATTAAAATGACAGAGTTTTGAGATGAATGAATTAATGAAAAAGCTATAAAAAAAGATTAAAAATACCGCTTGATAGGTTAACAATAAACAAGGCTTCTCTCTTTAGAATAAGGGTTTTAAGTGGCATGAATCATATTTTCAGATTGAGAAAGAACCTCAATTTATAGGTAGAAAGTTTGTTCCTTCAACTGGTCTAAGGCAGTCTTTGACTGGCCTAAGCACCGGATTCAGTTCTAACAAATTTTCAATTTTGAGCAGGATAAGATTTAACAGATCTTTGATTAGTCGAGGGACCTATTCGACTGGTTGAAGGTGATCTTCGACTGGTCAAAAAACCTCTTCGACTGGTCGAACGAGCTAAATCCGACCTGATTTTAATTGCTGGACTTCGAGTCAAGGAACCTTCGACTGGTCGAGGATACCTTTCGACTGATCAAAGGTGTAACAAAATTTCTGTTATACTTCGGCTGTTGGTTGGACTAGTCAAAAATTTTCTTAAACTGGTTAAGGCAGAACTTAAGCTAGTCGAAACTGAACCTACAATAAGTATAAAAATCTAATTTTAAATCGATTTTAAAAGCACCTAAATCTAAGGTCTTTCTAGGGTTTATAATACCTGTAAGGACTGAATTTCATAGGGCTAGAACTTCACACAGGATCTTGATCTTCTACTAGAACTTTCAGTAGATCGAGCTAGGTCTTCAAGGAGCTTGATCTTCTATTAGAACTTTCAGTATATCGACCTAGGTCTTTAAGGAGCTTGAACTTGTACTTGAGCTTAACTAGAACATGACTTATTAAGTTGTTTTGACAAGACGAAATTTGACAAACTAGGTATAGCATGTGCTTTAAACATAATAGCACTTACAATCTCCCCATTTGTCAATTTTGTGACTAAACACTTAGCGTTACAAGAATCGGAATGTAGCCCTGTATATTATTGTACTCATGATGTAGTTGAAGAAGATTGCAAAAATTAGTACTCCCCTCAAGTTGTACTTTCCTTGTTCATATAACCATAAGCATTCTCCAAGCAAATATAATCATTCTCATTCTCATACATCATAGCATATATTCAAAACATTCCAATCAATCACATGCATCATATATTCATAATATAGTCATTTCTCCCCATTTTTGTCACAAGTTGACAAGGAAAGAAGGATGATAACCATCAAGAAAAACATATGAATAATCACAGGAATATGTAAGAAAGCATATGAAGTAGCATATTAAAATGTCAAAGGTAGCGAATAATCATTCAAGCAGAGTTAAGAACAGTTATCCAACAAACCAAGTAAAATATTAGTTATACAGCCCCATAGATGAAAATAAGTAAAAAGAACTCAGTCAGATCCTAAGGAAGGAGCTGGCATGGAAGGATCCATCTAATGCAAACTCTTTGCAATACAGTGAAAGTACTTCTTCATGTACTTCATAAAGGATTCTAAGTTTGCGCCCGGTTATCCTGCGAAACCTGTAATGTCGTGACCTTCTCTTATAGTGATTTGAGTCGATCAAATTTGAGTCGATCATCAACCTATGAAGGTTGAAAATCTGGATCATCTGACTCATCGAGTCTGCAAAGATATCATCCATAGATGTGTCTTCTGGTGGTGCAGGTGCTTCCTCTTCTTCCTCATCTCGTTGACCCGGAAGAAATTTCAGATTTATCTTATTTAAATAGAGTTATTAAATGGTAATTTTCACTCAGATGCCTCAAACGTAGGAATAGGAACATTACAGTGTAAGATAATATAAGTCACGAGATATGCAAACAGAATAAAACCATGACCAGGATGAAGACGAAACTGAATAATGATATAGCAAATAAGAGAAGGAAGACACACTTGTATCCCAGAAACAACAGAGTGAAGAATATTAGCTATAAAGTGAGTAAGTTCTGACTTATTCCTTGATCGAGGATATACATTGGACGTAAAAATACGATAAAGAACTCAAAATCTATGGAGCATTTGATTGGCACATAAAGCATTACTAAATTATCATTTCGCATTAAAATGACATAGTTTACGCGTAATCACTTGCCATTCGGTATGAGTCATTTTATCAGTTAAATGTGCAAGAGGAGCTTCATCCTCTGCTACGACAATCTCAGTTAAGGCTGAGATAAGATAGCGATTTACGGTGAAATTCCCTTCCATAAATTTAACTATAAAGGTTAAATTTTCTATGGACACGTCACTAATTAATGCATACATGGCTTACGCAATGGAACGGTAAGCATTACCACCCCAACCCAAAATGCTTTCCCATCCGACATTTAAAAGTAAAGGAACAAGATTGAATGGAGCAATGTTGGTAATATTAACACTACGCTCAATAATTATGTCTCTTGAGCGAAAATCATTAATTTGCTCTGAATCTTCTTAGGGGCCCCTTAAGGATCTCACATTAGATGAAGTCGGCCTAGATGACGAGCTACCATGAGTTCTTCATGTAGTCGTTCTTTTAATATAATGCTCCATTTAATAATCGCAAAAGTAATAACTAAAGAGGGTAGAGAAATTGTGGGTAGATCAGATTTTCCACAAATCTCACAATAAATGGGTTTGGAATCAAGAATAATCCCAAAATAAGAGATTAACTAACAAAGATTTACTCAAATCTATAAGGAAATTGAAAAATGACAACTTACTAGCAAGATTTGGAGTTGGATTCGTCAAGAGGGCTACCAACTAGTCGAAGCAGAAGGTGAAAATGAGAAGAAAAAAAAAGTGATTTTTCACTTTTAGGGAAGAATCTGAGCGGTCCTCAACCGATCGAGCAACGTGCTTGACTCATCGAGTATGTCCTCGACCCGTCGAAAAACCCTAAATTTATATATATATATATATTATCATTATTTTATTATTATTTTATGCATTTAATTAATTATAAATAAGAAACAAATAAATGCTTAGATACTTAATTAATAACACAAAAACCAATATCATTCTTTAAATTTGAAAATCTATTCATGTCGAGTGGTTTGGTCAAATGTGTGCATGTTGCTTATCAGTTTGAATATATTCTAACATAACATTTTTATCTTCAACAAATTCTCGAATATAATGGTATCTAATATCGATATGTTTTATACAAGAATGTTGGATTGAATTTTTTGAAATGTTAATTGCACTCGAATTATCGCAATATAATGTCATTGTATCTTGCGCAATGCCATAATCAATTAACATTCTTTTCATCCAAATGAGTTGAGTGTAGGCATTACCAGCTGCAATATATTCAGCTTCAGCAGTTAAAAGTGATACAGAGTTTTATTTCTTACTGAGCCATGAAACTAAACAGTTCCCTACGTAGAAACATCCACCACTGGTAGATTTTCTATCACCAATATTTCCAGCCTAGTCAGCATTAGTATATCTGGTAATTTATATAGACGTATCATGTGGATACCAAAGTCCTAAATTAGCAGAACTTGCGATGTATTTGATTATCCGCTTAACAACAATTAGATGAGATTCTTTGGGATTGGATTGGATTGATATTGGGCACATATTCCAATATTAAAAGTAATATCAGGTTTACTAACAATTAAGTATAAGAAACTACCAATCATACTTTGATATAAACAGGAGTCTACACTATTACATGATTCATCCTTTGAGAGTTTAAGATTCGTACTCATTGAAGTATCAAACTTCTTTCCATTCTCATTCCCAAACCTTTTTACAAGATTTAAGGCATATTTGGTTTGTGAGATGAATATACCATATTCATGTTGTTTAACTTGTAATCCAAGGAAGTAGTTCAGTTCACTAACCATACTCATTTCAAACTTGGATTTCATCATATCTGCAAACTCAATAGATAAGTTAGTGCATGTAGAACCATAAATTATATCGTCAACGTAGATCTGTACTATCAGTATATGATCGTTATATTTCTTCACGAATAAAGTTTTATCAACGCTACCCATAATGAAGTTATAACTAAATAAAAATTTAGTCAATTTTTTGTATCATGCCTTGGGAGCTTATTTCAAACCATAAAGTGCCTTTCTAAGCTACAATACATGATCTAGAAATTTGGGGTCCTCAAAACCCTTAGGTTGTTCAACATAAACATCCTCATGTCAGTCACCGTTTAGAAATACACTTTTGACATCTATTTAATATATTTTAAATTTCTTATGACATGCAATTGAAATGAATAATCTTATAGATTTAAGGCGTGTAACTGGTGCAAAGGTTTCATCATAATCGATACCTTCTATCTAAGTGTACCCTCGTACAACCAGTCTAGCCTCGTTTCTAATAATATTACCCATTTCATCAGTTTTATTCTTAAAAATCCATTTGGTTCCAATTACATGTTTATCAGCAGGTCTGGAAACCAATTGTCATACATCATTTCTAACAAATTGATTTAATTCTTTTTGCATGGCAATTATCCTACTTTCATTGGCAAGTGCTTTGTTTACATTGGCCGGTTCAATTTGGGAAGTGAAGCAGACGTAATTACAGATATTTTCTAATTGTTTTCTTGTTTGTACACCATTATGAGGGTTATCGAGTATTTGATCAGTTGGATGATCTTTAACTGATCTTAATTCAGTATCAGTTGATTAGATGAAGAGTCAGGTATATCAATTTTATTGACTTCATCATCATCTAGATCAGAAGTGGGTGTGATTTGTTGATCATCAATCACTACATTTATGGATTCCTGAATCACCTCAGTTCTTTTATTAAGAACTCTGCAGGCACGACTATTTAGGGCATAGCCTAGAAAAATTCCCTCATCACTCTTGGCTACGAATTTTTTCAAATTTTCTCGGTCTCTTAAAATAAAGTATTTACATCCAAAAGTCCTAAAATATTTAACAATGAGCTTTTGTTAAACCATAGTTCATAAGCTGTTTTTTTTTTTTAATTTTCTAATATAAACTCGATTTATAATATAACATGCAGTATTAATTGCTTCAGCCCATAAATTTTTTGGTAGTTTCATCTTATTCAACATTACACTAGCCATTTCCTGTAGCACTTTATTTTTACTTTTAACAATTCTATTTTGTTGAGGTGTTTTTGGAGCAAAGAACTCATATAATATACCATGATGATCACAATACTTCTCAAAATTGCTATTTTCGAATTATGTGCCATGATCACTTCTAATTTTGATCATAGATATCTCTTTTTTTAGTCTGAATACGTTTTAAAATTCTTTTAACTTCATCAAGAGTATCAGATTTCTCTCTTAAAAAATCTACCCAAGTATATCTACCGTAATCATCAACAATGACCAGAAAATACTTCTTTTCACCTCTATTCTCAGTTCTAGTTGGTCCTACTAGATCCATGTGGAGTAGTTCAAGTGGTTTGGTTGTGGCTAAGGAGTTCACTTTCTTGTAACTATTCTTGGTTTGTTTATCAATTTGACATGCACCACGTACTTTTTCTATCTTTTTCAGCTTGGGTATGCCTCGTAAGTGATTTGTTTTGCTCAGCTTATACAAATCTCTATAGTTAACATTCCAAGATGTTTATCCCAAAGTTCGGTCTCGTCTGTTTGGACCATGTAACATGAATGGTTAGATGAGCAAGAGTTATCGATAATATAGCAATTTTCAGAGGTTCTGCGACCATTTAATATTACATTTCCCTTCTCATTTCTTATCTCACATCCGCGATCAGAAAATTTCACACTATATTTGTTATCACAGATTTGAGATATGCTTAAGAGGTTGTGTTTTAAACATTCAACATAAAGCACATTTTCAAAGGGAGGAAGGTCAGGAAGTTGTACAGTACCTTGGCCTATTATTTTGCAGTTGCTTCCATCACCGAAAGTAACAGAGCCGCCATTAACTTCTTTGATATTCATTAATATCACCTTATCACCTGTCATATATCTTGAGCATCCAGTATCCAGGTACCATTTTGAGTGGCTAATGACTTTAAAAGCTATGTGGACTACAAGACACTTAACCTTTGGAACCCATTTCATAATGGTTCTAGGTTTAGGAGTGACTTTTGAGTTTCACTACATTTGAAAGTTAGGATTTCTCCTTTCTCTATAAACTTCACAAACATTTGAGTTGAATTTCAAAAGCTCTTTAAGTAGGTCCACTATTTTTTCAGCTAAGTGAGATCTATTATTCTTTTGATATTTATAACTGATGATTTTATTATTTTTAGAAACTTGAAAGGGTTTTGAGTTTTTGAAATCATTATGATTAAAATCTCTTAAGGTCTTATCTTTAGAGTTAGAAGATTCTCCTCTTATAAAAATAGGAGCAGAAGTCCTAGATTTTGAAGAGTTACCTTTAATATATCTCAGACCAGACTTGTCACCACATTTTCTAGTTAAGGTTAACAGTTTTTCAAGCTTTTACTTTCCAAGGGTATATTTCCAAGTGTCCTTTAAACTCAAAAGGGATGAAATTTCAAGTTTTAGTTTTTCATTTTCAGTTTTGAGATTTTGCAATTCAGAAGTTTTAAAGCTTAAATATAATTTTGTTTTTTCAAAACAATCTGAAAAATGAGATTTTTCTAAAACTGTGTTTTCAAGTTCTTCTTTTAATTTAGCATATTTCTCTTTCTAAATTTTCAGTTTGACAACAATTTTACGACTCTCTCTATATAGAACATCGTAGGCATCTTGAAGATCATCTTCATTTTCATTTTCAGGGTCATTCCTGAGATTATCATGGTCAGATAGATTACAGCTATCTGAGGACGTGACACTGGCTATGGTCATAAGAGCTTTTACATAATTTATATTTATATTTGCATTCTCTTGTTTTGATTCATCAGACTCAGAAGTACTTTCAAAGTTAGATGATTCATCCTAAGTAGCAATCATGCCCTTTCTTTTTTACCTATCCTTTTTAGGACATTTATTAGCTAAATGTAGGGCTGAAAGTTGGGCGGGTTCAACCCGACCGACCCAACATTGGGTTGGGCTCGGGTAGGATATATCGGGTTTGGTCTCGAGCTTAGGCCATACAAACGCCAACCCAATAAATTGGGTTGGGCTCAGGTTGAGGTCTCGGGTTGCCCGACCCAACCCAAACCCGATCAATATATAAGTTCCTTGTAAATTAATTATAATTGAGTGCAGATCATTTGTATTGAAGGTACAGGAAATTCCAATGCCATCAGGTTCCATTGGTCCATGTCATTTCCGATGACTCAAGCTAACAAGATACACCGGATTTCTCTCTCTCGACTAGATTGCTTGATACACAATACAACTTTTAAAGGAGTAGCTGTCCTATATTTTAGCTTGTTTGTTTAAAAAAAATGCTCTTTACGATAATTAACTACATATATAATTAATAAAATTATAGGTATAAAAAATAAAACTTTTATTAAAAATATAATAGACTAATGTAATAATGAAAATATTAGCATATATCTACTCGACTAACCCAGCCAACTCGACTGTCACGCTCCAAACTCGGAAACCGGGCTCACAAAATTTCCGATCGCCAAATCCAGCGCGTTAGCCTCCATAGTACCCCATTCTTGGCTCCCGGCATGCATACACCAGGTTTCGATCCTGGGATCCTACAAGAAGGATTTCGAACATGATTTTGATTCTGTACAAGCATAACCCACGAACAATAACCATAAGAGCACCATCACAAAATCCATTATGATAAAAAACTTTTGAGTAGAATGCGTCTAAAGGGAAATACAAGATAATGCAAATAACGGAAACTCCAAAAACTCGACTGCACGCTCCTGCTGCTACTATGCTACGGCTGCATCTTGGCGTCACCTGCACGCATCTATCGTGCATAGGCTTATAGAAAGCTTAGAGGGTGGTGTAAGTGTGTGCACAAGGTAAGTGCAAAGTATTCAATACAATGTCATAATCATACAATATCAGAGTAAGCGAAAATATTGACAAGTCCATGAGTCAATCAATATCAAAATACGCAATATAGATCAGCTATACAAATGAGAGCCAAATATCAGATGCCGATAATGCAATGTAATATACAATTCTTGATGAGTTTACGAATACCATCAGCCGTATCCAGACCATATAAATGCAGAAACACAATAACCCAAAATGTCATATTCCTGCGGATGTAATGCAATGCAATGTGAATGAAATGACTATGCTGAAGAGTGAAGTTGGGATAATTGTACGTAGTATCGCAAGCTATGGGGTCCATCACAAGGGACTTCTATCCAAACTAGTCTCATACCTAATTTGGATAGTCAGACTGAATGTGGTAAACTCCTTATCTCAGGTTAGTCGCGCGCCCCAACCGAAATCCTGGCTATTGCGAAGATACATGCAACAAATAGTTATGCACCACCAACCCGAGTGGATAGTGAATGAAGGAATGAATGAGTATGCAACTCATGCTCAACAAGTCCACATATCAGTATTGTTTATATCTGGGATCATCACCGGAGTTTAGTACACTCCAAATGGCACTGCCTCTCTCCCAGCCACACAGTCCAAGTGAGTGTAAGAAACCTCACTATCCGCCTGGCCAATGTCTGTCAATACCTATCCAGCACGCCGATAGCAGACCCATTCACGAGCTGGTCAAACTCAACCTAACTATGCCCCCTACAATAGGGCGGGTAAGGCCACACCCCCTCTCAACCGACCACGACACGGTGGGAGACGCAACCTCCTGGTATTCGGCACTTGGGAGCTCATGTATCCACTCGATTTCGACGTTGGGGCGTCTCCTGGCCTTGGAGGTTTAGGGACTTTCACCCACGGACATCCAAAGTGCCCAGATGCTTGAACCAAACATTTTCAGTGTCCCATCTAGTCATCCACGACATGCCTATAGAGGTCATAGCCCTAATGTCGCTAGGGCATACAGTAATTACAATCACACAATACAGGATGCATGAGTCATGTAGTCCAATCATGCATCAATCCTGCGCATACCGTGCGCTCATGTGGGATAACTCCACCTATCAGGGAGTCCCATAAACCATCTGCCCAATGGCACATGCAATGGTCAAACACATCTCATAACAAACATGCAAATGATGCTTATGGGCGTGTATTATGATGTTATGCTATCACATACTCATAATCGGCATTGATAATTAGCCTAATGAGGCCTGAAGGAAGGTCACAATGTGGACATTTAACCATCATTGCCCATTAATGTGGACATTCAACCAACATTACTCCTAAGGAGTGGCCAACATAGGGCCGAACATACAGTGGGCCCACGGCCTCATACAAGGGTCTAATATACATCATGAGGGGCCACATCCTATGGGCCTTAATTATATCACAATGTGTCAGTCCCATGGGCCTCGAATACATCATAATGGGCCGCACCACCTGGGCCTCGAATGTGTCTCAATGGGCCATAACCCATGAGCCTCAATACGTCACAATAGGCCACAACCCATGGGCCTCAAATACAAAATAGGTAGGCCCCAAATATATTAAGTGGGCCAAATGGGGCAGTCCATGGTTTAGCAAAACAGATGGACAGCTTGTTTGAAACATATTCATCATGGTGTGCCCCCACATGCCGATGGGTGGCGTGGTGAATACATACATCACAGCGGGTTTCCACACCACCCTGGACAGATGGATGGTTGGACAACCACATACATTTAAGTGGGGTCCACGTCCTCAAGCAGAAGGACGGTTAGATATAACAATACATCATGGTGGCCTTACGCCACTTGTCCAGATGGACAGGTGAATATAGAGTATGTACATCAAGGTGGGTCTCACCTGCCATGGACGAAGTGGATATACAACACATCATCAAGGTGGGTCCCAGGAATAGTCTGCCCAATGGCGTATACTATGATCAGTCACTCCTCACATCAGGCATACATATGAAGCGTATGATCATGAATACTGGATCTATACTAAACATGTTATGTGGTGATAGGCTCCGTTCATAACGAAGATAGGCCTAGACGGCCTACACACTATAAGTATGGGCCTATCAATGGGCCCTAGGGAGAGTCGTAATATGGACGTTTAACCAACATTATCCTTACAATGTGGACATCAAACCATCATTGCTCCTAAGGCACGGCCTGCCATGAATCACACATTGCAATGGGCCTTATGTACATCTTGTTGGGCCTCGTCCCAAGGGTCTCTAATACATCAAATGGCCTCATAACATGGACCTCGTATATATATCAAGGCGGGCCTCAACAATAGTCCACAAATACATCAAGATGGGCCTAATCACATGGGCCTCATATGTATAAAAGTGGGCCTCAACAATGGGCCACGAATACATCAAATGGGCAATACCAATGGGGCCCATGTATATCAAATGGGTCACACCCAAATATAAGTGGTGATAATGATTTCCACCATTAAAATTCCCAAGGCCCACCATAACTTCTATTTCCCATCCAATCCGATCATAAGGTCCTAAGGGATTTCAATGGTAGCCGTTTAATCCTCACCGTGTAGTGTGGTCCACATGATAAATAGATCTGTCTAATTTTTGCCTCAAGCCTTAAATTTATCTTTGAAAATGGTTGGACAGTTTAAACGCAACACATGCATCATGGTGGGTCCCATAATGGTAGACGGCATAGATGAAGTATATATCTCATGGTGGGGTCCACACTAATAGGTGTGGATTACAATACATACATCAGTGGGTCCCATGTGGGGCCCACCATAATGTTTATTTTCCACCCAGCCTGTTGACAAGGTCACACAGACATGGGGCCCACCGAAATGTTTATTTTTCACCCAATCCAATCATAAGG
Organism: Magnolia changhungtana; assembly: GCA_030180095.1. Lineage (NCBI taxonomy): Eukaryota > Viridiplantae > Streptophyta > Magnoliopsida > Magnoliales > Magnoliaceae > Magnolia > Magnolia changhungtana. Next base: position 1,023,206 of record JASAUF010000231.1, on the reverse strand, counting down.
TTTTAAATACCTGGATTAAGAGGGAAACAAATATCATGATGTGTAACATCCCAGATTTTTACCAACCTGGAATTAGACGTCCTTAGGCAATGGGTCGATCCTAATACCTGATTAACTTGTCAGAACTCAATCCCAAAGTCTAAAAACGCTTTTGAACCCATTTCCTTCACAAATCCCACCCTTCACCACCTTGATCTTTCAATTTTTCCTAAGTACTTTTACCCTACACACTATCTTAAACTAGCTAAGTAGTATAACTTGGATCACTCTATATACAAACTACAAAGGACTAAGTACCACCTCAGACAGAAATCTTATAGGACTAAATCCTTTAGAAATGAGATAAAGTAACTAAGTGCTAAACTAGTTAGCTACGAAATCCGTTTGATCCACTTTAAATACGATCTGCAAGACTCAAAACTTGTAGAATCATTGACGCTAGGTTACCCTAAAATCTAGGATCAAACTCATTACCCGACTGCTCTTGGGAGCACGTTGAAACTCCGTATCAGATCTAGACCGCACGTCGGAAGTCCGAATAATACCAAGTTAAGGAATTAGGACCGCTACGCTGGGCTTGACAACCATCTCGCAAATCAAATTTAGACGGTGTCCCACGGCTGTTCGCTTGAGTCCGGAGCGTGAGAGGGTGAGAACACTTGTTTTCTTTACAAAATAAATATCTCAAATAGTAATCTGAGACTTGTTACTTGCGGGTCGGTTAAGATACAACCTAACAAATGAATCGACCCAAATACACCCTCGGATCAGGAAAAATTTCATAAACATATCCATGTACTTAGAATCTTCGATCGAAATCCGCTGACCGTTGAACTGAAACTGGTCCGCCACGTGCGATCTGGAAACCCGACTGGAATGAAACCTCAACTGAACCTAGATCTAGAGTCTGTGAGCTTAAGTCCGACCTTTGGCTTAAGGAGGCCCACCAGAAGTCCTCCGTTGAGCTGAAACAGAGTTGCTTTGGTTATAACCTAAGTATACCTTGACCTGAAGTCTATTTCGGTGACTTTTAGGCTATATAAGGACCTTAGAACTCTCTCTCTCACAGCCATATGAATTTGAGAGAAACCCTAGAGAGAGAAGAGAGAAAAGAGAGAGAAAGTGTGAGAGAAGTAGGAGCATCTCCCTGCCTTGTTTCCCTGCCTTTGTACAAGCTCCACCACCTCGTTCTAATCGCTTTCCCGGTGATTTCAGCTCCGTTTCTAGGTAAGAAACCCTAACCCTAATCTGATTTGGGGTGTTGATAGTTGTAGGTTATGAAATAGCTAACCTATTTCATTCTATAGGTTGCCAAACTGCCGAATACGGAAGCTTAGCAAACCTATCGACTCCGTTACGATTCTATGATAAAAGGTGAGGACTTTAGGTGTATAGGTTACGGTTTTCAACGCTTTCAATGTCAGATAATGATAGATTCATGATCTGCATGCAATTGCACATGTACAAAGTGCTTTCTGTTTTCTGTTTCATTAAAGACGTAGAATATGAAATTTTACATTTCTAGGTATTCATAGAAAATACCGTATATGTATATATTTTGAAAATGTATTTGACATGATTATTTGTTGTATGAATATATGATATATGGATAAAATACTTGTTTGGTGAAAGGATTCGCCCTAATCATGTTTTGCTAATATACACTATGTATGTAGGAATAGTGTATTGTAGAAAATACTGTATACGTATATATTTTGGAAATGTGTTTGCCATGATTATTTGCTGTATGAATATATCATATGTGCGTAAAATACTTTCTTGGCGAAAGGACTCGCCCTAATACATGTTTTGCTAACATACACTATGTATGTTGAAATAGTGTATTCTAAGTGTTTGTGCAAATGCTTGTGAGAATAAGTGTTTGGATGATGATGCCTTAGGTAGGTGTTGAGATGGGATTCTCAACTACCTTAAAGACGTATGATTTCCTCCATGAGGTTGTTTACTTAAACCGCTTACTTGTGAAATATATATGTTTGTATTCTTGTTTATATGGTGCTTTATGACATGCTTTATAACATGCTTTATACATGCTTATGACACGTTTGTTAGCATGCTTGAATTACTTTATCTATTATGCTTTACTCCATATGCTTTGAATATGGATTAATTGCGATTGGGACTATGTTTATAGTCCAGATAATCGATACCAGACTTGAGTTCGTGGTTGAGATTCTTTTCGCCACGTAAGATGTGTTTGACGAACCCGAGTCGTACTTCAGTTGGCGACAGTAGTTAGGCCACGTGAAGTATTTATGCACTTCATGTCGTTTAGTTGATTGTGCGCTCGAGCTAGTCAGGCTCGTCAAGTAACCCGATATGTCTAATGTATGTTTACCATGTTTGGTCGCTACTGCTTGAACCTAGGGTACCAAACTTACCAGTAGAATCCCGTTAACTATGGTACCTCGATCCGCTAAGACTCATGAGCCGGGCATGGTGGTATGGGACATCGTGGTCGAGTTGTCGGCCTACGTTGGGGCCACGTGCCTCCCCGTAGTGACCAGTGAGCCACCAGACTCGTGAGCTGATTATGGTGGTATGGGACACTATATTCATGCTGTCGGCCTACATTGCTTAATGGGTGATGGGGGAGTGGTGCAGCGATTCCGTGTAACAGCCCTGACAGCCCTAACTGTACCCGGTGTAGTGACCTCGAGCATACTCTAAATCTGCGGTGAGGCGATGAGCCTTCCCGTAGTAACATAGTATAAACTAGGCCTGTATTGATAAGGTGATGGGGGAGTGGTGTAACGATTCTATGTAATAGCCCTGACAGCCCTTGCAGCGACCTAGAAACATACCATCGTATGAGATTGTCTAGGACTGACGACCCTAGAATGGATCATGTTTGGGAATGATACAAGGGAGGTACCTTAGTTTTCCAATACTACTGTTTGAAATGGACTAATAACAACTCGGTAATCATGCTCATCATGCATTGCATATTACTGGAAGATGTGGAGCACTGAGGAATGCAAGCATGCCGCGAACGTAAGATGGTGTCGCATGAGGGAGTATGTCGGTGAGGGCATCCATCATGACTGCATTCATACTTGCATTCATAAGAGTAGTTAGGAGTGTTTGATTGTACTACTTTATCATTACTGCTTGACTGAGTCGATAACATGTTAACCTATGCTTTATTGTTCCGCTGAGTTAGCTACTCACTCCCACGTTACGGGACGGTTTTCCGAACACCCACCAGACTTTGTCTGATTGCAGATGGCGACGCTATTTCTGAGGCGGAGCGGAACTTTTGTGACGATGAGGGTGCTTTTTCGTATATGTTGTTTATGGCGGCTTCATTTGAGCCGTGTCTTGATAGATAGGATTACAGGGATGTTGACTAGATGACACTACACCTTAGGTATATTTTGAAATGTACTTGTAATTATTTAACCTGGTATTGTTATCACACTCTGAAGACTCACCACAGTTTATGTATTACATATAGCTATCATAGTCTTCCGCTTGCAAATTTAACTGTCTCTGGAGTATGATATGCTGTTTTGGCTTAATCTCACTATGTTCACTACTCTAATACAGACAACATTCAATCATCATTCATTTTGTTGTATAAGTGATGCGTTGGAACTCGGGAGTTGAGTTTATGCTCGACCTCCTATTTTCAGGGCGTTACATGATGGCCTAAACCCGGCAGCCCAAGGGTTTTTTAATGGTGGACATTCAAACCCACTGTTTCTTATAATATGGTCCACCTGATCCTAGATCTATCTCATATTTAGTCTCAAGCCTAAAAATGAGTTCACCAAATGGTGGATGGTTTGTATGTAACACATGCATCATGGTGGGGGTCCACATGAACTATAGATCTGACTCACTCTTTAGCTCATGCCATAAAATGAGTTTTCAAGGTGGATGGACGGTTTGGATGCGGCACATGTATCATGATGTGGGTCCACTAACTGTCCAGCAGCCCAACCAAATGGCTGGACAGCAGTGATAAAACACATACATTTTGTGGGTTCCACCATCCACGGTAAGTGGACGGTGTGAATAAAACACATACATCATTGTGGTCCCACGTGGGGCCCACCATAATGCTTATTTGCAATCCAACCTGTTGGTAAGGTCACACGGACCTGGATGAAAAGGAAAACAAATTTCATGGTGATCCAAAACTTCTGTGACCCAGAAAAGGGTTTCAATGGCAGACGTTCAATCACGTTGTTTCCTATGATGTGGGCCACCTGAGCTGTGTATACGGCTGATTTTTGGTGGGGGCCCCACTGGCCTAAGGGGCCCACTAATGCACGGTATGGATGGTCGGGACACATCACGGTAGGGCCCACACATGGGACCATGGTCCCTGTCCCCTTGCCCAAACGCAGCAGCGTTCTGCTGCTGCGTCAGCAGCAACAGGCGCTACCTGCTTATATTTTATTTTTATTTTTTTTGAAAACATGTTTTTCTAAGGTTTTTCTGTGATAGGGCTCGCATCAACAAAATTCACCTCACCCATTGGTCTTTACTGCCCAAGACAGACCAAACGAGCCTAATATTCGCTATATTTTAGCGCATCAAAACAACAGGGTGGATTTCAATGGTAGACACATAGTTTGCTATGCTATGGCCTGCCTGAGAGTCAGATTAACCTCATTTTTCGGCTCAACACCTAAAATATGCTGAGAAATGGAATAGACGGCATGGATTATATACATACATCAAGGCGGGGCCTATAAGAGCAGCCCATCCCAAGTATAGCTAATTAGTACACACCCATGTCAGTTCGCACTTTACTGTTAGCCACGCCCACGGCTACACGTCTAGCGTCCAGAGACGCTGGACAGTGTGGAATAACACAATCACCATGGTGGGTCCCACATGCACAAGGCCCACCATGCATATATATTAATATAATATTAATTTAATATTATCATAATATAAATATAATATATTATGTATACATATAGATGGTGGATCTCTCCTGAAATGTAGTGGGCCTGTAACGACTTGGAAAATCCCGTACAATGGCTCGAGTACCACCTCAGGCAGAAATCACTTAGGATCAAATCCTTTAGAAATTAGACAAAGTTAACTAGGTGTTAAACTAGATTAGTCATGAAATCCGCTTGAATCACTTTAAATACGATCTACAAGACCTAAAACTTGAAGAATCATTGACGCTAGGTTACCCCAAAAATCTAGGATCAAACTCATTACCCAACTGCTCTCGGGAGCACATTGAATCTCCATATCAGATCTGGACCGCACATCGAAAGTCTGAATAATATGAGGTTATAGAATTAGGACCGCCTTGCTAGGCTTGACAACCATCTCCGAAGTCAAAACCAGATAGTATTCCGGGGCTATTCGCTTGAGCCCGGAGTGAAGAGTGTGAGAAAATGTGATTTTCTTTATAAATTAAATCTAAATTAAGTAATTTGAGACCTGTCATTTGCGACCCAAATATAAGCAATCAGACCATCAGAATCTGACCCAAATACACCCTCGGATCAGGGGAAATATCATACACAGGTCAGTATACTTGTAACCCTGATCAAGTTTCGGTGACTGTTGAACTGAAACTGGTCCGCCACGTGTGATCTAGGAACCCGATTGGAATGAAAACTTAACTCGACCTAGATCCAAGGTCAGTGAGCTTAAGTCCGACCTTTGGCTCAAGGGGGGCTCCAGAAGTGCTCCGTTGAGACGGAACAGACCTACTTTGGCTATAACCTAAGTATACCTTGGCCCTGGGTCTAATTTGGAGTATTTTAGGCCTATATAAGGACCTTAAACCCTCTCTCATTCTCACCATACGAATTTGAGAAAACCCTAGGAGAGAGAAGAGAGAAAAGAGAGAGAAAGTGTGAGTAGAGTGAGAGATTCTTCCTATTACTCTACCCTGCTATCATACGTGCTTAACCATCCCGATCTAATCGTTATTCCAGCGATTCTGACTTCATTTCTAGGTAAGGAAACCTAACCCTAATCTGTTCTAGGGTTTTTAATCGTTGATAGGGTGAAGTAGCTAACATATTTCATGGAATAGGTTACCGTTATGCCTTAGACAAAGCGAGGATGAATGAATTGACTCCATTACGCGTTTATCGGTGTAAGGTGCAGACTTTAGACGTATAGGTTATGGTTTTCAATGCTTTCAATGTCAGATAATGATGGATTCATTATCTAGGTGTTATTGTACATGTAAAATGCGACGTTCGTTCTGCGATTCGGTTACGTATGCAAATTATGGCGTTTAGTGTATTATGTATATTTGCAGAAAATACCGTATATGTACAAAATATGAAATTGTGTTTGCCATGATAAATCACTGTATGTACATGTTATATATGTGTATAATACTTACTCGGCGAAAGGATTCACCTAAATACATGTTTTGGCTAATATACGTTATGTATGTTAAATGAGTGTATTCTAAGTGTTTGTAAAAATGCTTGTAAGAGTAAGTACTTAGATGATAGTGTTTTAGGTAGGTTTTGAGATAGGATTCTCAACTACCTTAGCGATGTGTATGATTTCCTTCATGTAAGTTATTTAAGTTAATCGCTTACTTATGAAATGTATGTGTTGTATTTTCTATTTATATTGTGCTTTTATAACATGCTTGTTAACATGTTTGAATTACTTTGTTAATTCTGCTTTGACTATTACACATGCTTTCTAGTTATGACTTGAATGTGATTGGGGCTATGTGATAGTCCAGATAATCGGTAACAGGCTTGAAGTCGTGGCTGAGATTCATTTCGCCATGTAGGATGTGTTTGACGAATCCGAGTCGTACTTCAATTGGCGACAGTGGTTAGGCCACGCGAAGTGCTTATGCACTTCATGTCGTTCAGCTGGTTGTGCGCTCGTGCTAGTCGAGCTCATCAAGTAACCCGATCTGTCTAATGTATGTTCACCATGTTTGGACGCTACTGCTTGAACTTAAGGTACCAAACTTACCAGTGTAACCCCGTTAACCTTGGTACCTCGATCCACTAAGACTCATGAGCCGGGCATGGTGGTATAAGACACCGTGGTCTAGCTGTCGGCCTATGTTGGGGCCACGAGCCTCCCTGCAGTGACCAGTGAGCAACTCAGATTCGTGAGCCAAATACGGTGGTATGGGACACTTTATTCGAGCTGTCGGCCTACACTGATAAGGTGATGGGAGGGTGGTGTAACGATTGCGTGTAACAGCCCTGACAGCCCTTTATAGTAACCTCGAGCATACTCTGAATCTGCGGAGAGGCGACGAACCTTCCCATAGTAAACAGAGTATAAACTAGGCCTGTATTGATAAGGTGATGGGGGAGTGGTGCAATGAGTGCGTGTAACAGCCCTGACAGCCCTTTACAGTGACCTAGAACGGTACCATCGTATGAGATTATTTAGGACTGACGAACCTAGAATGGATCATTGTTTGGGAATGATATAAGGAAGGTACCTTACTTTTCCAATAATAACTCGATAATCACTCTCATAACATAGCACTGCATGTGTCTGGAAGATGTGGAGCATTGAGGGATGAACGCATACCGCGGACGTAAGATGTTGTCGCATGAGGGAGCATTGGAGAGGGCATGCACATGACTACATTCCATACTTGCATTAATAAGAGTATTTAGGAATATTTGATTATACTGCTTTATCATTACTGCTTGACTGAATTGATAACATGTTAACCTATGCTTTATTGTTCCACTGAGTTAGCTACTCACTCCCACGTTACGAGACAGTGTTCTGGACACCCACCAAACTCTGTCTTAGATGCAGGCATCGACGAGACGCAGGAAGCTGAGCCTGATTTCTATGATAATCAGGATGAGTTCTTCTTCATGCAATTCTCTGGAGGCTTTGCTTAGGCCATTCAAATGACGGGACTACAAGGTTTACCATTATAGTTGCACCATGTTTTGGTATTTTGATTTTTAAAATTAAAACATGTATATGGTGACTCAGTAAAGTGTTCATACTCTAGAGACCGATTATGACCATTTCTAGCTTTATATGCATTTATATACATCTTTCAATCTTCCGCTTACGTTTTATAACTTGATCTAGAGTATGAATTATTGTTTTGGTATAATCCCACTCATGATTATTGTACTAACACAGACAACATTCAATCATAAGCATTTATGTTGCATAAGTGATGTTTTGGAACTCGGGAGTTGAGTTGCTACTCGACCCCCAATTTTCAGGGCGTTACAAGTTGGTATCAGAGCGTGATTTGGATTAAACCACACCTGGGTTATGGTCACACGATGTACACTGACGCATTTTGATATAGGAGGGTGCGAAAAAAATATAGAAACAGTCATAGGTATCCCGATTTCGCCAATCGGCGAAGTTCACTGAAATCAGTCGTTTTGTTTGAGTTTGTACTCAACCGTGATCGCACGAGTCGACCCCAAAACACTTCTAGACCATCAAATGATGGATTTAGATCACACCTCACCCCATCCCAGCTGAACAAAAGTCTTCTAGCGACCAATATGTCTGACGACTTTCGTTTACTCCATCACATCTTCACATTCAACGTCTACCCCAGGTGGAGCAATTGCAGCGAGTGTACGCGCCTCGTGGTAGACTTCCTGTATCAAGTGGGGCAGAGACCGAACCCGTGCGTGCCTACGTTCGTGTTGCTATGATTCATGTAACTCTGTATTCCATGTATTATGACAATTTTGGTAAATGAAATGTATGCAGCCTCTTTTGCTATGAAGTGTGTGGAATGCTTAAGTGATTGTGTATTGTGTTACTATGCTTCATCTTACATGCGTTACACCCTATGTTGTATAGGGCATGCCACGGAAATATACGCGGAGCACGGCACACCTCGCACTCATTGATATGATGGACCACTCTCCTTCCCACAGAGATGGTCGATGGACCCTGGTTTGGACCCGGATCGTGAGACTATACCTGCGCCTCAGCCTTTCACTGGTCGTATAGCTGGACTACCACTTTATACACCACTGGTTCGCGAGCAGAACCGTGCGTCTTCCTTGACGCAGTACGTGCCTCAGCCTGCCCCGCCTACTGATAGGTTTGAGCAGATGATGATGCTGATGCAGCAGCAGCACCAGCAGCTCTTGACCACTATTGTAGGGGCCTTATCTCAGGGTGGGAGTGTGACTCCACCTTCACCATCTGTACATCCTGCTGAGACTGCAGAGCCTTCTGCTCAGGCTGAGGATGTGCCTCCGCCTGCACCTGCTGCATACCCTGTGGGAAATTTGGGTACTAGTGGCCTTCTTGAGTGATTCTAGCGCTTGAGGCCTCCTACTTTTATGGGTTCTCACAGACCCGAGGAGGCTAAATATTAGCTAGACCGCATCTCCAAGATGCTACGGATGCTGCCTTGCACCGAGTCAGAGCAGGTTGAGTTGGCCACATTTATGTTTAAGAAGGAGGCCAGTATGTGGTGGGATAGTGTCCCACGGACAGTCGCAGTTGGCTACGTATGGACTTGGGTAGCTTTCGAGTTTCGTTTTCACGAAAAGTACTACCCTCAGACCTACCGATATGAGAGGGAGAATGAGTTCTTGCGCCTCAAGCAGGGAGGCATGACTGTTACCGAGTACGAGCATCGATTTACTGAGTTGGGCAGATACGTCCCTACGATACTTGCTGACGAGCAGATGCGGAGGTCGAAGATGTGCTGTGTCAGCATACCCTCCTATGCCGACCTGGTACACATGTCTATGTGGGCAGAGCAGGATGTTGAGCGACTGACACACTCTCGTGACCCTATGGTTCCTAAGCCACGACCAGATATCCAGAGCAGAACATTCCTCGGTAAGAGGCCACGTATTGATTCTCCTTCCAGGATTACGGCGCCAGTAGTTCCGATGAGGCGTCCAGGTGTGACCTGTTCTTACTGCGGGAAACTGAGTCACCCTGCAGAGAGTTGCTTTGCACAGATGAGAGACAGCGGGTTTGCACCATCGCAGAGGATTGATCGTCCTCGCCCTCAAGCTTTATCGGCTCCACCACTACGGACAGCACTTACACATCCTTCCTTCAGACCACCTGCACCTCGTTATAGGCCACCACAACGACCTATGATGCCTCAGCCCAACCGACCTCAACAGGCACGTATTCATGCACTCACAACAGAAGAGCCAGAGACAGCACCTTCAGCACCTATGGCCTTCGAGGTCACTGCACATGTCCAAGGTATTCCTATCTTCTTATTGGTGGACACAGGGTCCACTACCTCTATGATCTCATGCATGACAGTTAAGCGACTGGGTTTGGATACTGCTTCTACGAGAGGAGTGAGGGTCATCACTGCCACAGGGACTTTCTCTGATGTTACTAGTATGTGTGAGGGCTGCCCGATAGACTTGGGTGGCAGAACGATATTAGTCGACCTGATCGTCGTTCCCCTATTCCATTACAACGTTATTTTCGGAATGGACTGGCTCACTAAGATGCGAGCAGAGATCAATTGCGAGACTAGGATGGTTACAGCCCACGGACCAGAGGGCACGGCTTTTACTTTCCCTGTTTAGGTCAGTCACACTTCTCAGTTGTGGTGTTTCACTTTTTCATTGGAGGCTACTGATGTTCTGACGCTTGTGGATATGCCTGTAGTTCAGGCTTTTGCGAACGTGTTTGAGCCGATTCCTGGGTTGCCTCCTCGGCGTGAGATCGACTTCACCATTGATCTTGTGCCTGGTGTGACACCCTTTTCATTACCGATGTATCGCATGCCTCCATGTGAGATAGAGGAATTGAGGAAACAGATTGATGGACTGGTAGAAAAGGGCTTTATACGACCCAGTGTGTCTCCTTGGGGAGCACCTGTGTTGTTTGTCAAGAAGAAAGACAGGTCACTGCGGTTATGTATTGATTACCGTAGGTTGAACCAGTTGACCGTGAAGAACAAATATCCTTTGCCCAGGATAGACGACCTGTTTGATCAGTTGAAGGGAGCAAAGTATTTTTTAAAGATCGATTTACAGTCAGGGTATCATCAGTTGCGCGTCAAGGATGAAAACGTGTAGAAGACGGCCTTCAGGACTAGTTTTGGGCATTATGAGTTCCTTGTGATGTCGTTCGGTCTCACGAACGCACCGGTCGTGTTCATGGACTTGATGAACCAGGTATTTCGGTCATTCCTATACCGATTCATCATCGTGTTTATCGATGACACTCTGGTATACTATACGAGTCAGGAAGAGCACGAGAAACACTTACAAGCAGTCCTAGATACTCTAAGGAAGAACCAGTTGTTCGCGTAGTATAAGAAGTGCGACTTCTAGTAGGAGGAAGTCAAGTTCCTGGGACATGTGGTGTCTAAGGAAGGGATAGCAGTGGACCTGGCTAAGGTAGCCGCAGTGTAGGACTGGAAGCAGCCTGGTTCAATTACTGAGGTGAGGAGTTTTCTGGGCCTGGTAGGCTATTACCGACGATTCATTCGAGACTTCTCGAAGATAGCCAGACCGTTGTCTCAGTTGACACGGAAGGATCTGAAGTTCGCCTGGAATGAGAAGGCGGAAGTAGCTTTTCAGGAGCTGAAGGATAGACTGATGTCCACCCCTTTGCTAGTATTTTCAGAGTAAGGGGTTAAGTACACTATATACACTAACGCGTCTCGCATTGGTTTGGGTTGTGTCCTTATGCAGAAGGACAGGGTGATTGCGTATGCCTCGAGACAATTAAGGAAGCATGAGGAGAATTACCCTACGCACGACCTTGAGTTAGCAGCGGTCATATTCATATTGAAGATCTGGAGACATTACCTCTATGGAGAGGAGTTCGAGCTTTTCTGTGACTACAAGAGCCTTAAGTATATATTCACTCAGCAGGACTTGAATATGAGGCAGCGCCGATGGATGGAGACCTTGAAGGACTTCAAGTTCGAGGTTTCCTACCATCCTAACAAGGCCAACCTTGTGGCAGACGCGTTGAGTCGTAAGAAGGCTATAACATTTGCGGCTCCGCTGATGATAGCAAAGTGAGATATGTTGGAGTTCGTGCGGGACTTCGAGCAGAAACTCACAGTGGAAGAGCCATTCGAGTGTGTCACACATGTTCAAGTGCGGCCACTTATTGATGATCGGATTATCGAAGCCCAGAAGGGCGACGAGCGGTTGTCTGAGCTTCGAGAGCAAGCTAGAGATGATGTGGACTCCGAGTGGAAAGTTGGCATAGATGGGGGCCTACGATACCGTGGCCGCCTATGCGTCCCAGATATTCAAGACTTGAGACAGGAGCTTCTCGAGACAGCTCACAATTCGAAGCTTGCGATGCATCCTAGTAGCAAGAAGATGTATCAAGATTTGAAGAGGTCATATTCGTGGGACAATATGAAGGTCCACATCGTAGAGTATGTTTCACGTTATCTTACGTGTCAGCAGGTCAAGGCAGAGCATCGCTGACCTCCTGGACTCCTTCAGCCCATGCCCATATCTGAATGGAAGTGGGACTTTATCTCTATGGCTTCATCTCGGGGCTGCCGAAGACGAGAAAAGGTTATGACTCTATTTGGGTCATTTTCTCCCTATTAAAGTCACGAACTCTGCAGACGACTTGGCTAGGTTGTATATCAAAGAAATAGTGCGTCTGCATGGAGTTTCCTTGGAGATCGTGTCGGACCGCGACACGCGATTCACGTCTATCTTCTGGACTCGTATCCAGGAAGCGATGGGTGTGAAGTTGAAATTCAGTACCGCATTTCACCCTCAGACCGACGGGAAGACAGAGCGGGTGAATTAGATTTTAGAAGATATGCTGCGAGCCTGTATGTTAGACTTCAAGGACAGTTGGGATGACTGTCTCCCGTATGCAGAGTTCGCCTACAATAACAGTTTTCAGGTGAGTATTGGTATGGCTCCTTACGAGGCCTTATATGGACGCCCTTGCAGAGCACCGCATTGCTAGGCTGAGGTCGGCGAGCGCAATTTGATTGGCCTAGAGTTAGTACAGGCGACCTTGGAAAAGATCAACATTATCAGGCATCGACTCCTGACGGCAAAGAGCAAACAGAAGAGTTAGGCCGATACGAGGCAGCGACCACTTGAGTTTGATGTTGGAGATCATGTATTCCTCAGAGTTTTTCCTATGAAGGGAGTCCTTTGGTTTGGGAAGAAAGGGAAGCTTACGCCATGGTTCATTGGCCCATTTTTGATACTTGATCGAGTGGGAGAGGTGGCATATCGTCTCGCTTTGCCTACACCACTTGTGGGCGTACACAATGTATTTCATGTATCTATGCTAAAGAAATACGTCCCTGATCCTTCACACATCATCCATTGGGAGCAGGTGCAGTTGAGTGATGATGCTACATATGTATTGCATCCGACGCGTATCCTAGACAGAAGGAGCAGGTGTTGCGCAGTAAGGTGATTCCACTCGTGAAGGTACTGTGGACGCATCACACAGAGGAGGAAGCTACCTGAGAGACTGAAGCCGAGGTCAGAAAGAACTACCCTCAGCTTCTCGAGGAGTACGAAAAGGTACTAATTTCGAGGATGAAATTTTTCTTTAAGGGGGGTAGATTGTAACGACTCGAAAAATCCCGTACAATGGCCCGAGTACCACCTCAGGCAGAAATCACTTAGGATCAAATCCTTTAGAAATTAGACAAAGTTAACTAAGTGCTAAACTAGATTAGCCATGAAATCCGCTTGAATCACTTTAAATACGATCTGTAAGACCCAAAACTTGTAGAATCATTGATGCTAGGTTACCCCAAAATCTAGGATCAAACTCATTACCCAACTGCTCTCAGGAGCACATTAAATCTCCGTATCAGATCTGGACCGCACATCGAAAGTCTGAATAATACGAGGTTATAAAATTAGGACCGCCTTGCTGAGCTTGACAACCATCTCCGAAGTCAAAACCAGATAGTATTCCGGGGCTATTCGCTTGAGCCTGGAGTGAAGAGTGTGAGAAAACGTGATTTTCTTTATAAATTAAATCTAAATTAAGTAATATGAAACCTGTCATTTGTGACCCAAATATAAGCAATCAGACCGTCAGAATCTGACCCAAATACACCCTCAGATCAGGGGAAATTTCATATACAGGTCAGTATACTTGTAACCCTGATCGAGTTTCGGTGACCGTTGAACTGAAACTGGTCCGCCACATGTGATCTGGGAACCCGATTGGAACGAAAACTTAACTCAACCTAGATCTAAGGTCAGTGAGCTTAAGTCCGACCTTTGGCTCAAGGGGGGCTCCAGAAGTGGTCCGTTGAGACGGAATAGACTTACTTTGGCTATAACCTAAGTATACCTTGGCCCTGGGTCTAATTTGGAGTATTTTAGGCCTATATAAGGACCTTAAACCCTCTCTCATTCTCACCATACGAATTTGAGAAAACCCTAGGAGAGAGAAGAGAGAAAAGAGAGAGAAAGTGTGAGTAAAGTGAGAGATTCTTCCTTTTACTCTACCCTGCTATCATACGTGCTTAACCATCCCGATCTAATCGCTATCCAGCGATTCTGACTTCATTTCTAGGTAAGGAAACCTAACCCTAATCTGTTCTAGGGTTTCTAATCGTTGATAGGGTGAAGTAGCTAACATATTTCATGGAATAGGTTGCCATTATGCCTTAGACAAAGCGAGGATGAATGAATTGACTCCGTTACGAGTTTATCGGTGTAAGGTGCAGACTTTAGACGTATAGGTTATGGTTTTCAATGCTTTTAATGTCAGATAATGATGGATTCATGATCTAGGTGTTATTGTACATGTAAAATGCGACGTTCGTTCTGCGATTCGGTTACGTGTGCAAATTATGGCGTTTAGTGTATTATGTATATTTGTAAAAAATACCGTATACGTACAAAATATAAAATTGTGTTTGCCATGATAAATCACTGTATGTACATGTTATATATGTGTATAATACTTACTCGGCGAAAGGATTCACCCAAATACATGTTTTGGCTAATATACGTTATGTATGTTAAATGAGTGTATTCTAAGTGTTTGTAAAAATACTTGTAAGAGTAAGTACTTAGATGATAGTGTTTTAGGTAGGTGTTGAGATAGGATTCTCAACTACCTTAGCGATGTATATGATTTCCTTCATGTAAGTTGTTTAAGTTAATCGCTTACTTATGAAATGTATGTGTTGTATTTCCTGTTTATATTGTGTTTTTAACATGTTTGAATTACTTTGTTAATTCTGCTTTGACTATTACACATGCTTTCTGGTTACGACTTGAATGTGATTGGGGCTATGTGATAGTCCAGACAATCGGTAATAGGCTCGAAGTCATGACTAAGATTCATTTCGCCACGTAAGATGTGTTTGACGAACCTGAGTCGTACTTCAATTGGCGACAGTAGTTAGACCACGCGAAGTGCTTATGCACTTCATGTCGTTCAGCTGGTTGTGCGCTCATACTAGTCGAGCTCGTCAAGTAACCTGATCTGTCTAATGTATGTTCACCATGTTTGGATACTACTGCTTGAACCTAGGGTACCAAACTTACCAGTGTAACCCTGTTAACCTTGGTACCTTGATCCACTAAGACTCATGAGCCGGGCATGGTGGTATGGGACACCGTGGTCGAGCTGTCGGCCTACGTTGGGGCCACGAGCCTCCCCGTAGTAAGCAGTGAGCAACTCAGACTCGTGAGCCGAATACGGTAGTATGGGACACTGTATTCGAGCTGTCCGCCTACACTGATAAGGTGATGGGGGAGTGGTGTAACGATTGCGTGTAACAGCCCTGACAACCCTTTGTAGTGACCTCGAGCAAACTTTGAATCTGCGGAGAGGCGATGAGCCTTCCCATAGTAAACAGAGTATAAACTAGGCTTGTATTGATAAGGTGATGGGGGAGCGGTGCAATGAGTGCGTGTAACAGCCCTGACAGCCCTTTATGGTGACCTAGAACCGTATCATCGTATGAGATTATCTAGGACTGACGACCCTAGAATGGATCATTGTTTGGGAATGATATAAGGAAGGTACCTTAATTTCCCAATATTGCTGAGGAAAAGGACTAATAATAACTCGGTAATCACGCTCATAACATAGCACTGCATGTGCCTGGAAGATGTGGAGCACTGAGTGATGAACGCATGCCAAGGACGTAAGATATTATTGCACGAGGGAGCATTGGTGAGGACATGCATCATGACTGCATTCCATATTTGCATTAATAAGAGTATTTAGGAATGTTTGATTATATTGCTTTATCATTACTGCTTGACTGAATTGATAACATGTTAACCTATGCTTTATTGTTCCACTGAGTTAGCTACTCACTCCCACGTTATGGGACGATGTTCTGGACACCCACCAGACTCTGTCTTAGATGCAGGTATCGACGAGACGCAGGAGGCTGAGCCTGATTACTATGATAATCAGGATGAGTTCTCCTTCATGCAGTTCTCTGGAGGCTTTGCTTAGGCCATTCAAATGACGGGACTACAGGGTTTACCATTATAGTTGCACCATGTTTTGGCATTTTGATTTTTGAAATTAAAATATGTATATGGTGACTCAGTAAAGTGTTCATACCCTGGAGACCGATTGTGACCATTTCTTGCTTTATATGCATTTATATACATCTTTCAATCTTTCGCTTGCATTTTATAACTTGATCTGGAGTATGAATTATTGTTTTGGTATAATCCCACTCATGATTATTGCACTAACACAGATAACATTCAATCATAAGCATTTATGTTGCATAAGTGAGGTTTTGGAACTCGGGTGTTGAGTTGCTACTCGACCCCCAATTTTTAGGGCGTTATAGGGCCACACCGTCTGATGGATGGAGTAGATTTAACACAATTCGGTGGGGCCCACTACATTCTAGGGAGAGGAAAAGGAAAGAGAGATAGAGAGAGATAGATAGAGAGAGATACAGTGAGATAGAGGGTCCCCGCCACTATAGGCCCCTCTTGGTTAAATCACATACATCAAAATGGGTCCCACGAACAAGTGGGGCCTAAAATAAGAATTAACGGTGGATCACCCACCTCTAGGCCTTCTCCTTAGTCCCTTAGTCTTCTATGCACCTATGCTCAACGTTTAACGGTGGATGATGAAGTCTTGATGGTGGGGATGAGAGATGAAAGGGTGGGCCACACTTGTTGATTTGGGAAAGCTTGGGAGGGCTTAGACGTTTGGAGCTTGGGAGAGGTTTTTTTTTTTTTTTTTTTTTAGAAATGAGAGAAAGAGAGAAATGATATTTTAAAAGGGATGGGTGTTGTAAGGAAGGGAATGGGAAGGTATGGTTGTGGTTGAAAATTGTAAAAAGAGGGATGGTTAGGGGAGAGAGTTGACTTTGTGGAGAAAGAGGGATGGATGCTTGTACTTAGGGTATGGGTTATATTTGATGTTCACTCCCCAAGTATAGGGTTGTGATGTAGTAATAATCTCGGTAAGACCGATGTCGAATCCACAGGGACTGAAACCTGTACGTTATCTGAAACTAAGTAGAACTAAAACTAGAATAAGATGAAATCTAAATTGATTGTAATTTGAGGAATAATGATAGAATAATTATCTAAAACTTAAAGAATTCAGGGAAGGGAAACTAGGGATTCAGAGGATCCACTTGTAGAGATCAGGGAGATCTTATACCTGCTTCAAAAACTCAACTGGACTTAGAGTCCATTTTCATCCAGTTGAAGGGTGTAACCATGAAAATCAAACTAAACTTTCTTTGATATAGTTTTCCAGAGATGAAAGGTATATGAATTAGAATGGATTCCAACAACAAACCATGCCCAGGAGACAAAGTAAACAACAGAATGAAGCTAATTACCAACCAATCAACATGATATGAAGGGTAGGAAGGGTACCGACATCCAACCATGCCCAGGAGACGATGGTGAACAACAGGCTTCCTGACGTCATAAACATAGAAGGAAAGGAATATTCTCAAAGCTATCGCAGACCCATTGTAATTTCAATCACAACATACCATTAAAACTAAAAACATTCCCTTAAAATCAAACTAATATCAAGTTCAATTCAGTGTATATAGAAAGCACAAGCAAAAAGTCCCCCCATCACGCTACAAGCTTCACCCTTAGCCCTAGCTAAGAGGTTTGGCTCAACATGATGGAGCTAGATCTCTCAAAAATAAATAAATAAATAAAACATAAATAAATAACACTCAAAAAATAAACTCTCTATTTCTCTCTGACGTTCTCCACGGCTGCTCCACCCTAGATCCCGATGCTTTTCTCACTCTCTCTCTCTCTCTCTCTCTCTCTCTCTCTCTCTCTCTCTCTCCCCCTAGATCCCGATGCTTTTCTCACTCTCTCTCTCTCTCTCTCTCTCTCTCTCTCTTTTATAGGCTCTGAAGACGATGGAGGGGAGCCTTACGAAAGTGTTTCCTTTACGCAGTACAGTTGGCGTGCGCAAGAAGGGATAAGAAAGCTGCGTTTGGTTTGATTTTGCGATGCGAAATCAACATATCTGTTGATTCTGAGACCTTGGCTAGGATTATGGTGGTCTTTTGCATCTTCTGGACGGTTTAGATCGTCAACCGATCACCACTATGCTCGCAAAATGGCCCACGTTGGCCGGCAGCGTCCGACGCACGCGCTGCGTAAGAAATCCGGAAATCAGATTTTTCCGGCGTCATTGGGGCCTATGATCGGTGTCTTTTGAGGAATCCACGCCGTTCATTTAATTCCTAGCGAAAAACCATACAGGAAAGGTGGGTTTGTTTCATGTTTGGCGTGACCCATTGTACCAGATCTTCTCACCGTCTGTCTTTCTTTTGGACGATCAAAAACGGATCTCCGATGAATTTTGAAATTTTGCCACTTAGGCTTGAGTTATATGGTCCTCGTGAATCTCATGGACGGTTTGGATTGTCCATATGTACAATGGGTGAGGCCCACTACGCAAAAACGGACGAATGTGCACGTCCGTTCGTGCTCCGGTGTGAACGGATCGGGTCCGCCACCGACCCGATTTCTTGGTCCAGTGCACCTTGAGTGCACCTGTGCACTGTGCACAGGCACGGCCAGTGGGGGCCACTTGAGATGTGTATGAGAGATCCATTCCATTCATCAGTTTTCCACCCCCTTTAAGGGGTTGAGACCAAACTTGAAGCATTTCCCAATACTAGGCGGGCCCAAATCAAGATTTAGTGGGCTGATCTAACCATTGGACCACTTCCACAGGGATCTGAGGCTTGAAATTCTACGTGTACGGTTAATTTATGATCTTCAGGTCCTGTATGAAGTTTCGAGTTGAACGGATGGTGGGAACCTTGTGATCTTGCATTCTAGACGAATTTCGGGCCACTTTAGTTTTAATTTCTCGGTTTTCTTGGATTTCTGGCATTGATCTTGGTCTCCTGGAGTCCGTCCCTTGCCTTGGTATCATCAGAGCGTTAATTCCATGTTTTTAGCACCCTATTTCGGTCCAAGATCTTAAACACACCTTGCATCACAAACACGATTAAATTGAGCTGTTAAACAGTACCATGTTCGTAAATCCAGGTAATAAATGGGGTCTAATATGCAATATTTGACCCTCAACACATGACTTGGGTGATTGATTGATTGATGGGACACATGTAGAGATTCCCTCGAAATTCGCAACGTGCCGCATTTTTCTCGAAATGAACGTGGGCCCACATCTTCTAGCCTGGGTATCGGTTCGATGCGCGAGTTACGGCGTTGGAACTGTAGCGACGGCGCGGTCGCTAAGGTAAAGGTTTCAGTTCAAGCTAACTTCAGTATGCGGGACACGGCTTAGGATTGCGCTCAAATGTCGGATACAGGTCAAGGATTGCCAGAATTCGACCGGAAGGACTGCAGAAGCCACAGACTAGGATAAGGGTCTTACATCGACTGAACTCGCTTGGGTTGAGCTTGGGTTGAGAATTCCCAACCCGAGGTTAGGTTGGATTGAGTTAGGGTTGAGGTATATGAAACTTGGGTTGGGTTAAGGTTGAGCACTAACTCGACCCAACCCGCCCGACTTTCAGCCCTAGCTAAATGCTCATATTCATAACAGTTGAAACATTAACTGTCCTTGATTTTAGATTTCAAAGAATTAGATTTTCCTTTTCTTTTATCATTTGGTTTTTGAAAATATGATCTATTCTTATTTTTAAAAATTCTATAAAACTTTTTACCCAACATTGCCATATCATCTTATTTTTCTTCAAAATCAGAATTAGAACTAGTTTATTTTGAAATAGATTTAGAATATTTAAGAATAATAGACTTAGCTTTAGGAGCTTTAAAATTCAAGTCATATGTTTGAAAAGAGCCAACTAGCTCCTCAACCTTCATAAGATTAGTATCTCTCAATTCCTGAATGACAGTAATTTTAGAATTGAATATCTCAAGAAGAGATCACAATATTTTTGCACGAATCTTGCTTTCTGGGATTCCATCTCTTAAACCCCATATGGAATTTACTATGTTATTTAGTTTCGCATTGAAGTTCATGAAAGTTTCATTTTCTTCAATACGAATTTCCTCAAATCTGGCAGCGAGGATTTGAACTTTTGATTTTAACTATAGAAGTTCCTTCATTTGTCATTTCAAGGATATCTCATGCTTGCTTAGTTGTATCGCATGAAATAATTCTTTTGAATTCATCAGGCGATAGAGCGCAAGTTATGACATTAAAGGTTTTAACATTAGCATTGCTTTCACTTTTCTGAGCTGTAGTCCATAAATAGAATGCAGTTTCTCTCATATATTTAATTTTATCACTGCCTAATACTTCAGTCATATGAGGTTTTCATTTGATCATAGTGACTTGCCACACACTTTCATCTAAGAATTTTAGAAAAATCCTCATTCTAGCATCCTAGTATGAATAGTTAGAGCAATCAAAAGGAGGTAGCCTGATAATAGACAAACTATCAAAATTTGACATAATTAAAGCTCTAGATCTTTAACTCAAGGAAATAAATTTTTTTTAAAAAATGAGCAACTTAGCTCTGATACCACTTGAAAAAGTGAGCTTAAGAAGTTCTTGGGGGGGGGGGGGGTTTGAAATAATCAAATAAAAAGCTAAATAAGTAAATAAATCAGAAATCTCAATCGTACTAGCATCGAAACGTTGATTCAAACTGATTCTTAGGACAACCTTCACCTAAACAAGTTAGGCAGGACAACCTTATTTCACGAATATGATAAGAATCAAAATTTCAAACTAAGCAAGAGTAAATAAAATTATCTATTATAAACATTCACCACTTTTGCATAAAAGAAATTACAATCATTTACCACAAAAGTAATAAAAGCATTCACCACAATACTAAGAATTATAGTAGTTCGGTGTGTCAATAACCGTTCTTAAATGGCTAAACCTACTCCACTCCCAAGATTACTAACCACATAATCTCGGCTTTCACTATGAATAAGATTTTCATATGGTCATCTTAAAACCTAATACAATTGTGATTTTAACGGGCTATCATAAACAAAGAAACCCCTCTCTAAGATTTTCAAGCTATCTAAGATAAAACCTATAATGAGATTTTCTGAGTATCTCATAAAAAACCAAATACAGAAAGTAAATTGATCCTTATCTGCACCGTAGAAGAATCTGTAGCTATAGAACGCTTTTCTTGAATGACGAGTATTAAATGTTCAGTCCAATAAAAAAGGTCCAGAATTCTATTTGATTTTAATTAAGTTTAAACCAAATGCTACTTGCATTAATTCTCTTAAATCTCAATAAGAATAAATACTCTTTTAAAATCAAAATGACAGAGTTTTGAGATGAATGAATTAATAAAAAAAGCTATAAAAAAAATTATAAATACCGCTTGATAACTTGACAATAAATGAGACTTATCTCTCTCTCTAAAATAAGGGCTTTGATAGACTTGAATCATATTTTTGCATTGAGAAAGAACCTCAATTTATAGGTAGAAAGTTTGTTCCTTTGACTGGTCTAAGGCAGGCTTCGATTGGGCTTAAACACCGGATTCAGTTTTAACAAATTATCAATTTTGAGCGGAATAAGATCTAATAGATCTTTGACTGGTCGAGGGACCTATTCGACTGGTCGAAGGTAATCTTCAACTGGTCAAAGGTGATCTTCGACTGGTCGAACAGCCTCTTCGACTGGTCGAACAAGTTGAATTCGACCTGATATTAGTTGTTGGACTTTGAGTCGAGGAACCTTCGACTAGTCGAGAATACCCTTCGATTGGTCGAATGTGTAACAAAATTTCTATTATACTTCGGCTGTTGCTTGGACTAGTCGAATTTTTTTAAAAACTGGTCGAAACAGAACTTAGGCTAGTCGAAACTCAACATACAATAAGTATAAAAGCCCAGTTTTAAATTAGTTTTAAAAGCACTTAAACCTAAGGTCTTTTTAGGGTTTATAATACCTGTAAAGACTGAATTTCGTAGGGTTAGAACTTTACACATGAACTTGATCTTCTACCAGATCTTTCAGTAGAGCGAATTAGGTCTTTAAGGAGCTTTATCTTCTACTAAAACTTTCAGTAGATCGAGTTAGGTCTTCAAGGAGCTTGAACTTGAACTTGAGCTTAACTAGAACATGACTTACTAAGTTGTTTGGACAAGACGAAATTTGACAAACTAGGTATAACATGTGCTTTAAACATAATAGCACTTACATGTTATCATATCAGGACATCTAGAGCCTACTGTGATGTATGCATTGTATCCATGTTGTTCCTATGCTTTGCTAGTTCATTATAAGGCACGAGCTCAAAATTAGAATAAAATTGAAAGCCAACCATTGAAAGCTTCTCAAAGGCCACGGAAAGTTTTGCATCTAGGCTGATATTTTTGCTTTCCAGTGCAGGTCCCTGTGACCGGAATGGATGGACGGCATGAGTAAAACACATGTATCATGGTGGGCCCATAGTCTGGTCATCACATTCAGCTTCTTCCCATATACAAAGAGGTGAGACACCAATGCATAAGACGCCTATATCTCTCTCAATCCATACCGTCGAGGTCGTGGGCCTCACCAGACATGGATCATAAGCCAAACTTACACCGAATTGATTATCTCACTTGCTAACCGGCCCGTCTATGTATCAAGTGACGTACGCAAGTAGCAAGATATCACCACTTAACCCAACGCCAAGTTATTTGCTCATTCCAAGGGGCAGGACTTCGCTGCTTGGAACTTCTGCGGCCATGGTTAGCTCATCAAAGCCATTGATTATACGACTCCAATCATAAATGGACCATGGTTAGACCATTCCCTGAATTTCCTTTAATTAGTTAATACCAACCTTCCCCTTGTTGGAATGCAAATACATGAACAAACTGTTGGGGTTTTTGACCTGCGGAATCACACTGATCTAGATCTAGGATAGTAATCCAATGGTACCAAGCACACAAGAGAACACACAGATTTAACGTGGAAAACCCTTGCGGGAAAAAAAACCATGGCACAAAGCGACAGATCACCACTATGAAAGCATCAATTACAAAGAGAAAGGACTTACCCGATTCGAACAACCTCGAATCTCACCTTTGCTACACCCTTTAGAAACCCTAGAACCCCTTCAGAAAGCTTTTGCATGCATTACCATAACCCTAGGGACCTCTATTTATAGTTTAGGAAATTTCCCTTCCGCATCCCAGTTGCAAAAGGACTCAAATCCGCAACTTAGCGCAAAATCACAGAACAAACTGCGTAACCTACGACTAGTCGTAGCGAGTCTTCGACTGGTCGTAGGACCCCTTCGACCAGTTGAGACATCCCTTCGACCAGTCGTAGCTACAGTAAAAAACAGCAAAAACTCGCCGGACTTTAAGTCGTGCCAGGGCTCGAACCTACGACCGGTCGAGCGTCTCCCACGACCAGTCGAAGCTTCCTACGACCGGTCGAACGACCTCAAAACCTTCAGATTTAAGACTTTTCTCAACAATCTCCACTAAGTCTTCAATCTTCAACCATGTAGCTCATTGACCTCTTCTCTTATCTCTGCTTCACATCATAGCTCAAGATCACACTCCGTCCTTCTTTTCCGCCATCGCCGAGCCCAAAGAAGTTTCATAGAACTTCAACTTCTCTACAGGAATTTCTTGTTGATCATGTCTGCCGGATCTAAATCCACATGCCCAACTACCTTTGCTCTTGTCTTCACAAAGAGAAAAACATAATCTTCTTACCATCTCACCGCTACCCAATATTGGTTGCTGGGGTACTTGCTCACAACACTGATAGCCTGTGAAATAACCGGTCTAAACCAGACCATGGCATGCACTGCCAACCGCATTCGAATAAGGCTCATGAGATATCCTGTTTTTCCTCATCTGTTTTGGGACATGTCCTGAGGAAAACTTGAGGAGAGATACGTAGGGAACGCTCTCCAGCTTTACTTGGCCCATTACATACTTGATCAATACCTACACACAAGGTATTCCTCCTATGATTACCAAAGCAACTCCTCCTTCAGTCTCAATACCGAGAACCATCTTTGCAGCCCCCCGATCCTTCATCCTGAATGTCCCACTAACCGAGTCTTCAGTACATTGATTTCAGACATGTCATAATTGGCGATCTACATGTTATCAATTCCTGACTCACCATGAAGGAATCAAACCACTGCCTAGGCGACAAGTCGAACCACGACCTCCTGTAAAGTCTTTTCTCAGCCCCTTTAACTTCGAACCGCTCTGGTTGCTTCATGTAGATCTGCTTTTCACTTTCCCTTACAGAAGTGCAGACTCCACATCCATCCTTCCAGCTCAAGATCAGGTTTGGCCAACCAGCGCCAAACACGGATCTAATAGACACCTGCTATACCATCGGCGCGAATATCTTTGAGAAGCCGATCCCTTCTCTCTGAGCATAACCCTTCACTACCAACATCGCCCTGTATCTATGTTATATCCTCCTAAAGATCCACCTGCATCCAACCGCTCTCCGGCCCACTGGAAGCTCCACCCGCTCCCATATGTCGATTTGGTACAACGAATCCATCACATCACCCATAGTCACCTTCCACTTTTTAGCACCAGGCTCACCTAGAGCCATCTGAATAGAAGATGAATCTCCTGCAATATTAGAGTCGTCCATGTACCTCGCCGATATCCTGCAATCATGCCGTGTGATTCTTCTCACAAGTGGTTGCTTCACATGATCTGTATCCCTGTCTGCACGTCTCAGCCTTTCTGCCCTGCCCGCTCATGTGGTCATGTCCAACATGCCACACACATGCAGAGGTGGAATCCGCTACATCTACTGTAATTCCACCGTTTGAAGTGCTCCCGATCAACCTGTACAAGTTACCGAGTCGTTGCGCTTTCATGATTACCCGTGCCCCCTTAGATACTTTAAAAGCACTATCAATACCTGTGTACTTGCATCCTTTTGCCTCAAGTACACCAAGAGAAATCATATTCTGCCTCAAATCAGGAACATTCCTGACATCAGTCAGGGTGCGCTCCACCTCATCAAACATCCTGATGCGCACCGTACCAACAGCCACAACATTACAGGCAAAGCCATTGCCCATAAACACCTGTCCACCATTGCACTCCCTGTAGCTGGTGAACCGACTCCGATGAGGAGTCATGTGAAAAGATGCCCCTGTGTCTAGCATTCACTCATCCTTACGATCATCGTATGACCGTCTGAGTGTAGACACAGATAAAACATCACCATCACATCCATCTGACGTGGCAGCGTTGGCCTCCCTGCATGAAGCCTCAGAATCTTCCCTCTTCAATTTAGGATTTTCACAATCCCTCTTCACATGTCCTTCCTTCCCACAATTCTGGCACTTTACCTTTCCTTTGCCCTTGCCCCTGGATTTGGATCTAAAACCTAAAGAACCTGTACCTTGTTCAGAATTCCTACCCACTGTAAACAGTGCATCAGAAGACGTCCCCATGTCGCTGTTTAGTTGTCTCATAGCCTTCCCTTGAAGAGTCGAGATAACGGTATCGACACTCAGGGTTTTGTTCGTGCTGCACATAGTGTCCTTAAATGCCTCAAAAGACGCCAGGAGAGAATTCAACAACATACATGCCTGTTCTTCATCTTTCATCACTTCCTCTATATCCAGCAATTTGCAAACCAATTTATTAAAGTTGCTGATGTGAGCCTCCAGATCTCCACCCTCTGCCATCTTGAAGTTATACCACTGCCGCTTCAAGTGCAGGTGATTTTCAGAGGATTTCTTCGCATAAACATCCTCTAACTTCACCCATAACTTAGCCGCAGTTTTCTCCCTCATGACATTGTAGAGAACCTCATCCGTGAGACATAAACAGATCGATGATAATGCCTTCTTATCAAGAGTATTCCAATCATCATCAGTCATAGTGGACTTCCGCTCCTCAAGAGCACCATCTTTGCCTTGCTTGATTAAGGAACTTATCATCTTGATCTTCCATAACTCAAAATTATTTTTCCCCGAGTACTTCTTAATATCATACCTAGCGCTTGCCATTATTACTAATCCCTCAAATTCAGATCTGTGCCCCAACTGATTGCTTTGATACTACTTGTTGAGTTTTTTGACCAGCGGAATCACACAGATCTAGATCTAAGATAGCAATCCAATGGCACCAAGCATACAAGAGAACACACAAATTTAACGTGGAAAACCCTTGCGGGAAAAAAAAACTACAGCACAAAGCGACAGATCACCACTATGAAAGCATTAATTACAAAGAGAAAGGACTTACCCGATTCGAACAACCTCGAATCTCACATTTGCTACACCCTTTAGAAACCCTAGAACCCCTTTAGAAAGCTTTTGCATGCATTACCATAACCCTAGGGACCCCTATTTATAGTTTAGGAAACTTCCCTTCCGCATCCCAGTTGCGAAAGGACTCAAATCCGCAGTTTCGCGCAAAATCGCGGAACAAACTGCGTAACCTACAACTAGTCGTAGCGAGTCTTCGACTGGTCGTAGGACCCCTTCGACCAGTCGAGACATCCCTTCGACCAGTCGTAGCTACAGTAAAAAACAGCAAAAACTCGTTGGACTTTGAGTCGTGCCAGGGCTCGAACCTATGACCGGTCGAGTATCTCCCACGACCAGTTGAAGCTTCCTACGATCGGTCGAACAACCTCAAAACCTTCAGATTTAAGACTTTTCTTAACACAAACAACATTCAATAAAGGAAAAGCTGAAGTTTGGATGGCTAGGATATTTTCATGATGTTTTGCAAATTGTCCATCTACGATGTTGAGTTATATCAACGGCTTCTATTGGCCAACATTGACCCCATAATCATAAACTAACTTCCGAACAAGAAACTCGACCTTTTTTCTTCACTTGTGCATGTGTCAGTTGCCTGGTGAATGGGCCGGCCTGAATTTGACAGCTGACATGAACTGAGAGACCCTTTTGATGAACATCCCTAATTCCACGCACGTGTTCCCCGCAGCACGTAGCGTTCTTGTCCGGCACGTGCAGATGGAGGCACCGATATTAGAACAAGGATCCCTCCTATTAGAAACTACCTTTCCGTTCGATGCCAACTCCTCTCTCTCTCTCTCCCTCTCCTCTATAGTGCTTCACACGTGTCATCATTGGCGATCAAGTTGCAGGTCTAAACCAAAGGGTGATTATCTCAGCCGCTCGCATGAGATGGACAGTATGCTTCGCGGAAAAATACTATTTTGAAATAACTACGTAAGATCCGAACCATTTATCGTGTAAGACCCACTGCGAAAACACGTTTTCCGTAAAGTAGATAGGTCCAAATTGAAAATGGCCACACGTTCATGAAAAAGTGGATATTAACAAAACGGCACCAATATTCTATTCTCTACGGCTTATAACTCATGAACGGACATACTAAAACTCTAGTCTCTCGGAAACGAACGGCGTCGATCTGTCATAAATATGACTCAGGAAACGTGACACGTGGCTTCAAAATGACGCGAGCGAATACACAGGGCAATTGACGGTCGAACTAGGACTCGCAGTCCACCATTTGGTCTGCCCCATGTGAACGAAAAAGCAAGAAAGAGATGCTCTTTTCCTCTTCCTTCTCTTCTACCAGATTCCTCCAATACCAATTCACCCTCTATTCTGATTCCGATCCCTTCTTCCTTTTTCGCTTTGAATTTGCGTTAATCCGACCGTTGGATACATCGGCCACAGTTTGATATACGTGGATCTGATCGAGCGAGCAGTGGCGCTGGCGGATGGCGCTATTCAGGCGGCTGTTCTATCGGAAGCCGCCGGATCGGCTTCTGGAGATCGCCGAGAGAGTTTACGGTACCACTCTCTCTCTCTCTCTCTCTCTCTCTGTATTTGAACCTTTAGATCTGGAATTGTCATGAGCTGGAGATTTCTATCGAGTCTTTGGAGATTTTCCGATCTTAATTGCCACCTGTTTTCTCATCTCCTTTTGACGTCTTTTAATTTTTTTTTTAGGTTGAATATTGTGATCTTTTATTGAAAAGAACTTTGAAATCTCGGAAGTTTCCTTCTCAAATCAAGATTTCACTATTTTGATGTATGAGTTTTCCTTTCACCAGACCTTTGAAGTGTCATTCCTTAATGTTTCTTTTTCTTCTTTAATTCTCTGTGGGTGGAATTGTTGAACATTTTGATCTCTGTAAGGAAAGTAAGTAGAAATTTCATCACATTTGAAGGGAAATCTGTTCTGTCCTTGACAAAATATTGGAGTGGAACATGTCCATAATTTATTTCCAAGAATTATTGAAATGCCACTGCATTTTCCTTCTTTTTTCTGTGTGCACTTTTGTTGATGATTTTGTACCCTGTTAGAGAAGTCGACTTCTCAGAATATATATATATATATATATATATATATATATATATATATATATATATATATATATATATATATATATATATATATACTGTTCTCAGAATCTTTTACACATGGGAATTATGAAAATTAGGGGTGGTATTCTCTTTCTGTGTTTTCATCTGTTAATTTCCAGGAAAGGAATTTCTTTACTATCACAGTCACAGATCTGGAAAACCATAAACTTTTCGGAACATTTAAGCAGTTTGCTAAGCCCAGACAAATGTATAGCCCTGACCATCCACATTCTATCATGTATCCCAACACTGCACACATGTGAAGATCCGATTGGTCCATCAGGTGGACCACACCGTGTGGATGTTCTTCATTAGAATTTAGGCTGGTTCAGCCTTTAGGTGGGCCTGAAAAGAAGGATAATTAGAAACTTCATGCCTTATCTGTCCATTTGTTTCATAAGCAGATTGCACCAGTGGCTTGCCTAATGGGCCACTGGGTCTTGTGAATGTGTGCCGTATCGGCATATGTGCTAGCATGTTGATGGGCAGGGCATACACACGTGGACTTAGCAAGCCTTGAAGATTTGTAAACACTTTCCTTATCTGCGACTGTGGCTAAAACTGAACTCAAATATAAACTTCCCTGCGTGTCATAAAGCGACCGCTGAGGACTCAATTAATTTGAGCGTCAATAACATAACTCCAACTAAGACAGCCACGGGAATCGTACTTGACCGAGATAAACTATCACTACTCGAAGAAGCACCTTGGCAGGGGTTTCGTAGTCCAAGTGGATCAAAGCACTGAGAAATGCATATATTGCACATATTTCATTACGTATAGGAAAGGAAAAATAAATCGATAGTTCTCTTTGTATTTTCGAGAAGTTCCATGGTACCTTGGTGGCGGGAATAACCACAGTGGCAATTCTTTTTTTAGATTCAAGGCATTGGGAGAGTTGAGATGCTTGTGGGAAGATAATATTTTTGGTAGAAGTTTCTGTTATTTTCCTTCTGTTTTAATGATAATGCCCTCTGTTCTATTGAGAATTTCCTCATATTAGTGCTTAGTGTGATCTTTACTTTTGCTTCACCAATTGTGCTTGTTACAAATTTTCATTGGAGAACTGGAGTTCTTTATGATTTTGTCTTCTTAGTACTGCAGACATTTTCCTTTTATGGGCTTCTACAAATCAAGAGAATAGGTTTTATTGTTGTTGTTGTTGTTGTTGTTATCGTAGCTTTGCTAAGCCCATACAAGTCAGCTAATGCACATTCCATCACATATGCCAACATGGCATGCAATATCCAAGCCATGCATAAGAGGGGTACCACCACATATATATTCTTTATCTGAAGAATCAGGTCGTTCAACTGGTTAAGTTGGCCACAATTAACTTAACAAATGTACAATTGTGAAAAATTCAGCTAAGTTTTCTAATCTGTAGACTTATTTCTAATTTCATGGGTCACCTATGGAATGGACAACCTGGTGGATAGAGGAGTTTGGGCCACTAACATATACACAGTGAGGTCCACCTGATGGATGGCTTGGATATTTCACCTGTCTGCCACACTGATATATCTGTTGGTGTGTGCATTAGCTGATTTGCATGCGTGTGGGCTTAGGAAGGCTCTATTGTTTTGTTGTTGTTGTTGTTATTATTGTTGTGAGGTTTGCTAGTGCCACTCCAGAGTCGGCCTGTTACTTGTGGATGTCATCTGATCAGTCATGTTAGGTGACCGTTAAACTATCAGTTAGGAGACATGTGCATGAAACCGATGGTGTTCCGGCTTGAGCTTTTGGCAGTGTCTACATGATGAATCCCAACTAAGATGCAGCTTGGATGTGCTACACACTTGCCAGGTCAGGAACGTGTATCTGTTTGTAGAAGCACGTGTGGGGATATCAAATCTCCTTTCATAACATCGTCATTATTATCATAATTGTGTCATCATCGTTGCTGCTGCTGCTGAGAACAGCAATTGATGATTTTTTGTTCCTAGTTAGTAGTTTACACAGTTTGCTGTTTTGAGGATTACATGATAGAAAATAGAGAGCCTCTGTTGTTGTTGTTAGACTTGCTAACTCCACTCGCACACCAGATGCACCTCTGCACAAAGATGCATGTGTCGGCCTGTCATTCGTGTAGGACATTGAGCAGTCATGTACACGAACCTGATAGTTTTCTGGCCAGAGTCTTTGGCCAAGTGATTTATACGATGGGTCCCATCTATTATGCTGCTCTGATGTGTTGCACACTTGCCAAGTCGGCTCACATTCCTGTGCATAGCTACATGTGGGGGTATCAATTATTTGTCACCGTCATCGTGGTCGTCGTCGTCGTTGTCATCGTCATCAATTTTGTTGCTGTTTCTGCTGAGAACTGCAATTCATGATTTCTTCCTGCTTGATGGTTCACACAATTCACTGTTTTGTGGATTACATGGTATCAAATAGAAAGCCTTTTGCTGCTACGTTTTCTAACTTTTGTTTGTTGGTGCAGTATTCGACTGTTGTTTCTCCACAGATGTTTTGGAAGAAGAAGAATACAAGGATTATTTGGATGGTATTGTAGCACAGCTACAGGACCACTTCCCTGATGCCTCTTTCATGGTATTCAACTTCAGAGAAGGAGAGAGGAGGAGCCAAATTACAGACATACTGTCTCAGTATGATATGACTGTCATGGACTATCCCCGACAATATGAGGGCTGTCCTTTGCTCCCACTTGAGATGATCCACCACTTCTTGCGGTCGAGCGAGAGCTGGTTATCATTGGAAGGGCAGCAGAATGTGTTACTAATGCATTGCGAGAGAGGAGGGTGGCCTGTTCTTGCATTTATGCTTGCTGGTCTTCTATTATACAGAAAACAGTACACTGGGGAGCAGAAGACTCTGGAAATGGTATATAAACAAGCTCCTAGGGAACTCCTCCATCTTCTTTCTCCTTTGAATCCACAACCTTCCCAGTTGAGATATCTCCAATACATTTCTAGAAGAAGCGGTGGGCTAGAATGGCCTCCATCTGATACTCCATTGAGGTTGGATTGCCTCATTCTAAGAGCCCTTCCTATGTTTGATGGAGAAGCAAGTTGCAGGCCCATCGTCCGTGTTTATGGTCAGGACCCTTCAAATGCGACCAACAGGGGTTCCAAGGTTCTGTTTTCAACACCAAAGACAAAGAAACATGTTCGACGATACAGACAGGTAATTTTGAATGCTCATGTCATGAAACTTGAAAAATGTTACTGCTCTACATCTTAAGAATCTTAAAGTGAAATGTAACTGCAGGCAGATTGCGTGCCAGTGAAAATTGATGTGCATTGCCATGTTCAAGGGGACGTAGTAGTCGAGTGCATCCATTTGGACGAGGATCTGAAGCGTGAGGAGATGATGTTCAGGGTTATGTTTAACACGGCATTTATCCGATCACATATTTTGACCCTCAGTCGTGAGGATATTGATGTTTTGTGGAATGCCAAAGATCAGTATCCAAAGGACTTCATAGCAGAGGTAGGTGATTGTTCATCTTGTCTTGGAAGTGTCTTTCCTCAGATAATGGGAGTTGAAATACTCATCTTTGAATCAGGTACTCTTTTCGGACCCCCATGCTATTGCATCTGATATGACCACAGAAGTGGAATCGGAAGATGGGGATGCAATGGAAGACGCTCCCGCAGAGGAGTTTTTTGAGGTGGAGGAGATCTTTAGCAATGCTGATTCTCAGGATGGGAAGGGGGATTCTGACCCCTTCACTGGTGAAAAAACAGATATATTGGATGAAGCGAATCACATATTAGAAGCCAAAACCATACAAGATGACGTGGACTATAAATTAGAAGTCAGTGATCATAAACATGATGAGGAAAGATGGGATACAGAGAATATTGTCCCCCAAAAGATTTCAGACCCCAAAGTTGAAAATCAGAGGACAGGACCTGGTGTCCGTGGACAGAAACCTGAGAAATTACTGCCACCTGCACCAAAGAAACAACCAACTTTAAATGCAAAACCAGTCTCAGATCCAGCTTTAGCCAACCAAAAGATTAAACAACAAGAATCTCAAGGCAGCCAGGTGAAACCAACAAAACCAAAGACTGTATCTCGGTGGATACCTCCGAACAAAGGACCTTGTGTGGATTCCATGCATGTATCTTCTCACCCTCCATCGAGATATAATAGCGCCCCAGCTGCTCTAGCCATTTGTGCATGTTCACAAGATAATGATGCAGGTGAAATTCCAGGGCCATCTCCTGCTGCTGCAGTTCCTGCCTTTTCACTCCTAATGAAGCCACCATTTCCATCTCACACAGTACCCCCTCCACTTCCACCAGAATCAATGCCGCCTGTGCAATCAGAACCCAATCCTTGTTCTCTGCCACCAACATCACAGGCACCTCCACTTCCTCTGTCACCTCCAAAAAGAGCAGTACTGCCTCCACCACCACCGCCACCACCTCCTCCACGAGCATTGCCCCCTCCCCCTCCTCCTCCTCCCCCCCCACCACCTCCACCGCGAGCAACAACTCCTTCCCCTCCATTACCACCATCTTCTGTTCATCCAACCATTGCATTACATTCTAATATGTTAAGTAGCTCACCTATTCCATCCATTCGACCTGCTCCAGTCCATCCATTTCCCTCCTTTAGTACTACATTGTATGATTCCTGTATCCAAACCCCGACTCCACCTCCACCTCCTCCACCACCTCCACCTTTACGCACAGGAGGAACACTTCAGGTCTCTCCTCCTCCCCCACCACTCATGCAATCAAGAGCATCTCCCCCCTCCTCCTCCTCCTCCTCCTCCTCCTCCTCCTCCTCCTATGCGGAATGCGTTTGGCTCAATTGCCCCTATTCCCCCACCTTCGCCTCTCTTGCACTTGGGAGGAACACCTCAAGGACCTCCCCTCCACCTCCCCCTCCGCCTCCCCCTCGCTTGGGAGTAACACCTCATGGTCCTCCCCCCTCCCCCTCCCCCTCGCTTGGGAATGACACCTCAAGGTCCTCCCCTCCTCCTCCTCCTCCTCCTCCTCCCCCTAGGCAGAATTCTATTGGATTAGTAGCCCCTCCTCGAGGTCTTGGCTCAGTGGCACCTCCCCCGCCCCACCTCCTCCCATAGCTACATCAACCACATCGAAATATGGAATTGGAAGCCCTCCACCCCCACCACCGCCTCCTATGCGTGGAGCTCCACCCCCTCCACCTCCTCCTATGCGTGGAGCTCCACCCCCACCACCTCCTCCTATGCGTGGAGGTCTCCCTCCACCACCCCCACCCATGCGCGGAGGTCCACCTCCTCCTCCACCTCCTTCTGGAACACGCGTTCCTGTTCCTCCAGCTGTGCCTAGGGCTTCAGGTGGTGCGGTACCTCCACCTCCATCTTCACATTCCTTAGTTGGGGGAAGAGGACGAGGGATTCCACGTCCATCAGGCCCAGGTTATCAAGGATCATTTGCTTTAACACCACGAAGATCATCATTGAAACCACTACACTGGGTGAAGGTAACAAGAGCGGTGCAAGGAAGCTTATGGGCAGAATTACAGAAATTCGACGAACCTCCAAAGTATTATTCCTATCATTTACTTATTTCCCATTTCCTAACTTCTTGGTTAATGATTTTTAGGTGTCAGGATTACCATTACTTTACTTCCAAGGAACATATGTTTCTCCGTTTCTAGAAATTTGTTCTCTATGCATATAAGGAGTTTCAGTATATGGTAGACGTTTGGAATCTGAATGCATTTTAACTATATCTCCAACCCGATTAGTTCTGATCATGAATTACGGTTACAACTCCTGTTTCATAGTTGATGAATTTCTATTTATGATAGTGTAGTTGGATTTCAGTTTTTGTTTTTAGTTCTTTCCCTCATCAATGCTATTCTCATTTATTATATTATCAACCTTTGCATGCTAGCACTTCAGAATTCGACGTATCAGAACTTGAGAGTCTCTTCTCTACCGTAGTCCCGAAATTGAATGATGGTGCTGGAGGTAAATCAGGAGGGCGCCGCAAATCTGTTGGATCTAAAACAGATAAAGTCCACTTAGTAAGTCACTTAAACTGGAGCATGAGAAATTTTGTTTCAATCTCAGAAATGCTAGGTTAATTGTTTATCATGACTCGTGAGCATTCCTTGTGGTAATAGATGCTTTCCTTGTAGTTGTTAAATGGATGGTTAGAAGTAAAATATTGAGTGGTCTTAATTCCAAGGGCAAGATCAGGTGGTAAATCTTATGTTCTTAATGTAATTTTTAGGCTGTTTTCTAGCCAAAGTTGGTCAATGATTTGGATGGTTTGGATTGGTATAAAACTATGCCATCTGTACAGTTGAAGTATCACCACCATTTTTAAAGTGGTGGTGAACTATCATAGGATAGCTCATCATAAGACACCCAATTTTATGACTGACTTCACCACCCCTCTCCCACTATTTGGCATTGGCATGCTGTTTCTCTCTACATGTGTTTTTTTTGGGAACAGTGTTTCTCTCTACATGTGTGCTCCACTTGTCATATCCATTAGTTGAATGCCATCACCACATGAACTATCATAGCATTGTAGCATAGCATGTAGCATATGCAAATAGTGTAAGTCCTTGGTAGCGTACGCTTCAATGCATGTAGCATTTGTTACATATGGCATATCGAGTAGTGTACGCTACGTGAAAACACTTTTTAATTTTTTTTCTTCCTTACTGGTTCAACACATGTGAAGATGGTGGTGACTCATCCTCGTAACATGTGACGCCACAATACAACAATCCAGACCAGCCAAATTGTTGGTCTTATTGTGGATGGGGCATGTCTCTATAAACACACCCATCGCACAATCATAATCATCTGTATATGGGCATGCAAATATACAATTGGAGAGTTAACAAATGCTCCCCTTATAAAACTAATGGTTTCGAAAGAGGGTTTTCAAAGCCTTACAATTCCAATGCAAATACCCCTCTAGCCCAAAGAAATTCATCGATTCGATTTTTCCTATTCATACCACAATTTGATAAGAGATTTCAGGAGTTTGATTGGTTCTATGAGAGGATCCTTTGGTTAAAATTTGGTAGGCATTGGAGCCCAAACTAAGGAGAAATCAAGATTCTCCCATTTCATGTATGTACGGATGTTGATCTTTAGATTTACATTTTCGGTTGATATAAAGCTAAAAATATGTTTCTAAATCTTAATTCAATTAATTATTTTTATTTTTGGGTATATGTTGACTTCTTTTTTTATTTTTTTTATTTTTATTTTTTTTGCTCTTTGGGAAGCTGATTCCATGCAACGTTGTAGAACGTGAGACTATTTTTATTATTTTGTTCGTTTTTGATACTTTCATTTAGACATTAACTAAGGTCGCCCTCTTAGAAACTTGTTGATGTGATTGATTTGGCCTGCATATACCTTGTTTGAACATGCTTTTACTTGAAAATTGAAATATTTATTCTCATGCCTTTTTCTTTGAAATCTTTATTATTTTAATTAAAAAATAAGTATCCTGTAGCTTATGCTACATGTCTATAAAGGGCTGAATGCTACGCTATACGCTGCATGCTATGTGAAACACTGGTTGAATGTAATTACCATTGTTGTGTTGTATGCCTCGACAATTTATTTATTTACTGGGAGAAGTGATAAAAGAAGGAAATGCAAACTGTTATTGGAGAAAGACACAGGCGGCCAAAACCCCAACTGGAAAGCCAAATCCAGAAACCTACAAAAATTATCATGAGAAGGCATATCACAAGGCCAGCTGAACAACTATTAACTCATCACAAGGCCAGCTGAACAACTATTAAATTGCCCTTGTGGAATCTACATCAAATATCACAGAGGAACCAAAACACTAGGCGTCGAGCTTTCATATTTTTTTATGTAATTCAACATCTGTTTCAAACTAGTCGTCATTGGGTATTCATATTTTATTGCTGATGCCCCAAAACAGGTGAGTTTTAGTGATGCGGGACATGAAAATTAAATATGATATGCAAGATGTCAGGCTTAGATCATACTAATTTAGAAACAATAACATAATAATTCCACATTTCACACAAAAGCTCAAACATTCAATTAGGGGAATCTATGCAGATCCAGGCCTACACATGTTAGGGCTGGATCAATAAAAATTATGAACTAAACAATACTCGGTCATAAGAAATAGTCATCCACACATGCATAACAATTAGTCCCTAATTTAAGAAATTCACCAATTTCAAATCAAGGAACTCTAGGGTAAGAAAAGAGATAGAAATAGGGGATTTAGGGCAATCTATGGTTAAGGTTTATAAAATTAGGGATGAAAAGAGGAAAAGAAGAGAAAAACCTGACCCAGAAATAGCTCCTGCGTGCAGACGGTGCCTCGGGGATGACGCACGTGCGATGAAGGCCCGCCTTCCCAAATCGGCTTCTTGGCCCTGGTCGGCCAGGCTGGGGTTGCAAAACCTCCAAATCTTACGTCGATCCGGGCTATGGTCTGGGTGTGGTGCTCCGTCGAAGTTTCAGCCCTCCTACAGGGCAAGATTCTGAAAATTGCCTGTGGAGGGATGAATAGCTGCAAAACAAACGGATTGGGTGCGAAGATGGTTGTGGGAAGGATGAAATAAGATGGAGGGGCGGATGGGGATAAACGTGGCTTTGCACCACGGTAGTTAACCCTTAAAAAATGGAGGGCTTTGCACCCACTTTAATCTCAGTCCTTCGAAAAGGGAGGGCTTCGCACCACTTTAATTTTTTCACAACTTAGAAACTCAGAGAGCAGAAAAACCACGCAGGAATTTTTATTCAACTTCAATGAATCAAAAGAACTACAAGGGGTGCCTATTTATAGGGAAAACCCTATACCAAAAAACTCGCGCCATGTGCGCAACCTATTACTTAACGATGAAGTAAAATAAAAACCAAACAAAGAAATCTAAAGCGTTCATGATGTTCTAAATAACAACAATAAGCAAAACCTAAAATATGAAATCAATCCGACTAGTGGGCCATGATCATGAGATCCCATGATGGGCATTTCTTGACTATCGGGCCCACTCTTTTGAATCAAAACTACGTCTTCTAACTAGGAGGCCTTCCCTGGACGTCGTCATCGATCTAGTTCGACGGTGGGTCCCTCCTGGTGTACGTGCGCAGGGGGTGGCGTGCGTGCGCGTGTGCGTGTGATGTCCCCATCAATTCTCCCTAGCTGCGAAGATTTCGTCACTGGTGAAATAAAACTCCTGAACCCCTCCAGAATGTCAGGATCAAGTCTCTGAAGCTCCTCCTCAGTGAGCAACGTGCTGTCTGAAGCTGGGTGTGACTTTCATTTAACCAGGTACTTCTGAAATCCGCCGTCTGACGTTGAAACTATCTGATGGTCCAGGATATCCTCTATTTCCTCTCTGGGTGTGTGAAGGCTAGGTATGAGAGGTAGAGGCTGTGACGAAAGGTCAGGAAGAGTTAGTATGGGATGTAAAGGCTGAAAAAATGGGTCGAGAAGGGTAGGTATGGGAGGTAGAGGCTGGGAAAATGGGTCAGGACGGGTAGGTATGGGAGGTAGAGGTTGAGAAAATGGGTCGGGAATGGTAGGTATGGGAGGTAGAGGCTGGGAAAATAGGTCGGGACGGGTAGGTATGGGATGTAGAGGCTGGGAAGATGAGTTGAGAGGGGGCCATGGATCAAGGGAAAGGTCTGGGGAATCAGGATGGTTAGGCGAAAGACTGGATAATGCATCAATGGCCTCTTGAAATGCAACTAGATCCTCCACATTGAATATATAACTAATTCCCATGGAGTTTGGAAGGTTTGCCACATACGCATTGAGATCATTTCGTTTTATAATTTTGAAGGGTCCAGCGCTACGCGCGTGTAACTTATGAACGGTCCTCGAAGGATACCGCTCGGGCCTCATGCGGACCATCATATAGTCCCTTACATTGAATTCCTTGAAACATTTATATTGGTTTGCAGAAAATTTGTAACGTTCATTACTAGTAGTGATCTTCTGCCCGATTTCTTGATGTCATGAATGAATGTTATTCGCAAAAGACTCTGCAGACTCTAATGGCCTATGGGACAGTGACATAGGAACAAGATTAATAGGTTTCTCAGGTTTATAACCAGTAACGACTTCATAAGGATTGAGACCTGTGGACTTATTGACAAAACTATTAAACACAAACTCGGCTGTAGGTATTATGGTGTCCCATGTTCTGGTATGCTCTATATCCCTCATAGGGGGAGACTCATCCGGTAGATCATCAGGAAAAACATTACGTAACTCATCCACTACCGGAATGGCCTCAGTGGGTAACTTTACACTAGCCTCTAGTGCACTCTCTCCAGCCACAAGGCCGGACATGTTGTACCCCTCAAAATAATGGTCTTGATGTCTCTCATGGGGTGGGGGTACGGGTGCACGCCCATGACTGATTCCTTGGTCACCTCCATTCATTGGTCTATTCTCCTGGCTACTTGCCTGAGATCGACTATCTTCCCTAATGATGGGGTTTGTCCTGAGGGAGGCCTCTATTTGGTCAAGGCGTTGGTCTATGCTTTGTTCCAAGCACTTACCCCAAGACTCGATTTGCTGGGACAACTTGTTTAGTGACTCTAGCAGTTGTTCCATATTTAGTGTAGGGTGCAAGCCAAAAACATGACCCATACGTGTGGGCATACACTTGCTAACTCCACCTAAGGACTTTATAGGACGACTATATGCAACTAAATAGGATTAAATGATCTTATGAGACTATATGAGGGAACTATGTAGTGTTACTAAAATCCAGTAATATAGTTGACAAAAAGGGACTATGGACTCCTAAAAGCTACATGTGATGGACTGGATGCACGAAGGACTCAAATATCCTAACCCTAAACAAGTAATGTATTCGCCTATAAGAACCCTAAGCTCTGATACCAAATTTGATGCAGGACATGAAAATTAAATATGATATGCAAGATGTCAGGCTTAGATCATACTAATTTAGAAACAATAACATAATAATTTCACATCCCACACGAAAGCTCAAACATTCAATTAGGGGAATTTATGCAGATCCAGGCCTACACATGTTAGGGCTGGATCAATAAAAATTATGAACTCAACAATACTCGGTGATAAGAAATAGTCATCCACACATGCATAACAATCAATCCCTAATCCAAGGAATTCACCAATTTCAAATCAAGAAACCCTAGGGTGAGAAAAGAGATAGAAATAGGGGATTTAGGGCAATCTAGGGTTAGAGTTTATAAAATTAGGGATGAAAAGAGGAAAACGAGAGAAAAACCTGATGCAGAAATAG
This sequence comes from Magnolia changhungtana, assembly GCA_030180095.1. Classification (NCBI taxonomy): domain Eukaryota; kingdom Viridiplantae; phylum Streptophyta; class Magnoliopsida; order Magnoliales; family Magnoliaceae; genus Magnolia; species Magnolia changhungtana. Next base: position 983,236 of record JASAUF010000231.1, on the reverse strand, counting down.
CTCCCGCGTGTAGACGGTGCCCTGGGGCTGACACACGTGCGCAGATGGGCTGGCCGCATGTGCGATGAAGGCCCGCCTTCCCAAATCGGCTTCTTAGCCTTGGTCGGCTAGGCTGGGGTTGCAAAACCTCCAAATCTCACGTCGATCTGGGCTATGGTCTGGGCGTTGTGCTCTGTCGAAGTTTCAGCCCTCCCGCAGGGCCAAATTCTGAAAACTAGCTGTGGAGGGATGAACAGTTGCAAAATAAACGGATTGGGTGCGAAGATGGTTGTGGGAAGGATGACATAAGATAGAGGGGCGGATGGGGATAAATGTGGCTTCGCTCCACAGTAGTTAACCCTTCAAAAAGGGAGGGCTTCGCACCCACTTTAATCTCAACCCTTCGAAAAGGGAGCGCTTCGCACCCACTTTAATTTTTCCACAACTTAGAAACTCAGAGAGCAGAAAAACCACGCAGGCATTGTTATTCAACTTCAATGAATCAAAAGAACTACAAGGGGTGCCTATTTATAGGGAAAACCCTATACCCAAAAACTCGCGCCATGTCCGCAACCTATTACTTGGCGATGAAGTAAACTAAAATAAAAACTAAACAAAGAAATCTAAAGCATTTATGATGTTCTAAATAATAACAATAAGCAAAACCTAAAATATGAAATCAATCTGACTGGTGGGCCATGATCATGAGATACCATGATAGGCGTTTCTTGACATCGAGCCCACTCTTTTGAATGAAAACTTCGTCTTCTAACTAGGAGGCCCTTACTGGACATCGTCATCGATCCAGATCGACGGTGGGGTCCTTCTTCTTCTGGCGTACGTGCGCAGGGGGCGGTGTGCGTGTGCGTGATGTCCCCATCATTTAGTTGATCCATTCATTTTCTTTAACGGGAAGAATGAAATGCTGTATTCAGAGATTTTTGTTTTTGTTTTTTGTTTTTTGTTTTTTCCTTTTCACAAGAATGCACATTCTAATTAGAATGTTTAGCAAAGTGCACGTGGATTGTTGGCAAATGGAGCTAGAAATCTCTACCCTTTTAGTTGGCTAATTCAATTGTTTCCACGCTGAGGTCCATCGTTAAAGACCCAGAATGCTTATTTGCTACTTCATTCTTTATTACTACTGTCAAATGCTCAGCACTTTGATGTTATAAATTATAATAAAATCTGATGGATGCTGATTTATTTCACAAATGGTTATCAAAGCATGTGAAAATTGCCCAATTATGTTCACTTTTAGTAGGCAATGTACTAAGCCTTACTGTTTATTTGGCTCATCATCATTTCACCTTTTCATATATTCACCAATGTTTCATTTATGAAGGTTTGGTCATTTTAATCTCTGTAGATTGAACTGAGACGAGCCAATAATGTGGAAATTATGCTCACGAAAGTTAAGATGCCTCTTTCAGATATGATGGTAAGCTAGTCCTGGTTTAGATTTATGTGCTTGCATGTTTCTTCCCATATATATATATAATGTGAGTGCGTGCGTGTGGGTGTGACATATAATATGTGTATGCGTGTGTTATAGCTCTTATAAATGCCAGGAATGGTTTCTTTAAGAAATGAAAAGCGATTATTATCATTTCCTTTATGCTATTCACTGCAATAGGACTTTAACTTTCATTTCTTCAGCTTCATTTGTTCACTTGATCCTCTTATTATTTCATCTTTTGCATTGGAGCTAAGACATAATCTCAAGGTGTGTGAGTTTTAATTGAATACATAAGTCTTTCATACATTCCTGAAGTGGTTTGTGTCCAATAGTTGGTATTTGCTATGAGGTGCAAGGAATTAACTGTATTTGGTTTGTTGAGGGAGCTTCTTTGTGTTCTAACTTTGCATTGTACAGTAGTTTTCAGATGTATTATGTACGTAATTACAGAATCATAGAAGTGGACAGAGATGTGTACCTTTGAGATCTTCCCGAGCTGTTACATATATTTTTTTGGTACTAAATATGCATTATATGAAGTCATGTAGTTATTATTTTGTTATGAAATATCTACGAGTCTAATATGTAGTTCCTCTGTTCATTTTTTTGTCAATTGTTGGATGCATCCAACATTGAAAGGTTGATTCACCATATCTGTCAAGTAATAAAACTGCAGTAGTTGTAAAGAGGAAATGTTGGCTGATTGAGGATTGTCTGCAAGTGGAAGTCATTGAGCACTGGTTCTGTTATAATTAGCTGCTACTAAATGTTCTTGTATGTTCACGATATAATGGATCCAAGAAATATTGCACTAGAATGATATTTCAGCTGAACTAGAAAGCTTGTTATCCAAGCGATTCACCTTTTCCCTTGCATGCACTGGCAAATTTCTTAGTTTTAATGTTTTCATATTTAGTTAGGAACACTGCCTGGTAATGATACGTGAACCAGTCCTAGCTTGGGTGAAGGAATGTTGGTGTTTGCTAGGCAGCTGGTTTTTTTCCAAGTGATCCTGACCATTCTTATTTTGGAAAGTAACACAGCCACAATGTATGAACCAGTTGTGCTAGAAAGTTGTGGTGGAAAGGTGGCAAGAGTGTGCTAGGGCATTCCCTAGAAGTGACACCTTGCAACAAGTTCGTTTGTGGTGGAAAGTGGGCAAGGGTTCTCACAGTAGAGTAGACAATTGTGGGTAAAGATGCAAGTCCAGGTGCGGGACATTTATCCTGGCAATTGGAATGCTGCAATTTTGTCTGGTAAGAGAATGGCATTAGTGGGAGAAAGTGGAGAGGAGCAAAAGCCAAGTAGATCCATGATGGCTACATGCTGATGTAGTTGGGGAAGGATAACACTAGGGGTGGGTGATTGGCTTGTGGTAATTAAAATATTTTAGGTGAGGAAAGGTGAGGGAATTACTAAGATTGTTATTGCCTATGCACCTCAAGTAGGACCACTGTTCAGAGTATCGGAATTGTGACATGTATCGATGACCAGGGATATGGAAACATTTATTTGCTATTATTAGTGTACACAGTAACTGGTGCACCTGCAGTGTACCTTTAGTTTTCTGGATTAGGTTTAGCTCTCCTAATCAGACCATGATTGTCATCTCTTAAAGACTCCTATTGCTTTTGTCAAACTGCTACTTGGTGCTAATCTTGAGGGCCTATGAGAAGAAGAAAGATGAGAGAGAGAGAGAGAGAGAGAGAGAGAGAGAGAGAGAGAGAGAGAGAGAGAGAGAGAGAGAGAGTCACTTATCCATCATCGTTATAATCTTTCTTTCTTCCTCTTCTCTTATCTTTTTTCCTTCCCATTTCCTCGATTTTGAAGTCGATCAAAGTTTGTTCTTTCTTCTTTTCTTTGTAAGATAGTGAAAGTGAGATAATCCTCTATCACCATCCTACAGATGCAAGTATAATGCATCATTGACCCAAATTGGAAGGAATTTTCCACCGATATCATATCTGGAAGGAGGCATTACAGATCTCTAATTGCACCTCCACTAGGAATCATCTTTCAACCAGGTCTTCTTGTCCGGAACTATCCACTATCATCAACATCATTGTCGGAACCCTGTTACGACACCAACTCTGAGTCAATAGGCTCTCTAGACCACCAGATCTGACTAAGACCCCTTCATCGCTGAAATACAACGCTGTAAGCTCTATTATCACTGAAAGTGCTAGATCCGTCCCAAAAACCTCGCTAGACCACCAGTTCTTCTCAAGGAGTAGTGCAACCCCTTTGGTTCTCGTCGAAAATCACTTCAGTGTCATCATCTGTCATTGGAATCTTCTCCAGACTTCTATTCCATCACCAAAACTGCACTGGGACCTCTCCAGGTGTCGAATCTCGCTAGAAACCCCTCTAGGGCTATTGGAAGTCACCAGAAATCAATCCAAGGCTACTGGATCTCGCCGAAAACCTCTCCAAGGCTGCCATAAATTGTCGAAAATAAGTCCAAGGCTACTAGATCTTGCTGCAAGTGCCCTGTGGACCACTTATTGGAGTTTGATTCGGAGCTCGGATCACATCCAAATCCTTGGATCATTCATTACTTCAAGATCTATTAAGCAGGACTCATGTCGATTATGCTCTCTGGACCTCCAACAGACATTGAGAGGTTATTTGAGTTATCATTATTTTTCATCTTCATCACGTTTCTTTAAATGGGAGAAAATAAACAAGCCATATTCCATCTGGACATGTGGATATCCCTAGTGTTACTATAACTTCAATAAATATTTGGAGTGGTCCCAAGTAGCTCAAATGTATATTGGAGCATGGAAAAGACTAGGATAAATTATGGGAACCAAGAAACAACCCAATTAGGATGATTCCACCTATTATAAATAGGAGAGTGAAAACTAGCTTGTGATATCTTGGTTGTTAAATACAATACAATCCAATATTAGTCATGGTCTTTGTCTCTTGAAAACGACAAAAGATGTATGGGATAAAGTAGCCAAAATGTACTCCCATTAGGAAGACTTGGCCCACCTTTATCAACTCCACATAAAAATTAACAATCTCGGAGATGGAACCGTAGATGAATATTTTGCCAGCTTGAATAAAAAATGGAGGAATTGGATAACTATCAAATAACTATTCTAGAATTGGAAGATCTGAAACATGAAATACAACAACTGCGTACGTTCAAATTTCTTGTTGGTTTATGATCTGATTTCAAACCTCAACCAAGGTATTCCGTAACGGTAACAGTGGCCGTATCGGTCACCGTCATTACCTTTACTATACGGGCTGTAATGGCCGTTAAGGCCCCTATAACGGCTATTACGGTCTCTCTTCTCTCTCTCTCTGGTTTTTTTTTTTTTTTTTTTTAAGGTGAGAAACACATACACACAAACAATACGACCCCACGCATGTAGGGGTTCTTGAACGCTTGGCCTCAGATATGAGACACAGTGTCTACCACTGAGCCAAGAGGAGACCCTAGTATGACTTTTTTTATATATATATAAATAAATTGGAAAAAAAAAATGCCGAAAAACCTGTATTGGCCCCGTAATGGACTGTTATGGAGCCGTTACGCCCTTTACCGGGGTTGTTATGAGCCGTTACGGGGACTGTAACGGCCGTTATGGTCATTTTTTTTCCATAACGGCTGTTATGGTCTCTTGATGCAGGACCGATGCATGAATTACGTAACATGTGAGATCAAATAGCCGAATTAAGATATTTAACGAAAAACATAAATATAATAATCATCACAAATATCATGAAAATCAAAAGAAAACCATCCATAATCCTAGCCTAAGCTACCAACATCATAACTCAAGATCATTAAATAAAAAGAAACTAGGATCTAATAGATACAAGGACATTTAATTAGCATAGGGTATAGTCTATTTCTAAATAGGAAACCTAATACAACTTAGGGTGAAAATTAGGGTTTAAGTAATTTTGGGAAAGTAGGAAAATTAGGAATTTTAGGTTTAGGGTTAGGGTTTGGATTGTGGATGGTATGAGAAAGTTGGGTTTAGGAGAAAATAAAGATTTGTGATGGGAGAATTAAGAATCTGAAGGAAATACCTGGATGGGGAAGAAAAAAGAAGATGGTGTGGGGATAGATGGAGACCTCGCACCTTCGTCGATGAAGATTAGCCTCGCACCAATCTTCCTTCCAAATCGCATGGAAGTATCTTCAAATCGCATGAAGATGAGATAAGAAAGCAAAAGCTTTTTTTTTTTTTTTAATCACAAAATTCAATCGGAGAGAGGTCACCCCCCCCCCCCCCCCCCCCTCTTTTTATAGATCTAAAAAGTTTCAAAAATTACAAAAAATCCCCGTCTTGTGAACTTTAACGAAAATAGCTCGTCTAAATAAAATCAACTAAAACACTCATAATGTGTCCAAATATAAAATAATTAAAAAGTAAATCCTAAATATGATAAAGTCTAAAACTAATGTGGACGATCAACGATCAATGACCCAATCATGTGATCTATGCGATCCAATGGCCCGATCGTCGTGTCTCTCCGATTCAACGGTTTGGATCACTCTATAAGGCAGCCCATGTGCATCTTCCCAGTGTGGGGTCTTCCAGATGCTCGCTCGCACATGCACATGGGGTCTTCAGCACGATCATGGGTACTTGCTTAGCCACAGGGAAATCGGCGCGGCCCACCTTCTCCTCTAATACGCACGTAAGGGTGTATGTGACGTGATGTCCCATCACTTTTATGACCCTGTAACGTGTAACGGTTGCCACCATTACCTTTACATAACGGCCTTTATGACCCCATAATAGCCGTTACAGCACGCCCAACGCATATGGATTCTTAGGAGAGAATCCCTTCATACCCTTGGATCTGTATATGACTACATACACAATTACACACAGAGGCCAGGTGATGAAATGTTTCCCACGTCGTTTTACTAGAACGGTTTTCCTTAACTACAAACTCAAAAAATAATGAGGGGTAAGGAACTGGGCAAGGAAACATGGACAAAAAAAGCTCCGATGCACTCACTGTGGCAAAAGACGACATTTAAAGGAAGTTGTAAATGGTAATTGGCCTCTGCATCAATTGGATGTTAAAAATTCATTTTTTCATGGTCATCTTCATAAAGAAATCTATATGGCCCTTCCTCCCTATTTTCAGCCTAGGGGGGGTGGGGGATTGGCAAAGTTTTTCATATTTGGAAAGCTTTGTACCACCTTAAATGGTCTCCTCGAGCTTGGTAATATAATTTCCAACATTGGATTTAAAGGAGCACTTTCGATCACATTGTGTTTGTAAAACATATGGATGGAAACTCAATAATTCTCATTGTATATATTGATGATATTATTTTAATTGGCACAAGAATAACTAAAATAAACAATATCAAGAAATTCATGGCCTTATCATTCATGATGAAAGATTTATGGATATTGAAGTACTTCCTTGGAATTGAAGTGGCTCAGCTCAAAATATGGAATATTCTTATCCCAACATAAGTATGTGCTTGATCTTCTAACTGAGGTAGGTTTACTTGGTGCTCACCCTGTGGACATACCTATTGAAGTAAATCATAAATTACATGAGAGACAGTCATACGTAATTGATAATCTGGGCATGTGTCGCTGATTAGTAGGTCATTTAATTTATCTTAGCTTTGCTCATCCAGACATCTCTTATGCTTTACTCGTCTAGACATCTCTTATGCTATTGGAATAGTAAGTCAGGTGATGCAACGACCTTGTTAGCACCATCTTGAAGTGGTCTATCGAATCTTTTGTTACTTAAAAAGCTGCTCTTGGTCGTGGTCTTCTCTAGTCAAACCATTCATTTGAACATTAGTTGTTTTTACGATGCTAATTGGGCTGGCTCCTCCGATCGATGCTCAACTAAAGGGTATTGCACATTCGTAGGAGGAAATTTAGTTGGAAAAGTAAGAAGCAATCCGTCGTTGAGTACCATGCGATGGCCCATGCAGCTTGTGAACTACTATGGGTGAAAGCCATTCTTTAAGATACAAGATTCATAACATCTTCTCCAATTCCAATTCATTGCGATAATCAAGCGGCCATCCATATTGCATCCAACCCGGTCTTCCATGAACGCACAAAGCACATTGAAGTTGGCTACTACTTCATTCAGGAAAAATTAGCCATCAAGATTTTATTTACGCTATTTGTTCGTTCAAAAGATTAGTTAGCTAATGTCTTCACCAAAGCCACATCAATAGTACGCCTCAAGACCATCAGTATCAAGCTCGACATGAATGATATCCATGCGCTTGCTCGAGGGGGAGTGTTAGTGTACACAGTCACTGGTGCACCTGTAGTGTACCTTTAATTTTTCAGATTAGGTTTAGCTTCCTTAATTACACCATGACCATGATTGTTATCTCTTAAAGACTGTTATTGCTTTCAATCTTCTCTTCTTGTGAATGTAAATAGTTATAAATAAAGGATTAAGGAGAGGGAGATTAAGCAAAGTTCTCTCCCTTCTCCCACATTTCTGTCTCTCTTTTTCATTCTTATTCGATTTTCAGCTATTGTTGGTATTATTGTTGACAAGGTATGCCATATTGGTTTTAGTGGGCATATCGGTGCCTACTGAAGCTAGTATGTGTATCGGCTGATATGGGGGTGTAACGGCCATCATGCCTCCCATAACGATCTTTTTTCCTAAAAAATTTTTGAAAAAATTCCAACTATTTAAAGGATTCCAAATACTTAATTCTTTTCTTTTGTTTTGACCATGTTTAGGATGGTGTAACTATCTACCCTTGAGAATGCTATCTCGGGCTATCTGATGATTTCATGAAAACAACATGCTGAAATTGATCGCTGATTGGTCTGAAATTCATGCAAGCTACGGCACTCATCCCACTGATGCACATATATAAGCATTAATAATATCATTCCCCCCAGGTAATTTTAAGAAAAAAATAAATTAAAATTCTAATGGATAATGTTAAAAAGAGAAGTTCTCAAGTCAAACTAGTTGGACCACAAGCTACAGTCCACCCAACAAATAAGTTCATGTGAAATCCGACCTTTCCAATAGCTTTGCCCCCAAATGAGGGCACTTGGTGCAAAAATAATTCATATCTACTAATTAGGTGGGTCATATACCATGGACAAATTTCTAGCCATCGATAAATAACAAAAACTACAAGTGTGGTCCACTTGATAAGTGGATATGCCTGAATTTTGCAAAACGTGATCCTCCTGATGGGGCAAACCTAATGGATGGAGTGGATTTCTCACGCTCACAATAGGTTGGAAGTAATCCAGAGCTAGACCGTAACTTATAGTCCAACCAATTGGATTGAGTTTTACTTTTTAAACACATGGTTAAAAAGCAGCCATGTATTCAGTTAGAAGAAGAAGAAGAAGAGGAGGAGGAGGAGGAGGAGGAGAGAGAGAGAGAGAGAGAGAGAGAGAGAGAGAGAGAGAGAGAGAGAGAGAGAGAGAGCAACAAGGTATTATTAGTAACGATGGCCGTAACGGTCACAACCATTACCGAAACGGGTATTGGTCGTGATGGCTAATATGGGGGGAGGCATAACAACTGTTACGCCCTCCGTAATGGTTTAAAAAAATCCAGAATAATGTAAATATTCTAAATATGTATTCAAAATTATTATTTTTTTAAACATGTTTATAGTAGCGTAATGGTCCACTCTTTAATGAGAGTGTTGTAAGGGCTATCTAGTGAATTTATGAACATGGTTATGTGTCTCTAATGTTTACATATCACAATTAATGATTAAAAATAGAAATCAGAAAAGACATAAATACCTCTTTTTTAATTTTTTGAAAAAATGGCCCCTAGAGCTTCGACTCGCCCCAAGTGGTCATTTTTCGACCGTTTGTCGAATTTATGAACTTCACAATCAACATTCCCAGCTTAGGTCATATTGTCTCCGTGTTTTAGATTTTCCTACACAACCTCACCTTGTGACTTTTCACCACTACAAGTTTTTTTTCTCTCTTCCATGGTCCACTATCTCATGGCTACAATGAGAATTCCTCTATAAACTTGATTTGCTAAGCCAACCACAAATAGGTGGGACAAGGCTACGATGACAATGACCGGTGTAGTTAAAGGCATGCCAGGTGTGTTCACATGAGATATTATTCTTGATTTCTTCTTCTATTAGTGTTTTAAACACTAAATTGGACATCTCGAAAGTGATATGAGCCTCCATTTGTGTTGTACATGAGATTGAAGACAAATTGGGGATTTTGGGGGAGCTGAAAATTTTAGTTTAGGGGCTATTTGGATTCGTGGAAAGTGTAGGAAAGGAAATAGTGTTTTTGGGAAACTGTGGGAAAAGGAAAAAATTTCTTTCGCTGTTTGTTTTTCAATGAGATTTTCTACATATTTGAGGCCTAATTTCAAATTTTCTGTTTGGCAAAACAAACATTTTCTTGGGAAAAATTTGTTGGTAGTTATTGGCATGTGTCGGACCAGCACATGTGATCCATGTGGGACGCTTAAAGGTGGACAACAGGACGTGTGTCATATGCGGCAAATGTGGAGTTTTTGAAGCTAAATCGTGGGACATTTGGGGTGCTTGCAAGGTATTAAAAAATAGTTATGTAATGGCTGATAACGGTGGTAACTGTTACACATTATCTGGTTGTAACGGTCGTTATGAAAAAAATGGCTCGTGATGGCCTCATAATGGCTTGATACGGGGCTCTTAAGTCTAACCGGTTGGACGTCAAACCACTGTGAAAATTGATGAGTAATTAATGTTAATTAATATCGGCAGGGAAGGAAAAGGGTTGGCCAGCTAGGGTGGACCCCACCATGGTGTTTATTTGAAACTACCTCGACCACCATATGTGTCACCCCATGTTAGGCTTAGAACCTAAAAATCAGCCCCATCTGTGATTATGGTGGACCACACAACTAAAAGCAATGTATAGGGCAAAGCTCACCCTCCAAACGGTTTACCTTGGTATGACCCACATGAATCACTAATGGGCCTATTTTTGGGCCCTAGACTAAGTTTTAACGTGGCATAATGGTTGAAGTGGATTCAATATAATAATCACGACATGCCCTGTAAAAATAAAGGGTGGACGTCTCTCTCCGAACTGTTTTAATTGTTATGGCCCACCTGAAGTATCGATTAACCTGATTTTTTTGGGTCTAGGCCTACCATGGGATTACACATCTAAGAGTCGGAGTGGATCTCATATGCACATCACGGTGGGCCCTTTTAAACATAAGGGAGGGTGTCTGTCTCCAACTTTACCTGTTCTTACAATAGCATTTATTGCATACTGGCACGACTAGTTGCACTCACTAATTAATGGTGCTCTATGGACCCCATCATGATGTATGTGCTATATCCACGCCGTCCGTCCTTTTTGCTGACTCATTTCAGGGTATGAGACGAAAAATGAGGAGGATCCAAATCTTAGGTGGAGTACACCATAGGAAAAGTGGTGATTAAATGCCCACCATTAAAAAGTTCTTGGGAGCGACAAAAGTTTTGGATCAAGTTTATATTTGTGTTTTCCCTTCATCTAGGTCTGTGTCCTAATCAGCAGGTTGGATGGCAAATAAACACTACAGTGGGCCTGAGGAAGTTTTTAATGATGCACATTCAATCACTGTTATTTTCCTTTGGTGTGGTACGCCTTAGATCTGGACATGCCTCATTTTTTGGCCCATGCCCTAAAATAGTGATTCAAAATGGATGGACAACGTGGATAAAACAAATACATCATTGTGGGGCCCACAAAGCACCGTTTAGTAGCGAGGCGCGTATTGGTATACAATATATGTTCGCCAACAAAGGGGTCGCTTGGATGGGGTGGACCAACCATGACATGTTTCCCAAATCCGCTCCAACCACTGGACGCGTGATGAAATTTCTGGCCTAGGGATTGAAAACCAGGCCCATTAGTGATTCAGGTGGATCACACGATTGGATATAGTGTACAAGGCAACGCCCACCCTTCAAAATGTTTCCTTTGGTCTGGCTCACATGAATTAATAATGGTCTTGATTTTCCAGCCCATGTCTAAATTTTGGTTTGCCATTTAATGGTTTGAGTGTATTTCATATAATCATCACGGTGGGTCTCCTGTAGAAAATCAATAGTGGACATCTCTCTCCTAACTGTTTCCTTTGGTGTAGTTGACCTAATAACTTGAGTTTTTGGCCTAGGGCCTAATGTGGGATGACACGTAATGGTTGGAGTGGATTTCACGTGAACATCACGGTGGGCCATGTTATAAATCAAGGGTGGGTGTTCCCCTCCCAACTGTTTCCCTTGGTATGGCCCACCTGAATCACAGATAGAGTTGGCTTTTGAGCCCTAGGCCTAAAAATTTCATCACGTACCTAATGGTTGAAGTGGATTTGGAAAACATATCACAGTAGGGTCCATCTAATTAAGCCGACCCTTTGTTGGCAGGAGAAGATGTTTACAATAATAGATGTTGTTTCTTGAAACAGGTGTAAGATGGGACATCCACCCTTGACTTTTGAAGGGGCCCACCTTGTTGTGTATATGAGTTCTGTTTCGACCAATAGATGTGTAATCCCATGGAAGGCCCAAATCCAAAAATTTATGTTGATTTGTAATTCAGGTGGGCCACAACAATGAAAACAGTTCAGAGAGAGACATCCGCCCTTGATTTTTACATGCCCATCGTGATTATTATCTTAAATCCACCCTAACCACTAGATGCCACACCCAAATTAAGTCCAAGAGCCCAAAAATTAGGCCAATTAGTGATTCATGTGGGTCATACCAAAGGAAACCGTTTGGAGAGTGAGCTTTGTATGTATACTGCTTCTAATTGTGTGGTCCACTGTTGAGATGTGGAGCCACATCTGGACAGGGCTGCTCGACTAGTCAAGTGGGCTGCTCGATCGGTCGAGTGGCCCACTCGACCAGTCGAGGATTCGCTCGACTCCAAGTCCAGCGAACTGCAATTTTTGGTGTCCAAGGTGCTTGACCAGTCGAAGCCCATGCTCGACCGGTCAAGGAACCTACTCGACCAGCCGAGGTTACGCAGATTCATTTTGCGGATTTGATGCGGACTGCGTAAATTTGAGGCGGTTTAGCAAGAGTGCGGAAGGGAAGTTGCCTAAACTATAAATAAGGGTCCTAGGGTTATTCTAAGAGATGAAAAAAAGGGTTTTCTAAGCTAGGCTAAGGGTTATCTCTGTGCATGGGAGCATTAAGAGGTTAGTATATTGCTTGTAATCTCGTTTTCTTCATAGTGGAAGTTTGCACATGTGGTTTTTTACCCTTGTTGGGGTTTTTCTACGTATATTCTGTCTAGTGGTTTGTTTGGTATGCTTTGATTCTATCTTTAGATTATATTTCTTCTTGTTTATCGTTGGTGAGTGAGACTGAAGATTGGATCTCAGTTCACTAGCGTTGTTGGCTTGCTGCGCAACAACTAGTATCAGTGCTATTGGTTTAGTTCAAGTGGGAACGATGACGGAAGAAGGGAATACTGGAATTGAGAAGTTTGATTGTTTAAACTTTGCCTTCTGGAAGATGCAGATGGAGGATTATCTGTATCAGGACCTCTATATTCCTCTAGGAGGAAGAGAAGAAACTAGAGAAGATGACAGATAATGAATGTTCTTTATTGGACCGGAAGGCTTTAGGAACGATCCGACTCTATTTGTCTAAGAGCGTCGCCTTCAATATATCCAAGGTGAAGACCACGAAAGAATTAATGGATGCCCTAGCTACGATGTATGAGAAACCCTCAGTGTCCAACAAGGTTCATCTTATGAAACAGCTATTCAACATGAAGATGTCAGATGGTGGGAGCGTGGCTGAACATCTAAACGAGTTCAATAAAGTCACGAGCCAATTGGAATCCGTTGGCATTGTTTTTGAGGACGAGGTCTGGGCGTTATTGATCTTGTCCAGTTTGCCAGACAGTTGAGATGGTTTGGTGATTGCCGTGAGCAATTCTTTAAGGTCGACAAAACTAAAGTTTGAAGATGTGGCCGGTCTAATTCTCAGCGAAGAATCTAGAAGAAAGGCATCATGATGTGTACATGAAATCCACTCCAACCATTACATGTGCCATCCCATGTTAGGCCTAGTGCCAAAAAAATAGGTTGACTTGTGATTTAGGTGGGCACACCAAAAGAAGCACTTGGGAGAGAGATGTGCACCGTTGATTTTTTATAGGGTCCACCTTTGTGATTATGTGAAATCCACGTGAACCATTAGACTCTACACAAAAATTTAGGCCCGAGGCCCAAAAATCAGGACCTTCCATGATTCAGGTGGGCCACACAAAGGGAAACAATTTGAGGGTGGTTGTTGACTTGTACACTATTTTCAATCATGTGGTCAGCTTGAATCACAGATGGGTTGATTTTTGATCCCTATATCTAATATTGGTTTATACACCTGATGGTCAGAATGGATTTTGGAAATACAAAATGGTGGAGCCACCTTCCAAATGACCCATAACGGAGATTTATGTAGTAGAGGCAGGGAGCGGATTCCATATTGACATTGCCCATAGCCACGATGCTCCGTGGGCTCCACCATGATGTATGTGTTTTATCCATGCTATCCATCCATTTTGCCGGCTCATTTCAGGGCATGGGCCCAAAAATGAGACAGATCCAAATCCAAAGTGGCGATTGAATGCCCACCATGAAAAACTTATCGGTGGCCACAAAATTTTTGTATCAAGCTGATATTTATGTTTTCCCTTCAGGTTTGTGTGACCAAATCAATGAGTAAGATGGCAAATAAACATTATAGTGGGCCCTATGAAGTTTTTAATGGTGGGCGTTCAATTACCACTGTTTTCCTATAGTGTGGTCCCTTGAGATTTTGAGTTGCCTCATTTTTAGGCTCATGCCCTAAAATAATGATAAAAAATTGATGCCCTAAAATAATGATAAAAAATTGATGGACGGCGTGGATAAAACAAATACATCATTGTGGGGCCCACAGAGCACCGCGAATAACAATGATCGCTACTAGTAGTGTCAATATGCAAGCGACGACATTTAAGTAGCAGGGAAGTATACTGGCAATGGGCCCCATCTTGAAGTTTTTTAGAAATTCACTTCGACCATTAGTGGCTTGACCCAATATTAGATATAGGGCTCAAAAATCAGCTCCCATCTGTGATTTAGGTGGACCGCATGAATGAAAATAGTGTATAGGGCAATGCCCACCCTCCAAATTGTTTCATTTGGTGTGGGCCACTAGAATCACTGATGGGCCTGATTTTTGGGCCCCAGACCTAAATTTTTGTGTGGCATCTAATGGTTTGCATGGATTTCACATAATCATCATGGTGGTCCCTGTAAAAAACCAATGGTGCATGTCTCTCTCCCAACAGTTTCCTTTGGTGTTGCCCACTGGATCATGAGTTGGCTTGATTTTTGGGCCGTAGGCCTAACAAGTAGATGAAACTACATTTGGTTAGAGTGGATTGCGCATACATCATGGTAGCACCCGTAAAAATTAGGGGTGGGCGTTTACATGTTCTATTGTCAACTTTAGCAACACTAACATAGATTTAAGAGCACGCATAGCTCCCTTATGCCATTGGTTCATAGGGGAGCATTACTACTACTACCACCTAGGCATATATATCCCATGATATTTCTTGTATCCCACCTATGCGATACGAAACACACAAATAGTGGGATATATCCCACATGTTCGATCCGGTGAGCATTTTTTAAAAAATTTTCGATCCCTTTTTTTTTTTTTTTTTGTAAATCATGTTTAAATCAGTGTCAAATTGTTACAAATCCATGTTTTGTCATGTTTTGCATGAAAAATCATGGATTGTGAGCTTTGATTTTGAGATTTGGAGGAGAAGGACCAAGTTGCGAAAATTTGAAAAAAATTAAAATTTTCCCAATTTCTTGTAAATCGGTTGCAATCTGTGTCCAAACATAAAATCAAACATTTATGTAACCTGATTTAGTGATTCTTCTTTTGCTTTTGAATGTATTGCGTGTGTTTCCACACGTCTTCTTACATTTATAAATTATATGAATAAACTTTGAATATACTTGCGTCAATTCAGTCAAACAACGCATAGATTAGGACCCCTTATAAAGAAAACCTATTATGTGCACATGGTTTTTTTGTAATGTTTTGATTTGTAAGTGTGTATTGATGTCTTTTTTAACAATCACTGAAATTTCATTGAAAAAATTGAGCAATTTCCAATGTTTCCCCATGTTTCCAACAATAGCGATACATTGCACGATACAACCGATATATCCCATGCGATAACTGATATGTATCCATATCCCAAAGGTGCGATACGTAATGTGATACTGATATTTCGAACACTGCCACTACCACACACACACACATAAAGTAATGGACCATATTATAATGGTAATGGTGGTGGCCGCTATGGCCACCATTGCCGTTATGGAATATCTTGGGTGCTGGAAGCTGTATGTGGCACAAGAGATTCATCATATTTTCCAGATTCACGAGGGTAGTTATGGCAAAAGTTTAATGTGGGCTGCCAACCTGAAGCAATTGCCCTCCTTTCTCTAGGCTTGGGACTGGCAATGAGAGTACAAAACTCCCACAGGCGCTATGTAATAGATTATTACATAGGTTGATTACAATCAAGCACTATCCAATAGTCTATTACATGGTTGTTTACAATCAGTGAGTTGATTACAATCAAGTGCTATCTAATTGTCTATTAGATGGTTGTTTACAATCAGTGAGTTGATTACAATCAAGTGCTATCTAATAGTCTATTAGATGGTTGTTTACAATCAATGAGTTGATTACAATCTAGTGCTATCTAATAGTCTATTAGATGGTTGTTTACAATCAATGAGTTGATTACAATCTAGTGCTATCTAATAGTCTTTTAGATAGTTGTTTACAATCAGTGAGCACAAGGTGCAAGAGACTTGTTGGCATGTTTGACACACATGGGAACTTGAAGCTAGATGGGGGTATGTGAGGCGATTGAAGATGGACAATGGCACATTGGCACATATGGGATGATTTGCATGTGGCACATTGACACATCTGGCATAGTGGCACATGTGGGGCATAACCGAAGATAGATTGTGGCTCATGTGGCACACGTTAGGTGATTGAAGATGGATAGTGACCGTTTTTCGGTTTTGGTGGGTGTGGGTGTGTGTATTTTGGGGGAAGGGGGTTGGTATTTTGGGAGAATAAAGCTGTTGATTTTCCAACAAAAAGAGGAAGGGAACAGTATTTTCCACAAATTCGTACAATGAAAAGCTTCACAAACAGTGGGAAGTTACTCATGGGAAGTGGTGTTTTGTGGGAGTGGGTGTTTTGGGGGAGGGGGGTTGGTATTCTGGGAGAATAAAACTGTTGATTTTCCAACAAAAGAGGAAGTGACTGGTGTTTTCCACAAATTCGTACAATGAAAAGCTTCACAAACAATGGGAAGTGGTGTTTCCTTTCCTTTTCTTTCCATGAATCCAAACAGGCCCTTTGATGATTTGGGGATTTTGAAAAATTGGATTTTAGCATTTGAAAAAATTTAGGAAATTTAACAAAATTGTGATTTTGGGTTGGGGAATTTTGATGAGTTGGGAAAATTTAGGGAAAATTGGGGATTTGGTGATTTAGGCTTACGAGGAGGTGGGAAATCTATGAAATTAAGGTTTTTGTGGATTCATTGGAATGTTTGGGTACATGTAAGTTTTTTGAAGTGGTGTTTGTGTATTAAAAAAATATGTATCTGTATATTTAGTATTTATGATGATGATGATCATCATCATCATCATCATAAATATTTAAGATTTAAATATTTAAATATGTATAATAAATATTAATATTTATGATATGCGATAAAGTCATGAACAAACAATTGTGCATGGATTTTCCAACTGTATCCCTATGTGTTTCAGGCATTCCAGGGGCACTTGAGCTTGGGGTGCACCTACTGCCTTTAACTACCCTGATGTCGTTGACGATGAATCTGCGTCATATGATTGCTTGAACTATGAAATGAAACAGCAGCAAATTCAGGTCTGGGCACGGGGATAAATCTATTTCAAAATGTTAGGTAGTATAAGCAACTGGAAGGGGGAGCAGGAGTGCCACTTTGAGGCACGATTTAAAGCACGAGCGGCACCTAGTCAGGACTGGGCAACTAAGGACCATCATCTCTAGATGTTCTACTTTTCTTCTTTTTCCCTCATTGCCTCCATCAATCCTCATTGGGCCCTATGTTATTATCCTTGCTACTCTACAACTGTCGTTTGCATGTTTCTTGACACCTCCCTCAAATAACAGAAAAGTAAGTTACAGCTCATAGCGGTCAAATCTAGTCTCGGTGCCAAGTACTATTGCGTGGCTTCCTGTTATTCTGGTTGATCTAAGGAATTGTTTTCAACATACAAACCTATCTCATTCAATGCAGTCATTCTACGAGACCTGTTTCCAAAACATAAGAACCGAATACAAAAGTACGATTAAATTGCATTTGACAAGTATCTGGTACTGCATCTTGATTCTTTGTTAGTGATCAATTTTATATGCTGAGGAGAACCCCTATGTTCTCTAGTATTGCAAGCATAGTTTTCATCATCTATTCTTGAGTTAGAAATATTAAAGTTCCAGTTCATCTCTTTAACCTGTTCCTTGAAGTTGGAGGTGTTGGCTGAGCGTTTAGACATTCTCACAGGGTGCAGCACTGGCATTGGATGATTCAATTTTAGATGTTGATCAAGTGGAAAATCTCATAAAGTTTTGTCCTACAAAAGAGGAGATGGAACTTATTAAGGTCGGGAATATCTAATGCATGAGTCTCATACATTTCTCGAAGTGTCTATGATTCTTTCCACCTGACGGAGGGTCTGTCCTTCGTCCTAGATGCCAAGCTTCATGCATTTCAACATTTTTACTTTTTTGTTGTTGTTGTTGTTGTGATTTTAGGGCTACAATGGTGAGAAGGAAAATCTTGGAAAATGCGAACAGGTGTGTGCCTGCCTCCTTGACCATATTGTTTTTATTTCTGCTTTTTATAAGGATGCCATGGTGCTGTGTTTCTAAATATTAGGTAGAATTGAAGCTTTTGACAGGAAATGCTTGCTTCTCATAGTTCAACTACTACCTGGAAACTCATGGCTTTAAAATACCTTTCTTCATCTCTAAATTGGGGCTCTTTACTAGGACCTGGAGGTTCATGAACTCTTCAGTCATTGGTTGAAAAACAAAGAACAATGTGCTTATGAACATAGAAGAATTCAGTAAATGATTTTAATATAGATACATTGTAAGCAAAACAAATAATTTCAGGCCATACCTTTTCTAACTGATTGGATTTGTTAAAAGATTTTGCACTCTTCTTCTAGTACATATTTTAAGTTTGACAGGCGTCAACTTTCTGGTCTGACCAGCTTTGATTGGTTGAGTCCTAAGACAAACCTCTAGGCTAAGGGATGGTACTAAAGACAAATGATGCTTGTTACGGTCTTTGGTTTTTAAGTTATTATGCATTCTTCAATTTGGGTTGAAGATTCCCTTCTTTTTTGTCTTGTCAAAGCTATGATCTAGCCCATCATGTGGTTTATTGTTTTAGTATTCTGTTTTGGGTCATTTTATGACATTTTGAAAGCGTAAAATAGTGGAAAGAGAGATTGAATAGAGAAGAAGAAAGAGGGAGGAGAGGAGCATGTAGAGAGAAAAGAATGGGCTAAAGTTGGGGTTCCCCCCCTCCCTCTCCTCCTTTTATATTATGAAAGTTTCATAATTACAAAAGTGCCATTAATAACAAAAGCAAATATTTTCCTAGACCAAAATAACCCATCTAAGTGGGCTTATGTAGGCCCATATTATATTCATTAACGCTCCTTATCAAGTTGGAGCATAGATTTTATCTATGTCAAGCTCGGAATATATGTGTAGCCTGCGTTGAATGAAGAGCCTTGGTGAACACATCAGTGAGTTGGTCCTGAAATTAAACATATGGGGTAGCGATTTCGCAAATGGAACTTTCTCACGTATAAAGTGGTTGTCGACTTCAATGTGTTTAGTTCTTTCTTGATAGACCTTTTTAAAACAGATAAGGGCATCTGAATAATCAGAAAACATGTTGTGAGTATTGCATCACTAAAAAACTATTAGGAACATTCATGTGAATTAAGAGCATAAGTTATCTTAAGGAGGTGACAGATTTCTGTTTTGCAACCCTGTTTAGTTGTGGAGTGTATGCATGATGTCTGGTGTATGATTCGTGTTTCATAATTTTTTTTCCTAAAATCTTGGGATATGTACTCCTTGGCATTATTAGACTGAAACAAAAATACTTTTGAATTAAATTGATTTCCCACTTCCATGTGGGAAATCTTAAAAATAGAAAATAATTAATATCTGTTTTTCATTAAATAAAGTCATGTGGGAAATCTTAAAAATAGAAAATAATTCAGATCTATTTTTCATTAAATAAAGCCATGTCATTCTCAAACAACCATAAACAAATCTAACAAAATACTTAAAACCTAGACCTACTAGATATTTTAACTAGATCCCAAATATCTAAATGAACTAAAGAGAAAGGAACTAAATGATGCTTTCAACACATTATGGAAAAGTAGTATAATTATGCTTGCTTAACTCGCACACTTACACTCTAGACATCGATGATAAGGAATGACACCCTTAAGAATTTTCAATGATGGATGACTGAGATGGTAGTGTTACTAATAAGTTGAGATATATTTTTGTTCTGTTGTGCCCACAACGTCATGATCAAAATAGTACAACCCGTCATATTCATGTCTTCCATCAATCTTCCTCTTTATCTTTAGGTCCTGGAAAACATAATGTGGAGGATAGAAAGTAACGCAATAATTAAGGGATTTGTAAGTTTGCTAACAAAAAGGCTTAAAGAAAATTTTGGGAGAACTAAATAGAGGATAATGAAAGAGAGGGACTAGTATGAACAATACCTATTTCACGTACTTTGGATTGGGTACCGTCTACCAGAGTGACAAAACTCTGGCAGAAGAGCCTGTTAATGATCCATCAATAGATAAATACACGCTACACTGACCTATCATATGGTCAAACGCTCTATAGTCAATTACCCATGGTGTATGAGACTTAGATTTTAAACAAGCCATACTTGATGTCACAAATGTAGGTAGGGGTGAAATTAACTGCAGAAGTAATATGAACAGACTGATTATGTAGATTGTTCAACAACTTGGAATATTCTTTTTCTGTCAAGATAACCATCTCACTAGTCATACATGTCTGTGGAGCAGTAGACGTAGAATTATTCAGAGGATGCCCATTGTTCTCTCAAGTGTGGGAAGCTTGATTAGCTCATGCAAGCTTCCCATGGAGGTCCTAGCATTTTTCAATTGAATGATTGAAAAGACGACAATGCTTGCCTTCCTAGGTCCACTCTCTCTTCTACGACCACTTCCCATGTCGCCATGACCACTTCTTTCACCATGGCCATCACTGCGGCGCCGTCCAGTGAACGATGCTAGAACCGAGTTGTCATTAGTTCTACTTGTAGAGCCTAAGATAAATGCTAGAAGCATGCATACACCTCATTTAAAGATAACCCATCTTTGTTACCCAAAATCTGTGCACAAACTGGTTCATACTCATGTTTTAACCAAGATAAGTACTTGATAACTCAAAACTCTCACTTTGATGACCACATTCCTTTGAGTTTGGAATAGTATTCACCCAACATTTTATCTCCTTGTTGAAGCTCGAATATTTCTTCATATAACCAATGTTCGAAATATCGGTATCACGTAATGTATCACACCCTTGGGATACAGATACATATCAGTTATGTCATGGGATATATAGTTTGTATCACATAATTTATCGCACTTTTTGGGAAACATTGGGAAAAGGGTTGAATTTTGCAATGAAACTTCATGTATTGTTAAAAAAAGACCTTAATACACATTTTAAAATCATAACATCTAAAAAAAAGTGCACACAATAGGTCTCCTTTGTATAGGGTCCTAAGCTATGCGTTGTCTGATTGAACTAAGGCAAATATATTCAAATATAATGCATAACATTTATAAATGTATTAAGACATGTATATCCACACCATCCATCTGTTTTACCACCTTAATTTACGGCACCATCCAAAAAATGAAGCAGATCCAATTATCAAGTGGACCATTCTATAGGAACAGTATTGATTGAAGGCCCTACCATTAAAACCTTCTTAGGGCTCACCTTAATGTTTTTGTAGTGTTTATTTACCATCCAATCTGTTGATAACTTCACATAAGCCTAGATGAAAGGGAAAAACAAATATTAGATTGATCCAGAACTTTTGTGGCCCATTAATAGTCAATCACCACTTTTTCCTTTGGTATGGTCCACCTGATAATTGGATGTGCTTCATTTTTTGTATAATACACTAAAATGATTTGGAAAAACGGATGAACGACATGTATACAGAATACATACATTAAGGTGGGCCTTGCGTTAAGGGCCACACCGTCTTGGGTGAGTTCGGGGTCTCACCTAATCCATTCCTGATGTTGACATCTTTACTTTTTCATAGGTCTTGGCTTAAAAAACGAGGCAGATTGTGTGGACCCCATGCATCGTATCCAGGTCGTCCATTCACTTTTTTCGGATCATTTTAAAGCTTGAGCCAAAAAATGGGGCAAATCTAGTGATCAAGTGGACCACATCATGGGAAGCACTGGGAATAATGACGCCACCATTAAAACCATTGTTTTCTTTGGTGTGGTCCACTCGAGCTTTGGCTCTGCCCCATTTTTAGGCTCATAGGCTAAAATGATTTGAAGAAATGAATGGGCGGAGTGGATATAGCACATACATCATTGTGGAGCCCAAAGAGTTCCCGTAATAAAATAACATTGAGATGTGCTGGTGTAATTCCATTGGTTTCAAACAGAGAACATACGTGATTTAGTGGGACCCTGACCGCGGGGCCACCTCGATGTAATATGGTGTATCTACCCTGTTAATTCATTTTGACAGATCATTTTAGGGTATGGGCCAAAAACTGAGGCAAATCCAAATCTGAGGTGGACCACACCACACAAAAAAGTGGTTATTGAATGGACACCATTAATTTTTTTCCGTGGTCTACAAAAGTTTTGGATCAGGCTAATATTTATGTTTTCCCTTCATCCAGGTCTGTCAAACCTTATGAACAGATTGGATGGCAAATAAACATCACGGTGGGCCCTAGGAAAACTTCAACAGTGGATATCATTGTCACCCGGCTCCCTATGGTATGGTCCACTTGAGCCTTATATCTGTCTACTTTTTGGGCTCATGCCCTAAAATCACCTATCAAAATGGATGGGTAGTGTGGATAAAACACATCATTGTGGGCCCTACAAAGCCCTTGATAGGACCGTCAGTCTCCAGGGCTCCAAATCCGCGCCAGACGCAGATTTCCTGCAAAAGGCTTTCGTAGGAAGTTCCTATGCTGGGATACCAGGTGGGGCCCACTGTGATGTTTGTGAGAAATCCACTCTGTCCATCCATTTTGCTAGATCATTTTAGGACATGCGATTGAAAATGAGATGGATCCAAAACTCAACTAGCCCATACGAGAGGGAAATTTGGGGAAAGAGTTTCCTACTGTTGAAACTTTCCTGGGCTCCACCTTGATGTTTATATGCCATCTAAACCGTTTATGAGGTCATTCCCACTATGTTGAAGTGAAAACATGAAAACTTATCTTGATACGAAACTTCTGTGGCCTCAAAAATGTTTCAACGATGGTCACTGAATCCCTACTATTTCCTCTCGTGCGGCTCACCTGAGTTTTGGATCCACCTCATTTTCGGTTGCATGTCCTAAAATGAGCTCGCAAAACAGATGGATGTGGCAAATTTCTTACAAACATCACAGTGGGCTCCACCTTGCATCTCAACGTAGGAACTTCATACGCGAAAGGCTTTCGCATGAAATCCACGTCCATCTACTCCCGATCAAAAAGAGCTTGGAAGCCGTTTTTGGAACCAGAGAGGGTTCCAAGCTTCCGGAACCCTAAATTCTCTCCCAAATCTCCGGATTTCTCTGGATCTTTTCACGTTATCTTCTAAAATCACTCCCATTTTCAAGCATTAATCTATTTGAAGAAAGAAAAAAAGGGAATCGGAGATTTTGTTTGCACTAACCTATGAACAACGCGCTTCAATTCAAATTGCCCACCAAATGTAGCTTCCAATTAGGACAATCTCTTCTATAGGTATGGAAATCCACCCTGTTGAAAGTTTATCTCTCTTTAATTTTTTTCTGATTTTTTTTTTTTTTTTTTTTTTTTTTTTTTTGGATATTTATGCACAATAAAAAATTTCTTGAAGTCTCTTCCGACGGGTTTTGTATCGCTGGACTGCGATACTGACAATGTCGGCCAATAGTATCGATATTGTGAATATTGCATATTGCTAATAAGTTTGAGAAATTCTTATCAAATGAATACATTTCCCATAAAGCATCCCACACTTCCTTAGCCGTATTCAGAAACATGACATTTGCACTTATGGAGGGTTTCATACTATTCCCATAACTAGGTCAAAATTTGTGCATCTTCTTGGATCCGTTTGTCATAAGTACTAGATTGTTCATCAGGTTTCTCAGTGATCAGATATAGAAAAACTTGGATTGACTTAGACCACTGTAAATAATTTGTCTCATTTAACTTAATAGAGGATATATGGATCCCTAAAAAATCAAATTAGTTTATAAATCCAGATGTTGTGTTACTTTTTATCTCAATAACAAATAAAAGAATAGAGTACCTCATAAGCACAACGCGAGCTGAGCTAGCACAATCAATGAGCACCACACTTGAACACTTTGCACTATGTACACATCACATCAGGCAAAAGAATCAGTCCACACATCCATTACTTCCAACCGGCCATGAAGAAATATAGTCACAAACACGGCATCCAACACTGACAAACACAACCAACACATTTGCAACAATCACATATGCGGTGATATTGTTCAAGAAGCTGATGTTCCCCATGCACACACGAACCACTACAAAAGGGTCCGATACACAACAAACAAAAAAGAAACCCTAGGTTTCTTAAGTAATTTTCAGCACAAGCAAAATGAGGGATGCAAAGGGATAAAAGAAAAGAAACAAGAAGATTTGGAGAATAAGAAGGATATGAAACGACGTGGCTCTGATGTAATGTAAAATAGTGGAAAGAGAAATGGAATAGATGGGAAGAAAGAGAAGAGGAGAATGTAGAGAAAAGAGAATGGGCTAAAGTTAGGGTTCATATCTCATTCATTAATTACAAAAATGCCATTAATAACTAAAGCGAAAATCCCTTCTATGTCCTAGACCAAAATAACTAATCTAAGTGAGCCTATGTAGGCCCATATTTCATTCATTAATAGAAAGAATGCTTTTAATGTCTCTTCGTTGGATCTTTTCCTTTAAATTGAATTACTAATCAAATGAAAAATGGATAATTTTTTTGTGATTTATTTTGTCATTGTAGTTCTTTTTGGAGTTGATGAAAGTGCCACGGGTGGAATCTAAGTTAAGAGTATTTTCTTTCAAGATCCAGTTTAACTCCCAGGTTAGATGGTGTCATGATTATCGTTCACATTTAGAATTGTAGTTATCTTGTGATAACTTACCATATGGCCTCTGTTGTTTAATTCTTCTACTTTGCAGATTTCAGATTTTAGGAAGAGTTTAAACATTGTAAACTCTGCATGTGATGAGGTAACTTTTGGCAGTTTATAGCTGTTCGTGCATTTAATTTAAGTTTACATTATCCTTACCTCTTCTCCTCAAAAAAAAGAAAAAGAAAAGAAAAAAAGAAAGAAAGAAAGAAAGAAAAGTAGAAGAAGAAGAAGGAAGGAAAGAAAGAAAGAAAAGTAGAAGAAGAAGAAGAAGGAAAGAAAGAAAGAAAGAAAAATCCTTATCTCTATTTATTTTATTAAATTGTCAGATTCGAAATTCTGTCAAAGTGAAGGAAATCATGAAGAAAATTCTTTATCTTGGAAATACATTAAATCAGGGAACTGCAAGGGGTAAGTGACGCCATATACTGTTTGTGAATTCTCATTCAGTTCTGTGCTAGTTTTTCTCATTGTTCTCTGATGGGGTGTTTATAGCATCGAGAATATATCAGCCCATATTATCATTATCACATCTTTGATATGATAAAAAGGGGTAATTATAAAATTCCCTCACTTCGCACGTTATATTGCTGATATCACACAATATATCATGATCAAGGTATTCCAAAACGGTTACTTAACAGTAATGGTGGTAACCATTACGTATTACAGGGTCATAACGGCTGTAACGGTAGGTTTTTTTCAAAAACCCATGTCGTAACGATCCCTATTGTGATTCGTCGGCACTTGTTTGTTGAAATAGGACCATTGGATATTTTCCATTCTTCACTATCCAATAAATGTCCGCCAATTTGATAGCAAGAATGATGAAATTAGCATAATTTTTGGGTTATGGTGCATCTAAACTGTGATAAATAATTTAAACAGTTTCATTTGAATTACTTATACAGAAGTTAAGTAATTTGTAAGTGCCTTTGTATCATCCATCACACTATATCGGAGCATCAAAGTTCTATCATTTAGAAGCTAAACTTCCATGTTAGTCTAGGACCATATATAAAATGGTGTTGATTCTTCGATACACGGATAGCATAGTTGTACGGCAATCTAGGACGTCCAAATCACTGACTCAGCTTTCGGTGGAGCATATCCCAAAACATACACTACGAAGATATTATTAATCATCTGATTTGTCCATTCAAATTTAGGCCACTCACTATTCTACTTTCAACCAGCCATTTAATGGCCATTAATTGGTTGGTTAGGATTGCTTTATCAGTGTGATTTTTGAGATATGCTCCATCCATTATGGGCTTTACAATTAGAATGGTCTAGATCGTTGGACATCAATTCTACATGTTAGGAGGATAGGAACTGTTTGATATATGTTTTTCTTTTATTTGAATGGGTTCATCTCTTATTACTTGTTTGTCGAGACAGGGGTGTTGGACATCTTTAACTTTTAACTATCCAATAAATGTCCACCAATCTGATAATCATATAATTAAATAGGTGTGAATTTTGGTTCATCATATATCTAAATTGGGACCCATAATTTGGATGGTTCAATCTGAATTACTTATAGGATATTTAAATGATATGAACTCATTTTGGATATAAATGCATCAACTTTTTCAGACAATATATAGTTTAGGACCATATACAATAGAGAGCTTTGCTAAGCACACACGCATGTGCAATAATGCTCATGTACACATCACCAAGGTATTCCAAAACATCCTTTTAACGGACTGTTACGGGCCATTTTTTCTATAACTGTTGTTATGACCCTGTAACGCATAATGATTACCACAGATACCATTACATAATGGCTACCATCGTTACCATTACATAACGGCTGTTACATGACCGTTTTGGAATAGCTTACATGTCACACATGTGCCAACATGGCACAATAGGTCCGAGATCCAATCCATCTGTCAGAAAGGCACCATTATACTGATGCCCTAGCCCAAGAATTAGGTTGATTTGCTGGTTTGCTACAGTTTGCAAAACAAATGTTCAACTATGAAAAAGTTGGCCGAAGTTTTCTAACCCATAATCCGTGGGAGCGGATTAGGTGCGGCCCTTACTGCGGGGCCCACCTTGATATATGTGTTCTATATCCACGTCATCCATCCATTTTTCCTGATCATTTTAGGGCATGAGCCCAAAATGAAGCATATAAAAATCCCATGTGGACCATACTATAGTAAACAATGGTGCTTGGATGCTCCATCATTAAAAACTTCCTAGGGCCCACCATAATGTTTATTTTCCATCCAACCTGTTGATATGGTCATGCAAATGTGGATGAAAGGAAAAAAAGCAAATATCAGCTTAAACCAAAACTTTTGTGGCCTGCAATGATTTTATAATGGTCAATCACCATTGTTTCCCATGGTATGGTCCACTTGAGATTTGGATCAGTGTTCAAAGTATCGGTATCACTATAAGTTTCGCTGGCCAAGGATACATAAACAATATCGATATCGCCGATAGTATTGTTGATAACTGGAAATGCGGAGAAACATATAAAAAAACGGTGGAATTTTCAGTGAAACTTTAGAAGATGTTAAAATGTATATTTGCATATTTAGAAATAATTTTAAAAAAAATTGCAAAAAGAATGCATATATAACAAGTTTCCATTTAATGAGGGCCTTAAAAGCATGTGCTGTTCTAAGAAATCAGTCCATCCATCCCATCCGGCCTGTTTAACCATCCAACCTTCCATCCAAACATCCATCGATATTGCAAAATATCAACAATACATGATATTTCACCAAAAAATCATCAACAAATTGGAAAGGAAACAAAAGATTGTGGTCGCACATGTTGCGATATCGATAATATCGAGATATTATCAATATTATCAATGACAAATTGAATACTACCTACAACCATTGTTCGAAATATCAGTATCGCGCAATGTATCGCATCCTTGGGATACAGATACGTATCGGTTATCGCACGGGATATATTGTTTGTATCACATAATTTATTCGCACTTTTTGGGAAACATTGGGAAAATGGTTGAATTTTTCAATGAAACTTCAGGGATGGTTAAAAAAGGTTGAATTTTTCAATGAAACTTCAGGGATGGTTAAAAAAGACTTTAATACACACTTTTAAATCATAACATCTCAAAAAAAAAGTACAGACGATAGGTTTCCTTTGTATTGGGTCATAAGCCACACGCTGTCTGATTGAACTAAGTCAACTATATTCAAATATAATGTATAACATTTATAACTGTATCAAAACATGTATGAAAACACAACTAAGTGGACCCCACCACAAAAAAAAAAAAAAAAACAGTGGGGACAGTGCCACCCGCTGTTGAAACCTTCCTTCTTCGAAACCAGCATGTGCGTGAGACCCTTAGTGTGGCCCTTGCCATTATATATGTGTTGTATCCACACCGTCCATCCATTTGGAGAGATCATTTTAGGTCCTGAGCCAAAGAATTAGGTCGATCCAAAGCTCAAGTGCACCCTACCATAGATAACAATGGGGACAATGACACCCACCGTTGAAACTTGAAACTACTTTTATGGGGTCCACCATAATGTTTATTTTAGATCCAATCTGTTCATAAGTTCATACAAATATTTGCCAAGGTAAAACACAAATATCAGCTTGATCAAAAACTTTTATGGCCCTCACAAAGTTTTTAATGGTAGGATTTCAATCCCCATTGTTTTGTGTGGTGGGGTCCACTTGAGCTTTGGATTTGACCCATTATTTGTCTCATGACCTAAACTAATCTCTCCAAATGGATGTACAGAATGGATATACAATACATACATTTATGTGGGCCTACCTTTGATGATATGTTATATATCCACTACGTTCATTCATTTTTACGGATCCTTCTGGAACATTTTTTGAAACATTAAGTACATCCAAATCTCAGGTGGACCACACCACATGAAACAGTGATTATTGAACGTTCACCATTAAAAATATATCAAGGCCTCTTCAAGTAGATCCTTAATGTTTATTTGTCATTCAAATCATTGATAAGGTTAATCAAAACCGAATGAAGGAAATATACAAAGATTAGTGTAAACCAAAACTTTTGTGGCCTATAAAATACTTTTAACGGTCATTCACCAGTTTTTCTGGTGTGGTCCACCTGAGATCTCGATCTGCTTAATTTTGTGTATAATATCCTTAAATTATATGAAAAGACGGATGAACGGCTTGGATAAAAAATATACTGGACCTCACAGAGCCCATTACAGACCGTCTGTCTCTGCGCATCAATTAAAAAAGTACCAGACTGCGTCCTACCATAGCCCCTCTCCAGCTGAGAATGGGCAACACCTTTGATTGGCCACTGTGATGTATGGGTCTTAACCACGTCGTCCATCTGTTTTTTCGTATCATTTTACGGTATATGCCCAAAAATCAGGAAGATCCAAGGCTCAAGTGACCACACCACAAGAAGCAGCGGTGATAATGACTCTCATCGTTGAAACTTTTCTAGGGCCCACCGTGATGTTTATTTTCCATCCAACGTATTCATAAAGTTACGTAGACCTGAATGAAGAGAAAACATAAATATCAGCTCCATCCAAAACTTTTGTAGCCCCCAAAAAGTTTTCAATGGTAAGAGTTTAATCCCCATTGTGTAGCCCAGTTGAGCCCTAGATCTGCCTATTTTTGGGTTTATACCCTATAATGATATGAAAAAATGGATGGATGGTGTGGATAAGACCCATACATCATGTGGCCATTCACAGAAGCGGATTAGCTGGTGTACCACACACCAACTATATAGCTGCCGTGGGTACGTGTCGTGCGAAGACGAGTGCTGACACTCCTCGAGCTTCGAATTGTACGACCGGTTCAAAGGAGATCAAAATTACATGGGCGTACAATGATGTATTTATTATATCCACACTGTTAATCCATTTGGCGTGATCATTTTAGAGGATGCCAAAAAATGAATCATATCCAAAGCTCAAATGGACCACACCACATATAGCAGCTGTGATAATGATTTTCACCGTTAAAACATTTGTAGGGCCCACCATAACTTTTATTTTCCATCCAATATGTTCATAAGTTAAAAAGACCTGGATTAAGAGGGAAAACAAATATCATATTGATCCAAAACTTCTGTGACCCCAAAAGGTTTTTAATGGTAGACGTTCAATCTCCCACTGCATTTTTCAGTGTGGTCCATTGTTCTTTAGATCTGTCTTATTTTTCGGCTCAATACTTACGAGGAGCTCGCCAAATAGATGGACGGTTTGGATACAACGTATACCTCATAATAGGACCCACAGAACTTGCTAATGTCAGTACAGCAGCTATGTAGCTGGTGTGTGGTACACTAGTTAATTCGCTTTCGCCGCTCAAAGCTGCTGCTCGTTCCCACCTTCCGAAGAAGATGGCGTCCTCAAAAAAGGCTTCCGAAGCCATTCTCGCAGCAGCAGGGATAGGGTTCCGGTCATCCCGAAACCCTGAAATTTTAAAAATCTCCCCAAATCCCTGCGAGTTTTGGCAGACTTGTCCATCGAGTGGCCCCACGGTTACACTCAATCTTCTTTCACAGGTACCGAAATCTCCTCCCCCCCCCCCCCCCCTTCTTCTTTTTTTTTTTTTTTTTCTTGATTTTCCGGTAAATCTGTAGATACAAAATGATAGTATTGCTAATATCGGCGATTTTGCAAAAAAATCGCGCGATATTGTGCGATATATCGCACGATAAAAAGAATTTTGATTTTTAAAGAAATTTTCCGAGGGTATCGGATAGGTTTCGTCTCGCTGGGCAGTGATAACGATAATATCGGCCGATAGTATCGATATTAGGAACACTGCATACAACCATGTGCCCATGAAATAAAAATTTTTCTAATAAACAAAATTTTGATGATATCAATACGTTTGCGATATTATTGAAATATTGTCAATACACTTATGATACAAGCATTAACTAGAATTTACATAGTCGAAAATATTGGCGATACGTTCGTGATATCGATGCATTGGCAATACAAGCAACATAGAATTTACATAGTTGAAAGTATTGGCGATTACATTAGCAATATTGATACGTTGGCGATGCTTAGTGATAATTTGCTAATACTTGAAATTTCTGATACTACCAGTGTTACCGGTATTGCTACAAGTGTTATCAGTATTGTTGAGCCGAAGATAAAGATAATATCGGAGATAATTCGTACACTGATTTGGATCTGCTTCAGTTTTGGGATCATGCCCTAAAGTGATCTAGCAAAATGGATGGAAGGCGTGGATATAGAATAGATACTTCTAGGTGGCCACATTGTCTTGGATGAGGCTGGGGCTGCACCTAATCCGCTCCCAACATCTGTTTCCAATATTTGGGCCAAAATGCTGACTGGACTAGATCTATTTTTGGGAATACATTTAGAAGGTCAGACCAACCTGATGGATGGATTGGATCTAGCACCTATGTGCCATGCTGGCACATGTGTGGCATGCACATGAGCTTTATTGGACGTGTGTGTGCCTAGGAAAACTCTACAATGGAAACTTACTATGCAAACTTGCTTTTTTTTTTTTTTTTTTTTTGTGGTAATATTTTTGAGTTCTAATTCTGTAATCTTGTGTCTTTTAGTATCTCCTGAAGTTTCATTGAAAATTTCCATCATTTTCCCAATGTTTCCCTCGGACAACGTTACATTCCCGATACTTGCAATATTGCATTACTGACAAGTTTATGTATCCCAAGGGTGCTATACATGCATGGATACCGATGCTGTGATCAGTGTTCTGATATGCTCAGAAGCATCAGATCCTCCTGCAATTTGATCTTATATGATGTTGATGCTGCAAAGTTAAAGGAGTAAGGAGTAAGCCGCCATCTCACTTTAAAAGGGGCTCTAGTTCTACCTTTGACATAGGCATTTGTTGTAGTTAAGCTTATCAATTATCATTTTCTGGTAAAGGAATGAATATAATTCATCAAAATGGGTAAGGGCAGTTGAATTTAGCATAGGATCTAGTAAATGGGTAAAGCGGCCACCAAATCTCCTTCATAACACAGGATATCAAACCACATCTATGTGATTGTGCTGTTCTTGGAATAGAAACTGGAGACTACAATGGCAGAGTGAATTGCATATCTACTTATGGAAACTGGTGTTCAATTGTTGAACGGGATGTACTGGTCTTGGAGATTGCAATAGAACATTGCGTGGCAGCACCGTAGCCATGTTGTACATTAGACACCTGAAAAGAAGTGTATAGTGGACCTCAATATAGCATACTTAGGCGAAGATATTAACATTCAGGGGCATGGAACAGTCCTATGATCTTTTATAAATTATAATATGAAAGTAACCTACCTTTATTTTCGAAAGAATGGCTCCAAATCTTTCATTTTATAGCCCATGAATGAAGCGGGCACCTCACATTGAGAAATCCAAGGTTTTCAAGGACTATCAACCACAAGCAAAAAAAAAAAGAAAAGAAGCCACAACAAGCTCAACTATGCCTAGAGGTTGGCCAAGATTGTGTCTCACTGATGCAAGCCCATGGCCCACCCTAGGTTCTAGCATGTGTTGATTTTGGACTATTTATTTATAGATTGAGGCCCAAATATCAAGAACTACAATTTACTATTTATGGGAGATATGAGAGGATGTGATGGATGATATGGGGCCAATTTAAAGATGTGATTGGAGATTTTGAAGATTATTTTCTACATTTCTTTTTTTACTGTTATTACTTATTAGGCTTTTACCATCGTAGGTAGATTAGATTGATTTGAAATCCCACTCATTAGATGAGCTAGTAGAGAATGTGTATAAGTGATCTAGGGTTCAATCCCAATTAGTGTTACCTTAAAAAAAAAAAAACAAAAAAAAAAACCTATGATTAATTTGAAATCAATCTCTTAGTTAGTGGGATCCTTGTTAAAGGCTCATTTTAAGGTGTCCCAAAACGGTTACGTATCGGCCGTAATGGCCGATACGTAATGGTAACGGTGGGAACCGTTACGCGTTTCGGGGTCGTATCGGCCGTTTCCATTTTTTGTACCCATATCGGCTGATACGGGCCCGTTACGGGCGTAACGGCCGTTACTGACCCGTAACGGTCATATAGCAGTAACTTTTTTTTTTTTTTTTTTTCATTTTAAGCTCTGTTTTTGCTGTTTTTTTGAAACATCTTGCTTCCAAACTGCTTCTCACTCCTTCTACTACTAATTTCGACCAACCTTGGCTGGGTATTTGAAATAAAAACACATTATATTACGGATTTTGTTGAATCAAAGCTCGGTGGACTATTTTTTAGAAATTCGTCAAAAATAGGTATTTATACTTTTTTTAATATGTTTTGCTATTTTAATCATGCAATATGATGTGTTAATCATAGTAGAACATGTTAATGTGCATTTTACAGATTTTGGGTGCCATTTAATATTTTTTAAATATTTTTTCTATTTACGCATGAATTTTGACCTTTTTTTTAAAAAAAATCGAAAAATCAATTTTTAATGGTTGTTTTGCTATTTTAATCATGCCATATGATGTGTTAATCATAGTTAGGGGTGTACACGGGTCGAGCTGAGTCGAACTTGCCTTAGCTCGTCCAGGCTCGTTCAACAGCCACACAAGGCTCGAACCCAACCGAGCCTGGTCACCGGGCCAACATCTCTAGTCCGAACCGGGCCCGGCGCGAGTTGGGGCCGAGTTCGGGCCAGTTTCGAACCTTCGAGTTCGGGCCAGTTTCGAACCTGAGTTCGGGCCAGTTTCGAACCTTACAACAAGTTCATGAGAAGGGCTTTGACAGGTAATCCGCATCCCATTACAAAGCCCTCGATCAACGGTTTAGATAGTCGAATTATAGACTCCACAAAAAATCTAACTAGTCAGGACATTTACATACATTTGACAAAGCATAAAATAAAACATTTTATACAAATTAAATACAGTCGTACACGGGTCGGGCCGGGCGTCGGGTCGAATTCGGACGAGTCGGGCCGAACTGGGAGGTATCAAACTCGGCTTTTTCGGGCCTAAAAATTGGCGTCATGAACCATTCGGCCTGTCGGGCCGAGTTTTTTCGGGCCGAATTGAAAGCTAATCGGGCTAGCTAGGTTTGTGTACACCCCTAATCATAGTAGAACATGTTAATGTGCATTTTATAGATTTGGGGTGCCATTTAATATTTTTTTTTATATTTTTTTCTATTTATGCATGAATTTTGGCCCTTTTTTTTTTTAAATTCGAAAAATCAATTTTTAATGGTTGTTTTGCTGTTTTAATCATGTCATATGATGTGTTAATCATAGTAGAAAATGTTAACGTGCATTTTACAGATTTGGGGTGCCATTTAATATTTTTTTCTATTTACGCATGAATTTTGACCCTTTTTTTAAAATTTTGAAAAATCAATTTTTAATGGTTGTTTTGCTGTTTTAATCATGCCATATAATGTGTTAATCATAGTAGAACATGTTAATGTGCATTTTACAGATTTGGGGTGCCATTAATATATATATTTTATATATTTTTCTATTTGATCATGAATTTTGGCCTTTTTTTTTTAAAATTCGAAAAATCAATTTTTAATGGTTGTTTTACTGTTTTAATCATGCCATATGATGTGTTAATCATAGTTGAACATGTTAATGTGCATTTTACAGATTTGGGGTGCCATTTAATATTTTTTTCTATTTACGCATGAATTTTGGCCCTTTTTTAAAAAATTCGAAAAATCAATTTTTAATGGTTGTTTTGCTGTTTGAATCATGCCATATGATGTGTTAATCATAGTAGAACATGTTAATGTGCATTTTACAGATTTGGGGTTTTATATATATTTTTATATTTTTTTCTATTTACGCATGAATTTTGGCCCTTTTTTAAAAAAATTGAAAAATCAATTTTTAATGGTTGTTTTGCTGTTTTAATCATGCCAT
Source organism: Magnolia changhungtana (assembly GCA_030180095.1). Classification (NCBI taxonomy): domain Eukaryota; kingdom Viridiplantae; phylum Streptophyta; class Magnoliopsida; order Magnoliales; family Magnoliaceae; genus Magnolia; species Magnolia changhungtana. The sequence goes on along the minus strand of JASAUF010000231.1, from coordinate 948,328 downwards.
ATGATCTGTTAAGCATAATAGAACATGTTAATGTGCATTTTACAGATTTGGGGGTGCCATTTTATATATATTTTTATATTTTTTTCTATTTACGCATTAATTTTGGTAAATTTTTTTTTTTTTAATTCGAAAAATCATTTTTTAATGAATAGTTTGCTAATTTAATCATAGAATTTGATGTGTTAATTATAGTAGAACATGTTAATGTGCATTTTGTAGATAGTTAGAAAATTAAATATATGAATTTTGTAGTCAAATTCAGGTTATTTGTTCATAAATTCATCAGACAATCCGATGCAACTTCTCACCAAAGAGTAGACCGTTACACCATCATAAACATGTTCCAATTTATAAATGAACGCATATTTGGAATGCTTAGAATATTCCGGATTTAATCAATATTTTTTCATATTTTTTTGGCAAAAATAAAATAAAATTTGCGCCGTTACGGGTCGTTATGCCCCCGTATCGCCGTTATGCCCCCGTATCCGTATCGGTTTTGGAGGTCACCGTTATGCCAACCGATACCGATACGGGACACCTTGGTTCATTTAGGCTAAGTATTCCAAAATTTTGTGAGTTTTTCTTAAGTACTATAAGAAGAAGTTAATATTAATAAGATATTTCTCCCTCTCTACTCAAATATTCTCGTAGGTGTACTCATGTCCATTTCTTTGCAATTCGGATGTCGAGGTGTCATTGGCTTGATACCGGGTTGCGCCACTCACCCATTTTGTGTTTGTGTAACATGACGAAGAAACAATAGATTTTCAATTATGCTGGTGATGCAGGACAATTAACCACTTGCTCTAAAAGCTCGAACTATTAGAGCATGGCGAATCAATCCCTTTATCTCATAGCCCAGACTCCACATCTCATGGGTTAGGACCTCGGTCGAACCCCCCTCGTGGGCCCCAAATCACATGGGTACCGCCTCACACGAGCCACTCGCCTCACACGGGCTGCCCACCCCTAGTGTGCCCTTGCATCTCGCAAGCAACCCCACTCGAGCCCGGTGTGAAAATGCCCTTGCATTAATCACCCCCGGTGAGGAGTCTTGAACACGAGACCTCCCGCTCTGATACCACTTTGATGCAGGACAATTAACCACTTGCTCTAAAAGCTCGAACTATTATAGCATGGCGAATCAATCATTTTATCTCATAGCCCAGGCCTTGCATCTCATGTGTTAGGACCTCGGTCGAACCCCTCTCGTGGGCCCCAAATCACATGGGTACCGCCTCACACGGGCCGCCCACCCCAAGTGTGCCCCTGCATCTCACAGGCAACCCCACTCGGGCCCGGTGTGAAAATGCCCCTGCATTAGTTGGCTAGTTTGATTAAGCATTACCCATAGATTTGTAAGCTTATTTGTCTAAGATAATTGAAATTCAAAGGCTTCTTGGGTCCTTGTCTTTCTCACCTTGGCTTCTGCTGTTGTCTGAAACTGAAGTTCTGCATGATTGTGCATTATATCATTTAGAATACACTCCCTCATTATTGGGCGTAAAGAAAATCCATCATGGGGTGCACATTAGAGGAACCATTGTGTTGTTCTTTCCTTTTCAACATTATGAGTTGTATAAAGTTTCTTCCTTGTTGATGCTTCTTGGCTTATGCAATCAACATGCACCTTTTCTAAATTCAGCCATTTTTTATAGATATTTTCTATAGAGAAATATTTAATAATAAATGTGAGCCTGTATTTTTATTATCTACAAAGATGGAATTATGAGAGTGAATGTTTTCATTGATGTATTTTGGTCTCTTGCAACTTCACATACTATAGGTTTCCAGAACCATGTTTCTTTCTTCTTTTTTCTGTTCCCAGAATTAATCACCTGTTTCAATTAATATAGGCTCTGCAATTGGATTCAAGCTGGACAGCCTTCTAAAGTTAACTGATACACGTGCTTCCAATAATAAGATGACGCTCATGCATTATCTTTGTAAGGTGTGAATATGTTCTTCATTCTTGTTATGCAGTTGAAGATGTCATGTTTTGGTACCTTGCTCTGACCTTACAACTTCATGCTCTGACCTTACAACTTCATTTGCAAGAAAGTACTTAAGAGGTCTTATATCTTTTATGTCAAACACTTCTTTCTCATATATATGATTTCAAAATTTTAATTTCTTCATTACTATTCTTTTCAACACAAACAATGAAAGCTGTGCTAACAAACAAAGAATGATTAGACGTACTCCTCTAAATCCATATTTAGATATCAAAATTTTGATTTTTTAAAACCAAGCCTTATGAGACTGTTCAAACCATAAATAACCTTCTTTAGCTTGCAACCTTTTCTCATCCCCTCAAGATAAAACTTCAGGAAGAGGCTCTTCACTAACCTCCTCTTTAAGATGACTGTGAAGGAGCACATCTTTATATCTAGTGGGTAAAGTGGCTATTTCCGATTTGTGACAACTAACAGGAGGACCCATACAGAATACAACTTTGGCACTAGTGTAAATGTTTCTTGAAAGTCAATCCGCAATGTTAAGTCGATAGAACCTTTTGGCTTATGCTTTAGAGTGAAAACCCACTTACACCAACACATTTTCCGTTTTCACATCTAGATCCCAACTTCCCTGCTTTTCAAGCATGGACATCTGTTCCATCTTAAGGCATAAAATAATGATTGAGATTGTACATGTGATTGTGTCCTCTAATCATTTAGCCACCCGATGTTGATCCTCCCAGGTAAAAGGTCTCTCTGTGATCTCTACAATGAAGGGATGCCTTGAAATGCTTTTAACAGTCCCCACTACAGGCTGTGGATGTGAGAGAAGATGAGAGCCATCTACTAGGTGGACCGCACGTAAGATGGAGGAGAGGAGTATCTCCCCCCGCTTTTAACTCTCCACTCCCTTTAGGTTGGGTCAGTCTAGGGAGTACCACTGTATGGTGGTCCTCGCCTCTACATACTTCAATATGGCCCACATCATCAAAGGTTTGTAATCCCGCCTTTCATATACCCAAATTGACTTAAGTCCTTCCACTATCCTTGGTGTCCATCCTTGGATCAAAATCCCATGCAAGCACAAGTGATGGACCGCTGGAAGATTTGATCGTGGAATATCCATCAAGTTTGATCAAACACTTTAATAGTGAAATCAAAACATCTAATGGTTGAAAATGTTTGATAAACCTTTTAAAAATATTTGGGAGTGATGGCCAACTATAAAACACTTGATAGACGGTCCAATGAGCAAGATCTGTCCATAACTAAGTCTCGAGAAGACTTAGTGGGTTCCATGTTGGTGCATAAGACTTCAGCTGCAACCAAATGCATGCACCCATTAATGTAGCCTCAAAAAGCTTGTCAAGGCCTACTACTCTAGGACCGTGAAGTCCTTATGTAACTTGCAGTGAGATCCTACTGAGAAATCAAGGCGACGGAGAAACTAAGGGGAGTAATTCATAAGAGGATGTAGTGGAAGAAGCTGGCAGAGGAAATTGGACAAAGGTTTCCAATGGGAAACCTTTGCCGGAGAGGAGAGTAGGTCGTAGGATGCATGCACCCACTAACGTAACCTCAAAAAGTGTGTCAAGGCCTACTACTCTAGGACCATGAAGACCTTACATAACTTGCAGTGAGATCCTACTGAGAAATCAAGATGATGGGAAGACGAAGGGGAGTAATTCAGAAGAGGATGCAGTAGAAGAAGCTGGTGGAGGAAATTGGACAAAAATTTCCAATGGGAAACGGTTGCCGGAGAGGAGAGTAGGTCGTAGGATGCATGTACCCACTAATGTAACCTCAAAAAGCGTGTCAAGGCCTACTACTCTAAGACCATGAAGTTCTTATGTAACTTGCAGTGAGTTCCTACTGAGAAATCGAGATGATGGGAAAACTAAGGGGAGTAATTCAGAAGAGGATGCAGTAGAAGAAGCTGGTGGATGAACTTGCCGGAGAGGAGAGCAGGTCATAGGATGAACTTGTCTGAGTACCTGACGCTATGTCATGGGCTTCTTGGAAGGATGGATGCCGATTAATTTTGAAAGGATGTTTGGAAGGGTGGGAGTGGTCATGGAGGTGGTTTTGCCTCGGGACCATCACACAACGGCATATAGGGGATTTGCATTTGTGCGTATGAGCTCCGAGGAGGAGCTCACCCGAGTGGTGTAAACCCTTGGAGAAAGCTTCGGAGGAGCGAGATTATTGGTGCAAAGGGCTCACTTTGGACCAAAACTTAAGAACAAGGAGGTGCAAAAACTGAATTGAAAGTCAACTTTAAGGTCTTGACAGATGTGAGGCTTGCGAGGGAGGAGATCGGTTGTCAAGGCTCCATTAGCTTCAAGGAAGAACACCCCACATCCTTCATAGATGTGGTTGCTCGTAAGAAACCAATGCAGGAAGATATCATTGTCCTTAAAGAACCTCTTAAGACTAGAAAAATTGAAGTCGGGAAATGGGTTTCTTCAGAGGATCCTGTAGATGTGAGGGTAGTTAGGCTGAGGCTGGAGGTAGTTCAAGAAGCATGGGAGTCATCAGTGGTAGCGATGACCAAGGAAGGGGCGTTTCTTTCTCAAGTTAGACAATGGCTTCCGGGCTTTGCGGGTTGTGCCTACAGGATTACTACCTGAACCCTATCAAAGCTAACGAAGTATGGATCCATATGCATTTGGATGGAGACGTGGACAACTTGTTCATAGCTGGAGCGATTCATAGAGATGGCTCGATTTAACAGATCCGCGAATGGGAAGAATACTCGGTTTTTGTGAAAGAAGATCAGTGGTTTTTTATTTGGGGGATTCCATTGGAATTTTAGTTTCTATAGTTCTTCATTACTATTGCTTCTTGTCTGGGGAGTTCGTCAGAATCGACCCTGCGACAACTTTCAAAGAACAGCTAGGGGTTGCAAGGGTTTTTATTAGGAGGAAGAAATCTTTGGGGGACCCTGGCACAATCAGTGCGTTTATTGGGGATAAATAGTTGGAACATAAGGTTCAAAGGGAGGAAATTGGGGTAATTTTCTTTAGTGGGGCGAAGTTTCGAAGAGGAGAAGATGGAGCTTCGTTGGCTAGCCATGGTGATCGCACTACTGTGAAAGAAGGCATACAGGCTGGTTTCTCTCTCGGACCACCATAAAGAGAGGTCAAGAGATATTGCTCGCTCGTTGGAGAAATTTGGGTAGTTGAGGAGGAGGCGAATGTGGTTGTGAGGGTGGCGTCTGGTGTTAAGCAGGAGCATGAAGTTGGGCGTTCGCCACACCGATCCTCGTTTCTTATGAAGGGTTGGAAGTTGAGTTAAAGCCGAACTAGGGTTGCCCTCCCGAGGTTGCATGTTGAAATCTGGGTCGGACTCCGACCCAGGACGTATGTCAGGATATTGTAGCTGGGGATGATCTGAAGTGCGATTTTAGTCCGTATGATGTTTCCAATGGAGAGGATTGCTCGGAAGACGCATTGGATGCTGCCCCATGGTAGGGGGATGAATTGCTGTCCATAGTTGAAAGGGACGAAGGCGACGACGCACGTGTGAGAAATGGCAGTGAGTCTTTAACTCTTATTTTATCTCCCACACATGCTAAGTTTTTAAATTCTCTCTGGCAAGTGTGCTTCAAGATCACATGTGGGATGCTTGGACCCCTTTTATTCTTCGAAAACACCACATCCAACCTCCTTTTTCTTTGGGTGACTTCGGTTCGGCTTCGGTAGGTGACTTTATGCAGGAGAAGTGTGTCTGTAGTAAGGAAGGGGAGCACACCTCAGTAGAGGCTGTTCGCGAGGAATCGGGGACTTTGCTAGGAGATGCAAGCATGCTTCTTCCTTATGGTGACCAACGGGTCAATTCAAGCACAATGCGGGAGTACTAAAACTCATAAGGGAAGATGGTTGTCAACGAGGTAATAGATACATGAGAGTTGTTGGAAGAGGCAATGGTGGTGATTCCTCTCTTTGTGCTGAAAAGATGCTCGAGGTTTCGAGAGCGAGGGGTTCAGAGATCATTGGTTCGTTGGCTGAGGATTGAGGTTCATATTGCAGAAGATCGTTAGTAGAGGAATCATCGAGGAACAATTCTTTTGGGCCAGAGACATTTTGGAAAGGGTTGGTGGTTGTCGGGTTTATCTTTTGACAGGGATGAGGATGTCTTCGAATTTGACCAGTTTGCTCAAGCCAGAGGAGTTCAACGGGAGAAAAATGCTCAGGCTCTGAGGCTTAAAGTCTCCTAAAGGAATGCGAGAGTTGTCGAGTCTCGAACATTCGATTAACTATGACTCAGTAGCCATTACTAACAACAGTAAGAGGGTGAGATCGGGTAAAGTTGGTTTCCAATGATTATATTGCCTTGGAATGTCAAAGGCCTGGGGTGCATGTTCAAGAGAACTCAAGTCAAGAAAGTTAGCAGGAAAGCTAAAGCAAATATTATTGCATTTCAGGAATCTAAGCTTCAATCTATGGGATATTATTGATTCTTTTGGGGGGTTAAATCTAAAGATTGAGCGTTGGTTGATGTTATAGGGGTTGCTAGGGGGATTTTGGTTTGTTGGAATACTCATAAATGGAGGAAAGTTGATTGCGCTTCTGGTTCTTTTTCTTTGTCTATGTTGCTGCACAACATCTCTTCTAGGGTTCTAGTGGATCTTCACAGGTGTTTACAGTTCGTGTTCTCACAGGCTGCGTGAACAGTTTTGGGGTGAGTTAGACAGTATCAGACAGTGTTGGATTCAACCTTTGTGTATCGGTGGAGATTTTAATGTGGTTAGGTTTGTTGCCGAGAAGTTGAGGGGCGGCAGGGTGACGAAGAGTATGAAGGGGTTTTTTAGATAGGGTTGCTCGTCATGACTTGGTTGATCTTCCTTTGGGGGAGCCAAATTCACGTGGTTGAACGGGCAAGCTAATGCCTCTTTGTCTCGCCTAGACAAATTCCTCATTTCCACAAATTGCTTGGAGCATTTTCCTCTAGTTAATCAGCTGCCCTTCGAGGATTGCTTCGTATCATCGTCCTATTGTTGTAGAAGTGGCTAAGGATAAATGAGGCCCTAGACCTGGCATATTTGAAGCTGTATGGCTGGAGATTGATGTTTTTGCAAAGGTTATTGTGGAATTCCTTCTCTGTTGCCCGCTTTGCTTGGTTTTGGTTAAGTAGAAAGCTCAAGTTACTTAAGGATAAAGATTAATTGCTGTAAAAAAGACGTGCTCGGACCTTGCGAGGCCGAATTTGATACCGGGACGAAGGAGATTATGGAATTAGACCTTCTCGAGTAAAGAGGTAGTCTTACATCGAAAGGGAGAGAGAAGAGAGTTACTCTCTTTGAGATGTGCTAGCTGCTTTAAGGAAGATGAAACTAAATGGTGTCAAAGACCTAGGGCTATATGGCTTAAATAGGGGATAAAAACACCCAATTCTTTCATAGCATTGCCTGTGTTCAGGCTTGAGGTAACAAGATTTCTAGCTTAATCGTCAATGAGTCGAGAACCTTAGAAGAAGAAAAAAAAAAATCAGATTTGTGATTCAATTGTCCAACTTTACTCGAACTTGCTCTCTGGTGGGCAATGGAAGCGGCCGAGGTTCAAGACACTTGAGTTTCAATAGTTGGACAACAAAGATGTTTCTTCTCTAGAAGCTCCATTCACGGAAGAGGAGGTAAAAGCGGATATGGGCTCCATGTGCGTGTACAAGGCCCAAGGACCCAATGGTTTCCCTATTATGTTCTTTTATAATTTTGGCACCTTCTTAAAAAGGATGTCATGGATTATTTAAAGGAATTATTCGATCGCAGTTGTCTTTCGAAAGAGCTTGGGGCTTCATTCATCGTTCTCATTCGAAAGGTCGATGGGGCAGCACATCTCAAAGATTTCAGGCTGATTAACTTCATTGGAATCCCCTACAAGCTTCTGGTCAAGATTCTCACTTTCAAATTTAAAGGAGATCTCTTAAAGGTCATTTTAGAGTTTCAAGGTGCCTTTGTGGTTGGTAGGCAGATTTTAGATAGTGCTCTGGTTGCTCATGAGTGTGTTAATTCCATGTATAGGGAGAGGAAGCGTGGTCTTGTTTGTAAGTTGGATTTGGAAAAGGCCTATGATTACGTCGATTGGGATTTTTTTAGATTATATGCTTGGTAGGTTGGGATGCGGTATGAGGTGGAGAGGTTGGATCAAAGCTTGAGTTTAGTCAACCTCTTTCTCTAGTTTGGTTAATAGGTCATCAAAAGGATTTTTAAGGCATGTAGGGGCCTAAGGCAGGGGATGCCTTATCTCCTTATTTGGTTTGATTATCAGAGAGGCATTTAGTATGATGCTTCGTAAAGGGGACGAGAATGGGCACTTAAGTGGGTTTAAAACTTTGGTGGATGGTTGCTAAATAAATAATCTCCAGTATGTAGATGATAACCTTTTGTTTTTTCATGAGGAGTCTTCTGTGGACAATCTTTGGAAATTAATTTTCTATTTTGAAGCCGTGTCGGAGCTGAAGATCAATGTGGCTAAATCTGAATTGTCGGGGGTTCATTTTAGCGATGAAGAGCTTCATTGTCTTTCTAGCATTTTTAGATGTAAAGTCGGGTCTTTTCCTTCAATGTATCTTGGGCTTTTGTTGTGTATTGATAAACTGACTAAGCACCTATGGGATACAGTGATTGAAAGAATTGAGAGAAAGCTTGCTACTTGGAAGTGTCGATACTTTTTGTTCAGAGGACAGTTGATCCTTTCTGAAGACAACCTTCTCCAACACGCATGTGTATTTCTTGTCTTTATTCAAATGTCGTAAAGAGGTCCTGGACAGACTTGATAAACTACAAAGATATTTCTTCTGGAAGGGGGCCTCAGATGGTAGAAAGTTCCACCTTCTGAGGTGGTCAGAGGTGTGTAAGCCAATTGCAGAGGGGGGAGTTTATATCAAATGTATGGGAGATGTTAATTTAACTCTCTTAGGGAAACGGACTTGGAGATTTGGGGCTGAGGAAGGGAGGCTTTGGAGGGAAATAATTGCAAAGAAGTATGGGGTTCAGGAGGGTAGTTGGTTTGTGAAGAGGTCTTCTTTATATAGAGCTTCTCGCATTTCGAAAGCGATTTCGGCATCAGATCATCTTATTCGTACTTGGATTGCTTTCTCGTTGGGCGACGATCATTGTGTTCACTTTTGGACAGATGTTTGGTGCGGAGACCGCACTCTCCAAGACCTTTTCCCCAGGCTCACTCCGCTTGCTCATAATCGTTTCATTTCTGTTGCAGGATGTTTTTCCACGAGTGGTGATTCGGTGATTTGGAGTCCCCCTTGCTGAAGAGATCTGCTTGATAAGGAATTTTGGGAGTTCGTTGAGCTTTTGGACGTCCTCAAGACTGTTTTTCCTTGTCCTTCTTATGCGGACTCAATGGTTTGGAATAGTAATTCTTTTGGAAAGCTCTTCGTTAGGTCTCTTATGAGAAGCTCGGGTGAATCTTTATCTTCTCCACCCCATCCTTTCCATAGTTGGTTCTATGGAGCTCCTCCTATGGTTGCTATGTTTGTTTAGTTGGTGGGGCACAAGAAGGTCCTTACTGTGGATAATCTTCAAATGAGAGCTCTCATTCTTCCCAATATCTGCTTAATGTGCATGGAGAGTACAGAATTGATCGATCATTTGTTTGTGCATTGTGTTTTTGCTTCTAAAGCATGGGCCCTCATGTCGACTGGGTTATGCCGGAAATTGTTGAAGATCTTTTGAGGGCTTGGCATGGGGAAGGAGTGGGAAAAGTGGGTAAAGTCACGTGGAAGATGAATCTTATGGCGGTTTGGGGCCTAGAAATCGTAGGTGCTTTCGAAATGAAAGCGTGGGGGTGGATGAGGCCATTAGACTCATTGAAGGGCTTGTGGCAAGTTGGTTTGTTCATGCTTAGGCCTTCTTGATTGCTTCTTTTAGGAGTTTCTTTGCATTGAGTGGGCTTGTTTTCTTTTCCCGCTTTTGTGGGCTTCTAATAAAAATTTTCGTTCACTCTTAAAAAAAGGATTGTCAAAACTAGCACATTATTATGTCAATCCAATTCAAGCATGATGAGTGTCTCGGTTAGGAGAGTTGGTGCTATTCATCCAATGCGAATGTCCAATGAAGCCTAATGTAGGTGTTCATGAACACTCATACTATCATGTGGTGAAGGGTGTAGCCACAAGATGCTCAATCGCAGAAATTAATCCATCCCAACTCATCATTGGTTCCTTGTCACATAGGATAACGACTAAACTGATCCTGGGTTGCCCAAACCTGATGGAGTGGTTATGAAATTTAGGGTACTCAACAACCATGGTGCCACCAGCCACAACAATGGTATTAAAAAAGGGTTACGTGATGGCCCCACTGTAACGGCCGTCATTACAGGGTCGAAACATTTTTTTTCCCAATAAAAAGGCCATAATGGTTGTTCAACCAATGTTTTAAATATCGTTATTGCGTAATGTATTGCACCCTTGGGATTCGGATAAATAACAGTTATCGCATAGGATATATTGGTTGCATTGCGTAATGTATCGTTGTTGTTGGGAAACATGGAAACACTGGGAAATTGGTCAAATGTTTCAATGAAACTTCAGGGATTGTTGAAAAAGACATCAATACACGCTTAGAATTCAAAACGTTACAAAAAAAGGTGCACATAATAGGGGTTTCCTTTGTATGGGATCCTAATATATGTGCTTTCCAACTGAACCGATGGAAGTATATTCAAAGTCTATTCATATAATTTATAAACGTAAGAAAACATGTATGAAACACAAGTAATACATTCAAAAGGAAAAAGAAGAATCACTAGATCGGGTTACATACATGTTTAATTTTGTGTTTGGATATAAAGATTGCAACTGATTTTTGAGAAATTGAGAAATTTTATTTTTTCTCAATTTTCCGTAACTTGATCCATCTCCCCCAAAATTTGAAATCGAAGTTCCAAATCCATAATTTTTCATGGAAAACATGAAGAATCATAGATTTGTAACCATTTAACACTTGTTTAACGTGATTTACAATAAAAACATGGATCGAAAATTGAAAATGCTCACTATATCGAATAGGTGTGATATATCGGCACTACCTGTGTGTTTTGTATTGCACAAGTGGGATACAAGATATATCACGGGATATATCAGATGATATCGTCGATATTTAAAACACTGGTTACAACCACCATTACCAATATTAAATATCTTGGCCGCAACTCTCCCTTTAGCCATGATGGCCATTATGTCCACTTCATTCTTTCCCCATGGACCCATAAGAGAAATTCCATGAAGGAACCCCTATAGCATGCTAGACGTTTAATGCATAAGTTTTGCACACAATTAATAATGAAAATAAAGTATATTCCATTCAACTAAGTGGTCACAAATAAACATGGTCCATCAATATATGAGACCGGGCTTTTTAGGGCACATATATCTAACAAACCCCTACTTGTCTTAAAGCCAATTGGATTCAACATGTAAACTCATGTTATGTACATCTCGAGAAGACTTTTATTAACAAGGCCTTTGTAAGATGATCCACAAGATTTTCATTATAGGCTATCTTGAGAACCTTTATTTGTTGAGTCTTCATGTATTCTTGAACAAAGTGGTACTTTCTATGTGCTTAGCCCCTTTGCGGATAAGGGCTCTTTGCATTGTGCGACCATTCAACTATTTTCACAATATATCGAAAGTGATTTATCAACTGGCCCTTGGGACAACCCAAAGTTCTGCATTGAACTTCCTAAGCCAAACTACCTCTTTGGCTACTTCACTTACAGCCACATATTCGGCTTCAATGGTGTGAAATGCACGATGAACTTCTGTTTCATGATATGCCAATGGATAGCGCCACCATCCATCGAAAGTATATATCCACTATCGATCTTCTAGAATCCCGATTAGCTTGAAATCCAAGTCTGTGTAACCGATAATCGATAGGTTACGTAATGCATAGTTCTCATGACATTTTTCATGATGTGCTTGACAACAGTCTAATGGTTTATGCTAGGGTTGCTTTGGTAACGGCTAACCACTCCCAATATGAAGGAGATGTCACTTCTCATGCATAACATGATGTACTTGAGCCTCCCTTTGGTAGACTTGTAAGGAACCTTTTCCGTGGTTTGCTTCTCATCAGGAGTCTTAAGAAAATCATCACTCAAGAATGTGATATTGTGCTTAAGGCACATCTCCCTTCTCTTTAGAAAGATGGGCTATTGAAGGTGGGCCCCACATGATGGATAGTCCACATCAATATTTAGACCTCTCCAGTATACTCACATGGACCGTCAATTTTCTGTACCACTAATCTGATGGTTGGGAATTGGGATCATCCAGTCAAAGTGATTTTAGAGGGATGGGCAATCGAAGGTGAGCTCACATGATGTATCATCCCACATCAATGGTTCATACTTTCTAATATACACAATGTAAACCATCCATTTTCCAACCCACTAATTGGATGGTTAGGATCATTTGATCAAAGTGATTTGCGAGGGAAAACCAATTAAAGGTGGGTCCCACATGATGGACGGTCCATGTCAATGTTAAGACCTCTCTAGTTACTCATCCATTTCCCAAACCACTAATTTGATGAATAGGGACATTCACTAAAGTGATTAGAGACAGATGGCAATCAAAGATGGATCCTCATGATGGACAGTCCACATAACTGCTTAGACCTCTACTCAATATGGACCATCTATTTCCTAACCACTAATTTGATGGGCATGATCATCCAATCAAATTGATTTGAGAGGGATGGGCAATCAAGGGTGGGACCACATGATTCCTAATTTATACCAATGATCAAACCTTCACTGGCGTAACCAATATGAGTTGTCTAGTGTCATATCCACCGATCAGATGGCTAAGTTCATCCGATCAAAAATAATTTGAGAAGGATGATCCATCAAGTGAAGGCCCCACATGATGGATGTAAGCAATCTATATCCATTTGTTTGGACACAGATTTTCACACCTATATATAGTATGACAAACAAAGGTAGGAAAATAACTTCATCATCACCATCATCATCATAGGTCATTAAGTCTTTTCTTATTACCTCTACCCACATCCTTTAGGGCTTCCCATGCCCTTTTAAGCCTTCAACTTGTACCAACTCACCCCTAACCAATGTGGTTCTTGGTCTTCATTGTACATGACCAAACCATCTAAGTCTACTTCTCCTCAGCTTATTACTTATTGTGCTACTCCTAAGTTCCCTCGAATACACTTATTTCTAATTCTATCCTTCTTTGTCTTACCACCCATACATCTCAACATCTTCCTTTCAACACTTATCCTACAAACATGTTGTTCCTTTGTCCAATAAAGCATGGCTGATCTTATAGCTATCATATAAAATTTCCCTTTCAATTTGAGTGGTCAGGACAATCACATAAAACTCCAAAGGCACATCTCAATTTCTTCCACCCAACTTGAACTCTATGGGCAACATCCTTCTTAATCCTTCCATTCTTATGAAATATTGACCCAATGTATCAAAAGTTGTCATTATGGGAAGCTTCTCAGTCAATAGTCTTCGTTAATTTCTTATTTCCACTTCTGTTGTTACTAAAATTGCACTCCATATACTCTGCTTTAATGAGACTAATTTTAAATCCTTCAGATTTAATAGCACCCTTCCATAAATCTAGCTTTGTGCTTACGCCCTCCCTCGTCTTGTCAATCAAAATTATGTCACCTACTAACAACATGCACCATAGGATCTCTTCCTGTAAATGCCTCATTGACTCGTCCATAATTATTGCAAAAAGGTTGGGGCTTAATGCCGACCCCTGTTGCAAGCCTACTATGATTGGGGATTCACTTGCATCTCCAGTAGTGGTCCTCACATTTGTTACCGATCCCTCATACATATCCTTAATCATGTCAATATATCATCTTGCAATTCCTTTCGTTCCCAACACCTACCATATTAACTTTCTAGGGATCCTATAATATGTTTATTTTCAAATGTCCCCAATCAGTGCTGAAGCATCTAGATAAGAAGGGACTTCCTATGGAGAGGGGTGCATGACAGACGGAAGTTTCATCTCCTTAAATGGGGGTAGGTTTGCAAGTTGATTTTTGAAGGGGGAGCGGGGATTAAGAACTTAGGGCTTATGAACATCGCACTTCTTGGGAATTGGTTATGGAAATTCAGTACGAAACCACGAAGCCTTTGGAGGGAAATCATCGCGGGAAAATATGGTGTTCGGGAAGGGGAATGGTTTGTGAAGTCCTCATCTTTATATAGCGCCTCCACGGAAGCACTCGCTCCTTCTGATGCAGGACATGGAAATTAAATATGATACGCAAGATTTCAGACTTTAGATCATACTAATTTAGAAACATTCACAAAAATTCCACATCCCACATAAAGTCAAGCATTCAACAAGGGGGATCTACAAGGGTCCAAGCCTACACATGCTAGGGCTGGATCAATTAAAATTATAGACCAAACAATGATCAAAGGAGAGGAAATTCATCCACACATGCAAAGGATTATTTCCCCAATCCAAAGGATTCAAATGTTTCAATTTGGGAAACCCTAGGGTTGAAAAGGGGGAATAGAACTTGGGATTTAGGATAATCTAGAGTTAGGGTTAGGGAAATAGGGTGAGAATGGAGTGAAATAGAGGAAATACACGAACCCAAGGTGATCCACACGTGTGGACAACTGCCGGGCCTAGACACATGTGAGTGGGATCCTGGCCGCACGTGTGTGGGGCCCACGAATCTGAAATCGACCAACTTAGGTCTGGTCGACCGGGGGAGATCCACCTTTACGCCAAATTTCGGGACGATCAGATGTTCGGTTTGTGCATGGCGCTCCGCCAAAGTTTCAGCCCTCCTGTAGGGCCTGATTATGCAAATCTACTTTAGAGGAAGGATTAACTGCAAAAAGGGATGGATTTGGACATGGGATGGCTGTGAGAGATGGTGAATATTGAGGGTAGGAGGTGGGGGCTATTTGAGATGGATGTGGCTTCGCACCACGGTAGTTAGCCCTTCGAAGAAGGGAGAGTTTCGCACCCAATTGGATTTCCACAACTCAGAGAATTAGAGAAGCTGGAAAATGCAAAATTTTATTCATAATCTTCGATGAAAAAAACCTACAAGGGGTTGTCTATTTATAAGAAAACGTTATACCCAAAAGCCGCACCATGTGCGCATACTATTACTTAGAAATGAAGTAACAAAAATAACAACTAATCAAAACAATATAAACCGTTCATGATGTTCCTAATAACAATAATAAGCAAAACTCAGTCCTAGATCATCTAGGGTAGTGGGCTACGATCATGAGATCCAATGGTGAGATCCACATGATGATCGGGTCCACTCCAAGGAACCAAAACACAATCCTCTAATTAGGAGGCCCTCCAAGGATGTTGTCATGCCCTCCATGGATGTTGTCATCGATCCAGATCGATGGTGGGGCCCTCCTTGCGTACGTGCGTAGGGGGCGTGCGTGTGCGCGAGATGTCCCCATCAACTCTCCATTGGCGAAATAAAACTCTTGAACCGCTTCAAAATGTCAGGATCAACTCGTTGAAGTTCTTCCTCAGTGAGCCACGTACTATCTGAAGCTAGGCGTGACTTCCATTTAACAAGATACTTTTGAAAACCGCCATCCGACGTTGATACCACTTGATGGTCCAGGATATCCTCTCTCCTCTCTGGGTGTGGGAAGGGTAGGTATGGGAGGTGGAGGTTGGGAAGAAGGGTCGGGAAGAGGCCATGGATCAAGAAAAATGTCCGGGGAATCAGGATGGTTAGGTGAGAGGCTAAACAATGTATCAGAAGTCCCCTGAAATGCAACTAGATCCTCCACATTGAATGTGGAACTAATTCCAATGGAAGGTGAAAGATCTACCACATACTCATTGAGATCGTTTTGTTTTATAATTTCGAATGGTTCGGCACTACGCGCGTGTAATTTACGAACGGCTCCTTGAGGGTATCGCTCTGGCCTGATGCGGACATCACAGAGTCTCCTACATTGAATTCCTTGAATTGTTTATGTTGGTTTGCAAAAATTTTATAATGTTCATTACTAGTATTGATCTATCGCCTGATTTCTTGATGCAATGAATGAATGTGATGTGCAACTCTGATAGCTTATGAGACAGGGACATAGGGACAAAATCAATAGGCTTCCTAGGTTTATGTCCCAAATTGAATAAGAACAACATCACATCAAAATGTGTCTTTATATGATCAAAACTGAATAGGAACAAGACAACGGTGCAAGACTGGAATGGAAGTTTCATCATCCCAAGACACTCTATAGGGTTGGGGATGGGCTTCAAGCCCAGATGGCTCACAGTGCCAGATGATGCCACGTTGGCACAACTATCGCTATCCACGATCATCTTGCAGCTCTTATCACCACATTTTGTGTAAGTATCAGAGATCGTGTTGCGGTACCAATCGTCGGTATTCTTTGCTTGTGCAAAGGCATAACGCACAACTGCAAGGATCACGGACTCTTGCGCTCCTTCTTCCTCATCACTAGGGGTTTCTGTTGGCTCATATTCTTCCTCCTCACCGTCACTTTTTGGAGGCACTACTTCCACTTGCTCCCAGTGTTCGAAATATCGATACTATCGGCCGATATTATCGGTATCGCACCAGTGCGAGACGATACTCAACCGATAATACGCGGAAGATACAAAAAATCGAAAACTCCAGAAGTCGTGCGATATTATCATCGATATCATGCGATAAATCGTCGACATCATGCGATACATCGTCGAAATCGCCGATATCGCCAACACAATCCACCCCGATTTAGATATCACAGTATTTCCGCCTCCATTATTGTCGGAAATCGACAAACAGAGTCACGGACACTCACGGGTGCGTTTGCAGGGGACTCACGAGTCCCACTGTAGCCAACAACCCACACCGATAAAAACCTGATGTCGTGGGTTGCCGAAAATTAAAAAAAAATTGAATTAGAAAAAAGAGAGAGAGAGAGAGAGAGAGAGAGAGTACCTGTAGCCGTAGACTGTAGCAGTGATCGGAGGTGGCCCATTCGACAGGTAAGTACTTGTATCCCTTTTTCTTCGAATTTTTCTTGCTATTTTCTTTATTTTCTCTTTTTTCGCTGATTGGAGCGTGCCGGTGCGGATTTCTCGGAGATGCGACGAGATATCAGGCCGGATTTCTCGGATTTCTCGGAGATTCGACGAGAAATCAGGCCGGAGAGGGAGAACGCTCATGAGAGTCCGTGAAAAATGAGGAAGATGCGCCGGGAGGGGTGAAATGGGGACGCGGATTTCCTGCGAAAGCCTTTCGCATGAAGTTCCTGCGCTGGAAACCTAGGTGGGGCCCAACGTGATGTTTTTGAGAAATTCACTCCGGCCATCAGTTTTCCGAGATATTTTTAGGATAATAAACCAAAAATGAGCCGTATCCAATACTCAAGTGGACCTAAAATGTGAGTAATGAACGTACACAGTTGAAATATTCGTGGGCCACAGAAGTTTTGAATCAGGCTAATATTTGTGTTTTCAGTTCATCCAAGTAGGAATGACGATATTAACGGTATGGATGTCATGTAAACATCACTTTCTACGCCGGAAAGTTTTCAACGGTAGGAATTTTCCTACCCACCTTTTACTCTAGCGCGGCCCACTTGAGTCTTTGATCCTTCTCAGTTTTGGTCTCAAGTACTAAAATGAGCTCATAAAACGGATATACGGAGTAGATTTCTTAAAAACATCACGTTGGGGCCCACCCAGGTTTCCAGCGTAGGAACTACACGCGAAAGGCTTTCGCAGGAAATCCGCGTCCGTGAAATGGGGATGGAAACGCGGACCAGCGAACCAGTTCGTACGTACTTACATACAAACTTTTTAGAGAAATCATATCTGATGAGTCTCGAAAATCTGAACGGTCCACATGAAGCAGAACCTCTTGAAACCCCCTGATACGAATTTTTGCTTTGATCCAAGACTTCGGTGGGCCATGAAAAATGTAAACAGTTTATTCCCTTGATTTGAATTTCTCTTTTCTATGGCCCACCAGAATCTTAGATCAGGGTGAAATTTCTCCCTTTAAGGTTCCATGGGATTCCACATCTTATTGACCGTTCAGATTCGACATCCATGACATGCGTGAAAAGGTGCGCACGTGCGTTTGCGCGTAGGTGAGCATGCCTAAAAAACAATAGTGATTGGATATAAATCTCTGGTGGACCACTGTTTTCTGTGGTGGGGTCCACTCGAGCTCTGGATCTGACTCCATTTTTGGCTCAGGCCCTAAAATGATCTGTTAAAATGGATGGACGGTGTGGATAGAAAAAATACATCATGGTGGGACCCACGTAACTTGGTGACGTGACTTCACTTCAGTAATCCGCTGGACGCGGATGGCGTATGCGGCAAGCGGATTGCGTGGGGCTGGTGGTCAGTGCTCTGTGGGCCCCACCATAATGTATGTGTTTCATCCATTCCGTTCATCCATTTTTAAAGATCATTTTATTGTGATGAACCCAAAAATGAGAGGGATATAAATCTCAGGTGGACCACACCACATGAAAACAATAGTGATTGGATATACCATTAAAATCCTCCTATGGCCCACTATACTGTTTATTTGACATCCAATCTGTTGATTAGGTCATACAGGCCCAGATGAAGAGAAAAAACAAATATCAGCTTGATCCAAAACTTTTATGCCCCCAAAATGTTTTTAATGGTCTACCCTCATTTAACACTGTTTCCTGTAATGTGGTCCACTTAAGATTTGGATATATCTCATTTTTGGACTTATATTGTAAAATGATCTGTAAAAACAGATGGATGGCATGGATGAACCACATACATCATGGTGTGGCCCACATAGCACCGACCACCGGCTATTGTTTGGTGTCAGGGGGAGTAGCCAATCCGTTCCAGGATTGCATACTAAGTAACTCAGTACCGTTAGGCTACTGAGTAAACTGTGTGGGGTCCACTTTTATTTATTTATTTTATCCACTCCGTTAATCCATGTTAAAATATAATGTTAGGGCTTGATCTCAAAAACGAAGCAAATTAAAATCTCAAGTGGACCACACCACATGAAACAGTTTGATTGAACCTCTACCATTAAAAAAATTTTGGAGACCAAAGAAGTTTTGGATCAAGCTGAAGTTTGTGGTTTCTCTTCATCCATGTCTTTGTGATCTTACGAACAGGTTGGATGACAAATAAAAATTACTTTAGACACTAGGAAGGTTTCAACGGTGGAAATCATTATTCCACACTGTTTCCTACGTAACGGTCCACTTGAGCTTTGTATTTACTTCAATTTTGGGATCAACCCCTAAAATTATCTGTAAAAATGGATGGACGGTGTGGATAAACCTCATAAATTCATAGTGGGCCCAACTGAGTTTACTCGGTAGGATAAAAGCGTTACAAGTAAGCAATCCAATTTTCGTACGGAATAACGCATGCTTAGTGTGCTGAGTAAACTCCGTATGGTCCACCATAATTTATGTATTTTATCTGCTCCGTCCATCTATTTTAATAGATAATTATAGGGCTTCAACCCAAAAATGAAACATATACAATGTTCAAATGGACCACACCATAGGAAACAATTGAATTGAATGTCTACCGTTGAAAATTTCTTGGGGGCCACATAAATTTTGGATCAAGTATAGATTTATTTATTCCCTTCATCCAAGTCTGTACGATCTTATGAATAGGTTGGATGACAAATAAACATCATTGTTGGGCCTAGCAAGGTTTCAACGGTGGATATCATTATCCCTGTTGTTTCCTGTGGTATGGTCCACTTGATCTTTAGATATGATTCAATTTTTGGCTCAACCCCTTAAATTAGATGGAAAAACGAATGGACGGTGTGGATAGATCACATACGTCCAAGGTGGGCCCAACTCACAGAACTGCCCGTTGGGGGCTAGAGACGGGCAGGGGTAGGACGCAATCCGCGTCTGTGCAAAGACGAGCACTGATGCTCCTTGAGCTCCAGTTGCACGGACGGTTCAAAGGAGATCAAAGTTACGTGGGCCCAAAGTGATGTATTTATTATATCTACACCGTTCATCTATTTTTAGAGATCATATTAGAGCATTATCCAACAAATGAATCATATCCAAATATCAGCTGGACCACACCACAGATGGCAGCGAAAAATATAATTATCACCGTTAAACAATTTAATTGGCCTTCGTGTAAGATCAGTTGGACCCAGCTCAACTGATGAAGCTTTTTGTTACATGGACTCCCTGCAAGTTCTCTAAGTTCTATAGGAAATTGACTATATGTGATATAAACTGGAAATGGAAAGACTAGCTAAACTATTTATTGGTGGGTCCAATATTAGAAGGAACATGAGCCTTGAATTGTGGAGCTGAGATTATAATAACCCTAGTTACCATTGGATTGGTCAGATTTTGAATTGCAAATTGGTTTTGGTTGAGTAAATGGAGAGAAACAATTAATGATAAAACATCACTTAGAAAAATGTACCTAAGTAATCTCGACTTAGTGGAGGATAATTTTCTAACCCTTCTCCATATGAAAAGACATTTTAAATAAAGTCATGGTGGCCCACACATGAACTTATGGTTGACATTCCATTCACACTATTCCATATGATATGGTGCATTTGAGTGGTAAATCTATCTGATTTTTTACCTCAAGACCTGATAGTGAATATAGAATATGATGAATGGAGTGAGTTTTACACTTAAAATATGGTGGCCCACATTGACTTGAGTGTTGTAAAGAACTCTACCTCTATCACATCTTGCTCTCTCCTCTCTCTCTCTCTCTTTCCATCTCCTCCTTGTTCAATGTTTTTCACAATAATAGGGGTTTCATGGTAGACATTCAATTTACATCGTTTGCCTTCGTGCGGTCCACATGATTTTTTAGTAAGCTTCATTTTTTGGATAAAGACTTATATAACATTATTTTACAGAGAAAATATGTCAGGAGGAAGAGGAGGTAGGCAACCTGATATAGGGTGGAGGTACGGTCAGCCCATTCCCGATAATCGATTCGGGAGTATTTGTAATTTATGTGGCCATGTATCGAGGAGTGGTGGGGTAACCCGCTTAAAGGAGCATTTAGCGGGACGGTATCGCAATGTTGTGGATTGTCCAAAGTGCCCACAAGATGTGCGAGAACAGATGAGGACCATATTGAAAAAAATGTGAGGACAAAAGATGAACGACATGCACGGGAGAGGGAGATTAGGGAGTTGGGGCGGCCACCATATGCAGGTGAGGATGATGTAGTGGATCTCGATAATGATGATAATGATCCCGAATACAGATGCGCAATTTAAGAGTCCATACGGGATCGGTGGGAGAGGGATCAACATAGGAGGTGGGACACAAGTAGGCCTCGATTTGAGGGGTCTATCCATGAGCGTGGTGGGGGGAGTGGAGCAGGGGGGAGTGGAGCAGGGGAGAGTGCTAGGGGTGGATCAGGGGAGGGTAGTAGGCGAGGAGGAATATGGGGCATAGGCAGGAGTAGCAGCATGCGGGTGCCGGATCTACCTTCGGATCCGAGGATGTACAAAGAGGCGGGAGGGACACAAAAGAAAATAAAGGAGATGTTTAGTGGAGGGGATGTGAGGAAAAAAAGTTGGAAAATTTATAGCAAAATTTTTTATATACGGTCAAATCCCCGCAAATGCCGCAGCAAGCCCGCACTTCAAAAATATGATAAGTGAAGTGCAGCGTGGGGGTGCAGCCGCCTACACCCGCACAGATCATGGGGAAATACTTGGATGATGAACATGCAGAAATGAAAACATGTTGATTCATATCGGCAGTCATGGGAGATGTACAGCTGCACCGTCATGTGTGACGGTTGGACCGGACCAACGAAAATGTCGATTATAAATTTTATGGTCTATTCTAGGGGACGGGCGGTGTTCCTAAAGAGTATAGATGCGAGTAGTAAGATCAAAGATTATAACTACATTTACAAACTAATGCACAACATCATGCAAGATGTTGGGAGGAAAAATATTGTGCAGTTTGTTACGGATAATGGGAGTGCATTTGTTAAGGCGGGGAAGGATATTCAGAGCAAGTATCATATGTATTGGACCCCCTGCGCAGCCCATTGCATCGATCTCATGCTGGAGGGGATCGGGGATAGGCCGTCGGTGAAGACTGTAATTACTGATGCACGGCTCATCACAAACTTTGTATACAACCACGGCTGGTTATTAGCCGCAATGCGCGAGAGGTGTGGTGGGGATATAGTGCGCCCCGGAGCGACGCGATTCGCCACAAATTATATCGCCTTAAGTAGCCTTCTCAAACACAAACAAGGGTTACGAGAGCTTTTTGCCTCTCATGATTACGTAGAATGGAAAAGGAGGTTGACGAAAGTAACCTATAGAATTGAGGAGCTGGTGCTGGGAAAGACATTTTGGGATAAAGTGCGTGGTGTTGTGGGTATTCTAGAGCCCATTTATGTGGTGTTGAGGATGGTGGACAATGAGACATCCGTCGATGGGGTCGTTGTATCCGTCTATACAACTAATGAAAGATGCCATCATGGTTAAAGCTCCCAATGCATATAAGTGGGTGCATGCAATAATAGACGACCGTTGGGAAAGGACGCTTTCTCACCCACTACATCAGGCTGGTAAGTACCTAAATGGATTTATTTTTTTTCCATATGCAATAATAAGCGAGGGTTGTACTGATGTGTATATGTTGGTTTTCAGCATATTTCCTAAATCCCAAATACCACTACAAAGGAACCTCTTCAAGATAATTCATTAAAGAGGGCTGTGCATGAGGTGTACGATCACTTATTCCCCGACTGTCCGGGGAAAGATACCTTTGGTAGTGAGGTAAATATGTTCCGCACTTACATTATCCTTATCTTCATCTCGATTATTAAATACTTATTCTAGTTGTTATACGTTATCAACAGATTGTTAAATTCCGCGACGCAGTTGGGATGTTTGGGTGTCACCCTGCAGTGAAGTCAAGGAACGCCATGATGCCATGTGAGTCACTGTAGTAAACTTAACATTTATATTATTTTGGAAAATTTAGGATAATGAAAGAATCTTATGATACGCAGGCGAATGGTGGTCCATGTATGGGACTGACTGCGAGGTTTTACAACGACTTGTTGTCCGTGTGCTTGCACAGACGGTGTCCTCGTCACCCTGTGAAAGGAATTGGAGTACATTCTCCCTCATACATACAAATAAATGTAATAGAATAGGGTATGAGAGGCTTCAGAAGCTAGTGTATTGTCACTACAATATGAAGTTATGAGAGAGGTTGCTCCGCTCGGAAGGAAGAAGAAAAGCACAGGAAGACCCACTAGACTTGATGACGGTAGGACAGCATGCATATGCTGAGGATGCGGAGGATGACATAGTTTACCGGTGGGTTAGGTCGGATGACTTAGATACCTCGGATGGGCGACCAGAGCCACATATTGCGGCAGAAGCAGAGACACAAGGGATTGATGTTGACAAACATGTGGAGCAACAGAGGTCTCCTGATAAGGCATTCAACCCATTAACGAGGAGTCCGGAGGGCAGCCCGCGGCAGTCACTATCACGAGGGACACGTGGTGGGGAAACATTGTCTGACACCGAGACTCAGTCAAAGAGTGATGCGGGAAATGAGTCCGGTGATGATGATGGCGGCGATAAGGGTGACGATGACTCTGATGACAGTAAGGATGATGATGATGATGGTGGTGGTGGTGACGCGGGTGGGAGTCAGGATAAGAGGCCTCTTAGCCCTTTTACCGGGGAGGAGAATTTCGATCATTCCACGCAGGACACTGACCATGGTTCTCGTCCAAGAGAACCACGACCTTGTCTTGTTTACAATAAGACACACGTCAAAAGCTACTGCAAAAAAGAAGACTCATAAACTTTCAAATTTTGAGGAGCTGCTGGCAAAATGCATGAGGGACACAAGCGTTCGTGGCAGGCGAGGTGGCTCTAGATTTGGATCACGGATGAGGGAGGGGAGCTCGAGCTACAGGCCACAACATGAATCTGGATCACAAACACTGGAGAGTAGCTCGAGTTCTGTGCCACAGCATGGGCATGGATATGGTCCTACTGGATATGCGACGAGTGACTCCAGCAGTTACGGCACATCATTTTTCAACCCTGGTCAAGAGTTCACTTCTGTATATGGGCAAGGATATGAGCAGCAGTATGGATATGGCCAACAATATGGATACCAAGGAGCTTCATATCTGCCCTTTCCAGATCCATATCAGTTACAGACTGTGACGATTACGCAGTACCCACGAATGGGCGTATTAATTCAGTTCGGAGAGGATGAGTACCAGCATTATGTCAGGGAGTATCTTAACTGGTACCACTCTTCTATGACCTGGGTACAATATTGTGGATTAGTGGAGCAGCGGTACTATGCCCAGCCACGTCAAGATGGAGATGATGATTATGAGCCACCACGCAACTCTATGTGGGTCTAGACCACAACTAGTCCTCATCAAAGAAATGTATATTTATCAAATTTTACTTCTTCAGTTCTTATTTTGCTTTTCAATGAATTGGTTGTGTTTTCATACATGACTATGATATATTTATAAATATCATGCATTCAATTTAAATATAGTTGCATTAGTTCAGTTAAACATCGCATAACTTAGGACCCTATACAAAGGAAATTTATTATGTGCATCTTTTTTTTGAGATGTTATGATTTAAAAGTGTGTATTAAGGGCCTTTTTAACAATCCCCAAAGTTTCATTAAAAAATTCAACCATTTTCCCAATGTTTCCCAAAAAGTGCGATAAACTATGCGATACAAACGATATATCCCGTGCGATAACCGATACGTATCTGTATCCCAAGGGTGCGATACATTGTGCGATACCGATATTTCGAACACTGCTTGCTCCTCAATAAGGAACACCTTGGTGCCCACGTTCGTGCCACACTGGTGGGCAAAGTGACAAAACCCCTGACATCTAAAACACCTAGTCGCATCGCTTTTGCGCGAGCTAGATCCGACAACTTATTTACACTTATCATCCTTGGGCCTAGACTAAGAACTACTGGAAGGCTTGTACTGATATCCAGTGCCAGGTTTATCCCCAAAAGGGTTGACCTTAGTGCTAGAATCACGAGACTCAAACTGCCTTCCCACAGATGCTTTGAGGTATTGCTCGATCTCCACACTACTTGATACATCTGTTCAAGTGTGTCTATGTCCTTGGCGAGCAATTCTCTCCTAATGTCAGAACGGAGGCCCGTCTTAAATCGAGCAAGAGTGAGTACGGGATCCTCATCAACTTCACACCTGGTCAAGTACTCTTTGAACTTTTTAATGTATTCTGTCACACTCATGGAACCTTGTCGAAGAGATTGCCATTCCTCAACTAATATCAAGTGATAAGAGAAAGGGAGATACTTTTCCTTAAGAGTTTCTTTCATTTCTTCCCAATGGATTATTGGGAGCTCCCTCGACCTTTCTTTCTTTCGCTCAACCGTAGTCCAAAATCTCTTTGCTTGGCCCACAAGCTTCATCTTGGCGAATCGGATCCGACGAGCATCCGACATGTCATACCACTCAAAATAGTGGTTCATATTCGCCAGCCAATCTAAAAAAAACTTTAGGGTCCAAGTGGCCATCAAATGTAGGGGCCTCTACTCTAACTCCTTTAAGGAGTTGCACATCTAGGTTATAATGATCATGATGCCCCTCGCGGTGTGGGTGCACAGGTACGAGCCCATGACCAATTCCTTGGCTACCTCTATTCCTTAAACTATCATCCTGACCACCAGCCTGAGATTGGGCATCTTCCCCAATGGTGGGGTTTGCCCGGGTGGAGATCTCTAATTGAGTAACGTGCACATTAAGCTGTTCAAAGCGTTGGTTTATACGTTGTTCCAAGCACCTACCCAAAGACTCAAACTATCGGGTTATATTGTTTATTAATTCTTGCAATTGTTCCATGTTTAGTTTAAGGTGCAAGTCAAAACCACGACCAGTACGTCTGGGCATACAACTACTCACTCAACTCAAAGACCCTCTAACATAACTATATGTACCCAAATGCGACTAATTGATCCTATTGGACTCTATATGAGGGAAACTACACAATGCTACTAAAATTCTAGCAACCTAACTGCCTAATGAGTCTGTCAACAGAAAATTCAGCAGCCCATGTTGTGAATGATGGGTCCTAAACAGCCCTATATGATGAGAGTTAATGCAAATTAAACGTGAGTGGACTAAACCCTAAACATGCAATACAATCCCTTATGAAAAACCTAGGCTTTGATACCAAATTTGATGCAGGACATGGAAATTAAATATGATATGCAAGATTTCAGACTTCAGATCATACTAACTTAGAAACGTTCACAAAAATTCCACATCCCACATAAAGTCAGGCATTTAACAAGGGGGATCTACAAGGGTCCAAGCCTACACATGCTAGGGCTGGATCAATTAAAATTATAGACCAAACAATGATCAAATGAGAGTAAATTCATCCACATATGCAAAGGATTATTTCCCCAATCCAAGGGATTCACATGTTTCAATTCGGGAAACCCTAGTGTTGAAAAAAGGGGAATAGAACTTGGGATTTAGGATAATCTAGGGTTAGGGTTAGGGAAATAGGGTGAGAATGGAGTGAAATAGAGGAAATACACGAACCCGAGGTGATCCACATGTGTGGACAACGACTGGGCCCAGGCGCACGTGCATGGGGCCCATGAATCTGAAATCGGCCAACTTGGGTCTGGTCGGCCAAGGGAGGTCCACCTTCATGCCAAATTTCGGGACGATCGGATGTCCGGTTTGTGCACGGTGCTCCACCGAAGTTTCAGCCCTCCTGCAAGGCCTGATTATGCAAATCTGTTGTAGATGAAGGATTAGTTGCAAAAAGGGATGGATTTGGGATGGGATGGTTGTGGGAGATGGTGAATATTGAGGGTAGGAGGTGGGGGCTATATGAGATGGATGCGGCTTCACACCACGGTAGTTACCCCTTCGAAGAATGGAGGGTTTCGCACCCAATTGGATTTCCGCAACTCAGAGAATTAGAGAAGCAGGAAAACGCAGAATTTTATTCATAATCTTCAATAAAAAAAACCCTACAAAGGGTTGCCTATTTATAAAAAAACCCTATACCCCAAAGGCCCCGCCATGTACGCATACTATTACTTAGAAACAAAGTAACAAAAATAATAACTAATCAAAGCAATCTAAACCGTTCATGATGTTCCTAATAACAATAATAAGCAAAACTCAAAGTCCTAGATCATCTAGGGTAGTGGGCCACGATCATGAGATCCAATGGTAGGATCCACATGATGATCGGATCCACTCCAAGGAACCAAAACACAGTCCTCTAACTAGGAGGCCCTCCATGGATATCTTCATCGATCCAGATTGATGGTGGGGCCCTCCTCCTTGCGTATGTGTGTAGGGGGGGCGTGCGTGTGCGTGAGATGTCCCCATCATTTTCACTTTATGTTAACACCTCGCAATGAACTATCTGCTAAATGACTACAGCCAACTTACTCAGTACAAACCGTTCCACTTGTGCTTCTTTAGGTTCTGATGTATCATGGAAAGATATTGTTCTTACTGACCAAACCCCGCCCTAAATTAGCCTCTGACCATTAAATAAGATGTGAGTAACTTGTCTTTCTGTTCGGTTCCTCCACCCCTTTTCTGTTCCAGACACTCCAATCTTCTCCATATTATAATATCTTTGGAGCCATATATGGAAAGCAATTACATCGATTTGGAAAACCTGTTTCAAAGAGGGATTTCGTTCTCTTTTGGTAAGGGGGATAGGATACGCTTCTGGGTGGATGAGTGGTGCGGTGAGAGGGCACTCCAAGAGGTGTTTCCTAGCCTAACTACTCTTGCTCTGGATTGTTATATCTTAGTTTCAAGGTGTTTACCTATCATCAGTGGTTCTATGGTTTGGTACGCCCCTTGCCAGAGGAACTTGTCCGAAGATAAGGTCTTGCAGTTTGCTGATTTGCTGGAACAACTCAAGCTTGCTGCGTCATCCCCTTTGGCGAAGGACTCCATGATTTGGAAAGGAAATCGTTTTGGGATATTTTCGGTTGTTACTTTTTATTCTCTCCTTTCTGGCTTGGGTGAGACCCCTCATCAACCCTATCCGTTTCTACATTGGCATTATGCTCCCCCTCGAGTTGTGGGTTATGTGTGGCTTGTCGGTCAGCAGAAGGTGCTAACCATCGACAACCTCCAACGGGCGTCTCATTCTACCCAACATTTGCCTCATGTGCATGAAGGATGCAAAGTCTATTAATCACTCATTCGTTGTACTTTTGCTGGAAAGTGTGGAAGTTCTTCCTTGTTGAGGCTCACATGGCTTGGGTTATGCTAGAGTTTGTCGAGACCCTTCTTTGGGCTTGGCATGGAGGGGGTAGTGGGAATATCTAGAGACTTCTTATTATGGCTATTTTTTGGGCTATAGGCAAAGAAAGGAATGAGTGGTGTTTCAGGAATAGGAACGCTTCAGTGGATGGAGTGATTAAGGTTATAAAGGGGCTTGTGGGGGACCAGGCTCCCCATGTTTATGCGACTAAGGCTGCCCTTTATTTCCAAATTTTGTCCTCTTTAGTTTCGCGTTGTATTCTTTTCATGCCTTTTGGAGGGCCTTCTAATAAATTTTGTTATCTCTAAATAAAAAAAGAAAATGTAGGAAAATGACTTACAGAGGAAAAATAAACCAAAAGCACAAATGTGGTAAACAGCATACACAGTAAAGTATTTACATATGCAAATTGATTCCTAGTAAAAATACTTGTAGGGAATTTACACACATAATTGTTTTGCAGACAAACATACCTTCAGCAGCAGCATCTCTAGCTGGCTTAGTGTGAATGTACTTCTGCTGTTCCAGACAGTAGTATCTCTAGGTGCTTCAACCTCCGTCTTTCAAATCAAACATAGTCATTTTTTATTTACATTTTCTTAGGAACAGTAGTTCAAACCCTAAACTGAATCTAATCATTTGGTTTTCTTTCCTTATTTTTTTATTTTTTATTTTTTTACATCTTGTGATGTTTGGATTTCCTAAACGTGTAAGGTTTGGGTGCTTACCTTTTCATGTTATGTTGTTTTATCTAACTAGATCTTCATGAGACTCAGGTGCTTGCCTCCAAGTCACCACAACTTCTAGATTTTCATGAGGACCTTGTTAGCTTGGAAGCTGCATCGAAGGTTCTGATCTTTTTTAGTATTCTTGATGTTGTCAACTTCTACAATTGTGATTTGTGTATGGTCTGATCAGGAAGCTTTCTGCCAAACAGATACAATTGAAGTCCTTGGCAGAAGAAATGCAAGCCATAATCAAAGGATTGGAGAAGGTTGAACAGGAATTGGTTGCATCTGAGAATGATGGTCCTGTGTCAGATGTTTTTTGCAAGGTTTTATCAAGCCTTTACCTCATTTTCCTTCATTATCATGAACCTTTTCATTTTACTCTAAAAACTTGCACTGTTAAGACAATGTCATGCATTCATACAAGCCTTTAACTACCCATGGTCAACTCTATTATTTAGAAAGTTAAGTGAACTCCTTTATGATTGTTGACACGCGCGCGCACACACACACACACACTACAACCCGTAGATGTTCCTCCATATATAAAATCTCAGAATTGAAAATGACCATTTAGAAAAAACTTTCATACTCTGACAGGGTGTGATGCATGATACACAGCCATTTAGACATTACTTAAAAATTTACAAATGTGGCATGTGAGTAATTCAAATTAAACTGTCTAGATTATGTTTTGTAGTTTAGATGCACCATAACCCAAAAATTACACATTTCATCATCTGAGCAATCAGATTGGTAGGCATTTATTAGATGGATGTTGACATGGATGAGTGGCAAGACGAGGAAAGATAGAATTAGAAATGAATGCTTCAAAGGAACTTAGGAGTAGCACTAATAGGTGATAAGATGAGGGAAAGTGGACTTAGATGATTTGGTCATGTGCAACAGAGACCAAGAATTGCGCCGGTTAGGAGTGAGTTGGTACAAGTTGAAGTCTCTAAAAGGGCAAGGGGAAGGCCCGAGAGAATGTGTATGAAGGTAGTAAGAAAAGACTTGGGGCGGCTTTTGTAGAATCACGAGTATAGTGTTTTTATGTGGATGTTGACATGGATGAGTATTAAGACAAGGAAGGATAGACTTAGAAATGAATGCCTTCGTGGAACTTAGGAGTAGCACTAATAGGTGATAAGATGAGGGAGAGTAGACTTAGATGGTTTGGTAATGTGCAACAGAGACCAAGAATTGCGCTGGTTAAGAGTGAGTTGGTACAAGTTGAAGGCTAAGGGCTAGGGGAACGCCCATAAGGATGTGGATGGATGTTGTAAGAAAAGACTTGATGACCTATGGTTTAACTGAAGGTCTGCCCTTGACAGAGTGGAATGGAGGAACAGGATTCATGTAGGTGACCCTAATTAATTGGGTTAAGGGTTAGATGATGATGTTTTCGAAGGGAAGACACTCTTCAATCTTCAATGATATCGTCGATATATCATGCGATTCGGGGGAATTATGTTATTCCCCTAGTATTTCATATATGACCCATGCGATACCAATAATATTGTTATTACCCATACTGCAAACACTAGATGAGACAAGGCTATGATATACAATGACAACCACGACAGTGGAAAGACTTCTTTAATAGGGGTTCGGAGGGGGAGGGAGGTGGAAAGGGGCAAGCAATTGGGGATGTGGAAAGCAATTAATGAGTTTGAGGATGTGAAAAAAGTGGGTAAGTTTTACAAGGAATGGATATGGTACAAGGTGAGGAAAGGGGATAGGTGCACTTCTCTAAGATCACATGGGTCATGGGTGGGAGGAATCCTTTTGGTTTTGAAAATTCCTATCTTCCATAGGGTGACTAACAACAATGGTGACTTGGTTATCGGCACTTCAGAAGTTTTGGGAGAGAAATTGGATTGGGACATCATTTTAGAAGAACTTAAAGAGGAAATGGGCCTTCAAGAGAATTCATTTCCTGACTCTCTTTCTTCCATGTTTTGACTACAAATGGAGAATCCCATCCTTGTGCCTTCATTCATTCTTCCATGGTCTCTCCAAGATTGAAGCTTTCATTTGGATGGCAACTGTGGACAAAATCCTCACTTTGAACCACCCCAAATCATAGGGAGCAAATGCCTCTTTGTTTTGTGTATAAAATTTAGGAAATAGTTCACTATCCATTCATCCATTGCATTTTTTTCTTGGAAGATATGGGGTTATTTCCCTTTGACTACACTGATGTCGTCCTTGTATGCCTGGAACACCTTTAACTACATTGGGATTGCCCCTGTGGCCTGGTTTGGGGTGTTTTGGTGCGTCCTTTAGTTTAAGCTTTCATGTGGACAGCTACGACCGACAAGATTCTTACTCTTGATCACCTGAACAATAGGAACTGCCTTCTGAACGTGTATAATGTGCAAGTCGGACAAAGAATTGGCTCACCATCTTCTTTACATCATCTTTTTGGAGCTATTCTCTCAAGCTTTCGATACCCCCCTTGGATGTTCCGTCGAAAAGTTGGGAACCCCTCCACAGTCGGGGAGGTGGCCCTTCTAAAAATGAGAGAGTATATTATGATGGTTTGTTCCCTTTGCTATTTGTTGGGAAAGTATGGAAAGCAAGGAATAGCTGGTTTTCTGAAGACATGTTGGAGATGGTTGACAAAGTCATTGAAGATAAAATCTAGTGTCATCTGAAAGAATTTGATTCTTTCAATGAATTCTAGTTGTCATCTAAAAGAATCATTTGATTATTAAAAAATCAAATGACCTTTGGTTCAAGCAGAATTTCCAAGATTATTGGCCTCCAATCACGTGATAGATTGTTTCTTGGTGGCTAAAAGAAAGGGATCCACATCCAGAACGTGCTGTGGAAAAGCCTGCCTCCTGAGTTTTGTAAATGAATTTTGATGGATGGCCCTCTTTAGGCAAGCCAGGACTGTGCTGCTGTGCAGGATATGGGGGGTGGTAAGTGATGCTAGGAATGGCATACACAAAGGCAATCCAGGCCCATTCAATACATGGGAGGTGATAAGAGAGTATTAAATCTTCTTGCGTCCAAGCACTAAATGGGAGCAAAATGTTGCAAAGGCATTAGCCACTAGAGATGGGTTAAGATAAGAATAATTTCTCTGGGCCAATGATTATGGAAGTGGTTTCTTCTAATGTGATTTCTTTGGTTTCTACCTCCTGATTGGAGCCATGGAAGTAGTCTTTCATTTTTAATATCCAGATACCTGCCTCTGGCATGTGAACATTTCGTTAGTGTTAGAGAGGTGAATTCTGCAGTTGATGTCTTTTCCTAGAAGGGTTCCAGTTGTCTCTTTAATCTCGGAGTTCTTTCCCATTACCCTCTACTTTTGAATAAAGTATTATTTTTCAAAATGAAAAATGATGGCGTGCTTTACGAGTGCCTTCACTATAACACATGCCAGCAGCAAATATGACATTTACTCTTCAATGAATATGGCTTCCTAATAATACCAGTGGTGTCTCTTTTGCAACCTCAGATATCCTTGGTGCTTTCATTTTCTTTTTTATGAATTGAAAAGCCTGTAACCCTTCTTCGGTGGTAAATGAATTGCCATTATTGTTTCATATCTTAAAGATTATATACACTTCTTGTTTTATATTTTAGTTTTGTACTTATTGACTGTTTGGTTTGCCATGTTAACATGATGTTTTTGTTGTCTAGACATTAAAAGATTTCATTGTCATTGCTGGCACAGAAGTTCAATCCTTAAAATCACTATATAGTGGAGTGGTATGCCACTAAACGCCTGCCTTAATCATTGCAGTGAGATTATATACATTAAAATTCAAAAATCTGTTGACCTACACATCTAATGATTCTATTTATCGTATTGGAATACTGGACAGGGAAGAAATGCAGATGCTCTTGCTGTTTATTTTGGGGAAGACCCTGCCCGTTGCCCTTTTGAACAAGGTAATTTCTGGATATTGCATTGCCCCTATTCTGTTAGCTTTTCCCATGAGTAGATCAACATGCTACTTCAAATTGCAGAGTCTGAAAATTGTGCAGAGCTTGGTTTCCTGCCGAGTTTTTGTTTGGGCTTTAAGTCGTTCGATAGAAGTGTTTTACCTAACATCTAACAAATAGGTGAACTATGTTAAAGTTTACTGGACACACTGAGCATCATTGCCAATCTAGACCATTCAGTAGATGAGATGCCTTTTGGATTGTCTATAGCTCAATCCTAATCACTGAATCTGTTCCTTTTTTTCTTTTTCTTTTTTCTAATCATAAACAACCAAAGAAATGTTCAATAATTTGGTGCCAAGGGTCATCATATTGAAGTCAATTTTGGCAGGTGGTCCATCCAAGGGGTAGGATAGCTTTTTGATCAGCCTGGATTTGCAAGGACATGCATGGACCGAGGGATAGATGTGAGGCACATCATATTCTCTCTGGCTGCATCCCATTATTCCTTAAACAATGATCAGATATTGTTTCTGGACTGTCCAATAGATAAGCCACCTTTTCATTGTATTAGAGCCTAAAATCATATCGAATGGATGGTTCTAACAAATCGATCAACCCTAACTTTTGGACGTCAACCAGGTCCATAAAAAGTCCATTGATCTGCATTCTAGGGGCATCTTATTGGTATGAATTTTGCACTAGCACTTACCTACAAGTCGAACTATGTGTTGAACAGCCCAGATGGATTTAAACATCATCTTGGTGAATTCTATCATCGTTCATCCATGTGGTGGATGTTAGAAAACCTTTAGGAAAGAGCATGGGTGCTAGCAAGCCAGACCTCAGTAGTGTGCTAGAACTGATCCACTAGAGCATATCATTTTGACCTTCGAAATTTCTAATGCCATTGTGGACAGTGTTATCTTGAATCACTGATTGGACAATCTTAGCCATTTGAATTTTTATCCGTTAAATTTGGACAGTTGCCCACTATCTTTCTTACCAACCAGTTTATGGTCACATCTCAGATGGTTATGATTGTCCAATCAGTGTGATTGTAGGTTATTCTCTATTCACAATAGGCCACAATTTGGGTAGTGCAGATTGGTATGCATTTACACTATTTGTGCCATGGATGGGTGGTGGCCACCTAATAATCCGGATGGCCTGATTGAAGTTTTAACTTTATCAAAATGCAGATGCATGATATTTGGTTTTGTAAGAAAAATCTCATGCTTGGAAATAATAGAGAGGATCAATAACCATCTAACTACTGGAATAGGATCCTCGACCCAACAATTTTGTGTTATACTTGTATTTTCAGTTTTGATTAGTGGGACGTATGCTTCAGTAATCCAATCATTGGTCTGCTGGGCCACCCCATAAGAGGACTATGTCTGCACTGAGAAGCTCCTCAGTAACCTTCCATTTGTGACTTAACAGTCTGGGGTCCATCCAGGGGATGCAACAGACAAATGGTCTGAATACTGAATCATGGGCCCCATTTTTGAGAACTGTAAACCCAACCATACAGTGCAAAGCCTCATGTGGAGAAACCTATAGGTACCAGCTAAGAATGCATCACAATTACCAAAGTAATGCTATATCTTGTTGAGACTCTCTGGTAACAACTCTCTCTGTGGCTCTGTAAGATCCAAGCCTCTTATCAGTTCACCTTGTTAAACCATGAAGCTCTTTACCATATGCATAAGACCTTGCTTCTTGTATCAAGTTATCATTCTTATTTATTTTTCTTTTTCTTTTCTGCAGTTGTAACTACTCTTCTGAATTTTGTGCGGATGTTCCGTCGAGCGCATGAAGAGAATTGCAAACAAGCTGAACTCGAGAGAAAGAAAGCCCAGAAGGAAGCTGAGAAGGAAGTGGCAAAAACCATCAACTCCACAAAGAGAAATATCAGATAACTTCCTGCATTCCATCTTGGATTTATTGTCCATCTGCCATTGGACCAATTTCCCCCATGCAGCAGGCAGAAAAGAGTATGCCTCAAACCTGACCTCGCTGGTGAAGCAGCCCCACTCTTTCATAAGCCCTACAACAGAAATCTTGCAATGGTGAATGGTCATGCTCACATGTACAACACTCCAAGCAAAGAGACTGCCTGTAGGCACGTGGCAGGAACATCTGCCAGGTTTAAGACATCCAAGCGGAAGGTAATGTGGAGCACACCGTTCAGATCAGCTAGAAAAATCGGGCCAGGGCCAGTGGATGGATTGCTTGAAAAGACTTCCCAACACCACATTTCAACATATTCAGGTGCAACCGGTATGAGTCGACCAGCGTTTACCTTTGCAAGACGTCACCTGCATGGTGGGGCAACCTTAGGGGCAGCTCAGATGTCACCTTGGGACGTGTGCTGCCTGAACTCATGTGTAGCTGACATAAGTTGTCTTCTTGCCTTCTTTGGCTGGGATGTTTTCGAGACTAAACAGATACCACCGGATTACCTCAAGCTCAGATTATTTTTTTTTTGGCGGCAGTTCTAACTAACCATGTACAAAGCTAACCCTTTCTTCCTTAACATTCCATTCTTTCTTTTGTAACATAAAAGGATTGTTTTTGTTTCCTGATTCAGATTCGGCCAATAGAGTGAGTTCAAAAGCTGTTGTAAAGTGGTAAGAGAAAAGGAAAGCATATTTCTTTGTATTATTGTAATATATATCTCACCAGATAGGCGCGTGATTGGCCTTGTTTTCCCAATTCCAACTGTTACCAAGCAATGCTTTGCATCTCTTTTTTCCTTCTTTCTTTTTTTTTTCCTTTTTTTTTTTTTTCCCTTAGAATGTAAAACCTTAAAATTGAAGAAAAGAAGTGAGCGAAGAGGGAGAAGGGCTGCTCAAAAGTGCTCACAAGCCCACACCCCTCTTATTACGTTAGGGCTTTCATTATTAAAGAGAAAATTACAGAACTGCCCCTTACTTAAATATTACATGAACCAAGTCTGTGGGCTTAAATTTTACTGCAACACATTTTAGCCTAATAATTATAAGAGCCCACATGTGAGACCAAGCTGGTCCACTTGAGAGATCATAATGGTCCATTTAACACTTTCTCTCAAGTTGAATCATAGAAATTGTACATGTCTGGCTTGGAAATAACTTTTTGAACTAAGATTTCTCAAGAGCTTTGGTGAATAAATTTGCAATCTAATCTGGAATAGAAGTTTCTTTCTAAGAAATCTTGTTATGAATGAAGTGGCAGTTGACCTTTATGTGTTTTGCTCACCTTTATGTGTTTTTCTCTTTTATTAAATACTAGATCATTGGTTATATGCCTAGCAGCTTGATTATTACAATATAAAAACATTGGAATTTATTGGTATTTGGACTGCAAATCCTAACTCTTTCAATAGTGATTTCAGCCAAACTAGTTCACAAGTATGTGCCATAGATATATATTATGCTTCAACACTAAATTTAGCAACAACGTTTTGCTTTTTGCTTTTTCAGGTAACTACGTTAACACTAAGAAATATACAGTAGACTTAATCTCTGAGATCTATGTACACTATGAAATATACAGTAAACTTAACCTCTGAGATCTATGTACACTAAGAAATATACAGTAACCTTAAGAGTCGGTTTGTTAATAACTTTCTTTTAGAGTAGGTATGAGATGATGATCCATAGGTGTAGCATGTACTTGTCACTTTTAACACATCACAAATATATTTTTTCTAGTTGAAATTTAACCGAACTTAAGATCTCACCACTTTTATCCTCAAAAAATAGCGAAGTACGTCAAGTTCTTTAATCCGAAACAAGAAGTGAAAATGTGACTTCAGTTTGTAAATACCAAGTCATCACCTATAATTACAATATTATCTACATATGCATCAGGCACAATATGACTCAATGTTGTATGCCAAGGGAAAATTGAATGATCTATTTCTCCTCTAACCATATGATATTTTCACATTGCTAAATTTCTCAAATCAAGCTTCGGGTGATTGTTTCAGCCCATAAATAGATTATTATTTTTTAAATATATATCTCCTTTAGAGTACTACCCTTAGCATCATACTTAGGAGGTTGCTTTATACATACCTTTTTCTTACATACTCTCATGCATAAATTTGTTCTTCACATCAAGTTAAGAGAAATACTAATCACGGTTGATAGCTATAGAAATAACAATTTGAAATGAGTTAAGTTTAGCCATTGGAGAGAGTATTTAGTTAATCAAGTCCAACCTGAGTGTATACATTGGACACTAATTTGATTTTGTAACGCTCAATGGAATCATCGGGACAAAAAAATTAATTGTACAAATACACCGACATTTAACTGGTTTATTATTGGATAGAAAATTGATCAACTCCCGCATATTATTGAAATAAATGGCATTCATCTCTTCATCCATAGCCCATTTTTTCCAGCTTTTATCCAATAACACATCCTAAACTGACTCAGAAATGAAGATAAAATATAAGGCAATAACAATCTGCTGGTAATTGGTGGATAAGTGATTAAAGGAAATAAATTTTTTTGTAGATAATCAAAGGAAATAAAATTTGAAACCAAATGTGAAGTACAAGAGGTTTACCTTTTTGAACAACAATAAACAATTTATTAACAATCTTGGTTGACAGAGAGACATTGGAATCTC
Source organism: Magnolia changhungtana (assembly GCA_030180095.1). Taxonomy (NCBI): domain Eukaryota; kingdom Viridiplantae; phylum Streptophyta; class Magnoliopsida; order Magnoliales; family Magnoliaceae; genus Magnolia; species Magnolia changhungtana. Next base: position 910,764 of record JASAUF010000231.1, on the reverse strand, counting down.
AATTGGAGCAAGAGAAGGTGTAGTATGAGAGGAAATAATCTCCAATTTTGGGTTTCAATAGGAGCAAGAGAAGGTTTATGGGAAATATTTTTAAGGTGGTGAGCTTCAGTAACAAGATCTACTGGGAACACATTAGGTAATAGAATTTCTAAAAGAGCGTCTTTTGCAACATGCTCAATCTTAGTATAAAATGGGACATTCTCAAACAAAGTTATATCGATTGTCAGAAAATGCCTTTTAAGTGAAAGACAATAGCATCTTAATCTTTTTTAGCACGGGAATACCTCAAAAATTTATGTTTAACAGAATGTGGAACGAGTTTATTTTAGGGCGGCCTAAATAGGTACGTAAAACAAGTACAATAGAAGACTTTTAAAGGAACAAAAAAGATGGAATTATTAGGAAACAATTTTTTATTTTTTTAAAGAAGATTAAATGATCAAGAAACATTAATGAGAAGAATATTTTTCTATTTAAAATAAATAAAGACATTCGATTTATTAAATAACATGTGGTAACTATGACATCACTCCATAAAAACTATGGAACGTTTATTTCCCAGAGTAAACCACATTTGACTTCAATTAAATGTATATTTTTATACTCAGCCACATCGTTCAAGGCTGATGAAAAATATCATAGCATTGCAAATATGACTGAAAAATCACGGGACATAATTCTAATGATTATCATATCTAAATACATAGTTTTATTTCACTAAAAATTTTGAAATCCAGGGAAAAACTTTTGACACACACATACACAGAATGCTCAGCTGCCCATTAGTTCTCACAAGTTCTCGTGAGAACTTTTTTAGAACTCATTTTCTGGTGGTATGAGCCTAAAATTTGAACCGTCCATCTAATGCAACACCCCATGAAACTCCTGGGGCCCAACTTTTACCTTGATCCAAAACTCTGATGGGCCATGATAAAAAAGAAGCAAATCAAGGGAGGAAACTATTTCCTTTTGTCATGGCCCACCAAAGTTTTGGATCAGGGTAAAAGTTAGGCCCTGAGGTTTTTATGGGGTGCTGCATCAAGTGGACGGTTCAAATTTTGAGCTCATATCACAAGAAACGTTTTTTTTTTATCAAAAATTTCTCACGAGAACCTGTGAGAATTGGTGTGCTGGTGAGCATTCCTCTCTCTATATGTGTGTGTGGCAAACGTTCATCTTAGCTTGATTTTTACATTCTCTTTGCAAAAGATTGCATTCACCTTTAAAAAATTGCAAAAAGAAACAAAAAGGAAGAAGGATCATTTCTTCTAGATTTGGATTAGTTCTTTAGGGTTTTTTGAGAATTCCTCCAAATCGGATTTATAAGTTTGAATTATGAGAGAAGAAAATCTAGATTTGAATCACCTCCTTATGTGCATAAAATCTTTAAAATGAAGAAAAGAGGAGAAAGAAGAGAAAAGAAAGAGAAGAGGGAAAAAGGTTGCAAAAAAAAAATGCTCACATGCTCACACTCACCTCTTATATATAAGGGATTTCATTATTAAAGAGGAAATTATAAAATTAGTCTTCTTTACTTAAATATTACATAAACTAAGTTTAATGGCCTAAACTCTATATTAACACATATTAACTTGTGGATGCGGAAATATGGTTAACCCTCCTTAGACTTTCGAATACCTGCACACAGAGAAGACAAAAGAGTCCCTGACTGCAGCAGGGGACCCTCCAATGCCTAAGTCAAATAGGAAATCTAGGTCTGATAAAGAGTGGGGTTTTTAGGCTTAGATTGTGAGTAAGATTGTATCTACCTTTCACCCTAAGGGAAGCTCTTATTTATAGCTGAAAGGGGGCGATGACATAGGTCGTGATCTCCCTACTTAGTTGGTGCGTATTGTAGAAGGGATCGTGTCCCGAGCATATCGGAAATATCTTCTGAGATCTTCGGTTGAGATCTCGGGCAGATGCATGTTACAATCATCTCCCGAGATTTAAGGCTGAGATCTCGGGTAGATCTCTTCAATAAGACTTGAATAGTAGGAACTAGGTTGGAACCAGTAGAAACACGTAGTAGGAGGCCGAGGTGGAGAGTCCGAAGTAACTTACATGGCCATTCTGAATGGTAGTTGGTTGACCTGGATACTCTAGTGAGTCGTGGTCAAATTTTCCCTTGGCATTGGGTAGATTGCTGACCTGCCCTTAGGATTCGTGTTTGAGCACTGAGACCGAGCTCATTTCTTTAGTAGAATGCAAACGAACTCGGGATTTCCCGAGTGCAACACCTCGGAGCCTTGCTTCGACCTCCAGGACGGCTGGGTCGAGATCTTACAGACCAAACTGAACTGTCAGACGTGGTGAGGTTAGTATCTAAGACCGACCTCCGAGATCGAGGTCTTTGGTTGAGGCTGACCTTCGAGGCTAAGGTTGGTACCCAAGGCCGAGGTCGGTATTCAAGGTTGGGAGGTCGAGAGGTCAGATAGAGTAAGCTAGTGGGCCGAGCAATCATAAGATTGATAAGCCGATTGTTTAGTGGTAGATTGCATACGGTGGAATTAATAGGAGAGACTTTTCTTCCCTTCAACTGAGGGAAGTCTCGGTCATTGGCCGATGTAAAACTAATAGGAATGATTTTTCTTCCCTTCAATTGAGGGAAGTCCTAGTCATCGATCGCGTAGCTCAGATAGTAGGATTTTGAAAGAAATTTTCCTCCCCTTACCTAGGGAGGTTCTTTCATAGTAGAATTCACAATGGAGGAATTTCTTTTCTTGCACTAAGGGAAGCCTTCATAGTCGGTCGTGTATAATAGGACTTCTTCCCTTGCACTAAGGAAAATCCCCATAATAGATCACACAATCAGAGTAGCGTTGCCAATTAGTGGTTCAACCTCTTCTTTGAGGGTCGAACGATTGGTGAGAGGACTATTTTCCATTGCACTAAAGAAAATCCTTAGTAGACTGTGTAGTTTGAATAGTCAAAAAATCATTTAAAAGAATTTTCTTCCCCAAATCTGGGAAAGTTCTTTTATGTAGAAGCCCATAAAGTAGTAGAAAACACAATAGTAGAATCATGAACACCTTTTTTCCTTTTTAGAAAAGGAGGTCGCTTTTAGTCGAGTAGGTCGGGGTTGGTCGACAATTCTTATTACTGAGCTCGGTTGATTAGTTCAGTTCGGTCGTTAGGTTTCTTTGTTAAGCCCAACTTCCTTAAGTAGTTGCTCTAACTTGGTGTTCAAGGGAGTATACTAATGGAAGCAGCTTTTTAGATATCAGTTAGTACACTGGTCTTAGTCTTGGTCATCCTCTTTTTCTTTTCTTTTTTTTGGCGTTAAGGGCAAAAAGCTCCCCTTCTTCGCTTCGCTTTCTATCCTTAGGTGAGTTGTTTCCTTCTTGAGCAGCTCTTTGTGAACTAAAGAACTCCTCGATATTAGAATATTTTTTAGCTCAATTAAGTAAGTCGGCGAGGGTAGTCGAGGGGTTCTTACCAATACAGAAGAAGAACTTTTCTCGTTTAAGGCTAGCTACCATAGCGGCCAGAGCTATCTAGTCGGAATAATCGTCAAACAACTTCAGCGTTAAAATGGATGACATATTCTTTTAGCAGCTCGTCCTTCCTCTGAGTGATTATGAGAAGATGAGTTAATGACTTTCTTTTGTCTTTCCTAGAGATGAACGGTGTGACAAAGGCCTTACTAAGTTAAGCGAATGAGCTAATGGACTTTGCCTTTAATTGCCTGTACCATTTTTGTGCAGTCCCTAACAAAGTCAGGGAGAAGGCTCGACACATAACTGAACTCGATGCTTCGTGGAGCTCCATCCATGCCCTGAACGATTCCAAATGCTCAGCCGAGTCGCCAGACCCGGAGTAGGGGACGATTTGCGGCATTCGGAATTTGGGCAGGAGGAGGTCGGTATTAGGGCACGATAAGCTTGTTGGAGGTCACCGAATTGTCCTCGGATCTTCCTGAGCTTAGCCTTGCAGGGGCCCTTGTTCTCAGCTACCGCCTCGAGAGCCTTTCCACGCCTCTTCTTCTCTAACATATGGCGCAAGTCAGAGTCGACGAGCGTGGCGGTTCTCGAGGTGTGGGAGGGCACATGGGTCGGTTGCCCAGGATATTGTTCGGTTCTTTGCGAGTTGAACGGTGCTTGAGGTGGTGCAGACACCTCAATGGCTGCCCGTGCATCTGCCCCCTCGTCGGGAGGTGGTTTTGTCTCTCCAAGATATGTATTATCCGGTTAATGTTACCGGTCAATGCTTCGACATAATGTTCCAAAAAGATGAGCTGACCTCCTCAGTTTCGGGACCGCTGTGCAGGGCCTGCGGGTGCAGAATCAGCCTGAAGTTGTGAAGGCGGGTCCTCGTGGTCAGCAAATTGCTCTATTGGTGGGGGAGCAGCAACTGCAATCATTGTCTGGGCCCTCTTCTTGCTTCTCGCCATTGTAGAACCTCGATGAGATGGGAACGACTTTGATGTCGTTCCCACAGACGGTGCCACACTGTTGATGTAGAAATCTGGTTAACCCTCCTTAAACCTTCGAATACCTACACATAAAGAAGACAAAGGAGACCCTGGCTGCAACAGGGGACCCTCCGATGCCTAAGTCAGGTAAGGAATCTGAGTCTGGTAGAGAGTAGGGTTTTTAGACTTAGATTGTGCGTAAGATTGTGTGTACCTTTCACCATAAGGGAAAGTCTTATTTATAGTTGAAAGGGGGCGGTGGCATAGGTCGTGATCTCCCTACTTAATAGGTGAGTATTGTAGAGGGGATTGTGTCCCGATCGTATCGAAAATTTCTTCTGAGATCTTCGGCTGAGATCTCGGGCAGATGCGTGTTGCAATCGTCTCCCGAGATCTTAGGCTGAAATCTCGAGTAGATATCTTCGGTAAGACCTGAATAGTCGGAACCAATAGAAATACGTAGTAGGAGGCTGACGTGGAGAGTCCGAGGTAACTTACACGGCCATTCCGAAGGGTAGTTGGCCAACCTGGATTCTCTACTGAGTCGTGGTTGAATTTTCCCTCAGCATTGGGTAGATTACAGACCTGTGGACCTGCCCTTAGGAGTCGTGTCCAAGCACTGAGATCGATCTCCTTTCTTTAGTAGAATGCAGACGAACTCGGGGCTTTCCTAGTGCAACAGCTTGAAGCCTTGCTTCGACCTCTAGGATGGCTGGGTCAAGATCTTACAGACCGAACTAAACTGTCAGTTGTGGTCGAGAATGGTATAGACCGGGCTGAAGTGATGATCATGATTGAGGCTCTTCTTCGAGGCCGAGGTCAGTATCCGAGGCCGACTTCCGAGGTCAAGGTCTTTGGTCGAGGCCGACCTCTGAGGCCTAGGTTGGTACCCGAGGCTGAGGTCGGTATCTGAGGTTGGGGTGATTTTTCGGCCCTCAAGCAATCCATAGTATTCGAGTCTGTACATCTGGTCAGTCCATTTTTACCCATAACATAGCTCAATAATTACAAGAGAGCACACTTGAGACCAAGCACGTTCAGCCGAGTAATCACAACAGTCCATATAGTAGAGAAAAAACATTTATAATCCAGCAGAGTGTGATGAATGATATGCAAGCACTTAGAAATTTCTTAGAAATTGCACTCGTGGTATAAAAGTAGTTAAATTAAACTGTCCAAATTATGTGCCCAAATTATATTACCTAAATCATGAACAAAAAATTGAGCTTATTCAATTATCAAACCATTGGATTGGTGGGCGCATATTTGGACCATTGAAATGAAAAACATCCAACGGTCCTATTTGCACAAGTGCCCAAGAAATCACAAGCTAGGATTGTTCAACCAATCTGATCTTGCTATTGTGACGTTGACGTAGGGAAGGACGTGAGGTCGAGCATTGCCTTCCTCAAGGGAATAACTGTTTCGAATCTACAGAACTTCTTTGAACTCCTCACAAAGAAACCTCGAATCCACGAGGAAAAGAAAATAAAAATGATTCTAAAATATTAGAAATAAATTTATTGATGATTGAAATAAACAAGTTTGCAACCTTTTAAATCGGGATACCAAGCCTTGAAAGAAGTTTAGGAATTCAACTATAACTAAAACTCCTTAAAATTCCTAACTGACTGTAAATAGTAAATTTACTATTTATCGTAAGTATCTTATGTGGCTTAATCACGTCTTTCTCCTAATTTTTCTAAACACTTTTTATGTTGGACACAACTCCTAAAGCTCAATGGATGAAGAGTTACAATCAAATGAAAACTTACTAAAAATAGTAAAAATGAAAATAAATATGAAATTTGACCATCAACCTGATGGAATCTCGCAAATTCTGTGTAGGTTGGTTAGTTAAAGTAGCTGGTCCTACTCAAAATCATATAAAGTAGGTCGAGTAACTTATTCCGATTTCCCAGATATGTCTGTTTGAAGGTTATGGCAGTTCCTTGACTTCTACCTCAAATCGGGCTTTCTCTGATCCATCTTGGATAAGAAAATGCCTGGGAGCAGTGACAGTTGTTATTAAAATCTAGTCAGTTTTATTTGAATGGATATATGTCATGTGTACAATTTGCTGGTGCCTGTGTATCTAGCGTCATACGCAGCCTGAGCATCAAATAAGAGTTTTTTTTGTTTTTTTTTTATATATATAAATAGGGTCATCGGCAGCTACCCGTTTTGCATCTCCATGGTGTTTCTTTTTGCCGCCACCTCTGTGGTTCTGCTTGTCGGTATTCTGTACGATTTACCCGTAAAGAAAAATCTTCCAATGCTCTCTTGGCACTCTAATGCTCCTACTTGTGTTGGGACTCTTAGACAGTCCAATACATTGATCCAGACCGTTGATTATATCAACCCACATTTCATGGGCTTTTATACAATAATCACACCAATCTGACAAATATTAACCGTTTGATTGATGAGCTTTCATATGGACGATCAAGATTGTTTACACAAAAATAGCTCCACTCAACACTTTGATCCATCTAGATCTCATCGTGGACTGCTTATAATTATAGATAATCACTTTTTGTCAAGCAATTATAACCATCCCATTCGTGGCTTGTAAAAAGGGATCCCTAGAGAAAATAAGGCCAAACTAAGGATGGATTGGATCATATGATTAATGAAATCTTTCATGGTAGTCCATAAAATGTTTTCTGGAGTGAATAGACGGTCCAGATCATCCGATTGGACTTTCCAAGTGAACGGATGCAATAGGAGCACTATAACTTATGGTGCTCTTGAGAGCCCTGGAGTATTTCTCACTCGTAAGACAAAAACGTCTTTGTGCTGACTAATCATGGCCGGTCGTTGGGTATCCGTGTTTGAGCAGTTAGTAGATTGGCTAGCTGTTTTGCAGATTTGGACCGTCTGTTGCGAATTTCTATAAATGGATTTTCTCTCCACCGTGGACTGCACAAGTTGTGCTTTTTAACGATTCATTTGATCAAGAAGGGTATTTATGATTATCTTTCCAGTGATTTTTGGACCAAGGTCCTTTCCTCGTAGAGCTCACTTGAAAAGGTTGGATGGCATAATAACTTTGATCTGATGATCTGAACCATCAGATCATTGGCCAAGAAAAGTCGATGGATCAGATTCATTATATTGAAAAAGGTCCAATCACTTATCCGAATGCGGCCTTTGGTTCTCTGTGCCCACCGAGAACCAGTTTGATTGGATAATCGTAATTATCTGATCGATGGCCAAGAAATGGATGGTCTAGAATAGTCATACTTGAAACGGTCTAACCATCTGTCACGGACTCTCCAGGATTTGGGCACTATCCACGGTTCTCAGGGATCATTCTGATTGGACGATTCTAACCATTTGAACCATGTCCAAGAATATAAAGGGTCCTACATGATTTTGTTGGTGGTCCAAAAATAATCTAGATTGTCCATCATGTGGACCATCTTCTGCAAGTGGCTTAAAAAAATAAATAATAAATAATAAATAAATAAATAACCTACTTTGACATGATAATCTGAACCACCTAAGTCAAGAATTGGCTTATTTTTAGGCCAATGGTCTACGCTGAAAGGGTGCATCTAATTAATGGTGTGGATGTCCAACACATACTGCAGTGGGGTCCACAAAGCTCACCCCATGGGAAGCTCATAGTATCTTTTATATTTTTGGGATGATGATGATGTTGATGATTGAGCCTAAGTACATACATATATAGACTTGTGTGTAATACATTTATATGTAGTTGTACTATCACCTGGTTGCCTTAATTTAAACACTAATTAATGTTAATAAATGCTGCCCGGATAAAAATTATTTCTAAGAGGAAAGAGCCCCACTGTGATGTTAATGTGAAATCCACCCCAACCATCAGGTCTGTCAACCCTTGTTAGATCCAGGGCCCTAAAATCAGCAACATCAGTAGTTAATGTGAACCACATGATTAGAAACAATGTACATTGAAAGCTTATCCTCCAACCTGTTTCCCTTCATGGGGCTCGCTTGAATCATGTATGGACCTTATTTTTGGCCTCAAGTCTAGCTTTTGGTATGGCATCTAATGATGGGAGTGGATTTTTTATGCTCCTAGCAGTGGGCCCAATAAAATCAAGGGTAGACATCTCTCTGACTCTTTCCATTGGCATGGCCAACTTGAATCACAATGTTAGCCTGATTTTTTTTAAGGTCTGGCCCAGCATGAGATTATACATGTAATGGTAGGAGTGGATCTCACATATAAATCAAGATGGCCTATTAAAAAAAATAAAGGGTGGGCATCCGTCTCATCCCTCTTGGTGGCCTAGTAAAAAATAAATGGTGGGTGTCCATCTCATCCCTCATCGTTCCCAGAAAAGTATTAATGGACTCACACGGCATGAGGTTGGCAATAGTTTGATATGACAAAGTGTCAGGGTAACTATGCATAGTATATTTATAGGGGTTTGAGTTTAATTATTAAATCAATTTTAATTTTTTAATTAGTGTATGTATGTAATGTTTGACACAATGGTTGCAATAAACTTATTAAAATATATTTACTTTGCATGAAAATGACGAAATCCCAAGTCTCAGATGCGCCACAAGCATAAGATCACATCCTAGTAAGTAACCAACGACTTGTAACCATTGATTTACACCGGCAATGTTTGGATAGTGTAAATTATTGTATTAAAGTAAACATTGTCCAGGGAAATCATTAGTGGGCTATGTACCCAATAGATTAGTGGCCTAGGCACGCATGTTATATATGCAGGTGCCTATTTAGGTCGTCCCAAGAGGGTCCTGCCTTGGCTATGTATTTTTATCCATGCCTTACATCTATGCTAGACCTTGTTAATGTACAGGTTACATGAGGACCCGATGTTAGTCTAACATGGGTTACTCCATATAGACATTTACATTATTAATAGGTCTGACGTTCGAGTTCCACCCTCTGTATAAATTATGCCAATTAAGGCTGATTATTACATGATATGCTTTATAACATAGTAGTATACTTAACCTGATAGGACACACTAACATACTCAATGTAATGCCCATTCATACGCCCATACACATCATCTGTATGTTTGTTATGGATGAGATTCATATGTCTTTTGGCTTGAGATACTTAAGAGACCCTATATGAGATTGAGTCGCTCCACATGATAGCGCAGCACGCGCAAGTTTGGTGTATGACTCGGATAATATGACTCATGTATTTCGCATTCTGTATGTCACGATCACCTTCACATCCTAGCGACATTGGGGTTGTTGCCACCACAGTCATACCATGGCTGGCAGGATTGAATACCGAAAATATGTTCTACTACTTGGGTACTATGAATGTCATTAGGTGAAGGTTCCTAGATCCTGTGGTACCAGTAGGATGCTCCATCATTGAGACCGAGTGGATAACATAAGCTCGCGAGTGTCAAATACCAGTAGGTCATGTCTCCCACTATGTTGAGGTTGGTTAGAAAGAGGTGTGACCTTATCTGCCCGAGTGTAGTGAGTTATAAACTAAGTTGAGCCTGACCAGCTCGTGAAATGGGTCCACTATCAACGAGCCAGGTAGGCATTGACATATCACTGATGAGGCGAATAGTGAAGTCTTTTCCACTCACCTGGTTATGCTGTGATGGGCGGTAACCAATGTCTGAGTGTGCTAGAGCTAGGTGATGTTTCCAGTTACAAACTGTTTTGATACATGGACTGGTTATGGATTGGCATGTTTGCGTTACATCTCTAGCATATGACACTCAACCACGTAGGTCTTGCATGACATAGCCTTAATATGTCTAACAACATTCATAGACTTGGAAGCTTAGCCCTCCATCATTTCTTGCTTACTCTGATATTTGTGTTCTTTCCATATGCATTGCGCACGCACATACGCACTCTACTGAGCTTCGTAGGAGGTTTGTGTGCATTTGTTTACACTACAGGTGATGTTAGCGCGTATCAACAGCATTGAGCCCAGAGCATGAGTCTGATCTTTTGGATTTTGATTATATTTTGTATTTTACTTTTGACACTGTACTTAAGGATTATTTAGTGGATATGTGATGATGTTTTTGTGACTTTGGTACACTTATGGTTATGTTCCTTTAAAAAAACCACCTCGAAAATCCTTCTTATAGATCACAGGATTAGAAACCTGGTGTATGGGAGTTAAGAATAGAGAATGGGGTACTACGGAGGCTGTCGGTACTGAATTCGGCGGCCAGAAATTTAGTGAGCTCGATTCCCGAGTTTGGGCCGTGACAAGTTGTCTCCGGATACAATTTACATAGTGACCCTACCCCATAAATGTCTCTGCAAACCCAACATGGTGAGATTTGATTGGGCTTGACGTAGATGGGTGTTTAACTTGATTTGACATAGTTAGGTCAAATGGCACAAGAGCTGACATGTGGCAGCATTATAAAGAGAAGTCTCTACAGTTGATATAACTAGAGGAAAGAGATTCCAAGGGAAGTAGGGGAAGATAAAGTCAAGATAGTTGTTGGGACCATCAACGCATGGTGGCACATAACATGCCACAGGCACTTAGTGGCTTAAGGGAGTACGCACGACGAATAGCTAGCCGAAAGTAACCGACAATGACACATGGCAAGTTACTAGAGGCTACAACTACTTAGTGGCCTAAAACTTTATACACACATTAGAGAATATGACAAAATGGTTATGAAACTAGCCCTTCCAGTAACTGCTCCAAATCATCTATAAAAGTGCTAAGAAAGAAAATCTCAATGCCTTTACTAACCCAACCAAACCTACACAAGGCAACATTGCTATTTTCGTCCCTCATGGACGCTTATTTTAGTTTAGATTAACTCTCCATTACTCATTAGCACCACGCATGGATCATAGTTTCTAGGTTTTTAGCAGCCTTCATATACACGATGCTATTCGAGCATAAGGAAGATCACCCAAGTTTCGAATAGAAGGCTATGACTAGCATTCCCACTACATGCTTAATTGGAAGTTAGACTTTTGTTGTCCATCTCGTCACAAGCTTCGCTCATGTCAGGTGTTTGAACAGACCGTCCACACACCTGCCTCAAGATGGTTGTCTCACCACGAGCTTGATTGTCACCAAGTGTCGAACAGGTGTTTATCCCGCACAAGTTGTTATGAGTTTATACGTCGTGATGAGCATTATTACAATTTTAGCTTCTGTTCCGGATGTCACATGCAACTGCCTCTTCGGTATTATGTGAACTACCGTTGTACATTGAAAGTCTTTTCGATCCAAAGATAAAAAGAATCAATTTAAAGGACGAACATCCGTTTGCAGATTGAACGATTTCCCATGATGAATGATTGAATCCCCCAGTTTTCAGGCCCATGGTCTGGCTTGGCACCTAGTAGAGCATGCATGATCAATTTATAGATTGGGGCGGATTAGGTACTACCCTCGCCTGTTCCAAGCTCTCAGGACAGGAGGCTTGGAGGGGCTACCGAGGTGCCACCGTGATGTATGACTTTTATCTATGCTGTCTATTCATTTTTTTCACATCGTTTTTGAAAAGGCGAGCTTAAGAAGTCCTAGAGAGGGGGTAAATAGGACTATGCCAAATAAAAAATTAAAGTACTGAAATAATAAATAAATCAAAAATCTCAATCGCACTAGTATTGAAAAATTGATTCAAACTAATTTGTAGGACAACCTACACCCAAACTAAGTTCAGGTAGGACAACCTTATTTCACGAACGTTTGTAAGAATCAAGATCTCAAACCAAACAAGAGAAAATAAAATTATCTATTACAAACATTCACCACTTTTACATAGATGAAATTACAAACATTTTCTACAAATGCAAAAAAGAAAACATTCACCGCAACACCAAGAGTTATAGTGGTTCGGTGTGTACAACAACTGTTCTCAAACAACCACAGCTACTTTACTCCCAATAATCACTATCCATGTGATATTGACTTTCATTATAAATAAGGTTTTCTCTGGGTCACCTTAAAACCTGATACAGTTGTGATTTTAAAGAGCTATCACAAAAAAAAAACCCTCTTTGAGAAATTTCTAGCTATCTTAGAAAAACTAATAAATGAGATCTTCTGGTTATCTCAATAAAACTAAATATAAAAGCAAAGTATACTTATCTTCTCCTTTGAAGATATATTAGTCGATGTAACCGTAGAACCGCTTCTCTTGAAGTAGATTGTTCAATGTTCAGTCATATAAGCAAGGGTTCAAGGTTCTATATTGATTTTAAATAGATTTAAACTAAAAGCTACTTGTTTGAATTCCTTAAGATCTCAAAGAAGAGTATTTACTCTCTTTATAAAATAAGATTCAGAGAATAAGAGATAAAGGAATTAAAATAAAAAACTATTAAGAATTTTATAAATACCGTACAATAGCTTGATAATAATGGGGGCTTCTCTCTCTTGTGGAAGGATTTGATAGACTTGAATTGTTAATTTCATATTAAAAGAAAGCCTCTATTTATAGGCAAAGAAGTTGTTGCTTTGACTTGTCTAAGACAGTCTTCGACTCGTCTAATAACCGGATTCTATTCTAACAAATTTTTAAATTTGGGCGTAATAAGATATAACAAATATTCGATTGGTCGAGGGCCCTATTCGACTGGTCGAGGGTGCTTAATATCTGAAGTGATTCAGTTGCTATACTTTAAGTCGAGCAACCCTCGATTGGTCAATGGGCCATTTTCGACTAGTCGAAGAAATAATAGAAAAATTCTTTTTTCTTCAATTTAAACTAGGACTAGTAAAAAAATTCTTTAGACTAGTCGAGCCATAGCTTAAACTAGTCGAACCTTAGCTTAGACTAGTCGAACTTTATCCTAACATAAGCATAAAAACTCATTTAAGTTATGTTTTGAAAGTACCTAAGCCTAAGGTCTTTTTAGGGTTTATTATACCTGAAATGATTGAACTTTGAAGTAGATTGGATGCTTGAACTTTATGGAACTTGTTCTTTTACTTGATTCTTCAATAGAGCTTGAAGTTGAAGATGAAGCTTGATCTTCTACTAGAACTTTAGTTGAACTTGAACTCAATCATCTTGAACTTAGTAGAATTTGAACTTTCCATCTTGATTTTCTACTTGACTTGAACTATGGTAGAGCCTTGAACTTTCCACCTTGATCCACATTAGAAGGCCACTTCATAAGCTATTTTGTCTAAACGAAATTTGACAAACAAATGTGTGCTTTATACAATATAGCACCTACAATCTCCCCCTTTGTCAAATTCGTGACAAAACACTTATTATTATAACAACTAGAATGACATCATGTATTCTTGATCCCATGTTTTAGAAGATTTGTTGCAGCTTTAATAAATGTGCGAAAAATTTACTACTCCCCCTCAATGTGAGCTTCCCTTGTATTATGACATACACATTTTCCATTTCAATGCTAATGCATACTCCAAGCATATATAATCATGTAACATTCATATATAATAATGTAACATTCATTACATCAACATTCATATCATCTCATATTATGTATCAACATTCAACATTCATTATCATCATTCTTCATTCATTCTACCCAGTAATAATTAATCTTCTCCCCCTTTTTGTCACATTATGACAAAGGAATAAATAATCATTCAAATAACCATATCAAAATCAGTAGAATAAAGATGAAAATATCAAGATATAAACATATAAAAATGTCAAGTTAAGGGGGTCATCAAGATAATAAAAATTTATCAATAAGCATTAAAGGTGAGTAGAGTATAAGAGTGATCATCAAGCACACACATAAAGTTAAAGTTTTACAAACCAAATATTTAAAAATAATAATTTAAAGTAGCCTAGTTGGATCTAGAGGAAGAGGGAGGAGGTATGGAAGGATCAATCTGGTGTAGTCCATTTACAATGCGACGATAATACTTTCACATGTATTTCATTGAGAATTTGTGACTTTCTGCCAAATTGTCTTGATATACCTTTAACTCAATCACCTTTCCTCCAAGTATTTGAGCTGATCATCAACTTAGGAAGGTTGATAGTTTAGATCAGCTACATCATCTGACTCATCAAGCTCGACAAATATGTCGTCCATCAATGTGTCCTCTGGTATAGATGCGTCTTCTTCTTCTTCTCCTTCATCTCGCTAGCCGGGAAGGAATGCCCAGTTCATTTTGTGCAGATTTGTATTATCAAAGGGTAATTCTGAATCCGGAGCATTGGTCGAAGGAATGACAACATTGAATAAAGAGCAATGCAAGTCATGAGATAGGTGAAAAGAATCGACCCATGACCAGGATGAATATGGAATTGATTAATTAAATAACACACTAAAGAAGGAAGATAAATAGGAATACTAGATATAACAAAGTGAATGACACGAGTCGTAAAATGAGTAAGTTCAAACTTATTCTCAAATTGTAGATACACATTGGATGTAAAAATGTAATGTAAGATTCGGTATTTGGGAAGCATTTGGTTAGCACAGAGGGCATTGTCAAACTTCCATTCAACATCAAAGCGACATAATTTACGAGTGATTGCCCGTCGCTCAATATGAGTCATTTTCTCAGTGACAGTGGCAATGGAAATGCCATCATCAGCGACGACTATGTCAAGCAAACCTGAAATTAGGTGGCGATCAATAGGGATTGTCCCTTCTCGAAAATTAATTGTAAATGTTAGATTTTCAAGGGACATGTCGGTTATGGACGTGTATATGCCTTGCGTTATGGAGCGGTAAGCCATTCCGCCCCAGCCGAGAATATTTTCCCAACCTAAAGTGGTAAGGAGAGACAAAAGTTGAAATGGTGTAATGTGGTTTACATTTACAATCATTTCAATAATAATTTCTATAGTGCAAAAATTCCTAACATGCTCCGAATCTTCTTTGGGAGATCTTAGGGTTCTCATCCTAATGGGAGTCGACCTAGAGGAGGAGCCGCTAGAGCCCTTGCGAGTAGCCTTCCTCTTAGTACGATGCTCCATTTAGAGATTATAAAAGAGAATATTAAAGAAGATAATTGGGTTGAGTCTAGATCATATTTTTGCTCAAAACCCAGTAAAGAAAAGTTATAAATCACAAATACACCACAAATAGAATATAAACTAGGAAGGGGCAACCCAAATCTAGAAGGAAAATAGAAATAAACCACTTACAACGAAGATTTGGAGATGGGTTGTCGAGAGAAGCATCGGCTAGTCAAAGAAGAAGGTGGAAAATGAAATAGAAAAGTGATTTTTTTCTCCCTTTACTGTACAAACCTGTGCTTCTCAATTGGTCGAGCATGGTCCTCGACTCGTCGAAGGTCGACTGGTCGAGGATGTACTCGACCCGTCGAGCAAGCCACAAATTTGAAAAAAAAATTATATTTAAAAATTTAAATTTATTTACATGTTATGCATTTAAACATTATAAACATATAATAAAAAAATACATAAATAATATGATTAATTAATTAAAAGTATACAAACCAATATCATGCTTTAATTTGGAATATTTATTTCTTTTGAGCGGTTTGGTCATTATGTATACAAGCTGCTTTTCAGTCTGAATATATTCTAATGAAATATTCTTGTCCTCAACTAATTCTCGAATATAACGATATCGAATGTCGATATGTTTTATACGAGAATGTTGAATAGGATTCTTTGAAATATTAATTGTGCTTGAGTTATCACAATATAATGTCATTGTATCTTGCGCAACCTCATAATCAGCTAACATCCTTTTCATCCAAATCAGTTGGGTGATAGCATTACCAGCTGCGATATATTCAGCTTCGGCTGTTGAGAGCGATACAAAATTTTATTTCTTACTGTGCCAGGAAACTAAATAATTCCCTACGTAGAAACATCCACCACTGGTAGATTTTCTATCGTCGATGTTTCCTACCCAATCTACATTAATATATCCGACAAGTTATACAATTGTATCATGAGGATACCATAAACCAAGTTAGCAGTACTTGCGACATATCTGATTATCCGTTTAACAACGATTAGATATGATTCCTTAAGATCGTATTGATATCTAACACATATTCCAACTCTAAAAGCAATATCAAATCTACTAGCTATTAAGTATTGAAGACTACCAATCATACTCCGATATAGATGGGAGTCTATACTTTTACCTAATTCATCCTTAGAAAGTTTGAGAGTTGTACTCATAGGAGTATCAAACTTTTACCAATTCTCAAATCCAAATCTCTTTACAAGATTTAAGGCATACTTGGTTTGTAGATAAATATATCATCTTCCTATTGTTTTACTTGTAATCCAAGAAAGTAATTTAGTTCTCTAACCATACTTATTTCAAACTTGGATTTCATCAGATCTGCAAATTCAATGGACAAGTTAGTGCATCTAGATCCGTAAATAATATCATCAACATAGATCTGTACTATTAATGTTCATTATATTTCTTTACGAATAAAGTTTTATCAACACTTCCCATGATAAAGTTGTGACTAAGTAAGAATTTAGTCAACTTTTTGTACCATGTCCTCGTAGCTTGTTTCAAACCATAAAGTGCCTTTTTAAGACGGTACACATGATCAAAAAGTTTAGGGTCCTCAAAACCCTTAGGTTGTTCAACATATACTTCTTCATGTAGATCATCATTTAAAAACACACTTTTGACATCCATTTAATATATTTTGAATTTCTTATAGCAAACAATTAAAATGAATAATCTAATGGATTCAAGGCGAGTAACTGGTGCAAAGGTTTCGTCATAGTCAATTCCTTCTATCTGAGTGTAACCTTGTACAACTAGTCGTGGCTTGTTTCTAATGATATTCCCCATTTCATCAAATTTGTTCTTAAAAATATATTTGGTTCTGATTATATGTTTATTAGAAAGTCCAAGAACCAAGTACCAAACATCATTTCTGACGAATTGATTTAACTCTTCTTACATAGCCAATATCCAACTTTCATTGGCAAGTGCTTCTTTTACATTTGTCGATTCAATTTGAGAAGTGAAGCAGACATAGTTACAGATATTTTCTAACTATCTTCTTGTCTGAACACCAATATGAGGGTTACTCAATATCTAATCAGTCGGATGGTCTTTGACTAATCTTAATTCAGTATTATCTGATTTAGATGAAGAGTCAGGTTTATCTATAATGTTGACTTCATCATCATCTTGACTTGGTGTGGGTGTGATCAGGTGATCGTCAATTACTATGTTAATAGATTCTTGAATCACCCATGTTCTTTTGTTAAGAATACAATATGGTTGACTATTCAGAGTATAACCTAAGAATATTCCCTCATCACTCTTGGCTTCAAACTTTTCTAAATTTTTCCGGTCACGTAAAATGAAACATTTACTTCCAAAAGTCTGAAAGTATTTGACGGTCAACTTCTTCTTAAACTATAATTCATATGTTGTTTTATCTATAGCTTTTTTTTTAACATACACATGATTTATAATATAGCAAGCAGTATTAACAACTTCAGCCCATAAGTTTCTCGGTAAGTTCATGCTATTTACATTGGCCATTTCCTGTAATACTTTGTTCTTTCTTTCAACAACTCTATTATGTTGAGGTGTTTTAAGAGCAGAAAACTTATGTGATATATCATGGTCAATACAGTACTTCTCAAAATTACTATTTTCAAACTTAGTACCATGATCACTTCTAATTTTGATCACAGGTACTTCTTTTTCAGTCTGAATTCGTTTTAGAATTTTTCTGACTTCATCGAGAGTATCTGATTTCTCTCTTAAGAAGGCTACCCAAATACTTCTGGTAAAATCGTCAACAATAACCAGAAAATATTTCTTTCCACCTATACTCTTCATTCTCGTTAGTCCCACCAAGTCCATATGGAGTAGTTCAAGAGGTTTGGCTGTAGCTAAAGAGTTCACTTTCTTGTGACTACTCCTAATTTGCTTGCCAATTTGACATGTGCCACAAATTTTATCTACCTTTTTTTAATTTGGGTAAGCCATGAATGTGATCTCTCTTGCTCAATCTATAAAGGTCTCTAAAGTTAACATGTCCAAGATGTTTATGCCATAATTTTATTTCGTCTGTTTGGACTATGTAACATGAATAGTTAGAAGAGCATGAGTCATCAATAATGTAACAATTTTCAGAGGTCCTACGACCATTTAATATCACACTTCCCTTCTCATTTGTAATCTCACATCCGTGATTTGAAAATTTTACACTATGTTTGTTATCGCAGATTTGAGATATACTTAAAAGGTTATGTTTTAGACCTTCAACATATAATACATTCTCAAAGGGAGGAAGATTAGAGAGTTGAACAGTACCTTGGCCTATGGTTTTGCAGTTGCTTCCATCTTCGAAAGTAACCGAGCCGTCATTTACCTTTTTGAAGTTGGTGAATATCGCTTTGTCACCTATCATATGTCTTGAACATCCACTATCCAGGTACCATATTGAATGGCTAGTGGCTTGGAAGGGTATGTGAGCAACAAGACATGTAACCTTTAGAACCCATTTCATTATGGTTCTGGGTTTAGGAGTTCCATTGGATTTTCTTTGTTTTTGAGAGTTGAAATTTTTTCCACTTTCTATTAACTCCAATTCTATCTAAGTTGGATTTTAGAAGCTCTTTGGCTAAGTCTACGATTTTTTCAACTAAAGGTGATTTATTGTATCTTTGATTTCTATTGCTGATGGCATTAGAGTTAATTTTAGAAACTTGAAGGGGTTTTGATTTTTTAAAATCATTTCGACCAAAATCTCTCAAATTCTTACTTTTAGAGTTTGAGGATTCTCCTCTTACAAATGTAGGAGGTGTATTCTTGATTTTCAAGGAATCATTTTTTATATAACCCAGACCCGACTTGTCACCACATTTTCTAGATGAGGTTAATAATTTTTCCAGTTTTGGTCTCCATGGGCATATCTCCAAGTATCCTTAGAATTTAAAAGGGAAGAACCTTCGAGTTTTAGTTTCTCATTTTTAGTTCTAAGTTTTTGTAATTCTGAAGTTTTGAAATTTAAGTCTATTTTTGTTTTTTTCAAAAAAATCTGAAAGACGAGATTTTTATAAAACATTGTTATCAAGTTCTTCTTTTAATTTAACATATTTCTCTCTTTGAATTTCAATTTAACAACAATTTTACAACTTTCCCTGTATAGGGCATTGTAGGCGTCTTAAAGATCATCCTCATTTTCATTTTCAGGGTCACTCCTAAGATTTTCATAAGTAGATATGTTACAGCTATTGGAGGAGGTGACTCTAGCTATAATCATAAGGGCTTTTACATCATTTGCATTGATATTTTCTTGTTCTGATTCATCGGACTCTAAAGAACTTTCAGAGCCACACGATTCATCCCAAGTAGCTATCATGTCATTTCTCTTTGATTTATCTCTTTTAGGACATTTATTCGCTAAGTACTCATATTCATGATAGTTGAAGCATTGACTATATTTTGTTTTAGTTTTCCAAGACTTAGAATTTTCTTTTCTTTTATCAGATGGTTTTTGAAAATCTGATCTTTTCTTGTTTTGAAAATTCTATAAAATTTCGTAGCTAGCAATGCCATATCATCTTCTGTATCTTCAAAATCAGAATTAGCACAATTTTCTTTTGAAATGAATTTAGAAGATTTAAGAGCAATAGACTTACCTTTAGGAGCTTTAAAATTTAACTCGTATGTTTGGAGAGAGCCAACTAACTCCTCAACCTTTATATTATTAATATCTCTTAATTTCTGAATGACTGTGACCTTAGAGTTGAATATATTAGGAATGGATCGCAGTATTTTTTTACAAACCTTGCTTTTTGGGATTCCATCTCCTAGACCTCATGTAAGACCCGTATCCTAGACCGTACCATTCCATAGGCTTCCGCGGTCCTCCCGGTCGAATTCCAGCAACCCTCGACCTGTATCCGATGTTTGCGCACGAACCTAAGCTGAGTCCTGCATATTGGAGTCGACTCGACTCAAAACTTGTATCCTAGCCACCGCGCCGTCGCTGCGGTTCCATCGCTGCGCCTCACGTGCCGATCCGATACCCGGACCAGAAGATGTGGGGCCGTGTTCATTTCAAGAAAAACGCCGTACCTGCGAATTTTGAGAGAATCTCTATGACCTATCCCATCAATTAATCAATCAATCAATCAAGTCATGTCAAGTACACACCATACCACAAGTACAAGCAACCCATCCCTTTCCCATTCCGTAGGCTTCCGCGGTCTTCCTGGTCGAATTTCGACAACTCTCGACCTGTATCTGACGTTTGCATGTGAACCTAAGCTGAGTCCTGCATATCGGAGTTGACTCGACTCAAAACTTATATCCTAGCCACTGCGCCGTCGCCGCGGTTCCATCGCCGCGCCTCACGCGCCGATCCGATACCCGAGCCAGAAGATGTGGGCCCGTGTTCATTTCAAGGAAAACACCGCACCTGCGAATTTCGAGAGAATCTCTACGACCCATCCCATCAATTAATCAATCAATCAATCAATCAAGTTAAGTCAAGTATACACCATATCACAAGTACAAGCAACCCATCCCTTTCCCATTCCCAAAGTCAACTCTCTCTTTCTCACTCCACCCATCACCCATCACCCGTCACCCATCATTCCACCTCTTTTCATTCCATCACTTCCCTCTCTCTCTCTCTCATTCTCTCTCTTCACTCTCAAGCAACAAAAAAATCTAACGTCCAAGCCTTCCAAGAGCAACCCAAGTGTGGCCCACTTCTCTACCACCCAATCTCTCATCCCCACCATCAAAACTTCATCATCCTCCATCAGGGTCAAAACTAAGGAGCTTAGGAGTCCAAAGAACTAAAGGAGAAGGCCAATAGGTGAGTGATCCACCGTTAATTTTCATTTTAGGGACCACATGTGGTAGGACCCGTTTGAAGTATGCAATGTAAGAAATGGAGGGCCCATAATAGCGGGGTAGCTCCTCTCCATCACGATCTCTCTCTCACTCTCTCTCTCTCTCTCTCTCTCTCTCTCTCTCTCTTTCCTAATTATGTGGCCCACCTTGAAGTATGTATCATATCTATGCCGTCCATGCATTGGGTCCACCTCGATGGACTGTCCAGCGGACGGGATTGCTGCCCGTCCATCTGGATAGGCCCGGATGAAGAAATACACAAATATCAGCTTTATATAGAGTTGAGGTGGGCCACACGTGTGGATCCACCATGATATGTGGATTAATTCCACACCGTTCAAGAGCATCCAGACCCTCTGGATGCTGGACCATTTAACACAAAAATAAATAAATAAATAAAAATAATATAATATATAAATAATACATATATATATACACACATATATGGGTGGAGGTGGTCCACGTACGTTGGACCCACTTGATAAGCGATTGGATGGCGTACCTTCCACAGCGCTGACTGTTGTGAGGCTGACATTAGCAAGTTCTGGTGGGACCCATCGTAGCTGCATGTGTTTTATCTGCTGGACGGTGCCACGTACGCCCTACCATGATGTAGCGCTTCATCTGCACCGTCCATCTGGATGATGCTATGTTCGGCTCCACCATGATGGATGTTTTCCATCCAAACCGTTCATTCATTTGGTGAGCCCGTCCAGTAAACGATCTTGAGATATATATATATATATATACCACACACACACACACACACATATATATATATATATAATAATATAAAATGAAGCAGATTCAGTTCTTTGGTGGGCTACATATGTGGACCCCACCTTGATGTATGTGATTCATCTAAACTGTCCATACTTTTGGTGAGATCGTCCTAGGGCTTGAGAAGAAAAATAAGACAGATCTAGTATCATGTGGACCACACTGCAGAAACAGTGGGATTGAACGTCTACCATCGCAACCCCTTTAGGTTACAGAAGTTTTGGACCAATATGATATTTGTTTTTCCTCTAAGATCAGGCCTTTGTGACCTTATGAATAGACTGGATGGGAAATAAATGTTATGGTGGGCCCACTGGAATTTAACGGTGGAAATCCTTATCACCATTATTATTTATGGTATGGTCCAGATGATCCTTTGTGACCTTATGAATAGACTGGATGGGAAATAAATGCACCGCGTAAAACCTACAGACCCATAGCCAGATCGAGAGGGTCAATCAGATCCTTGAGGATATGCTTCGGGCTTGCGTGATAAACTTCGGGGGTAACTAGGATGAGCATCTGTGATTGGTTGAGTTCGCATACAACAACAGCTATCAGGCGACCATTGGCATAGCTCCTTTTGAGGCATTATATGGCAGATCGTGCAGATCTCCGAGTTGTTGGACCGAGGTCGGAGAGCGACGTCTCTCAGGTCCCGAGCTTGTGCAGCAGACATCAGAGGCTATCGATATCATCAGGCAGAGGATGCGCACAGTTCAGAGCCGACAGAAGAGTTTTGCTGATCATCGGCGTCGTCCCTTGGAGTTCGATGTCGGGGATAGAGTGTATCTCAAGGTCTCGCCTATGAAGGGCATGGTTCGATTCGGAGCAAGGGGCAAGCTTGCCCCGAGATTCATTGGACCTTTTGAGATCACTGGGTGCGTTGACGTCATGGCCTATCGGCTTACCTTACCATCTCAGTTGTCTGGCGTCCACAACATTTTTCACGTCTCTATGTTGAGGAGGGCGAATACTGGGAGGCCGCGTCTCCCACTTTGTCGTGGTCGGTTGGAAAGGGGTGGTGGCCTTACCCGCCCGAGGGTAGGGGGCATTACTAGGCTGAGTATGATCAGCTCGTAAATGGGTCCACTATCGACGTGCCGGATAAGTATTGACAAACTATTGGCTAGGCGGATAGTGAAGTTTCTTACTCTCACTTGGACTGTATGCCTGGGAAAGGGGCAGTGCCATTTAGAGTGTACTAAACCTCGGTGATTATCCAGAGTGAGAACTGTACTGATATTTGATACTCTAGTGATGAGCTGCATTGACATGTAGATTCGGATGAGGTTGACATACTTGAGTTGCATCTCGCATCGCATGGTCTTGATATGGCCGATAGCATTCATATCTTGCACCGCATAGCCTTGGTACGACTGATTGCATTCATGTACTCATCAGCATGATCCTGGGTTACTCTGATATAGCATTCTGAGCACGCCATATTGCACACACACTCTCACCATCTACTAAGCTTTTTATAAGCTTATGTACAATTGATGCGTGCAGGTGACGCCTAGACGCAGCTGTAGTTTAATCGCAGCAGAAGCGTGCAGTCGAGCTTCAGGTGTTTCCGTTATTCTTATCTTGTATTTCCATTCGCATGCATTGTACCTTAAAGTTTTTTATCACAGTGAATTTTATGATGGTATTCTTGTGGTTATTGTTTGTGGGTTATGCTTATGGTTACGCTTACTACGAATCAAAATCATGTTTGAAATCCTCCTTGTAGAATTCCAGGATCGGAACCTGGTGTATGGCTGCCGGGAGCCGAGAATGGGGTATTACAGAAGCTGTCAGCGCCGGATTCGGCGATCGAAAATTTTGTGAGCCTGGTTTCCGAGTTTGGGGCGTGACACCCCACATGAAATTTATTATATCGTTTTGTTTCGTATAGAATTCTATGAATGTTTCATTTTCTTCCATACGAATCTCCTCAAATCTAGTAGTGAGGAGTTGAGCTTTTGATTTCTTGACTATATTAATTCCTTCATGTGTCATTTCAAGAATATCTCAAGCTTGTTTAGCTGTATCGCATGAAATAACTCTTTTGAATTCATCAGGCGATAAAACACAAGTTATGGCATTTAAGGCCTTAGCTTTAGCACTGCTTTCACGTTTCTGAGATCCAGTCCATAAGTAGAATGCAATTTCTTTCATGAACTTGGTTCCATCTTTAGCTACCACCTTATTCATAGGAGGTTTCCATTTGGTTACAGTGGCTTGCCACACAATTTCATTTAAAGATTTTAGAAAAATTCTCATTTTGGCTTTCAAGTATGCATAGTTAGAGCCATCAAAAGGTGGTGGCCTGATAATAGACAAGCTATCGAAATTTGACATTATAAAAGCTCTAGATCTTTTAACTCAAGGAAATTAATCCCAAAAAAATGAGCAACTTAGCTCTGATACCACTTGAAAAGGCAAGCTTAAGAAGTCCTAGCGGGTGGATGAATAGGACTATGCCAAATAAAAGGTTAAAGTGCTAAAATAATAAATAAATAAATAATCTCAATCGCGCTAGTATTGAAAAATTGATTTAAACTAATTTGTAGGACAACCTACACCCAAGCCAAATTCAGGTAGGACAACCTTATTACATAAAAAAAAAAAAAAAAAAAAAAAAAAACCTTACTACACGAATGTTTGTACGAATCAAGATCTCAAATTAAGCAAAAGAAAATAAAACTATCTATTACAAACATTCACCACTTTTACATAAATGAAATTACAACCATTCTCCACAAATGCATAAAGGAAACATTCACCACAACACCAAGAGTTATAATTGTTTGTTGTGTACAACAACTATTTTCAAACAACCACATCTACTCCGCTCCCAATAATCACTATCCACGTGATATTGGCTTTCACCATAAATAAGGTTTTCTCATGGTCACCTTAAAACCTAACATAGTTGTGATTTTAAAGGGCTATAAAAAAAAAAAAAAAAAAAAAAAAAAAAAAAAAAAAATCTTCTCTAAGAATTTTCGGGCTATCTCAGAAAAACCAATAAATGAGATTTTCTAGTTATCTCAATAAAACTAAATTATAAAAGCAAAGTATACTTATCTTCTCTTTTGAAGATGTATCAGTCGATATAGCTGTAAAACCACTTCTCTTGAAGTAGATTGTTCAATGTTCAGTCATATAGATAAGGGTTCAAGGTTTTAGATTAATTTTAGATAGATTCAAACCAAAGGATACTTGTTTAAATTCCTTAAGATCTCAAAGAAGAATATTTACTCTCTTTATAAAATAAGATTCAGAGAATAAAAGATCAAGGAGTTAAAACAAAAAATCTATTAAGAATTTTATAAATATCGTGCTAGCTTGACAATAATGGAGGCTTCTCTCTCTTGTGGAAGAATTTGATAGACTTAAGTTGTTAATTTCGGATTGAGAGAAAGTCTTTATTTATAGGCAAAGAAGTTGCTTCGACTCGTCTAAGAACTGGATTCCGTTCCAACAAAATTTTAAATTTGGGCGCGATAAGATATAACATATCTTCGACTGGTTGAATGCCGTTCTGGACTGATCGAGGGTCCTGTTCGATTGGTCGAGCATGGTCTTCGACTGGTCAAGGGTGCCTAAAACCCGAACTGATTCAGTTGCTAGACTTCGAATCGAGCAACCCTCGACTGGTCGAAAGCCTATCTGCGGCTGGTCGAAGAAGTAACAGAAAAATCTGTTTTTTTTTTAATTTAAACTAGGACTGGTCGAAAAAATCCTTAGACTAGAGGAGCCACAGCTTAAACTAATCGAACTTTAGCCTAATATAAGCATAAAAACCCATGTAAGTTATGTTTTGAAAATACGTAAGCCTAAGGTCATTATAGGGTTTGTTATACCTGAAATGACTAAACTTTGAAATAGATTGAATGCTTGAACTTTATGGAACTTGTTTTTCTACTTGATTTTTCAATGGAGCTTGAAGTTGAAGATGGAGTTTGATTTTCTACTAGAACTTTAGTAAAACTTGAATTCAATCATCTTGAACTTAGTAGAATTTGAACTTTCTATCTTGATCTTCTATTTAACTTGAACTTTGGTAGAGTTTTGAACTTTCCATCTTGATCCATATTAAAAGGCTACTTCATAAGATATTTTGTCTAAACGAAATTTGACAAACAAATGTGTGCTTTATATAGTATATCACTTACAATTTTAGATTATTACAATAAAAATAAGCTGATCTCAGGAAGTATCGGTGATAAGGACACCCACCATTGAAACTTTTTAGGGTCCACCGTCTGTTATTTGCCATCCGACCTGTTTATATGTTTTTATAAACATGGATGAGGTGAGAACACATATCATCTTGATCCAAAACTTATGTGGTCCCTAATAACTTTTCAACGGTAGGAATTTAATCCCTGTGTGGTTCACATGAGCTATGGATCTTCCTTATTTTTTAACTTACAACGCGAAATCATTTGGAAAACTGGATGGACGGTGTGGATGGAATCCATAAATCACGCCGGTCCGGCTCCTCGGAGACCCAGCTTTCCCTGGAGCTCGGAACAGGCGGGTAGTACCTAATCCGGATAGGTTTTCACACGTGGCAACATAAGGTACTTTACAGGTGGCAACATATCATGGGTTGGAAGGCATTCTTAATCAAAGGTACGAAAGGATACGGCCGTTAGGTGAAAGAGGTATTTAACATTATCAGCAACTGCCAAGGGGATTTAATAATCTCAAGAACTACGGAAGAGGTGTTTAAAGATGGGAAACGGATCGGTTACTCCCCTTACCACCAGCCCGGTGGCTGGTGGATGGTGCCCTGTGGGCCCATCATGATGTATATGTTTCATCTATTCCGTTCATCCATTTTTAAAGATCATTTTCGGTCCTAATCCAAAAAAATGAGATGGATATATATCTTAGTTGGACCACACCACAAGAAAACAATAGTGATTGAATATCCACCATTAAAATTCTTCTAAGGCCTACTGTACTGTTTATTTAACATCCAATCTTTTGATTAGGTCATACAGACCCGATGAAGGTAAAGAAACAAAGATCAGCTTGATCCAAAACTTTATGACCCCCAAAAAGTTTGTTTAATGGTCGACACTCGTTCAACACTTTTTCCTATAATGTGGAGCGTCCAACACTTTTTCCTATAATGTAGTCCAATTGAGATTGGGAAACAGTTCATTTTTAGTCTCACATCAGAGCACCGACCATCAGCCAGTTGCTGGTAGCCGTTTCCTTTTTTTTTTTTTTTTTAAGGTTAACTTGTTGTTACACACCCATGTCAGCACACACACTCTACGTTAGCCCCCCGCTTGGGATCGATACCAAGGCCTCAAGTGTGGAAACGAGGTATCTCTGCTCAGTGTATCAGTTGAGCTATGGATATGGGTGTAGCCCATCCGTTTCCTTAAAAGATGATGAGGAATCAGAAATAAAGAGGTGAATATGGAAAAAATAAAATTGAGAAAGAAAAGGCAAAAGTGTAAAAGAATGCGCCAGGGTCAGACGATCGCATGACATGATATCATTGATATGGGCGATTAGTACAATAGAGCGTACTTTGAGCTTTGCCCTGTCCCAAGAATCAGGTCCATTCCTTCATCAGATATGACTTGCAGGTGTGCTTTATATGCACGGTCGGTCCTTTCTGTACTGGTACTTTTTGGGCTATTTTCGGAGGGGACTTCCTAATCGTAGGCAGCGAAGGATCAGACTGATTGTTTTTACACACATGATGAACGGCTCTGACGCGAGCCATTAGTACCATCTCACACGCAAATAACTCCAGGCACCGAGACTATGGAACGCTCACGCGAGCCCAAGCATCAGGCAAATGAAGAGCTCAAGGGTATCCACTAATCTCTGGCTCTGGGTTCTGCTTGATGTAAATTTTTTATTTTATATGTCCATCCGTTTTGCCAACTCATTTTAGGGAATGGACCTCACCATGGAAGCTGTGGTGATTAACCATTAAATATTTCTTGTGAGCCACAAAAGTTTTGAATCAAGATTATATTTTTGTGGTCCTTCATCCAAATCTTTGTTACCTTATTAATGGGTTGGATGGAAAATAAACGTTCCAGTGCCCCAATAAGTTTTTAACGGTGGGCATTCAATCACCATTCTTTCTTATGGTGTAGCCCACCTGAGATTTGGATCCGCAGGATTTTTAATAACATTCCTTAAAATGAGCTGTCGAAACGAATGGATGGCATCGATATAATAAAAATACATCATAATTAGCCCTACACTCAGAGACGCTTGATCCGCTAGCATTGGGAGACTTATATATATATATATATATATATATATATATATATATATATATATATATATATATATATATATATATATATTCATTCTTTTGTTAGCTTATTAGTACACTCCGCTGTCAGTTCACACTTCACTGTTAGCCACCCCCACTAGGGATCGATACTGAGACCTCAAGTGTTGGGAGCTTATACACGGATACATGTGCTATATCACTCAAGTTAAAACCGACTAAATGATGCAAACCCATCATCGTTACACACCAATCCATTGCCCAGATAGTAGAACGAGTGAAGATAACCTCGCTCGGACACTAACCTCGCTTGGACACTAAGGTCTTGGTATTCATTTCCAAGTGGGGTGTGGCTAATACTGGAGTGTATTTGTTGGGGGACCACAGAAGCACACATAGATTAATCACGTAGGCTAATCCAATCACACCAAGAAAGCACGATGCAAATGTAACATCTCGAATTTTTGTGGCTCAAGCACATATTCGTGCCCGAGAATTCCGGGTGTTAATAATGTAAAACTTGAATGGTCCAAATCACTCCTTAAAAAAAAAAAAAAAATCACATCAAGATATACTCACGAAGGTAACCATTTATGAGATTAAAATCAACTACATTTATTATTCCATTAGAGTGAAAGAATTCGACAAATCATAAAATACCCTTTCAATGAGAGCTTATTATATTATCAAAGTTTGCAATAAAAAATAAATAAAACTAATTATATACTATTCTTCTTTTCTATTCGAACTCGTCTTCCACAAAACGGACGTTGTTCATATCATTAACATGTAATTCACCTGCAACATATATACGGTTGGAGAGGGTCAATGCCCTACTTATAGTGGTGGTTGTCCTTTAAAGTTTACAATAATTCAAGTGATTCATAAGAATAACAAACGGGGGTCCCGATATATATCATACTTCGCAAATACAAGTGGTATCAGTATACGCAATAATCTACATGAAATGTGTTGATGCAAAAATCTGGTTCACCCTTGCCGAGCTCCGAACACTCGCTCCGACCTCTGTAAGCCTGCACATGAGAAGGACAAAGGAGACCCTGGCTAGAGCAAGGGACCCTCCGATGCCAAAGTCAGGCTAGGAATCTGGGTCTAAGTAGTGTAGCTGGGTGTAAGGTGTGAGATCTTGCGTACCTGTTCCTGTGTATTCAATGGCTATTTATACCTTGCAATCAGAGTGGACGTGCCCGTATTTCTCGGTACAATCTTAGCCACTAGCCACGAATGACGAACGTGTAGATATCGGCGGTTGTGCAGTTATTTCAAGATCATGTGTTACTGGGACGATACGCTAGTCACGTCTCCATTCAGACTGACTTGTCGGTTCTCGCGCCCATACTTTTTCTACTAATCTCGATGGATGACACTGACGCTATGCCTCGGAACTGAGTCTGAGCTGACTTTAAGTGGATGGAATGTGGTCGAGTTGAGTATAATCCCGCCTAGTCTCGCTACTTGGAGGTTTCTCTCAGATAGGACATGCTCTAGATTTTTCCATAACAGAAGCCCCCTACTCTCTGAGTTCGAACTCGGACTCAGGGAGTAAATACATGGGGAAACGATCCACGACCCCTTACGCTATGAAGAGTTGGTTCAGTTAAAGCGTACGGTCGCAATTATGGTTCCCTGCTATTAGGATGGCGTGTCGCCGCGACTCTTCAACTACAAGCCTGTAGCTAATGAACACGTGGCAACAGTTGTAGATTCGAATCGTCGAAGTAGCTGTGGAGCTGCCGCGTGGATTCCAAAGGACAGAATGACGTCGTTATGGCTACTTGATGTCAGTAGTGTGTGGCTAGGCATTCCTTGGCTAATGGCCTGTCACCATGTGTCTCGCAAGCTCGACTCGAGACGGTTCGGCTTCAGGGACGACGGTTCATTATGATTGCGGATGGCAACCTTGGGCTATATAAACCGCTATACCCCTCGCTAGAGCAACTTTGTTTTCAATTTTCCACAAAGGTGCTTGCTGCGAAAGTTTCCCAGAGCAGGCGATTTCCGGTGAGTCTTTCCTCCTCCCGCCCTTCTTTCAGTTTTTTCTTTTTACTTTTGATCTGCAATGTCGAATGGATCGGGCGAGATTCAGGAGGGATATGCATATGAAGGTGACTCCAGGCAGGAGAGCTCGGACTCCAGGCTTGAGGCCTCTAAGGGTCCTTTGGAAGCGATACCTCTCCATCCCCAGCCCCAAAAGGGTAAGGGCCCCAAAGCCAGTGCTCTTCCCAAGGGCACAAAAAGAATATCCTGAGACCCGATGGGGAGGGCTATCAACGGGCCTTCAGGTGGTTGAGTTATGGAGCTCATCCCTGGGGGCTTAGTGCTCGTCGAGCCCCAAATGGCTTGGGTCCATGAGGAATTTCATATCCCTGACTCCGTCCACATACGAGCCCTTGCCCCCCACGATGCCCCTAGCGACCTTGCTAAGGGTGACGTCGCCATCTTCATCTGCGCTCTGCAATGTGGGCTTCAGCTTCCATTGCATCCCTTCTTGCGTGCCTTAATAGCATGCCTAAAGTTAGCCCTGGGCCAACTCGTCCCTAATGCCTGGAGAATCTTGATGACATCATATATGATATGGCACCAAGCCAAGAACTAAGAGCTGACGCCCGACGAGTTCCTGTCGCTCTACCAGGCCAAACACGACCGTACCGAGCCGTGCTGGTAATACTTCGCTGCCCGGGCCCATCAGGGTTTAGGCCTCATTCTCAGACTTCCTCTTCCAATAAAGATTGGAAGAACAAGTGGTTCTGGACTTTGGGGGAATGGGAAGCGCCCGTTGCTGAGCTCAGAAATCTACGGGTTCGAGTGCACACCAGATTCTTCACCCCAGGTCAGATCCCGAGAGTTACTTGTCTCTTCCTTGATTTTCTAACCTGAACCATTCTGACCGATCCTTATTCTTTTTTGTAGAATAGCCAAAGGGAGCCCCCTAACTCTCCTCTCTTCTCAAGGCTCAGGTTGCCAGAGCGAGATCGCGCACGGAAGAGTAGTGCGTCTGACACTATGTAATCACCCCAAATAATCTTCACCAGTCCGGGCTCTGCAAAATCAAGCCCCTCCCTTCTGCTCTAAGTCAGTATCACTTCATCACATTGAAGTTTTATAGACTCGGAGGTTTCCTTATCTTCTACTGCCTGCGCAGGTATGGCCGAAGCTTCCGGATCTAGAAAGAGAAAGCCCCCACCCCTCAAGGAGATGTTGTTTACCGAACCCCAAGTGAAGATCACTGCTCGGAAGAGGAAGGAGACTCCTCAAGCCGAGGTTTTTGTCATTGCGGTTCTCGACGTCGTTATGGAGGTCAAAACTGCAGTTGCATCTGAGGTTGAGGTCGCCCTTACCCCAGCCATCCAACCTGATGCTACCTCCCCTCAAGCCCCCGAGGTGCCCCCAACTACTTCTAAACATCCTCCCATTGCGATCCCTTCTTCCTTCGAGCACGAGGGAGCTGGTCAGGCTGCCAAAGGGATGCTCTCCCCCCCTCCCCGCAGGGACATAGGTGCTGCGATGACCCAGGCTCAGGTCTCGGTCGCTAGTGGCATTGGAGAGGCGGCAGGGTCTGCTCCTCTCCCTGAAGCTGGAAGACTTCCTCCGGGTTATCACATGTCCAACTTAGTCAATTGGGTGGCGAAGCATGCCCCCGAAGAGGAGATTGCTGAACTTCTCACCCACTGACACAAGTCTTTCATCAACGACATTGCCTTTGTCTGCTATAAGGTAACTCTCATATGAGATTTTCCTCTTGTTTGATTTTGAATTGTCCCTAACTTATGCTCTCGATTCAGTCACATGTTCCTGTCGACTCGGGAGAGACTGAGGGAAGTGACTAGGAAGGATAAGGAGATAGAGACTCTCCGAGGCGAGGTCAAAGCACTTCGAGGAGAGCGGGAGGAGCTTCGCGGCTTACTGGCTGAGGAGAAGGTGAGGGAGCTATTATACTAAGGGGACATCAACGAGCTCCAAGCTCGTTGTGATGCTGCCGAGTCTGAGCTCGTGAAGATTAAGGCTCATCTTGGCTTGGTGGAGGAGGATAATGCTCGGTTGGAGGCTAAGTTGAGGCAAGCCAAGACTGATGCTGCTGAAGAGCTAGAGCTTGAGGTTGGGAAAGCTAAGATGGCCCAGCGCGCTGAGTTTGAGGCCTCGGTTGCTACAATGATCACTGCTTCTGTTAAAGAGTACAAGTTTTCAGCAGAAAGAACCACCGAGGCCAACAAGTTCTATTACTGTGGCTATAACGTTTGCATAGACGACGTTCGGGAGCTGTATCCTGACCTTGGCCTCGATGCCCTCGCCGCTGATGATGCCGGGGAGGTACTGGTCGAAGGCGCTCCTTCCATCCGGGTTATTGACTCTGAGGTTCCTCCTGCATCCTAGCCCCTTGGCACTGACCTTCCTCCTGCTAAGTAGCTTTTAACCATCTTTTTTATGGTCGATTTCAAACGATATTGTGACGCCTTGGCGTTATTTTAGATGCTTTTGGGTGATGATGGTTAGATGATGATTTTTTTTAAAATGTTGGTGGTTGAATGATGTTTTTAAATAGTCGGTTGAATGGTGATTGGTGATTGTCGATCTGTCGAATATTAATTTATTGAATGATGAGCCGACCTCTTCTATAAGAGTCTACCCGCCGAAGGATTCCGTCTCTGCACATGAGAGACGGACCCTTGTAGCGTATTCAGAAAATGAGTCGACTGGTCTGGTCAGACGGCCGACCCTTCTGCAGGACCTTATTCCTCATGGGGGTCCCCTATAGATTATGTAGAACTAGACAGTTTTCTATAGAAAGACGCGACTTTTATTGAAACAGTAGACTTATGACAAGGTAAGCCGACCCTTACATTGTTCCCTTTAGGATTAGTAGACTTTCAAGTGCTCAGCATTCCATGGGTGCTGCAGGGGGCGCCCTTCTAAGCTCTCGAGTCAGTAAGAACCAGGTTTAGCCGAATGTTGTGCTGTCGCAGGCAACTAAAAATAAAACCTATACTCCTAAAAAAATACATGTAGT